>CM038794.1:105758943-105909244 GCA_021764765.1 Vicia sativa
GATCAAATCATGAATGTAACTTCAAAATGAGGATGTTGACCAAAAATCATGAAGTTTGACTGTATGTTGACCACAATTGACTTTTTGTCACTGATTTTCAACCATATGAGCAATTGTCTGAGGAATCTTGACTTGTAAGGCTTGAAACTTGTCATGGAGATTCTTTGAAGCATATGAGGAGGCATGATGACCACTGGAGATGTTGGAAGTCCATCTTGATCTGAGGATAGACAAACCCTAGTTTGGGTTGATTGTCTAGGAGAGGGTTTGTCTGATCAACCCCTTGAGGAATCCTTGAGTATGGATGTATGAGATGTCTTGATAAGTATGAGGGCAAATTTTGGGGTATGACACTCTAACAAGGGTACCTTTGTCCTTTTCACTTCACAAATCCGTTAGATCAAAAAATGATAAAAATGGAATTTTTAATGCGGCTTGTGTTTTGCTCCATTTCTCACTTGCTTTGGCTGCGTTTTGATGAGCTGGATGAGTGGTGACAAATGCTTATAATGATCCAATCCTCAGCCTGACTTGATATTGTAATGCCCCGTTTTATTTAATTTTATATTATATTAATATTTTCGAGTTACCGTTTGAAGATTGTTTTGGCGACGAGAATATTTATATTAATCGATATATCTATTAATATATTTGGCGATGTTTCGTTCGGTTCGGTAAAATATTATTCGGACCGATAGTTAATTCCCCGGAATTATTTTAATTAATTGAGTTAATAATATTATTGGATATTATTAGTATGTTAATTAATAAGAATAGATAGGGGTGTGAGGAGTAATTTTGTAGAATTGGGTTTACACCCTTAAGCTTGCTAGTAGAAACACCATAAAAACCAATTTTCCTCATTCTTTCCATTTTCTACACAAAAAGCCAAACATAGTAACCTAGAGAGAAAGAAAGGGTTTTGGAAGAAGAAGAAGAAGAAGAAGAAGAGCAAGAGAAGAGCTTGAGGATTGGGTTTGTTGAATCATCAAGGATCATCCAATCACTAGAGGTAAGGGGTTTGATTCTCCATCTCATATAGTTAGGGTTTGATAGTTATATTTTGAATTTTGGGGAAAAATTGATAGTTGATTCATGAGTTTTGGTTGATTGTTGAAATAACATATGAAGGTTGAGTTAGGAGTATAGATCATTGGGTGTTTTATTGCTAGTTGTAGAAATTAGAAGTTATAGAATGAAGAAAATATGAAAATCAGTTAAGAAAACCGTAATGCAAAGAATTGAAAAATTGTGGATAAGCTGATCGAGTGGTTGAAAAATTGCTTCAGATAAAATAGTTTTCCGCATAACTGTAAATAGCTTCTGTTTCATCCAACTTCCTTATTTATTCATAGTAATAGTTTATATTAATAAAATATAACTAGGACATAATTTAGCCGATTAAATTTAGAATCCGATTATGTTCCGACTTTCCGATTTGGTAATTTAATGAGCAAGTTGTTCGAATTCAACGAAAATTGACGTGCTAGCTAAGTTCGACGTAGAACGTAGTGGTGAGGTTAGTTTTTCGAAATTACGAGTTCTTACGAACGATCCGAAATAGGCCAAATTACGATTAAATTGAATCGGATTGCGTTTTAGTCAATTTAAGACACACATGGACAATCCGATTGCGATGTTGACGATTATGATAAATGCCGGTTATTAAGAATGGCTTTCGCGAAGATTATTGATAATTTGATTATTTTTCCGTATTTGGAATTTGGTGAATTAATTGATAATGATGTGGTGTGATTAAACATGATGTTTGCGACGGTGTATTTATTAATGAATACTTGATGATATGCGATGCGATGCTATGTTTATCTTGATGTGGATAAATATGGCGATGTGGACTTTATGTCAATTTTTATGAGCGATGATGATGTGTTGTTGTGTTGTTTTTATTGTCGAGTCCCATACATTGCATTGGCGACGAGGGCTTTTATGCTGCTTACGATGGGCTTTATGCCAAGTGTTCCTAATTATGGACAAAGCGACGGTACCACATGCATAACATAGTCGTCTCATGGAGTCGGTTATGTTTATGTTTGAGTTGTTTGCGCTGGTTTTAATTGATGAATGATGTTGAATTGTGATGATAGATGATACTTTGTGTTGATGCGAGTATAATGATTAAGTGACGGTTAAAGTGTTAAATTATACACTAAATGCTAATTTAAAGTATGTAAGCTTTTAATATATGTTGACATACTCTACTTAACTTGTATCATTTATAATTCCAAAACTATTTATATATTCTATCATGCTTTTAATTATATGTTTTGGAGTATCTCACCCTTTACTTGTTTCGTTGTTGCCTTTATATTGGTAACGTGTGATCCACGAGGATGATGAGGATTAGCTCGAGTCTCTTTATTTTGAGTCGCTCGCTCGGTCGTAGTAACACTGGATTGGGCGACGTTATTTTGATAGGATAGTTTATATATAGTATCTTATGATGTTATAATTTTATGTATTGATGATAACATGATGATATGTATATTTTGTGAACACATCCGTTGTGCTGTGAATAGTCATATGTGTATATGATGAATTATGATATGAATCGGTATATCCGACTTTTGATGTTTGTGATGTGCATTATAATGCAAAGTGATGAAAATGTGATTATGTGATGCCTCAATTTTAGTTGGATGAAATTTTGAAACTTTGATTTTATTATTAATTACGAGGGGTAGAATTAGGGTGTTACAGATATAGCAAAAAATAAAGATAGTGCATGATGAGTGTGTGAGAAATGCTCAAAATGTTTGGCTTTTTATGGTAAGGAATACATATGCTTGTTTCAAGTCCCGCTATGCTTGCTCAAAACAAACTTATAAAATCAACACAAAATGCACAAAACACCTCTCCACACAAAATGCCTTTGCATCACCTTTTTCTCCTCCAATTTTCTCACAAATGGCTTGGCATTTCTTGGCCTTTGAGGCTTATCAATAGCTCTTGAATGAGGATTAAAACAAGCTTTGTTCACTGAAATGGAGAAAAATGAGTGAGATATGGTCATTTGAATTTACGCACAAGCAAGGCAAATTCGGGCAGCCACGCTGGCGCTGCATGGGCATACATGGAGTCACCTCATGACCTCAACTTGTGAGCTTTGTAACTTACTCAATTTTGAACCAAATGATGTGATTTAAAGGTCTCATGGCATACTTCAAAATGCACAAGTGGTTTTCCAAAATTCCATCCGAATCAAGAGATATAAGCCTCAACATTATGCCCACCACTTTGTGAAAATTACGCTAAAATGCCCAGAATTGCATGCTTGCCCACCGGTCAAAACTTGCATGAAAATTCTAACTCAAATATCTCTCAAATGGTGCAGTTTTGAGAAATTTTACACATTGGCAATCTTGTAGGATTTTTTCCAAGCTTTCTAGAAATGTATGGTATGCAACCATTGGATAAAAATTGAGAAACTTATGGCGTGTCAAAGTTCTATAGGGTGAACACTTAGAAAAATTTCAAACTTCAAATAACTTCAAGAACAAGTTAACCCTAATTTCTTAAACTTTCTTGATGATGAATTTGGTCATGAAAAATGAAAATGTGACATTTGAATTGATGGTTGACCAAAAGTCCACTTGGCCAACTCCTGACTTTGACTGATTTTGACCAAAATGACCATTTTGCCCTCAGGATCAATTGTCTTGCTTCTACTCAAATCGAGCCTCAATATTTCAATCATGGATGTCCAACAACATATAGAAACAATTGAAATCAAGTTTGAGTGAAAATCTAAAGAAACTCGATTTTACTCAAACCCTAATTTTGCTCCATGTGTTGTGAGATAACCAATCAAGCTTCAAACCTCAAATCTTCCGAATGTGTTGAGCAATCCTTTGAACCATGATAACTCAAATGATAATAAGAAGGTAATACTTCAAGAAATTGACTCATCCAAGATTCAAACTCCACAGAGGGCCAAAACCCTAATTTCATCAGATGAGTGCCACTGATGAATTTCTCCCCAACTCTTTGTAAAACTTCAACTCTTGAGGAATCAGAGAGACAAATGAAATGTCTTGAGGTACAATGCATCATTGTGACTTGAAAGATCCACAAATATGAGAATTTGGAATTCCTTCGTAAGTATGCTAACACTATCAACCTCCTTAGCTTATAGAAGTCTTGAGAACCCAAAGAGCTTTGATCTTATCATGAGATATGAATGCAATGTAATATGATGTTTATGATGAAACATAAGCTTAAATCAAGAGGGTACATTTTGGGGTGCAACATGAGGCATTCGACAGTTTTTGTACTCTCTATGGTATTGCAAGGATAAAACTATCGCAAGTACTCCACAACAAAATGGTTTGACTAAAAGGTTTAATCGAACTATTTTGGAGAGAAAGTTGATGCATGCTAACTAGTGCTAGATTAAAGAATGTATTTTAGACTTAGGCTATTTCGACAACAACATATTTGATAAACAGATGTGCTTCGACTGTATTAGATATGAAGAAACCTGAATAATGTTTGTCAAGACATCCACCGGGTCTCGACAAACTGAGCTTATAGGCTATGGTGCCTAGATCCAGGTCACAAGAGGTGTGTCATCAGTCGAGATGTAGTTTTCAATGATGTCGAAATGACTTTCAACAAAAATGATGATGTTGGTCAAGTGCGTAAATATCTAATGAAGAGCTTGAACAAGGAGAGATTTATGTTGAGGTGGAGCATGTTGACGCTGAGTTTCGTATCCCAAATAAAGTTAAAGAAGAAGCAGAAGATGCTAAGAAAGATCAAGAAATTGTCTATGACTACCTATTGACAATAGATTTATCGAGAAGAGTTATCAAGGCACCTTAGACTTGGATAAGAAGATCGTATACAAGTGAGGTTCTAGATAAAGAACCTTGAGACCATAAGGAATTTATGAGGATTAAAAATAAGAATGGATGACTCAAGGCCATAGTGTTAGCTAGAAATTTCTACTACGTAGAAATTTTAAGAAAAATGAAGAATAACGAAGGAGAGTTAGCTCTAAAATAAATATAAGAATATTTCATGAAGAATTTGACCGACGGCTCATGGATAGTATAATCTTTCTAAGTATTGGCAAAATTCCTATTTTTGTGAATGAGTGAGACTTAGGATATTTGAAGTTTCATAGAGGAATGCTTCGACAATCACGTTGGTTGGTTTTGCACCTTGAAAGGAAGAAAATTTTGAATTCAAAAGGTTTGATCTTATCCAAAAGGACGCGTGGAAGTCTGAGGATTCGAAAGGCATACAAACGTCAAATGTGGCATCATTTTAGGAGGAGAGCATTATGGTCGAACTTGTATAAATTAGAATCTTAGTGTTAGATTTTAGTGTGTTCTAATTGCATAAATACTCAATTTGACTTAAATTACCAACATTTACCGAGAAACAAGTTTTCGAGAATGTACTTATGAATCACCAAGTTTTTTTGTATTGTCAATTTATCTTTACAAAATTTCTTTTAATTCCACTTACATTCAAGTCGAAATCTCTTTCCTTTCTTATTGTTACTTTGCATTGTTTCACAATTACTTACCAATTGACAATTACATCTAAAAAGATGAACATTTGAAAACCATAAATCACCAAAAACTAAACACATCGTCTTAGGATCAATCTAGTTGATCTTATGAGTAACCAAAATATCTTTGTTTTGGAAGGCTAGCGCTTGTTTACCAAATTCAGTGGTAAACAAATTGGTACACCTTTGGAACCAATGTCTAGTTTTATGTCACAAATTTTGTTTTGTGTTGTCTTTTATTTCGTTTTAGTCTGTTTCTTTAACATTGTTGCATGATATAAAGGACTGAAAATTAGCCAAATCTAAAAAACCAATACCAAAAAGGAAATACACTAAGAAAATTCCTAACTCACCCAATAACAATGGAGAACAAATTCCTCCTCCAACAAGAGAAGGCATGGCCGTTACGCATATGACTGAGGTCATACTATCAACACAAGTTACAACAGACATACCTTCAATAACAAGTTATAAATGCCAGTGCGAATCAAGAAATGGCAAGCAGATGGCACAAATTTTAGATTTCTTTGGGGCTCCAAGAGGACCAGTTCGACAACCCTATCGTGAATGGATAAGAGAAAATAAGGGAGTAGTATTCGAGGAAGATCCAACAATCAACCAATCTCATCCAGTAATACATAATGTTAAAAAAACAAGGAATAAGGTTGATCCACCAAGAATTCAACAACAAAACCTAGGGAAGAAGAACCACGAAGAGTCAGGTTGGTTTATTGAAACCGTAACACCGACGAAGTCATCTAAAGCAATCAACAAGATGATATGGTAGAGAAAGTAATATGGCTTCCATGATCGAAAGGATTATGGCACGAAATGGGGTAAATATTGGCCTTCTGAGGCCAAATTATACTTCTCCTTTATCTGAATATGTTTTACAAACTGAACTACCCTGGGGTTGGACAGTCCCAAAGTTCACGAAATTCTTTGGTGACACCAGAAATCTAATGTCGAACATATAGCCGTGTATCTTACTTAGGCCGATATAGAAAAAGAAAAACTTAAGGATACAAAATTTTCCTAGTTCGCTAACTAAATTTTTTCCACATGGTTCACCACCTCCCAATAATTCCATCTAGGATCGACTCGCTTAGAGAGGTTATTACATCATCAATTCTATATGAGACAATCAAATATTAGTCGCAAAGATTTGGTCAAGATCATGAGAAAGTTTATCGAGCCAATTGGTGATTACTTAAACAAGTTTTATTTGTCAAGGAAAGGTGTTTTACAAAAGTGCTTGAACATGAGTTGGTCAAATGGCGATGTGTGGTTTGATTACTCCATTTGAAAGAAATTAGACACCCGATACTTTAGGCACATGGCCCAATTAGCAGACTGAATTCGACAAGTGGAATGCCTGGGGCTAAAAAGGCTAGGGCCAATAAAAACAATAGAAAAGAAAGTGTGGCATATGTCAAAGACGAGGAAGATGAGAAAGAGATCTACAAGGACTCTATAGGCTTCAAGAAGGAGAAGTGGACTTGAATGAATTAAAGCAAGGCCCACCTTGTCTTTGTAAAGTCTTACCTCTTCAAATGAGAAAAATCCTGTTCATCCAGAAAATAATGATAAATTCTCTAAGAAAATATACACTTTCGATGTGACGAAATCTGATGAAACTTTTTATTTATTGGTGAGGATGGCAAAATGATAGTGCCACTTGACGCCAAAATTTATCCTTTAGAACAACGAAAGAAAAGAGGTTTTTTGCAAATATTAAACATTGTTTTTATACCTTTGTTTATCGTTAATTCTAGTTAATTGTGTCATTTTTTTTAAGCGCTTTATTTCCCTTTTTCTACATTTTATGCCTTGGTTGTGTCTCTTTAATGATTTTAGGTTCAAGTAAGAATTCAAGAAGAATTGGAGCGAAAACCAAGGAAAAATCTCCATAATTTATAAAAGTTTTCTGCAAACTCTAGGAGGCCTAACACGTTCGCCCATGTTATTTGACACTGGTCGTATCAACTAACCCTGGTCATGTCAGGAAAAAAGCACAAGCAAAACAAAAATTAGAGGCATGGCATGGGGTCGGTCAACCGACATCGCTGCGTCGATGGTGACCAAAGCACGAAAATTTTAGAAAACAGGGGTCTAACACGGTTGCCCGTGTCATGTGACACTATCGCTGTCAAGTGACACTGCCTATGTTAGCTTGACAATATCCATCATATTTTTCCTAGAAAGGGTGTTTTGGACATTTCTAACCGAATTTTACTTGTCCACTTGAATCGGAATCCTTCGGAGGAGAAACTTTTCTATTTAAGCGTGTTTGGAATAAGAATTAGGGATCTTTTGACTATACGACACACATGGAGATATCGATCGAGAACGCAGAGATATCGATGGATGGCAGATTTTCAAGAATGGAAGCGATTGAAGATCTAATTCTACCACTGTATCTGTAATGTCCAATCCTAATATTTTAATATTGTTGTTGAATATTATGAGTGGCTAAACCCCCAATACTAAAATTAATTCTTATAATATGTCGAATATTTGATTTTAATTCTACTTATATTAGTGACACAGAGACTAATTAAATACTATTTTATACATAATTTAAATATTAAAATAAAATAATTAAATAAAATAATTGTTATAGAATTGATGGAGTTTATCGTTTATTTATTCTTCTCATGGATTTATTTTAGATCAAAACTTTTACACTCAACTAATAAAAAATCATTATTCAAGTTCATGACTTTTAAACTAAATTTGATTAAAGTCAAATAACAATCATAATCTGATAATTATCTTATTAATCTTATACAGAATCAGAATCCTTACACTATGGATGTGACTTAGCTCATTATCTAAGTTAGATCTGTATGACTTTTTTAGTTCATTTAATGGAGCACAAGTCCTCTCCCGCCAAAGTTGTCTCCCACTTGTTGGAGACATCTTCCCGTGCATATGTCTCCAATCCGTCACAGTCGCCTTTGCCGTTTGCATTTATATACTTAGCCCCACTGTTTAATTTCCATAATTGTAATCTTAAACATGCTGGCAGGACTCTAATGAAAAGCAGTCGATATATTAAGAAATTACTTCGCTAGCAATATGTTAGATCTCAAATCATCATATCTATAGTCAACAAATCAAAACCAATCAAAAGAGTGCTATCATAAATTAAAATCCAAAACCTACATCATAACTAATATGGACACTAGATCAGTTATATGTGTAGCTAGATGATTGGATTCTGAAACCACTGAGAAAAGGTATAAGAGTTCACCTCTAATCTATCCCAAAACAATTTTCAGGTCAAATAAACATTTTTGTCCTCTACATCTTTCGCTTTTTGAGACATTATTGAAAATGATATCTTTACGAACATTTCAAATAAACCATACTACAACATCTCAAATCGGAAGATAATAACCCATATACTTAAACTTAAACCTTACAAAAAGAAAAAACTCTAACAACACCCTAGTTACATTAGGGATAACTACGTGCCACTCCATCGAGTTAAATATTCTATATCACAGAGACAATACTAGCTCATATATAGTTAAAAGATGGAGACATGTCTCAACTAAATACCCACACATGGGACAAGATATAAAAGTCAAATTAAAAACCACTTCTATCTTAAAAAATTTCTCTTTTAGACGAGTCACTATTGCAATAATTTCCAAGAGAAAACTGTTAAATTGATACGATATTTTCATATTATTTCTATTTTGTGTATCTTTTATATATATATATATATATATATATATATATATATATATATATATATATATATATATATATTAAATATATTTTTGGTCCTTCTAACTATTACTATTATCAAATTTAGTCCCTGTAAACATTTTCTTTAATGTTTCGTCCCCCTAATATTTTTCATTCACAATAATAGTCCCTAACGTCAATTGTTGTTATCTGATGACATGGCAGGACACATGTAATTTCTTTTAGTTTTGGATTTTTTTGTTGACAAATTCATTAACAAATATGTGTGGATTCACCTCCTTCCTTCCCAAATTTTGAAAACACATTCCTTAAAAATCCTAAATTTCCTTCACGTTTTTGGCCCAATCATCTTCTTCATCACGCCAAAGGAGTATGAACTCCTAAATTGCGTAAACTCATGCTTTTAACATTTTGGCATCCGTGGTCCCAAGAGGAGTTAGTATTCTTTATTGCATTTGGATTTTTAATGTTACCCACTTGCCCGACAAACCTCTCTTTATTGCAAACTGGACCACTTTGTTTGTTAATGTCTATGTTACCCTCAGGACGGGTACTTTCAAAGTTGTCTTTTACAAAGGGTCTTTATAAAGACCCAAGTATTAGGTATGAAGGTGGGGACGTTTTTGTGTTTGATGGTCGACCCGATCATCGGTCATTTTTGAGGCTCGTGACCTAATCAAAGCGATGGACAATACTTTTAATGAGGTCAAGGAAAATATGGTGGAAGCATGAAAATGGTGCGCTTGAGAAAGATCTTCAACCATTTTGAAATGATGGAGATGCTCGCTGGCAACGTGTGTGTACAAGAAATCAAGTGCAAATCTACACGAGTCCAAACCCATTCCAAGTGAGTCGACTTATACGGGAGGTTGATAGAGAGACAAAAGGGCATAAAAGTGATAATGAGGATGTTGATGAGGACTACGAACCAAGTGAAAACTCGCTGATGATATTCACTTTGATGATAGTGAAGAGGAGAGAATGCAGACTAAGATGGAGAACTTGAAGAAGGCATCAATAGTCAAGGTGTGGCTAGGAATGAACATCCACAAACCGAATCTCACAGAGTGGGTTTATCACAAGTGACATGGATAAGGAGCATGTTATAAAAAGAGGAATACATGATGTATGAGCTTGATAAGGTGATGATAGTTGTGATGAGAGGCCACCCGTGATTAGGTTCAATGAAGAGGATGCAATTTTAGCAAAGATTTCAAGTTTAAGTTAGGCATGTAGATTTCAAGTTGCATGGAGCATAATGTCTTGATTGGTAGGAGGTAACATTTGCAAAGAATGATTCCAATAGGTGTAGGTCATGTAAAGAGAAGAAACTCTATGACTATATTGTTTTGCAAGAGAGTCCTTAGGTCCACGACATTCAAAATCAAAACCTTGTTTCTTAAGCATAAATGTGGTAGGAAAATCTACAATAAAATGCCAAGGCCGATTGGGTTGCAGGTGAGAGTGATGACCGAGGCACAATTCTAAGATGAGGTCGTTCAAGTCAGGCGATGTTAGAACTAGGTTTTCCACCGAGATCACCGGTAGCAGAGCATTTAAAGCTGATACTGGCAAGATAAGTTGTAGGGTGATGCAAGCAAACAATATAGTATACTATGGTCATATGATCGAGTTAAAGAGAGCCTCTACAAGAATTACATTCAAACTAAACATTCACACACCGGCCGTAGATGCAACCAATATTTGAAAAATGTTACATGTGCTTTGATGGGACCAAAAGGCAACACAATCATGTATACCATTCATAGGTTTAGATGGTTGTCATCTTAAGAACAAATATGGTGGATCTTACTAATTGCAGCTGGGAGGACCCAAATGATCAAGACTACCTTGCATTTGGTGTTGTAGACCGAGTCAAAAGAAACATGAGCTGGTTCATGAAGCTTCTTATCAAGATATTGGTGACAAGAGGTGGTTTTATGTCCACCAGAAGGTATGTGCAACTATGAATGCTTAACCGTATGAATGCCTAACTATCGTGCCAATATGCACTTAACTCTATTATGAGTCAGATGCCACTATGATGAACCTATGAATTAATTGTATTATGAATTGTATTCCACTATGATGAACCTATGAATTAATCAGACTCAATTGTATGCCACTATGATGAACTGAAATGTATGAACTTATTCTGAAATGTATGCACTTATTCTGAACTATATGCACTTATTCTGAATGATATAAACTTATTCTGAAATTTATGCACTTATTCTAAATTGTATGCACTTATTCTAAATTATATGAACTTATTCCTAAATTTATACACTTATTCTAAATTGTATGCACTTATTTTGAACTGTATGCCACTATGATATTAATTGTATGCATTTAACTGTGTGCACTTATTCTTGTCAGGGACTTGTTCAAGTATTTGAAGAGGAATACCCTGCATATGAACATAGGTTCTACTTAAGGCATTTGTATGCAAACTTTAAAAAGAAGTTTGGTGGTGGAACTCTATTCAGAGATCTCATGATGGCTGCTTCCAAGGCCACATATTTTGAAGCACATGAAGCAAAAATGATGGAGATTAAGGAGGCCAGTCCAAAAACTTTTGAGTGGTTAAATGCAATTCCAAAACAAAAATGGTGTAACCATGCCTTTCCATTGTATTCTAAGTGTGATGTCATAATGAATAACCTTAGTGAGTCATTTAATACTACTATACTAATGCAAAGAGACAAGCCCGTTATAACCATGTTTGAATGGATTAGGAACTACCTAATGGGTAGGTTTGCAATACTTAGGGAAAAGGTTGAAAATTCCAAATTTGAGATGATGTCAAAACCACTTAGGAGGTTAGATAGAGGGATAAAAAAGAGTGCTAGTTGGTTACCAACATATCTGGACACTTGAAGTTTCGTGAGACACATGTCCAATTTCTAGATAGTTTTGTTGTAGATTTAGGAAACAAACTTGTTCATGCAACTTATGGGATTTGGTTGGTATCCCTTGCAAACATGATGTAGTGCCATACACAAAAGGTGGATGATCCCATCAAATATGTTAGTGAGTGTTATTATAGGTCTACTTATTTGACCTGTTATAATGAGGTTGTCACACCCATAAATGGGCAAAATAAATGGCCCAAGACCGATGCTCCAAAGATATTACCACCACTATACAAAATGGTCCAGTAGGCCCAAAAACTTAGGAGGAAGGAGATAGATGAGTCAATCCGACTGGCAAAGGACAAACACAAGTCATAGGTGAAAATTATGTCATGTTGTAATACGGTGAACTGACTTTGAGATTTTTGTATCGAATGTAAGCGGATAGCAAGAGTCGCCACCGACTTTTCTTTTATCCAATTAAGGAAGTCAAAAGAACAGAAAAGACCTTCGTTAGATTCTCGAGTAAGGAGAAGGTTATGGAAAGGGAAGGTATTAGCACCCTTTCCATCCGTAGTTATCTACGGCTCTTAGTTGCTCTTAGATCAAAAAGTGTTTTCTGTGTGTTTGACAAAAATGTTTTGAAAAGGCATTTCGCTTTGACTTTGTAATGATTCATGTAGGAATGTATACAAAGTGTTCGGAAATGTTTCGTTTTTTAAAAAAGAGTTTGAACTTTGACAAAAAGTGTGGTGTGAAAAGTATTTTGTTTGAGCAAGCAACTAAAAGTCTTATTACCTACTCGTAATTGGTCGTGTTGTTTTATCGTTCCTTTAGAATAGTGCTATCCGTACCATTAGTTGATAGGTAACCCTATTTGTTGGATGTAGAAGGACATTGGCGACATCGATGGTCATGAAGGCAACTTGAGGAGTATCCTAGCACATTCAAGGGACTATCATCATTTTTCGAGGCGACGATCGAGGGTCAAGATCATGTATTCGTGAGGCTACATCCAGGTCTATGATCTTGTATCAAGGGCCATGATAATTTGTTTTGAAGGCAACGGTGCTAGGATACCTCACGCTCGAGGACTTGACCATTTGTTCGAAAGGCAACGAGAGAATTTCCTAAGGTGCAATGTGTGAAAAGAGTGTGTCAAATTCGTATATGTTATCTTGGCATTATGAGGATCTATGTCCAATTTTTATCTTTCCATACACGCCTAATTACTAGCGCTTATATGGTGCGTAAAATAAATTACGAAAGTAAAGTGCGGAAAATAAAGTCATACGCTATTACATGGCTTTGGGGCGCTATATAATAGGAGCGGAAAGTAAAAGTCCTAATTAAACTATTACATCCCATAGGCGCTACATAATATGAAAAAGAAAAGCAAGAAAAATCGTCCGAAACGTTACAACCTGTGAACAGATACATAATCGGAAAATACGAGGAAATTGCATAAGAGGAAGATGTTAGTAAAAAGAAATATTTTTGAATGAAGAAAAAGATTTTTGATTAGTAATGACAATAAGATGATAAGGTAATTTTTTGGTAATTTTCGGAATCGATTTCGATAATTAAAAACAATTAAAAGTCATTTTAATGATTAATTAGTAATTAAATAAAATATGCATGCAAAAATATTAATTTTAATATTAAAATATTAAATAAACATTTTTCTGATTAAAATGCAAAAGGAAAATATTTTTGGTGTTTTTTAAATGCATGTTAAAAATAATTAAAGATAAATTAAATAACATGAAAATATTAAAGAAAAATTAGAAAATAGAAAAAAAGTTAGTTTTCAAAGGAGCAAAAATTATTTGTGGCTACCCAGGTTCGAACTCAGGTCCCCAAGGATACACGCGCGCGTTGCTTGCCACTGGACCATGTTGCATTTGGTGTCATAATATTGAAACGAAACGTTTTTAAACGAAATCGCTTCCTGGGAATCAGAAAACCGCGCGAAGAACATCGTCTTCTTCGTTTGAATTTTTAAACACTTAGCGTCGGCTTCATTCGACGCTATAGTCCCTGCAAAACTCAAAAATTCCATACAAGCAATATAAATTTGTTTTGGCTACATGGATCGATTGCAAACAACGTTCTAAACACGATAGTGGTACTGGTTTTGTCCAATTTAACGTATTTTGGGAAACCCCAATTCAAACCAGAAAACCCTAGTTATGGCATAACTCGATCCAGGCATTCAAAATGCAATTAAACCACCCAGATAGCATGCCAACACGATGCTGAACATGAACAAACAATCAAAAAACGTTAAATATGCATGAATAACAAAAATCGATTTTGGAAAAAGTTTGACAAACCGAATTCTGGATTTCGTGATTCTTGATGATTTTGTGAGTTGTAAAGGTCTGGAATGGTTCAGGAGGCTTCAAGGAACGTGTTTGAATGATTTGAATTGGCTGAATCGAAGCAAAAACAGGGCTGCAAGTTGCTTGAACACTACGGTTTTTTTGACTTAGGTTAGGATTCTTTGAGGCAATTTTTCTGTTCTTTCTTCATGTGTAGGCATTGTGTATTTATAATAGATGGATTTAGAATAGAAATCAAGAGCAAATAATGATCAATCAATGTAAAAAATATTTGATTTTGTGTGATACCAAATCTTTCCTTTTGATCCAATTTTCATCAATTTCTTGCCAAATCAAAGTCAATTTCGAAATTTTCCACCTTTATGAGTTGCTTGGACCTCAAGAATGAGAGAAAATCAATTTTGCATTTAATTTTGATTTTCTACCTTTATTTTTAATTTAATTTGTTTTAAATGAATAAAATCCAAATTAAATAGAAAATAAAGATAAAATTCGTGGCATTGGTCTTGAGGTTCCAAATAAGTTGAGGAACAAGTTTGAACCAATAAAAGTTGGGTCCATTTGCAAAATTTTGGGTTTTGACAAGTATTTCTAGACCTCTTCAAAATGCCCAACTTGTGCAAGGTGTATCTTGCTCAATTTTCAACATTTTGAGTGTTCTTGGAATTTTAGAAAGCACTAGATGTCCTCTAAACAACCTCTTTGGTTTCATCTCAATTGGAGTTTCCATGCTCAATAAAACTTCATTACAAAGAGTTGACTTTTGTTGACTTTGAAAAGGACCCAGTAATGTTTTGATCCATATCTTCAAAATGAAGCATTTTCGACCATGCTTGTGAGACATGAAGTTGTAGAGAATTGAATTTCCTTCAAATGAGAGGTGGTGGAAAATTTCTCGATAAAGTATGGAGAAGTTATGCTCACAAAGTTTAGTTGACTTTTTCTAAAAACCCTAATTTGGAAAGTTTGACTTTCGAGCAAATCTTGAGTTTTCTTGATGAATCATGATCAACCCTTGATCAAATGATGAATGTAACTTCAAATGAGGATGTTAACCAAAATCATGAAGTTTGACCGTATGTTGACCACATTGACTTTTGTCCAATACAATTGATTTTCAACCATCCGAGCAATCGTCCGAGGAAACTTGACTTGTAAGGCTTGAAACTTGACATGGAGATTCTTTGAAGCATATGAGGAGGCATGATGACCATTGAGATGTTGGAATCCATCTAGATCCGAGGATAGCCAAACCCTAGTTTGGGTTGATTGTCTAGAGAGGTTTGTTCGATCAACCTTCGAGGAATCCTTGAGTATTGATATGTGAAATGTCTTGAGAAGTAAGAGGAAAATTTTGGTATGACACATGTGTATGGCCATAATGCCGTAACATGTAAGAAGGGTAAACAACTTGTGGTTGTACCAGTGAAGGAGCAAGAATAGCTCAAAGAACCCCTCAAGTGAGCCAATCTACAATTGTGGCTTCGTGACCAAATAAAAGGGTAATGAATGTCATTTTGTTAAGTAATCATTATCGTAAACTATTATGTACTAATTATTGTAAATCGCAACATGTTGAAAATAGGGTAGCCCAAAAGGATCAATTAAAGTTGGCCTTAGTAAAAGGCAAGTAAGGCTACCGAAGGCCATCAACACAAGTACCAACACAACCAGATTCTGTAAGTTGAGAATGCGAACAATCAAGACAAGAAGAAGCAAATAGAGTGAAAGTTGGAATGTAGAAATAGATAGAGTGCACGACAATACACAACCGTAAAGTGTGCAAGCCGACAATGCAGAGGTCAAGGTGTGTAAGCCGACAATGCACAACCGTAGTGTGCAAGATGACAACGATGCCGATGGTGTGCAAACTGATAATTGTAGAGGCTGAAAATGTAGAGGCAACCAATGTGCCAACTCAGGCTTCTGATGATAGTATGCCAACTAAGGCTTCTACTGATAATGCAATTCCAACTCAAGCATCTACAAACTCAAGAGAAACACTGAGAACATATTGTGGCATTGATCTTGGAGAATTGGAAGCGTTGGATGAGCAGGACGTACTTGATATTCAACTATTAAATGTTGACCCAACACCACCACCTACCGTTGATATGAACCAAGATCCTGAAGTGAACCAACCTACTGCACCATCTACTACTAAGAGAAACAAGGTCACAATATTCTTTGGCCCATGTCCAAAGATAAGTAAGTCTTCAAAAGCAAATATGCAACATTCTGAAAGTGGAGAGTTATCGATAAATAGTCGGAGATGGGCTTAAGATTCCATCCAGAGCAACTGAGTCGTACGCCAGACTCTATAGTTGCTGTTGATAATAAGAGAGTGTCATAATAAATCTTCGTCTTGATTACTCTGAGGGGATAATAGTCGGTAAAATGTGGATAGCTTCCTGGTTTCGTGTCGATCCAATGCCCGTATCTCGAGGATAACTCAGTGATCGTCGGATAGGGTTTCGTCCGCTTCGGGTATTAATCTCGATTTGTTGCCCGAGGACAACCGGGCCGTTCGATAAGGTTTCCGTCCGCTTCGTATTAACTCGGACCCTTGTTTAGAAGCGCCACTGTCAGAAAAGTAAAAGAAACTTTGATAGAATATCGTTAGTCTTATGCAGATCATGATGCATGATGTAATGTGTATGAATGATATATGCATAAATTATGGCTTCTATGAAAAATGTATGAATGATAAATGTTGAGGTATTTCAAAACATATCCATCTTGAAGAAGATGCGGATGTTCTGCTTGGGGATTTCTGGCTTCTACTTGGGGACGAAACGGATGAAAACCTTGCCCTTGAAAGAGAAGAAAGATATCCTTAATTCCTCTGATGCACTATCTGACCAAGTCCTGAGCCTAGATATTGTTGAGGATGGTATAGACTGGGAGGTATACTACCGAGGACCTTGTGCGTAGACCCCATGGGAAAATTTAAGAGGCGCCATCGGGGTCTGCGGTAGATCCCATCGAGAGTTTTTGATTTGATGGGGATAGGGCTGAAGGATCCGAGCCCGCCAAAACCTCTGGCTCGAGGAATAAAAGATGTAGGTTTCCTCCGATGCACTATCTGACCAAGTTTCGAGCCTGGATATTGCTGCTGACGGGGGAATGATGATCGTTGAGATATATTCTATTAGTGGATAAATACTCACTGGGATGAACCGTTATGCAAGACCGGTATAATCGTTAAGTTGATCGATCACCGCCGGGACTAATGTGATGAAGCTTGGAACAAGTGGAAAGAATTTTGTACTCCGCTTGGGAAGTTCGTGAGTGACACCTGGGGATTGTACTTGTGGAACGACAGTAACTTTCGCTGTCATCTCAATTCCTAGAGCCTGTAGTAATTATCCTTGTTTGTTCACTTTTCGCATGTTTGTAGATAGATCTTTATTGTTAGATGCATATAATCATTCAAAGCAAACGTTGGACTTTATGCAATAACAACAGTGAAAATTTGTAAAGAGAAAGAACTTGTATTAATTTGAAAGGCGGTGTATGGCCAAGTAGTTTGTACACAAGAAAAGTAAAAAGCTATGCGGAAACAATCTCGTTAATTTCCAACTATGCTAGTACTCATATATTTCAACTATCTCATCTCCTTGCTGTCAGTAGAAAGTGAGTGAATTGATCTTCGCCATTTGAATCTTGAATGCTGATAGTAGTTTGTAGATAGGTGATCTGGACGAGACATAGTCGTACGCTTGAATCCCTAACTTTACTCGACCGCCTTTCGGTTTTCACCATCGGATACCCTTTTGCCCAAGCCGCTTTTCGTGTTTTCGACTTCGGATGTACATTTTTATATATATCCTTAACTTTGCCCGAACCCTTTGGTTCGCCAGATGCCCTTATTTTGTTTAGGTCACCGACCCACGGGTCTCTTTATCCGTAGTATTCTTTGACTATGTCTGCTCACTGTGGTGTGGGAAGTCTTCACCATCCATGGTTCTAAGTATCATAGCCCCCGAAAATACTGCTTTGACTACAAACACCCCTCATAGGTGGGAGTCCATTTGCCCTGGGTCACCTTGTGGAAGAATGGTGCGCTTGACTACTAGATCATCGACTTGGTAGACTCGATGCTTGACCTTCTTGTTAAATGATCCGATCATTCGCTTCGATAGATCCGTCAAGGCGTAGTCTCGATCCAATCGTCGCTTAACTCAAGGCCCGGAGGACTCGCTGAGGGTATCTAAACCCCGATTGGTAGGACTCGCTCCATACCGTGATACAAGAGAAAGGGGCCCTGCTGATGTTCGCATTATAGTGCAATAACCATGAAGAGCGAATGGCAACATCTCATGCCAATCCTTGTAAGTCACCGCTATCTTCAGATAATCCTCTTAATATTCTTGTTGGCGGCCCACACGCCATTCATCTTAGGCCGATAAGAGAAGAGTTGTGATGTTTGATATTGAACCTGCGTAGTTTGGTGATCATCTTGTTGTTGAGATTAGAGCCATTATCTCGTGATAATCCTTTAGGAGTGCCATACCGACATATAAGGTTATGTTTGATGAATCGAGCCACAACATTCTTGGTAATGATGCGAACGAGGTGCTTCTACCCACTTGGTGAAATAGTCAATCACAAGGATGAAACGATGTCCATTGAAGTCAGGGCTTGATTTTCTCAGACATCTCAGACGACACGCGAACCTTCTTCTTATCGGGAAAACCTCTTTGTTGGCAACCGTGTACCACAATGTCAATGTCTAAACTCGACATGTCTTCGTATGACCAAGCAAAACCTCGATATAGTCTCGTAGCATCCGAACCAACCTTTCTTTAACACCGCTCAAGACCCGCCCTATCTTGATCTCTTTTCTGCTTTCATCGCACCTAGATTCACAACCTCAATCGGCTCTTGTGGTCAGATAACTGCTCTTCTTAATGTAGCATCGACAAGTTCTCCGGCACTTCATAATCTTCTTCACCTTCGCCTTCGGCTTGGTAGATCGGATTATCGAAGTCATATTTAGCAATAGCATACCGTATCAACGAGATTCGAGTGATTCAGAGTGTATCACGTGGGTGTAAGAAACACATAGCTTTTGAAGGGTGATAAAGTAAAAGAAAGGAACAACATTTAAATGCAAAATTCCAACGATTTTATTGAATGAAAATATGCAAATGACAGATAATAACCCTCATAAACGAGCCATGATGCCCCGGGCAAGGCACTAGGCTTTAAAGTTTATTGTTCAAAGCATAAGAAATACGAAAAGCAAAACAAAAACAAAAGCAATTACTCCTGTCTAAAGGAGATTGGTATGATGTCTTCAGTCTTCCAATTGCTGAGCCCCTTGTCAGGAGTTGGGAAGATCCACTGCGATGCCGAAATCGCCATCGCCTTCTATAGTATGGACTCCACTGCCGATGCGGAAAGGAAGTTGGCCGGCACATTCGCGGCGTATCATCTTCTGACCTTTGATGGTGAAGCCTAAACCAGTCTTGTCGGATTTGAAAGGAAGATCAGGGAGATGACCCCAAATAGCATTACCTCCTCCTTCAATCGCATTGAGCATCCTTCAACAGGCCATCCTAAGCGGAACTTGTATAACTTCGGAGTGAGAGAGTCAACAGCATGACTCTGAACTATTTCAAAATCTTGACAAGGAGTCTCGAAGAATTCTCCTTCCATCTCGAGATATCGGAATGACTGCAGATGATTGATCATGTATTCCTCTTCACCACATACTATAATAACCTTCCCCTTTACTGGGTACTTCAGCTTCTGATGCAAGGTAGAAGTAACAGCGTCTGCCCCATGTATCAAAGGGCGTCCAAGTAGGCAAGAGTAAGCTGGACGGATGTCCATGACAAAGAAAGTGAAATCAAAAGTCTGGGAACCGACTTTAACAAGTAGAATGAGCTCTCCAAGTACTGTTCGCTTAGAATCAAAAGCTCTCACAATAATGTCACTGGGCTTCAGAACCAATCCTTCAACATCAAGTCGGTCGAAAGCAGTCTTCGGTAGGATATTCAGAGCAGAACCAGTATCCACCAAAACATGAGATAACGTAGTGCCCTTGCATTCAATAGAGACGTGCAAGGCTTTGTTGTGTTTCCTTCCAGCAGGAGTCAAATCAACATCAAAGAAGCCTAGGCCGTTGTTGGCAGCCAGGCTAGTAATACAAACTTCAAATTGATCAGTAGTAGTGTCTTCATGGCACGTGAGCATTCTTCAGAAACTTCACCAAGGCTTTAGCATGAGCCTCAGAGCACAAGAGTAGAACAAGCTAGAGATCTTGGACGGAGTCTGTCCCAACTGTTCCACAACATTGTAGTCACTCTTCTTGATAATCTTCAGAATTTCCTCCATTTCTTGTTTGGAGGTGTCTTCAGCAACTTCCTTTGGTACTTCCATATGAGCAGGATGAGTCACGGGTTCTTTCCCTCTTGTTTCGGGAATTGGTTGAATAGCTGGAATGCGAGCTAGAGTCGCAGTCTCTTTTGGAGGAGAGATCTCTGGAGAAAACACTCTTCCGGTTCTAGTCACCTTACTTGATCCGGTGATGTTGTCAATGTCAGGAATGGTAGCTTCAACTGTAAGATCCTCAATGGTCAGAGGGTCTTGCCTGACGCCATGATAGTAAACCTCAGCCCCATAGTTCCAAGGGATAGCTTTGTCGAGGAATATGGAACCGGTCCGGGAGAAGTAATGATAAGAGGTGCCACCTAGGCCCGTGGATCGGCAGGAAATCTTTATTGTTTACATCAGCATAGTCTTATGGGAAATCGTCACCCCATCCGGTTGCCTTAACATCTTCGATAGGAATTTTGTAGCTTTCAGGAATAGTATACTTCACCATGTAATCGAACTTCCCACTGGTCGGCCCAAGGTATCCCATGCAAATGGTTTGGCGCCACATCTTCGATCTTCGCTTAGACATGTCTTCACATAGATTCTCCACAGGTGGTTTCAGGAATAGCACTTCGCGGTTATCCATCATGAATTGAATACGTCTTCTCAACCAAGCACAATCGTCAGGCGCAGATGGGCACCAACGACAATTCTCTGGGCATCCTGGATTGACACCGGCTTGCAGAAAATTCTTCTTAACAGCCATCAGAGGAATGGTCAATTCATCTATGTTGAAAACATAAGAGTTCTCGCCAATAGCATTGGAACTTTTTTCGTGGTTAGGCATAGGTGCGTTGATCACGCTCGGAGTTTCAGAGGAGGATCAAACTCAATCTATTTAGCTTCGATCATATCTTGAATCTTGTTCTTCAGAGCCCAACAGTTATCAGTGTCGTGCCCTGGGCTGTTATAGTGGTAAGCACACTTAGCATTAGGATTGTATCTCGGAGAGGAAGTGTTGATATTCGAGGAGGATCCCTCAAGGTAATCACCGCTTTCAACATGTGTTGCAAGGCATGACAATGGCATGTTGATCTTTGTAAATTGTCTTTGTGGCGGCCTGCTACGCTGCTGTCTCGTTGATGTTGTGATGACGCAGGATTGAGATCACAACCGCCTACGATTGAGTACCGGCCTTGGCTCGGCTTTTCTAACCATACACAAGATTGGCTTCTTTCTTACCACCGAAAGATCTCTTGATTTAGGACGACTCTACCGAATCTTCCCACTCTTGATACCGCCTTCAATACGCCTCCGTCAATATCACGGTGAATCCGGTCAAGAGTTTCCAATCAGATGATTGAAGAATGGGTCTGTTAGTGTTCCCATAAACATATCAACCAACTCCCTATTGGACAAGGGTGGTTGAACTCTTCCTGCTAGATCTCTCCATTTCTGAGCATACTCTTTGAACTTCTCATCACGACCCATAGACATGCTCTGTAGTTGCATGCGAGTGGGTGCCAATTCAAGATTGTACTATCTCAGAAAGCATCCGCTAAGTCACTCCAAGTACGGATATGGTCATTCTCTAGCTGATAATACCACTCCAACTGAGTCCCGGACAAACTCTCTTGAAAATAATACATCCACAACTTTCACATCGTGGGGTTGATCTTCCGAACATAGGACTTCAAATGCACGGACAGAAATGCCATCATATTTGGCAAAAGTAGGAACTTTGAACTTGGGAGGAATCAACACACCAGGGACAAGACTCAGATCATCAAAATTCAGCCCGGACATCTTCAGATTTTCCACAGCATTCAGACGGTCTACAAGTTGCTTGTATTTGTCATCTTCATAAGAGTACTGATCATTCTCATAATCTTCTTCCTTCTTCTCAGGCTCACGTTGGTCGTCTTCGTTACCCTTGACACTTCCCTCAGTCTTGACACTTTCTGAGAGCTCTATCCAGCTGACCACTTTAGGACCACCTTTGTAACGTCTACCCATGTTGAGAACACCAACGACCCTCTTCTTTATGTTGATGAGATTCTTCAGATCTTCTTGGCCTTGACCAAGTCGTGAACATCTCCGAACCGAGCATTCTCGAGCTCGAGATCTTTGACAGTCTGTTCAAGAGCCATTTCTGCTAAAATAAATAGCGAGAAAATAAGAAAACCGATCTTCAATGTACTTGTTATGAGATGATATGCCATGATATGTGATGTTCATGCAGATGCAATGCAATGTTTTCAAGGACCTTAAGGATTTAAATTTGTTAAACAAGCACGAACAAACATTTATTAGTTCTCTTCTTTATTTTTTTTTAAGTACAAAAGATAGTTCAGAACAATAAAATAAAAGAACAAGAATCCTAAAGCTCTAAGTCTCCCATGGCGCTTCCCTTTGGTGCCGAGGTAGTTGATGTTCCGCTCCTCGTGAAGTAGTTTGGTCAACTCTAGTACCTTCTTCTCGCTTGCATAACACTGAGCTTCGAATGTGTCCTTTCTTCTTTAAGTCGAATCCGGATCTCTTCAAGTCTTCAAAATCAGAGGCATGTCGGGATGGAGAATAGTAGGGTACGCCACCTATAGCAACAGTTCCATAATTACCGTAGAACAGCGTGAATGGCATCATGAGGTTTTGAGCTCGAGCTCACACCCATTTGAGGTAAGGTTCCCAAGGAATGGAGTTTGGTGCCCTAAAGTCTTGGTATCGCCTTCTTTACCATGCCCTAAGCGTATGAACCTTCGCTAATTCGAGATCGTGGTTGTAGTCGAACACAATATCTTGAGAAGCATATCATGCGGCCATCTCTTCGAGCATAACCAAACCGACGAGAGCTAGAGAAGGGTTGTAAGTGATACCTCCCTTATGCCAAGGAGTGGTACATTAGGGAATTCTCCATAATGCTCAATGAATGTGAAGTCCTTTTGAGAGAAGAGACACCAACGGATATCTGAATGAGAGGGTGACATCACTTTGAGACCACTTCAACCTTTGCTCGCTCTTCAAAATCGATGGAGGAAGGTGCTAAATAAACCACCGGAAAGTAACGGATACAACACATGAGAGTTCATTGTCTTTGATAGTACGAGTGTGAGAGAATGTAGAATATCTCCAAGTAAGGTAGGCACAGGATTGCGAGTAAGGAATATGTTGATGGTGTTGATATCTATGAATTGATCCGAGTTAGGGAATAGAACCAAACCATAGATTAGCAAGGCCAAGATATCTTCGAATGCATGGAAACTCATAGCTTTGAGGAATTCTCGCTTTTTTATTAAGAACTTGGCAAGTAAACCCTTAACTCCGCTTCTTGTTTCCCAATTAGCTTCAATGTCTGAGCGCTTTAGGTGTAGTGCTGATGTGATGTCTTCATACCTAGGAACCTTTTCTAAACCGGTGAATGGCATTTGGTCAAGAATAGGTATCCCAAGTAGCTTAGAGAACTCTTCTAAGGTAGGAACTAACTGATAACTGGGAATGTAAAGCAATGGTGTTTCGATCAAAGAACCGAATAGGACATGCATCATATCTTCTTCAAAACCGAGATAACCAAATCAAGTAGATAACCATGTCTTTTGATGAACCGAGCATGGTCGGAATTTCAAACCAATTCTTTGAGCTGAGAAGGTATACCCATGAAGTTGATCTGGATAGTCTTTCTAGAAGCCATAATCCCTACAAAACAGAGCAAAGATAAATCCCTAGGTCCTTGAAGTAGTTAGAAATGATATGCAATGCGATGATGTCATGATGTCATGTTTAGCACACACAAACAATTCACACAATGAGCCTAGGTTTAAGGCTTGCATGAGGTATAGGTGATTACCCTACCAAAAGTATGAGTTGGTTCATCCTGTCCTATAATAGTAACCGGTTCTAGGAATCTCATATCATTGATCTTTCTAGGCGCTTATTTCAATACGACTACCAAGCTGTCGACCGAAAATATCCCAAAAGTCTCGATCTTAATGAGCGTAGCATCAGTATCACCAACCTCGGTTCACACCAAAGCCGCCATCTCACTACCTTCTAATGGCCAAGATGGGTCATTTAAGGTTCTAAAAGTTGAGTTAGTGCTGATGACACCACGCAGAAGCCAAATACTATCCTCAACTTGGAAATGAAGAGTATCAGGACATCCAAAGTGTTACACTAACGTAGTCATCATTATGACCGTTTCAGTATACGCCTAACGGTCGCGACGATCTATTGCTACTTACCTAAAGGAAACCTGGATCCGGGTGTAGGATCCCCCACAAGTATAATACCCAAGAAACCCTTAAAGATAAAACAAGCAAGTCAAACAGAACACAGTAAAAATGATATGGAAATCCCTAAGGTATTCTCTCTTTAGGGTGTCTCCCTGGCAGAGTCACCAGTTCTGTAATACGGTGAACTGACTTTGAGATTTTTGTATCACAAATGTGCGGATAGCAAGAGTCGCCGCCGACTTTTTTTTATCCAATTAAGGGAAGGTGAAAAGAACAGGAAAAGACCTTCGTTAGATTCTGAGTAAGGGAGAAGGTTATGAAAAGGGAAGGTATTAGCACCCCTTTCCATCTGTAGTTATCTACGGGCTCTTAGTTGCTCTTAGATCAAAAAGTGTTTTCTGTGTGTTTGACAAAAATGTTTTGAAAAGGCATTTCGCTTTGAGTTTGTAATGATTCATGTAGGAATGTATACAAAGTGTTCAGAAATGTTTCGTTTTTTAAAAAAGAGTTTGAACTTTGACAAAAAGTGTGTGGTGTGAAAAGTATTTTGTTTGAGCAAGCAACTAAAAGTCTTATTACCTACTCAGAATTGGTCATTTTCGTGTTGTTTTACGTTCCTTTAGAATAGTGTTATCCGTACCATTAGTTGATAGGTAACCCTATTCGTTGGATGTAGAAGAGACATTCGAAGGGACATCGGATGGTCATAGAAGGCAACTTGTAGGAGTATCCTAGCACATTCGAAGGGACTATCATCATTTTTCGTAGGCGACGATCGAGGGTCAAGATCATGTATTCGTAGGCGACATCGTGGGTCTATGATCTTTGTATCGAAGGGGCCATGATGATTTGTTTTGAAGGCAACGGTGCAAGGATACCTCTACGTTCGAGGGACTTGACCATTTGTTTGAAAGGAAACGAGAGAGAATTTCCCTAAGGGGTGCAATGTGTGAAAAGAGTGTGTCAAATTCAGATATGTTATCTTGGCATTATGAGTGATCTATGTCCAATTTTTATCTTTCCATATAGCCTAATTACTAGCAGTTTATATGGTGCAGAAAATAAATTGCGGAAAGTAAAGTGCGGAAAATAAAGTCCTACGCTATTACATGGCTTTGGGGAAGTTACATAATAGAAGTGCGGAAAGTAAAATTCCTAATTAAACTATTACATCCCATAGGCAGTTACATAATATGAAAAATAAAAGCAAGAAAAATCGTCTGAAACGTTACAACCTGTGAACAGATACATAATCGGAAAATACGAGGAAATTGCATAAGAGGAAGATGTTAGTAAAAAGAAATATTTCTGACTGAAGAAAAAGATTTTTGATTAGTAATGACAATAAGATGATAAGTAATTTTTTGGTAATTTTCGGAATCGATTTCGATAATTAAAAACAATTAAAAGTCATTTTAATGATTAATTAGTAATTAAATAAAATATGCATGCAAAAATATTAATTTTAATATTAAATATTAAATAAACATTTTTCTGATTAAAATGCAAAAGGAAAATATTTTTGGTGTTTTTTAAATGCATGTTAAAAATAATTAAAGATAAATTAAATAACATGAAAATATTAAAGAAAAATTAGAAAATAGAAAAAAAGTTAGTTTTCAAAGGAGCAAAAATTATTTGTGGCTACCCAGGTTCGAACTCAGGTCCCCAAGGATACACGCGCGCGTTGCTTGCCACTGGACCATGTTGCATTTGGTGTCATAATATTGAAACGAAACGTTTTTAAACGAAATCGCTTCCTGGGAATCAGAAAACCGCGCGAAGAACATCGTCTTCTTCGTTTGAATTTTTAAACACTTAGCGTCGGCTTCATTCGACGCTATAGTCCCTGCAAAACTCAAAAATTCCATACAAGCAATATAAATTTGTTTTGGCTACATGGATCGATTGCAAACAACGTTCTAAACACGATAGTGGTACTGGTTTTGTCCAATTTAACGTATTTTGGGAAACCCCAATTCAAACCAGAAAACCCTAGTTATGGCATAACTCGATCCAGGCATTCAAAATGCAATTAAACCACCCAGATAGCATGCCAACACGATGCTGAACATGAACAAACAATCAAAAAACGTTAAATATGCATGAATAACAAAAATCGATTTTGGAAAAAGTTTAACAAACCGAATTCTGAATTTCGTGATTCTTGATGATTTTGAGAGTTGTAAAGGTCTGGAATGGTTCAGGAGGCTTCAAGGAACGTGTTTGAATGATTTGAATTGGCTGAATCGAAGCAAAAACAGGGCTGCAACTTGCTTAAACACCACGGTTTTTTTGACTTAGGTTAGGGTTCTTTGAGGCAATTTTTCTGTTCTTTCTTCATGTGTAGGCATTGTGTATTTATAATAGATGGATTTAGATTAGAAATCAAGAGCAAATAATGATCAATCAATGTAAAAAATATTTGATTTTGTGTGATACCAAATCTTTCCTTTTTGATCTAATTTTCATCAATTTCTTGCCAAATCAAAGTCAATTTCGAAATTTTCCAGCCTTTATGAGTTGCTTGGACCTCAAGAATGAGAGAAAAATCAATTTTTCATTTAATTTTGATTTTCTACCTTTATTTTTAATTTAATTTGTTTTTAAATGAATAAAATCCAAATTAAATAGAAAAATAAAGATAAAATTCGTGGAATTGGGCTTGGAGGTTCCAAATAAGCTGAGGAACAAGTTTGAACCAAGAAAAGTTGGGCCCATTTGCAAAATTTTGGGTTTTGACAAGTATTTCTCTTTGTGCACCTCTTCAAAAATGCCCAACTTGTGCAAGGTGTATCTTGCTCAATTTTCAACATTTTTGCGTGTTCTTAGACTTTTTAGAAAGCTCTAGATGTCCTCTAAACAACCTCTTTGGTTTCATCTCAATTGGAGTTTCCATGCTCAATAAAACTTCATTACAAAAAGTTGACTTTTTGTTGACTTTGAAAAGGACCTATAATGTTTTGATCCATATCTTCAAAATGAAGCATTTTCTGACCATGCTTGGGAGACATGAAGTTGTAGAGAATTGAATTTCCTTCAAAATGAGAGGTGGTGGAAAAATTTCTGATAAAGTATGGAGAAGTTATGCTCAGCCAAAGTTTAGTTGACTTTTTTCTAAAAAACCCTAATTTGGAAAGTTTGACTTTGAGCAAATCTTGAGTTTTCTTGATGAATCATGATCAACCCTTGATCAAATGATGAATGTAACTTCAAAATGAGGATGTTGACCAAAAATCATGAAGTTTGACTGTATGTTGACCATAGTTGACTTTTTGTCCAATACAATTGATTTTCAACCATCTGAGCAATTGTCTGAGGAAACTTAACTTGTAAGGCTTGAAACTTGACATGGAGATTCTTTGAAGCATATGAGGAGGCATGATGACCATTGGAGATGTTGGAAATCCATCTAGATCTGAGGATAGCCAAACCCTAGTTTGGGTTGATTGTCTAGGAGAGGGTTTGTCTGATCAACCCTTGAGGAATCCTTGAGTATGGATATGTGAAATGTCTTGAGAAGTAAGAGGGAAAATTTTGGGGTATGACACATGTGTATGGCCATAATTCCAGAACATGTAAGAAGGGTAAACAACTTGTGGTTGTACCAGGTGAAGGAGCAAGAACAGTTCAAAGAACCCCTCAAGTGAGCCAATCTACAACTGTGGCTTCAGGACCAAATAAAAGGGTAATGAATGTCATTTTTGTTAAGTAATCATTACTGTAAACTATTATGTACTAATTATTGTAAACTGCAATATGTTGAAAATAGGGTAGCCCAAAAGGATCAATTAACAAAGTTGGCCCTAGTAAAAAGGCAAGTAAGGCTACCAAATCTGGAAGGCCATCAACACAAGTACCAACACAACCAGATTCTGTGCAAGTTGAGAATGCAAAACAACAATCAACACAAGAAGAAGCAGATAGAGTGCATGTTGGGAATGCAGAAATAGATATAGTGCTTGCTGACAATACACGACCAGAAAGTGTGCAAGCTGACAATGCAGAGGCTGAAGGTGTGCAAGTTGACAATGCACAACCAGAAAGTGTGCAAGCTGACAACGTAGATGCTGATGGTGTGCAAACTGATAATTGTAGAGGCTGAAAATGTAGAGGCAACCAATGTGCCAACTCAGGCTTCTGATGATAGTATGCCAACTAAGGCTTCTACTGATAATGCAATTCCAACTCAAGCATCTACAAACTCAAGAGAAACACTGAGAATGTATTGTGGCATTAATCTTGGAGAATTGGAAGCGTTGGATGAGCAGGACGTACTTGATATTCAACCATTAAAGGTCGACCCAACACCACCACCTACCGTTGATATGAACCAAGATCCTGAAGTGAACCAACCTACTGCACCATCTACTGCTAAGAGAAACAAGGTCAGAATATTCTTTGGCCCATGTCCAAAGATAAGTAAGTCTTCAAAAGCAAAGTCTCCAAATCAAAAATTGCCAAAGTCTCTAGTTCCAAAAATGCCAAAGTTTCCAATTCACCATGAGTCTCCAAAGCAAACTATGAGTGATCTTGTAATTAATTACTATGCATGTTTTGATCATATAGATTGTGTAATTATTCACTTAGGTTGGGCACTAATTTTGTCATTACAGGTGAATGCTATGATACACAAAACAAAGAGAGAAAAACATGGTGGGACACCTACAAGGAAAAGCGGTCGCTTAATGACTTTGAAAACTCGTGCAATGGTTGGTCCGGGGAAGGATTATGATGATCCACTAGTGATCCAAGAAGACGAAGACTTTGAAGTTGACAATGCTGTTAGAAATACCTCTTAGAAGAACATCAAGAAGAACTTGACTCAGTGAATCATGCCAAACTTGTATATCTGTTTTGAAGTTGTGCTTTATGCACTGTTTTAAATTTTGTGTACACTTTCTAGTGCTTTGTGTTTTAAATTTTGTGTACACATGACAGTGCTTTATGAACAATTTTGTTGTCAGTGTAATCTTGTTTTGAAGTTGTGCATTATGCACACTTTTTAATCCTATGTAATGTTGTTGTGAACTAGTGCTTTATGCACTCTTTTGGTATTTATGTAACATGAGCTTTATTGACTCCTTTAAATTAACATGTGCAGACCAGTTTTATATGCTTTCAATTTATAATGATTCAATGTGTCATCAAATTTTACAACTAACAATACTCATATTTAACACCACCTGTTACAATTAACAATACTCATATTTAACAATTGAACCACATTTGAACCACAATACTCATCCTTGTTTCAATTAACAATACTCATATTTAACACCAATTGTTACAATTGAACCACAATACTCATCCTTGTTTCAATTAACAATACTCATATTTAACACAAACTGGTACAATTGAACCACAATACTCATCTTGTTTCAATTAACAATACTCATATTTAACACAAACTGTTACAATTGAACCACATTACAAAAGCAACCATAGAAGCAACCATATTACAATTGAAACACTCAACAAAACATAACTTTTAACACAAAATGATTAGGTACATGAACCTCTGATCAATACATAAATTTCACTGCCAAATAAACATTGAAAATGATGGAAACTACAAGACAAATCTTTATCATTTTTCCTAAATTTTCTTCTTCCTTAAGTTTCTTCTTTAAATTTTTGTTCTTCTTCTTCATATCCACGTACAACTCTTTCAAATAGACCCTTGCTTCCACTTCTTCATACTCAGAATTCAACTTTGGCACTTGATCAACTCCAACATCTCCCATCTCATCTGCCCAGATAAACAAATCACAAGTCTCTACACTATTCTAGAACAGACATCTCTAGAATAATCTCCCTTTGTTGGATCCCTTCTTGCACTGTTAAGACACCATCAGTCTATTACATCTACATCGGCGACCACCTCGACTCTTTGTGGAAGATGATGAAAATGACCCACCAAATGTTGAACTTGCCTTCCAATTCTCCATGTTTTTTTCCAAATTGAGATAGACTACAGGTTCAGGGACAAAAGAACAGAGGTAGATGGACGAAGATGAAGGATGGAGAGGGACGAAGATGATAGATGGAGAGGGATGAACAACAAATTAGGGCAACAACATTTGGGAACAACGAAGGAAATTTAGGGTTTTTTTGGGAATGTGTTTTCAAAATTTGGGAAGAAAGGAGGTGAATCCACGCATATTTGTTAATGAATTACCTGGTCAACAAAAAAATCCAAAACTAAAAGAAATTACATGTATCATGCCATGTCATCGTCGTTAGCTACAATTGACGTTAGGGACTATTATTGTGGATGGAAAATATTAGGGGGACGAAACATTAAAGGAAATATTTACAAGGACTAAACTTGATAATAACAATATTTAGAGGGACCAGAAACATATTTAACCTATATATATATATATATATATATATATATATATATATATATATATATATATATATATATGGAAAACCCTAATTCTAATTATAACCAAATTAGAAAAATTAATAATTAATAACTATATTCTTATTATAGCTCCTGAAATCTTGTTGACAGGTAACGCCAACAAAAACCAATACCTTTGATGGATCCCAATTGATCTAGTTAAAATGGAGAAGACGAATGTCCTTAGAGAGAGTTGTCTAGGAGAAGATCAAAGTGACACTTAACTAGATAAGCAGAGGCTATTGAAAAAATATCCCCTCTAAAAGTTTTCCAAATCTAGTTACCATTATCTAGGGAAAGAGTGATGTTCCTAAGCAAAGGATAAGAGCTCCTAACAAACAAGGATCTCTATAAGAAAGAAAGGTCTTTGACATTTGAGGTTCCAATTAAATACCTCATTATCCACTAAACTAATATCTCACACCATCCCATCAAGTTTGAGCGAGTTAGAGAACAAGCAAGGGTACTTATTCTTTAATGGGATAATCTCTAACCAAAGGTTCTTCCAGAAGGAAGTTTGTAACCTGATCCAACATTCCTCAAACACAATCAACAAACAATATAAAATATCACCGTCTTTGGATCCAAGAAGGGATATCCCTTTCCACCAAAAATAAGTAGAACGAAAACCCTCACCCCCATAGAGAGGAAACAACAAAGTGTCTGTATCCAACAATAATGATATCCCTCTAAAGATTTGGTTGTCAAACAAGATTTCTTCATCTCCACTTTTCCAAAAGTCAAGATTAACAATCCAAAGGCCTTTCACTCTTATCCCTTATCTTTTCTCTGGTTTACATACATCTTTCCACTTCATGCAAGAAATTTTTAAAACATTTTTCGCCTACTCCCCTCTGTAAATGCATGCTCAAGTCTTAATGATGGAAAAATCCCCAGGATGTATATGTGCATGCTACAAGGATGGAAAAATCCCCTTATCTTTTTCTTTGCCTTATTTTCATTTCATTTACATTAACACATAAATAGATTTTGTTTGTCATTTGAGTTTCTGAACAAGCATAGAGTGAAAGATACACATAGAGAGCACTTCATCTTCAACATTCCTTCTTCAAATTCAACTTCTCCAAAAATCAAAGTGGTTAAATTCAAGATCAAAGAATTGTTGATAATGTTCGAATTGAAGATTTGCTTCAGATTGGGTTGTGTTTTGTGGGCTCTATCTTGAATAAAATCGTCAGGGTTTTTTCCTCTTAGATCCGGATTGGTGCGGGTTTTTTGGCACTAATCTTCTCTTTGCAAGATTCAGCCGAGTGAAGCATCAAGGAGAAGTGGACTTGCTTGATTTTGTCACGATAACTAGAGGATCTTGAAGGAAGAGTTAGGGTTCGATCTTGTTCGATTGAAATCAGCCGAGAGAAAGAAATTCTACAGCAAATTGGTAGATATTTCAAGTATCTCTAATCGGAGGTGTACTCAAAGAGATCGAAGCTTGGTTTGGCTCGAACCAAGGATTGTGAAGAAGATAGGTTCATCATCATCAAATGAATTGTGTGAAAAGGGAACTATTTTTTCACTTGTTACAATTTGCAATTTTATGAAAAACTTCTCAACTCTAAATTTTAGAGTTAGGGGCAAACGTACACCATGCGAGGACAAAAGGTGGAACTGCGTTAACAAATTCTCGTGTTTTTTTCGCATTTAATTTCATTATTCGATTGATCAAATTTTTTAGTTTCAAATTGTCAAACTTGCATAAACTGAATCGGTGTTGTGTTGAGGTTTAACAAATACGTTCGCAACGCTCCGTTTGATCGTTACGTGACAATTATCGACAACACAAATTAGTTAATGAAACAGTTGTGAACTTTGCTAACAAGGTGTTTGATAAATTGTCTCTACTACAAATTGCTTATTGTGATTAAGCTTTGTTTCTTACTATTTGCATTAGAAGTATTTGATACTCAAGGTGAAAGCTAAGACGATTAATAAAGTGTATTCAAAGTGCATTATTCAAAACAGTTTTTCTCACTTTCTCTTAATGGTTTGCATATCCGATCTTCTCAATAGCGGATCGTTTAGACGATTGAAAATCCAGGAGGCTTTCGTAAAAATATTTTAAACGCGCAAATTACAAAAATCTGATCTATTCACCCTCCTTCTAGATCAAGCACATCGTCTAACACCCTCCACCTCCAACCTATTTATTCCAATATTTAAGCACCACTTTGAGGGTTTTTAACTTCTACATCAGAATATAAGTTTTCTAATCATGAATCTCAAACGTACTCCAAAAGGAAAGCACGAACTCATAAAAATTTCTATGGGATATGATTATTAGATCTAAAAGGTTTGGGGGCTATAATTTATTTGAATACTTAAGAATAATAGGACAATGGTCAGAAACTTCTCAAACTTAAGGATCATTCTTAGCTTATATATGTCATAAACATCATAATTTTTAGATATGATATCGCAGGTCTTTATCTCTAGCACACTGATAGCATAGTCCAAGATGAAAAAAATTGAATCCAATTATCTTTTTTTTCAAAAGAAAATGAAATATATTGATATAGAGAGGCATTGAAGGTCAAAAGTACAAAAGAAAAGGCTGATAAAAGAATAAGAGGTACTAGAAAAACCAACAAACAGAAACAAAATAATAAAAAATGAAACAACAGCACCAACACATCATAACAAAAAACTGATCAATAATGCATAAAGAGAAAAAAGCATAGAAATACAAAACCAGAGTATCAGCCAAGGATCAACAAAAAAACGACACCAATCTTGTTGAAATATTAAATTAGATTATTTAAAAATTAGATTTGATTTGATTTGATTAGATTTAATATTTAAATATAATCCAAATTTGGTAGACCCAAGCCCAATTAGGGTTGTATCTAAATAGTCCTATTATGTATCATTATTCGTACAATTCAATATTTTAAATCCTTATTGATCGGGAAAATAGCAAGTGTACTATTTTTGCCGATGCAGTTATAATGAGTTTCCCCAAGTATCGATCTCGAGGACTGCGTAGTAAACACCTATTCGTGCTCTTAATTTAATTGAACAAAAACAATGGTTGGGTTGATTTTAACACTTTCAATTATGCTTGTAACAAGTAACGATTGATGAAATATAATGTGAATGAAACTAGGGTGAGTGGTTGATTAAACAAAACTATGATTCGAATACCGATTTCCTCATTGCATAAGTAAAATATCAATTACCTATCTCTAGATTGTTCTTCATTAAGTCCTTAATGAAGACAACTATTAAAACCCTAATCTTTATTCAAATGTCCATTCAAACAAACCTAGGTTTTAACCATGAAAATATCGAGAATTCAAGTGATTAGAAGAGAGTTCCTAGTCCTAGGATAGCCTCCTAATAACCTAATTGTGAAGAAACCCTAACAATCACAGTCCTGCCAATTGTTAGTCATAGGTCTACATGTATTTGTCCAATACATGATCATAAGAACGCCACACAATTAAATTGAATTATAAAAACATGCATTTAAGGAAATCAAGTATCCAAATTCATACAATGATCAAATCAGACCACCCCTAGCCTTGGGGTTTAGCCTCATAGTATTAAAAGAAAACATTGAAATAGAGTTAAACATTACAAAGAAGAGTGGTGACTTTGATATTCAATGGTTGCTGCCTTGAATCTCGCCTTCCTCCTCTCTCCTCTCTTTCCTTGGATATTTCTTTTGTGCTTTCAAAAGTAGGTTTTCCTAACCTCAAATCCTTCTAATAGTCTCTTCTCATCTCCTTTAGGCAAAAGTCGGAAGTACCCTTAATGACAACACAAGCTCCAAAATAAGAAAAATTCAGTTTCCACACGCCGCATTCAACACGGGTCGTGTTGATGAACACGGCGCCGTGTTGATTTCTAAGTCAAAATTTGCACGCCTGCACTATTCAACACGGGTGTTGATGAACACGGTGCCCGTGTTGATCCAATCGCTTTGTATTCATTTTGCGCTTTCCTTTGCTTTTCAACACGGGTCAGTTGATGAACACGGTGCCCGTGTTGATCCCCTGCTTGTGTCCATTTTGCGCTTCCATCGGCCTTTCAACACGGGTCGTGTTGATGAACACGGGTGCCCGTGTTGACTTCTGAAATCTTCAAAATCTTCAACTTTCAGCCTTCCGAGGTGCTTATCGTCCTGCCACAAGTTCCTTTTATCGCATGCATTAACCTGAAACACTGAGACTACCCAAAAGAAGCATAAAAGACATACTTTTAAAGACACTTAAACTCAAAAATGCATAACAAGACTAAAATAACCAAAGACACATTAATTTCATTAAAAGCAACTAAAACAACCACGATGTTACTAGATTGATGAATTTACGTCGAATAGAACACAGAAACTTACTAGAAATGGTGACCGATCACAACCCCAAACTTATCTCATTGCTTGTCCTCGAGTAATGATTGAGTCCAACAGAGGTCACCCACGAATTTCTTCTTTCCACAACACAACCTGTGTCTTTCGCAAATTAATTTCTTCCTTCTCGATCAAGCAGCTGGCTTCCCGAATCAATCTGTCTACCACACTTCCACATCAGAAGACAACTTCACCTGCAAGCTTTTCACACTCTCACCAAATCTCTCAGGGTTACAGTATTTTCACTCAAGGACTGAAGCATGCAATATCATTCTTAACTTTGAATAAATTCTACTCGCACTACACATACAGATTTCACACACTTTATGAGGTCTTTGGGTTGTAACGGGGCTTAGGTACGGTGGGATAAACAAGGAAATTGGATCACAAAGGTTTTTGGCTCGGCATTCATGTAACTTTTCTTCAATTTTATGCTGCATTCGTATATTTTGGGGTTCATTCGTTTTGACTCATCTTTACCCATGTTTACTTTGAGCACAGTACAAGCTAGAGTCCGACATTTAGGCAAGTGTTCTCTTTCTTTTCTTTTTCTTCTTTTTTTAGAACTTTCATGTTCCATTAGTTTTTCTCCTTTTTTTTTCAGCTACATTATTTTTTTGAAACTTGTTCACTTACTTGCCCTTAGTTTTTATGAACGACTACCCCAAACTTAAATTCGTGCAACACTTGAAATTAATCACAATCATGCCGAGCAATGGTGAGACAAATGTGGTGAAAGGTTAACAAGGGGTTTATTAAAACGGGGACACAACAAACAAACATGAAAATTGAAAATAGGCTCAACGTGGTTCACGAGGGATAACATTTAATACGGGTAGGCTAGAAGGCTCAAGGTTAAACAAACAACATGCCTCAGTGTGTGTCGTCATGATGTGCTGTGCTAAAAGAACATACACAAAATCAGAATGATAAAGTCATACCTACCCGATCTCTCATGATGATATTTATATATTTGGCCTTTGGTAATCTCACCATGTTGGTTAAGCTTGCAAACTCGTAAGTCCCCTCGTGTCATGTGGCTTTTTTTCGACTCGGCTTACCACCGACAATTCCGGTCCAGCCCACTAATTTGCGTCCGACCTTTAATCCTTTAGTTGTGTCAACTTCCGGTTCCTTAGAGATCAAGTAAGGGTAGTGTCGTTCAACCACTGTTGTCGGTTCCATCTTCATTCAACAATTATCAATCAATCAGAACATCATAGTGACCGCAACAAAACAAAACAATGTAACAAACCAAGGATGATAAAATGAAGTAAAATGGAAAACATAAAACCGTAAAACGAAAAGGGAATGCAAACAAAACAAAACAAAATATATAAACTAAAATTAAAATAGTGAGCCTCCCTACGAACTAAACATTGACCTCAATGTTTTAAGCCCAAGTAGAGCGACTCACGTAACTCATCGAGATGTGGTGGAGGGTTGTGCGGAAAATGTAACATGAGGCGCGCATCATGGTCTCGCATGTCATCCATAACAACGCCTTATCGAAACAGCTCCACACCTTGTCTTGTTTGCTCGGTGCGAAGAGCACCTATTTCAGATTGCACCCACCCCCACTGGTCTTGAGACATAGAGGACGATCCCACATCTGGTCGGGTAAAACTTTGGGGTGGTGGGCTGAACCGTGCTTGAGCTGGAGTGTCATCCTCCATCTCGTCACCTGAAAACTGATGATCACGAGGAGGACTCTCCCCTAACGAAGGACCAGAAACTGCATAGAGCCAGTTAGCAACATTTGCAATACTAATAAAATCAGGAGCGGGTAATGCAAGAATATGGTGATCACGGCTAACAAGGGAATAATACCTAGGATGAACCACAATCATACCTTGATTGACCAAGTTTTGCATGTCAATCTTCTTACCTGCCATAGCCGGTTCTTCCATCAGTAACCGACCATAATTAAGATGATCCGCGATCTGCATGATCATCCCACCCACTGAAATGTCACCGGTGCTAGCATGTCCAACTTGCTTCAGGTGATTAGCGGCAAAGGCAGCGGCGACATTCACCCGGCTTTTCTCTGTCATGCAATATAAGAAGAAGAGTTCTCTTTTGGAAGCAACACCGGTACTATCTCCGCGTCCAAAAAGTGTAAAAGAGAGTCCCTTCTGGGCATACCTAAAACAAGGATTGTGAATACCCGATGCTTTAGCAGTGCTCGGGTTATAACCAATTTTACCAGTAATCGTCGTCCAGAATTCTGCAGATGCAAAAGTTTCTAGGGGCGCGCCATGGCCAGCAGAAGGAAGTTTGAGAGCAGCTCCAACGTCCTGCAAAGACATGGTGTGCTCCTCACCAAAGAGCTGAAAAATCAAATCACCATAATACTCCGTTTGAGCCATTCCACCTGCCTCGCTTTAAATTCAACGGTGCTAAAAATTCTAGAGTAATTTTCTCAAAAGTGGGTGCTTCGAATTGCATAAACTCTAACATACCTAAGTTATCAAACATGCGATGGATTTCTTCTCTTAATCCTAATTTATCTAGAGTTTCATTGCAAATGTACCTTGTTGGAAGTAACTTACGCTTAGCAAGTGCTTCGTACCGCTTACGGTGTTCCGGTTTGTCAAACACCAGATCGTGTGCATTAGGAATGCGCGTGCTGTCAGTGGTCTGGAAGGTTCACCAACTTCCTTTCCGCGTGTGGCTCTTTTGGGAGGCATGCTTGAAACCTACAAGAGAGAAATTCTGAAAAATAATAACACACAATTAGGGCAAACCAAAACCGTGACTGAGTAGAGGATGAAAATTGGAGTCACTTTGGTGAAGAGGAAAAATTGTTTGGAGCAGTTTTTGATGGTGATAGTGAAGCTTTTTCTCCTTGAGTGGTTACGTCGAATAGAACACAGAAACTTACTAGAAATGGTGACCGATCACTTATCTCCTTTATTATTCTCTCTTTCTCTCCTCACTAAAAGTTTCTCACGCACTAACAAATTGATATCCAAAGCTTCCAATTATTGTTCTTGATCGAGTTTTCAAGAATTTCATGTCAGAGATCGTGTTCCCGGGCAAGTGAATCAACCGTGTGAAGATGGCTAGTGATAAGAGAATTTTGAATTCTCTTCCAATGCTTGACGACAAAAATTGGATTCGATAAAAAAAACAGAAGCAATCCTTGTTTGGCTTCCATGAAACCCTAGAAGTGGTTACCAACGGTGTTTCTGCGCTGGCTGCAAATGCAACCGAAGCATATAAAAATTCTACAACGAAGTATTGAAGAAAGAATGCAAGGCTGCTTATTGCATTCAGACGAATGTTAATGCTGCTAATTCTGACAGAATCTATCATGTTGAAACGGAGAAGAAGGAATGGGATATTTTGGTGAATTATTATGAAGGAGGTGATAAAGTCAAGGTTGTTAAGTTATAAAACTTGCATCGAGAATATATGAGTTGTTGTCGATGGGAGAAAACGAAAACATTGTAGAATATGTGTCAAAGGTTCAGAAACTCGTCCATCTCATGAAGGGTTGTGGTGAAACCATAACTGATAAGATGATAGTTGAGAAGGTAATGAGATTATTGACCTCTCACTTGATCATGTTATCGTAGCTATTCAAGAATCCAACAAACTTGGAACCACTAAAGTGGAAGATTTGGCTGGTTTGTTGGAGGCGCATGAGATAAGGATTATCGAAAGGAAATAAGTTTAAGACTCAATACATGCTCTGCAAGTTCAGTCATGGTAAAAGGATGGTGGTTCCAACAAATTTAAAGGCAAGTTCGACAAGACTCGTGGCAATAATCCTTAGGAAAATCCCCACAAGAATAAGGTCAAAGATAAATATTCTTAATCCTCGAAAAGGGGAGGAGGAAACTAACGAAAGGACAAAGAAGATAAAAAGGTGTACAGTGCTATAACTGTTAAAAGTGGGGCGACATAGCCAAAAATTATTGGTACAAAAAAACAAGGGATTGACATGCAAGGAAAAAGGAAAGAACCTTGCACGCCGAGATTTAGATGATTCTGAAGGAGGTATGGTGGTTATGGTTGCAGTTGTAGATAACCATCGAATCCAAGATATGATTCTTTGAGTAAGGCTGCTCGAATCACATGACTGGTCGACAAGAGTGGTTGGAAGACTATGAGGAGTCGAAAAGAGCAAGGTAAAACTTGATGATAATAGTTCATTGCAAGTAGAAGGTATTGGAAACATAGTTTTTCAAATGATTAATGGAGGGAAAGTTATGATTAAAGATCTGCTCTATGTACCTGGAATGAAGTGCAACTTGCTAAGTATTGGACAATTGATCAAAAAAGGTTTCTCAATTATTAGGAAAGATGGAGCTTTGAAATTTTTCAACACCAATATCAGTTTGGTCTTAAAATATCCGTTGTCAAAGAATAGGACATTTAAGAGTATGACCAGTTCAACAAAAGTTCATTGTTTGAAAACTGTTGGTGACCACAAGGATACTTGGTTGTCGCATTTAAGGTTTGGACATTTGAATTTTCGATCACTTAATCAACTAATTACTCAAGATATGGTTAGTGAAATTCCAAGTCTTGAGATTCCTGACAAACTTTATAAAGGTTGTTTATTCAGAAACCAATCCAAAAATTCTTTCATTTCGACTATGCCAAAGAGATCACCATGCACTCTCGAAGTGCTACATTCAGATGTATGTAGTCCATTAGAATAACATACCATTGGTGGAAAATATATCTTATTTTGTTTATTGATGAGTTCATTTGAAATATGTGGACCTATGTGATCAAACAAAAGGATGAAGTATTTGAAATCTTTAAGAGATTCAAGATACTTGTCGAAAACTAGAGTGAGAAGAAGATCAAAGTTTTGCGAACAAATGGAGCTGGCGAATACACATCTAAGATGTTTGAAGATTTATGTGCAGAACATGGTGTTGATCATGAGGCAACTGCTCCTTATACGCCTCAACATTATGGAATTGCTGAAAGAAGAAACAAAACCATATTATATATGGCGAGATGCATGTTGAAGCAAAAGAATTTGCCAAAGTCTTTATGGGGAGAAGCTTCTTCAACTGTAGTTTATATTTTGAACATGTGTCCTACTAAGATATTGAAGAACAAGGTTTCTGAAGAAGTGTGGAGTGACAAACAACCATCAGTAAGTCATTTGAAGGTGTTTGGCTCTAGGTGTTACAAGCATATTCCTGATGCGAGAAGAAAGCTTGATGATAAAAGTGATCAAATGATTCTGGTAGGATATCATAAAATTGGTGCATACAGGCTATTTAATCCAATTAATGAAAAAATTGTGTTAAGTAGAGATATTGTGATTGATGAAAATTATGCATGGGATTGGAATTCAAATGAGGTAATTAACAAGCCATTGATGAGCTATGGTTTTGACGAAGAAACTGATGAAGACGAAGTCGAAGAAATTACTAATGTTCCAATAAAAAATGAAGCAATTATTGACATTTCAGACAATGCCAAAGTCGAAGAGGGTTTGGCTAGCATAAGCCATAGACCTCAACGAATACGAGTTATTCCAAAAAGACTTCAAGATCATGAAGTGACTGGTGATGATGAAGTAACACCAGATGTAGAATTAGTTCATTTTGCTTTACTTGCAGGTGTTGAACAATCAACCATAGCGAAGCTTTAAAGATTAACAAGTGGAAGTTAGCTATGGTCGAAGAGTTACTGGCAGTCAAAAGAAACAACACATGGGAGTTAGTCGAATTTCCATCACATACAAAAGCTATCAATGTAAAGTGGGTGTTGAAGTTGAAACACAGTTCACATGGATCGATAGCAAGACATAAAGCAAGATTAGTAGCCCAATAGTTTTTCAAAGATCAGGACTCGACTACTTTGAAGTATTTGCTCCAATAGCAAGATTAGAGACTGTTAGACTAGTAGTAGCATTGGCATGTAACCAAGGTTGGTCGATATTTCATCTAGATGTGAAATCGACATTTCTGAATGGGTCCTTTAGACGAAGAAGTTTATGTCACACAACCTCCTGGGATTGTGATTCATGTAACACCCCAATATTACCCAAAGTTTAATATGCAAAAATCGGAGTAATTTAAAATTTCGTAAATTCAATACTGAGGCATCACACCTTCAAAAACAAATCACTTTAAACAATTTTCTTTAAAGTATAAATCTCGGATACATAGCATCGTCGGAAATCATAAATTGATTCTTAAAAATCAAAACATCTTCTTTATTAAACTTCCTCATAAAATCATATTTTCATAAAGTATGATTCTTATACATAAAGGAATAACACCAAAAGAACAACAACAAGACCACATAAATATTTCCCCTGAGTGCTACGTATCAAAGCGACACCGACTCGACTAATAGCATCTATAAACTCCATCTTCATAACCTGCACGTTACCAATATAAAGGTAACGACGAAACAAGTAAAGGGTGAGATAATCCAAAACATATAATTAAAGGCATGATAAAGTATATATATATATATATATATATATATATATATATATATTTGAATCATATATATATTTGGAATCATAAGGGATATAAGTTAATAAGTGCATTTCAACACGTATCCAAACCTCACTTACTTTGATCGTCATTCTAAGGTGTATAATCTACATTATATCGCCATAACCTCATCGGCATAAATCATCACAACAACACATAAACTTCCATCACCACGAAATCATCACAAGTTAATACGTCACTAATCAACACGACAATCATAAACAACAACATCAAACAACAACATTAAACAATACTAATAACTTAAGCATCATAAATGAAATCATCACAAATTGGCTAAAGCCCATCGTCGCTTATGGAATAAAAGCCCATCGTCACAAACATCATCATATCATATTTGCATTAAGCATTTCATCAAAGTTAAATCATCGCAAAACTCATCATTTATATTCATGAAATTATCAAGTCGTATTCATTTCATGTTCATCATAAAGAATATCACCAAACAAAGCATCATATATCATCGCAATCCAACATCATCCATCAATTAAAACCCAACGCCAAACAACTCAAACATAAACATAACCGACTCCATGAGACACGACTATGTTATGCATGTGGTACCCGTCGCTTTGTCCATAAATAGGAACACTTGGCATAAAAGCCTCGTCGCTTGGCATAAAAGCCCATCGTTGCCAATGTAATGTATGTGACTCGACAATAAACAACACAACATAAAAACATCATCATCGCTCATCAAAATTGGCATAAAGCCCACATCGCCATAATTTATCCAAATCGAGATAAATATATCGTCGCATCTTATTTGCATTATGCAAAACATCACCAAACAATTCATCATCGTCAAAAATCATGCATTCACAAATCGGAAGCATTTATTAACAACATCAATATAATCATCACATCATCATGTACAAAGACATATATCATCGCATCGCATATCAACAAGTATTCATTAATAAATACACCGTCGCAAACATTATGTTTATTCACACCGCATAATTATCAATTAATTTACCAAATTCCAGAAACGGAAAAATAGTCAAAACATCAATAATCGTCGCGAAAGTCATTCTTAATAACCGGCATAAATCAAAATCATCAACATCGAAATCGGATTGTCCATACGTGCCTTAAATCTACCAAAATGCAATCCGATTCAATTTAACCGTAAATTGGCCTATTTCGGGTCATCTCGTAAAAACTCGTAATTTCTAAAAACTAACCTCACCACTACGTTCTACACGTCGAACTTAGCTAGCACGTCAATTTTGAATTGAGCAACTTGTCTCGTCGTCGAAATTACCGAAATCGGAAAATCGGAACATAATCGGGTTCTAAATTTAATCGGCTAACTTATGCTCTAGTTATATTTTATTAATACTAACTAGTAGTATATGTATTTAGAGAATTAAATGTAAATAAACTAGCAGGAAAATTATGCAGAAACAATCAGAAAACACGACCAAGAACACAAAAAAAATGGAATTTGCTGCCTTAAGCCTACCAAAGGCAGGACGCCCACTCACCGCCCCTTCATGTATAACCATTTTTTTCCAATTTCCCCATCTTTACGCTTTTCCAATTTTTCCCATTTTTTTTCTTATTTTCTTCATTACTATTCATTTCTACACCATACCCATCTACTCCTAATCCAACTTTTCTAAACTATTTCAACAATCAACCAACCAAAACCCTATAAACCAACTATCAATTTTTCCCCAATCCAAACTATAACTATCAAATCCTAAAAATATGAGATGGAGAATCAAACCCCTTACCTCATCTTGTTCTTGCAAAGCTTCATGATTCCTATACCACAACCAACCAAGGCTTCCTCTCTTGCTCCTCTTCTTCTTCTTCTCAAAACCCTTTCCTTTTCTCTCCAAGTTTCTATGTTTGCTTGGTGTAGGGAAAAAATGGGAAGAAAGGGGAAAGAAAATGGTTTTATATTTATGTTTTCTTACTAGCTAGGGGTGTAAGCCCAATCCTCTCTAATTGCTCCCCACACCCCTAACTTAATTATTAATTAACACCTAATAATATCTAATAATATTATTAATCCAATTAATTAGAAATTTTTTTCGAATTAAATATCGGATCCGAATAAACCGAACGGAATAAAACCGGACCAAACGAAACGTCGCCAAATATATTATCATCTATTATAATTATTTATTCATAAAATAAATATCAATCGGTAACTCGAAAAATATTAATATAATATAATATTAATTAAAACAGGGCGTTACAATTCAGAAGGAAGCGGGTAAAGTATATAAGTTGCACAAAGCTCTCTATGCCCTCAAGCAGACACCTAGGACATGGAACAAGAAGATCAATTCATACTTAGTCGAATTGGGATTTGTCAAATGCAAATCAGAGTATGTTGTCTATATTCAGGTTGTAGCACAAGATATAACAATCATCTGCTTATATGTCGACGACTTGCTAGTATCTGGAAATATGTCGGATCTGGAAAAATTATCTTATTTTCTAGGCATGGAATTTTAAATGTCGAAGTAAGGTATTGTGCTACATCAAAAGAAGTATGTCAAAGATATACTCAAGAGATTCAGAATGAATGATTTGAATCTTGCATCCTCATTTGTTGAACCAAATGTGAAGTTGGAGAAGAATGGAGAGTAAGACAAAGTCGATGTAACTTTGTTCAAGTAAATTATGGAATCTTTGAGGTATGTGTTCAACAGTCGACCTGATATAGGTTTCGTAGTCGAATTAGTAAGTAGATATATGAGTGAACCAAAAGTTTCACATATGAAGGCTGCAAGAAGAATCTTGAGATATTTGAAGGGTTCAATAAATTGTGAAATACTATTTCGACGAGATTCTGAAGGAATAAAAGCAATAATTAATTGTTTTCTAGATGTTGATTGGTGTGGAGATAAGGAAGATCGAAGAAGCACAATTGAATATTTCTTTCAAGTATATGGTGCCCCAATATCATGGTGTTCGAAGAAGTAACTTGTGGTTCATTGTCATCTTTCAAAGTTGAATATATAGCAAGATCTTATGTTGCTTGTCAAACAATTTGGATCAGATCAGTACTTGAAGAAATGGTTGTCGAAGTGAAGAAACCTCTAGTGATGCAAATCGATAACAAGTCAGCCATAAATCTGGCGAAGAATCCAGTTCTGCATGGAAGGAGTAAGCATACCGAAACTAGATTTTACTTCTTAAGGGAAAAGGTAAATCGAGGTGAATTTGAAGTTAGGAATTGCTCAAGTGAAACACATTTGGCCGACATATTCACCAAATGATTGAAGATTGATAAATTTTTGAATTTCAGAAAAAAAATTAAGAATAGTTCAGATAGACTAATTTCGAGAATGTTCGACAACTTGGATTATGGGGGTGTGTTGAAATATTAAATTAGATTTTTTAAAATATTATATTTGTTTAAATTTAATATTTAAATATAATCTGAATTATGTAGACCCAAATCTAATTAGGATTGTATATAAATAGTATTAGTCTGTATCATTATTTGTATAATTCAATAATCCAAATCTTTATTTCCTTTATTAATTTTTCTTTCTCTTCTCACTAAAGGTGTTTTACGCACTAATAAATTTCCACAAAAACGTAAAAGAACATGTTATTAGGAGATCGAAGACACTCAAACATCTGTTAACTCAATACATAATATGATTCTCGAGTTGGTGGTAAAGTATAAGAATTCTCGATAAATCTACCGAGATACAATTTTCAAACAAAAATATTCTCAATCGTCCACGTCCTTCATTGTCATCGATTATCTCATTATTATCTTTAATTCAACATGTATACTCACACGAAAACCTTAAAAATATGGTATTCCTACTACAATTCAATAGTAATAAAATACTATCAATTAATGGATAAGACTTTCAAAACTTTTTTCATCTTATTCTACATATATACGATAATGTTTGTGAGATAGAGACTTGAATCTAAGTAATGTGAAAATCCGTACATAAATAGATCAAAAGGTTCCATCCAAGCAACGTGAATATTATCTTTTTTCTGACAATGGCAAGATAAGTAAAGTGTGGGACCTTATAAAACATAAACAGTTAGGAACTATATACTCTCTTACTCTCTTTTTCAAACGGCAACAGTTGAAAGCATTTATGAATTCAACGCGTTATTGCATGGTTAAGAAGTTGTCCTTAATTTAAAGCGTTCTCATAATGATTTCAACCTTCTTAATTATTATTTTTGCTTAAACCTTGCCTTTGGAATTTTCTATATAAACCCTAGCTTCACTTCTTTTCCTCCACACCAAATATCGAAGTTTTTTAAGTTTCTAGCTATAGCACAAGATGGCTTCAAGTTCTAGGGTTTGTCTTTTTGTGCTTCTAGGTGTTCTTGTTTGTAGTAGCAGTGATGCAAGGAAGCTTGGGAGTGATGAGGGTTTAAGGGATGAGAAGAATTTCTATCATCGTCCAGGGTTCGGTGGAGGAACCGGAGGAGGTGGTGGTTTTGGTGGTGGTGGAGGTAGTGGAGGAGGGTTAGGTGGTGGTTCAGGAAGCGGATTCGGTGCAGGTGCCGGTGCTGGTGGTGGTTCTGGACTTGGAGGTGGAGGTGGTTTTGGCGGTGGTGGTGGCGGTGGATTCGGTGGAGGAGGAGGTGCTGGTGGAGGATCAGGGTTTGGAGGAGGTTCGGGATTCGGAGGTGGTGCTGGTGCTGGTAGTGGACTTGGAGGAGGTGGTGGGGGAGGATTTGGAGGCGGTGGTGGTGGTGGACTTGGTGGTGTCGGATCCGGTGGAGGATTCGGTGGTGGATCTGGTGGAGGAGTTGGAGGTGGATTTCCATGAATATTAAAGAAGAATATTAATGATTGTTATTTTGCATGCTTTTGGTATTAATAGCATGTGTCTTTATGTGTTTCACGTATTTTCATTTTTCATATGTAATTTGCTTTAAGCATATGCGTTTGTGTTCCTCAATTACTCATCAAATGGAAATAACTAAATTGTTTATTATATTATCCTTTTGTTTACTTCCTGTATAGTTTAAAAAGCAAACAATTCAACCATCTATATGGAGTTGGTTCAGTTGAAAAACAACAATCAAAATCTCTTTATGCATTACATCAGTTAGAAAACTAAAATATATAGATTTGCCTATGATGCAATTTCCCTCCAAAAATTAGAGAAAAGAACATTTGGAAAAACTTAAGTTAAACTTGGTAGTGTAATTCAATCACTTTGAAATTGCTAATCATTAACAAATTGACTTATATCTTCAAAATTGTCAATTGCTTTATAAAAAAAGTTTAAATTACAATCAATGCTTGCTTAATTTCTAATATTACATCTACCAATTCTAACTCTTGTGTATTTAAAGTTTCTTCGTTTATATAGTTATTTATATTAACACTATGCAAGTTAGTTATTATAAACTAAGAGTGTGTTTGATTTGCTAAAAAAAATAAGAAATTGAGCATAACTCTAGTTGTTCTGTGTTTGATTTAAAAAATATTCATAGAATAAAAATAAAAAAAATCAAAATTAGAGACAGAGAGAAAACTAAATTTTGCTTCTCACTGAATCACATGACTAATTTTTGTCCATATTACAAATTATTTAAAATATTAAAATATAATCTCTCTGCTTTTTACCCCCTCTGTTAATATTTATAATATAAAAATCAAATATATCATTTTGTCCTTAGTACAAATGATTTGAAAGATAAAAATATCCTCTTATTTTTTTATTAAAAATATATGTCTTTCTCTTTAATATCCTTCTCTAAATTTAAAATATGAAAATACCATTTTTCCCTAGCACAAGTTATTTAAAATACAAAAATATTATTTTACTTTTTATTAATAAATAATTTCTCCTCTATTAATATTGATAATAGGACAATATAAAAAAAACTATTTTATTCCAATTACAAATTATTTAAAATATGAAAGAAAAAAACCCTTTAAATTTCTATTAAAAATAAATTTTCTCTCATTCTTTCTCCTATCATCATCTATTAATATTTACATAATAACATATTTCTTTGTCCATAGTACAAATCATTTGAAATATGAAATTACTTTTTTTCCCTAGTTTAAATTATTTAAAATACAAATACTTTTTTTAGTTAAAAATACTCTCTCTCACTTTTTTCTATTAATATTCACATTTATAAAGAATATTGTAGTAAATTTTATTTTACTTTATTTGTCATGTTCATTGTTAATAAAATTAAGGGTGTGTATAATTGATTATTTTTAAAAACTAAACCATAACCATTTTTAAACCATTTAAATGGTTTGAATTTATAACCAAAATTATATTTTACAAAATTGGTTATAAAACCGGTTATAAATTTGGTTATGGTTATATAACCGGTTATTTTAAAAAATTCAGTTTTAAAAAAATAAATTAAAAAATATTTATTTATTTTATTTTAAAAATTAAAAAATTTGAATATTGGATAATAACTGGATTATTACTGAATTCAAAAAAATTTAACCGATTAATAACTATTTAATTATATCTGGATTATATGAATTTATAATTCTTAAATTATAATACATTAATACGATTAAATAACCATTTAAATTATATAAATATTTAAAATTTAAATTTTAAATTTTAATTATTATTTTGTCAATATAATATTATTACTATTATTATTATTATTATTATTATTATTATTATTATTATTATTATTATTATTATTATTATTTATTGAATTAAACATAAATATAATATAATAATAAATAATTAAAAATAGGGTCATGCTAACTAAATCCAAAAAATTTGTTAAAGATTCTAAATATAAAAAATATTAATTAAATAAATCAATTATTTAAATTTTCAATGCATTGAACATAAGTATTTTAAAGAAGACATATTTTTTATATTTTAAAAAAATTAATTATTTTAATTTTTAATATATTAAATATAATTATTTAATAAATAAAATATTCTTTTTTAAATTTTTAACTCGTGCACCAGAGCAGCATTTCCCTTAAAAAAAATTATAAAAACATTTTTTATCTAAAAAAGAAAAGAAAAATCTTGATATTTTTTCTAAATAATTTGATATTTATATCAACTTAACATGAATCAAGACTAGGATTGAAGTAATCATGCATATAGTAATTAAAAAAAAAGTAGCAGATGCTCAAATCCATGTAAGCAGACAGGGTGGCTACGCCGCTAAGTAGAATGAGAGAGCCCGAAATGTGAAAGCATTGATGTGAAACCATATTGATGCAAATGGCTAGAATGAGTGAGCCTCAAATGTGAAACTATTGATGTGAAACCATATAGTAGTAGATGAAGTTAATTTATTACCGTTCTTCAACGTTACCTAACCAATATAAATGTTAAGAATGAATTGATGAAATAGAATATGATTTTCATATTCATTAATTCCGCACCGAAAATATTGAATAGGTCTCTTACTACCCGACCATTACTTCACTAGTATTTGCTTTGGTTACTTTCCTAGAACCATTAATATCTTGAAATGTCCCTAAAATTAAATTAAAGTTCTTAAATACTCTACTTTGTAGATTATTTTCTTAAATAACCTTACTTTTTTTAAATTTTTTAATAATGATTAATACTGAATGGAGACCTTCCTCCATTGGATGAACTCTTTTGTTTTTCTTATATTTTATAAATTAACTAAATGCTTTTTTAATACTAAAATAATAAAATATTTTTTTTAAAATAAATTAATTTTAAATATAATTTGAATATTTAAAAAAACATAAGTTAATTTAAATATTTTTCATATATTTTAATATTAATTTAAAATACAATATTATTTTGATTTTATTATGTAATATTGGTATATAAGATTGAAGATGAAGATAAATACGGGAGAGAAGATAAAGAACCGAGAGAAAGTATTGTTCGTAACTTTTCTAATAAATTTTTTCAAAATGAAACCATTACAAAATGAATTTTCAATTCTACATTGAATCTTGAGTTCATTATTTATATTACCAAACTTAAATGCAACTCATATTAATTAAAATGTAAAAAATGTGTTGAATTTGAATTACAGTTCAACACAATCTTTTAATATATATTCAAGACTAAAATCAATAACATTCATCAAATAGATAAAGTGTTTTTTGATAGCTTTAGTCATAACATCTGCAAATTTTGCTTCTGAGTGTTACAATGAGTTACTTCTAAAACTCCATTTTAAACTTGATTGCAAAGAAAGTGAAACTTTATGTCAATGTATTTGCTTCTTTCATGCAACATTATGTTATAGGAAAGGCTTATGACAAATTTGTTGTCTATCATCATCTTCATAGGCTTGCTCATTTTGATATTCAGATCCCATAATAAATTGATCATCCAAATAGCTTGACAAACTGACAAACCACATGCAATGTACTCAGCCTCATAGGTTGACAAGGCAACCACAAGTTTCTTCTTAGAGCACTAAGAAATTTGACTTCCTAGATAATTATAAAAATATCCAAAAGTACTTTGTTGGTCAACTCTGTCTCCACACCAATCAGAGTCTGAATAGCATATCAACTCTGAACCAAATTTAACACCCAAAAGGGAATAAAACTCCATACCTTATATTGTCCTCAATATATCTTAGTATTCTGACACCAGCTTCGTAATGTGACCACTTTGGTTTGTTATTGGAGTAATTTTCAACACAAGTATTTATATTATCGTTTTCCACAGGGATTGGTGTGACATCATTGTTTTTCTATAGTTAAAGTGATTTTAAGTGTTATATTCCCCAAAAGGGATTTTGGTTTTGGTAACAAAAAAGATTCGATTTCATGCAGATATGTTTAATATCTATTAAAAAGAGAGTTGTTTTGGATTTGAATGAGAGTTTTGGATTTAAAATTGATTGGTAAAAGCATGTCATAATTAGTGTTCATTGACCTATTTCATATATATTCGATTAATTAAGCATATGAACTAATTGATGATCGATATATTCACGTATCCTCTCAATATCATTTATTTCTAAGCAATATTGTGAGTATTATCATGTTATTCTTTAAATGATCTCTCAACCTAACTATTAACATGATAATCTTTAAAGCTTGATACTAGTGAATATTAACTCACAAATCTATGTCTAGAGTTTATTCATTAATAGATAAATATCTTAGGTCAAGTTTGAAACATTTTTCTCAATAATGATCCAAACCATAAAAAGAATAAATAAAGCAAAGATATTCAACATATATTAATCATCAACCAAGTTCATATACAAAATGATTAAAAGAAATACATAATAGTTAGGTTAACTACCTCTAATCTTGACACAAGAGGTGTTTAGCTACTCATAGTCATGGTAGCTTTATCAACAAGTAAATCAGAGAGAATGATGAACATGGATGGAAAAGTATCAAAGATTTAAGATCTAAATCTTTGATTTTGAGTTACAAATGAAGAAAAATACGTTCTTTTCCCTAGAAATCTGATTTTGAAGTTTTATTGAGAGAGTGGTTGGATCAAAATATCTAAAGACATCCTTATATACAAGTGGCAAGTTTCGTAGGTTGTGCTAAGCACGCTGCAGCGCGCTTAGCGCGCACCTACTTAAATTTTAAACTTCCATAAAACGTGTTGAGCACCATTAGACATGGCTTAGCACGTTCTAGTTTGATTCTTCGCGCTGCCACCGAGCTAAGTGCACCCTGTAGCATGCTTCCATTCTAAAAAATACTTGATTTGAATCCTAGAGCTCATCCAATGTCCAAGCTTCAATCCCGAACAAAAATTCTTACAAATTTAAGACAAAATATGATTACTACAAACTATTTAATTAATTAAACAATCGAATACGCGATAAAATCGAATAAAAAAGGATCACTAACTATACTAAAATTAACACATTTTGGAACCTAACAACTCTCTCCAACTTGCTTATTTGTTTGACCTCAAACAAAGATAAAACTATACAAGAAACAAGATGAAATTTTTAGAGAAGGAAAATAAAATTATAAATGGATGGTTCAAACTCACAGATACTCGCACAAGAGTAATTTCCAAATGCGTTCTCAGAATTAAGCATGGTTATGAATTAAGTTCAAAACACAAAAAAAAATCAACAACGCAAACATAAGTAACAACATGTTCATACTTGAATCTCCAACTCTCAATATAAAATATGAAATATGTACACAATATAAGGGACAAAACTCTCTCATTAGTAATTATGCTAACATCCAGAACAATTCATGCATTCATCAAATAAGTTAAAAAGAAGATCAAGGAAACTTAGGTCACAAAAGGACTTTTAATAGTTGTAACTTGCTTGAGTTAAAAACAAAGGATTTATACATGTAAGGCTATTGAAGCAAAATGGGTAAAGATCACGAAGAGAATTTCAATTTATTCACAACATTCATTATTTTTTCATCCTTATTTTTATCACAACCTTTGATTTCTTTTCTCACAATGCTCCTATCTTTTTCTCATTCAAGATTCTATTGAATCTTTTCATTTTGAATTTCTTTTCTTTTTCTTTCTTTTTGATTTTTTCTCAAAGGATGCATTGTGCCCTCAATTATTTCTTTATTTTTCAAATAACCTCCACCACTTTCAACATTTCTTTCTTTTTTATTCAGGACAATGCTCTTCAAACAAGGCTAAATAACAATTGGGCAAAGTGTTTACAAACAAGAAATTTTTCTTAGAATGAATCATCATTGAATATCTCTTTGATCTTCAACAAAAATACTAAGTGGTATGCTTAATAATTTGTTGGACTTTTTTATAGATTCTTCCAAAAAATTAAAAAATTAAAGCTCAAAAGGATTCACAAAGATTTGCACACTAACAAGGTTAAATGAGGCCTTTTTGGAATTGGTGGTTACTCTCGAAGTACAAAAACAGTGTCTTGATCACTTCTAAGTTTCCAAAATTTCAATTCAAAAACAAGATTTAACATGAACTACATGAGCTAAAACAACAATTATTAAAACGATAACGATTTGGCCAACAATGGAAAGTCACTCACTTTTGTGGTTATGTCCTAATGATTCAAACACGAACATGCTTGCAAAATGATTCACTACATGATTTTTGTATAAAGCACAAAGTTCATAAGAATGCTAACATTCTACAAAGCAATTAACAATGTACCTTTATCGCACATCATAACAAGATTCATATCATCACCATCATATTTCTTTGTGTTGACAACACACTTATTGACTATCATTCACATGTTGCTTCTTTGAGCATCTTATATCAACCACAGACAAACAATAAAAAAAATTATACAAGCATAATTTCAAAAATAAAAATATAATATAATATGGTAATTTCTAAAACACCACCAAAGTGAGTGGTATTCAAAATGTTTCACAACCCAAAACATCATCCTTGAAGGATGGATTATCCAAAACACAAAATCATCATCCTTAAAAGGATGGAACCACAACAAAATATAAATATTGTATGAAAATGCTCAATATAACAAGAAAACATAATGATAATAGTAACTAAAAACATAAAATATAAACATCAATGACCTGGGTCATCAAAAATTGAATCTTCGGTGCTACCATTCCCAGCTTTATCCTCACCCGCCTCCTCCTCATCATTTGGCCTGACCTCGGACCAATTAGCATATGCTAACAAATCCTCATGAGACCAGAGAGGATGATCAACCTGAGGCTCACGAAATTGCAACCATAACTGTTCCATAGACTCGTGCATGAACATGAATGCTCTCTGATGCGCCTGATGCATCGCCATGTTAAAGTCATCAGACAAATCAACTTGAGGTAGAGCTGCTGCAATAGGAACCACCCTTGTTGCTGGATCAACCTGTCTGTTAAGACAAAAATGCTCAATATAATTATCATTAATTTCCCCCTCAATAGTAACATGACCTTCACTCGAAATTCGCATATACACCTTCTTACACAGCTCCATTATCAATCCTAGATAAGTTAATTGGCAAGAAATCCTTTCTCCTTGACAGGTATTTCTCAAAGCTACTCGCTTAAGCTCATTAGCAATAACCCAACCAAAATTAATTGGTGATTCATCCAGCATATGTGATAAAATACTTGCGGTTTCAATATGAATAGACGAAGTATGACTTCGTGGCCTTATGTTATAAAGGACCACACACATTAAAACTTGAGTATCGGTTGCCAAATGTTTCATGTTAAACTTAAGTGGTTGGCCATATAAATTCACCTCATAAGTGTGCCCCTCCAAACACAACTTCACCCTTAAATCCTCAAATTCCCAATTCCCTTTGGCCAACTGAATGTGATGATCATCAAGCTCCTCCTCACCCAAAGTCCAAGGAATGCCTAAGAACTCATGCAAAGTTGTCATAGAGAAATCAATCACTTTTCCACTTACCATTGTTTTGAAAGTAAAGGGAGTTCCTTCGGTAGGAAGATCCTTTGCATAAAATTCATGAAAGATCTCCAAGTTCAACTTTGGATGAGGCTCATAAAGAACTTCCAAATTGTAATCCTCTAGGATGGATCAGCAGTTGGTATACGACCCTTCAACACTAATCCAAACAAACTTCTCCATCCATACATTCCTCTATTTTAATGCACGGTACCATTCTTGTTGAGAAATCCCAACAAACTTGGTACGATCAAACAAAATAGAATGGGCTCCTTGCGAAGAATCCGCACTAGCTGAAGTCTTTTGCTTCACTTTTCCAAAAAATTTAGGACCCATCTGAAAAATTAAAACAAACACAACTAAAACAACACCACATTGTTAATTAAAATTTTTTCCTAGAAAATCATGTCAAGAAGTATCAAACAAGCATCAAGAACAAAATGCATAACACAAAACAGAAGAATTTTTTTTTGACAACTCCCAAACAACAATTAAGCGATCGAGCGTATGCAATTTCGAAAAATTACGCTGCGATGAGATTTCAGCCCAAACAACTTAACCACATACTATCCTATCTACTTCTAATTGAACGAACAAACATCAATAATATATAAAACCAACGTATTTCCTAATTAAACTTAAGAAAATCTAACCCTAATCCCTAAATTTAACATGAAAAGAATAATGAACAGAAATTAGAGAAATAAAATGGATACGTAACTTAGATTGATGCTTGGAAGAGAGATTCAACACAGAAATTGTATAAAAATGGAAGTTTGAAGAATGGTTGTTGTTGTGCTCTTAGGAAAGGATGAAGAGAAAGAGGCAATAGTGAAAAAAGAAAGAAGTGGGGCTGACTTCCCCAACTTACCCTAATTTTCGCACTATGGGCTCATAAGTTAGGCCTCAACAAAAATTATTTTATTCTTTAGACCGCGCTTAGCCCGGTCACGGTGTGCTAAGTGCGTCCTCTACTGTAAGTTAGGGCTCAAAAACTCTCAGACCTTGCTAAGTGGGATCAGATTGCGCTTAGCCGGTCAACAGAAAATAGAAAAAATTCTTAAAACACAGCAGAATTTTTCCTAAATTATAAAATTGACTATTTTCAAAGATATAATTTAACTGCAAAGAGAATACTTACAATGATGGGATGCCTCCCAATAAGTGCTTTGTTTAACATCGTTCGAGCTCGATGGTCCAAGGTGATCACATATCACCAAGACAAATAACTCTTGTGTTTGGGTTCACCTCCCCTCCGAGGTAGATTTTTCATATTTGACCATTCACCATCCAACTCTCCCTTGAGATAGGGTCCTCTAATACGATAGCTCAAAAATGCTTCACTTCTTTAATAAAAAATGGACCCGACCATTTAGATTTTAATTTTCCCATAAATAACTTCAATCGAGAATTGAACAACTACACCATTTGACCAACTTCCAAATGCTTTGGACTGATTTTTTATCATGATACTTATTGACTTTTTCTTTATAAATCCTTGAAGACTGATAAGCTTGAAATCTCAATTAATCCAATTCATGTCCCCGTGCTTTTTTGACCAGGGGAAGCTAATCGGACAACAGGTGGCGCCTATCGAACAGGCGCTGGGGGAGCACCCAAAAAATTACACAAATGTGTTATTTTGGACTGCCCAAATGCCCACCGGGCAGGTCACTCCATCTTGAGATGCGATGATCCACCGAGATCGAGCAACACACTGGGGGCTTCCACCTGCCCATTTAATCAGCCACGCAATATCCTCTTCTAGACACATGTCGAGCAGATCAGCATTTTATCTCGCTATGGAATATGCTCGTTATGTCTCCTTTGCTCGACATAACGGCTAGTTACGAGCATCCTCGCCCGATCTGACCTAGTCAGCTCTGACAACTATATTCGCAGATCTGCATAGCCCGATCCAAATATAGCAACCATTGAGAGTCCCCATAAGATCATTATATAAACCATCATATCCGTGAGGGAAAAGTATCACTTTCTTACACTCAAAACCCTAATATTCATTATTATCTCTTTAAACATTTGCTTACTTTAGCATCGGAGTGCCTTGTAGGTACACCACCCCCTCCTCAACATCAACTTGCTCGAAGGATCTTCAACCATTCTGGTCATCTCCAATTCTGATCACTTGTCAAGATCAGTGGCTTCGTTTGTGGGAAAATATCTTCCATGTCTTTATTCATCATCCCGATATCAGAAGATCAAAGATACTCTCAAACTTCCAACGAGATGGCTGATAACAATGATCAACTCCTTTCCGGCAAGATCGTTCTCTCACTGTCCGAAAGACAGAAAAGTATGATACTTATCCTCATCTCGAGAACCGCATTGATCACAAGGATGGCAGGACCGCCTCCCTCGATTCCGAAAATATTGGCGACCAAGATTCTCTCTTGGATAACCAGAAATCCAGGGACCAGGCTGACGATCTCGTCATCCCTCAACCCTCGACACCATTGTCGACCAACATTGACCCATCATTAGCTATTATTCTATCCGCCCTTAATCATATTAACAGTCTCCTCCTCCAGCAGGGTTAACGTATCAAGGCTCTAGAAAAGAACCGTCCATCGTCTCCACCCTAGAGACCTAAAACGGCCACCTCCTGCAGCCCCTCGCAAAGAAGACCTGCCGAAATCAGGATCACCCCGACCGATCTTTCATGAAGAAGAGAGGACACACCCCTCCTCGGAAAAATCGGGGTTCTCCTTCACACAAGAAGGCGAAGAATGAACCACATTGCTCCCGCGATCATTCTCCGTCGCCCAGATCAATACACGAGAGAGCTCTCCCCGTCACAAAAGAAACAACCATTTTGTCTCCCCTCTCCCGACCAGAGCGATGAAGATGAGCATCATGGACCTTTATGTCGGGCTATCATGAATATTTCTATTACATCTGGTCTAGAGAAGCCTCCTAGGCTCGGACAGTATGACGGCACCACCGACCTAGACGAACACATCGAGAACATCGATGCCTTGCTCAATTATCGAGGAGTTCGTGGATCCATCAAATGTCGCCTGTTTCATACAACCTTGAGGAAAAGGGCCATATTATGGTACATAAGCCTGCCTGCTGGATCGGTCACATCCTGGAAGCATCTGGGAATATTATTTTCCAGACCTTTCACGGCATCCCGACGACACCCTAAGTCGGAAGCCTCCCTAGAGGCCATTATTTAGGGTAAAGAAGAATCTCTCTGAGCCTACATCGAGAGGTTCAATCAAGAAGTCGTCCAAGTCTCAACAACGGACGATATGAAAAAATATCTCCTCGAAAGAGGACTACGCCCTTGCAACATTGGATGCTTTCCTCCAGAAAGCCCAGACATACATCCAATACGAGGAGAAGGAAGCCGCTAATTGTGCTCGTGACACCCAACATAGGGAGAACGTCAAGAGTTCAAAGAATGAAGACCCCTCGACATCTCGTCGAGGGGGAGAGAGAAAGCGGGAGAATAAACCCCGCGACTCTAGAGACCACAAAGGGCCAGTTGGTCGATTCAGCGACTACATCCCTCTCACCACTTCTCAGGAGCGTATCTTGACCGATTGTGCAATCTATGAGGTCAAATAGGATGGAGTATGCTTCCCCCGATAGTGGTTAGAATATTGTTAGAAAGAAAATGTCAGATCAGCAAAAGAAGGAATTCAAAAACCACCACAAAGCCAGAACCATCCTTCTAAGTGTTATCTCGTACACAGAGAATGAAAATATCACAAACAAAGACTCAGCTAAGAACATCTTCGACTCCTTAAGAATGACATATGAAGGAAACACACAGGTCAAAGAAACAAAATCCCTTGCTCTCATTCAGAAGTACGAAGCATTCAAAATGGAAGAAGATGAAACTGTTGAGGTAATTTTCTCAAGGTTACAAATTCTTGTAGCTGGTTTAAAAGTTTTGGATAAAGGATATTCTATTGTTGATCATGTAAAGAAATTCATCAAAAGTCTTTCTAAGAAATGGAGACCTATGGTGACAGGTCTCAAGCTTTCAAAAGATCTGAACAAAATCTCTCTGGAAGAACTCATCAACTCATTAAGAAGTCACGAGATAGAATTAGAAGAAGATGAGCCCCAGAAGAAAGGTAAGTCTATTGCTCTTAAATCTAACAAAAAATATGATTCTAAAGCTTTTCAGGCAAAAGAAGAAAACTTTGGAGAATCATCATCAGAAGAAGATGAGTTATCTCTGCTCTCCAGAAGAGTTCAACAACTCTGGAAGAATAGACAGCGGAAGTTCAAAAATCCCAGAAGATCTAGCAACTTCTCTGATCCATCCTCTGGGCATAAAAATTCAAGAAGCATAGAAGTTTTCTGCTACGAATGTAAGGAACCTGGTCACTATAAAAGTGATTGTCCTAAACTCCAGAAAGAGAAGCCAAAGAAGAGGTTTGACAAAGAAAAGAAGAAAAGTCTTATGGCAACATGGGATGATTCATATTCTTCTAAAGCTTCGTCAGACTCAGAAGATGAAGGAGCCAACATAGATTTAATGGCCAACATAGCTAACATCTCAGATTCCTCTTAATCTGATTTTAATACTGAAGAGGTATTTCCAAATTTTGCTGTTAATTTTTTCTAAAGCTAAATTAGCATAAAGCTTATCTGAAATACTTGAAAACTATCAGAATCTTCAAATCAAATACAAGAATCTAAAACGACATCTTGTATCTAATTCTGAAGATACTTAGAAACTTGAAACAGAAAATTCTGAGCTTAAGGAAATCATTTCAGAACTAAAAATTGAAAACTCTGTTTTTAAATAAAATCTACAAAAAGCTCAAGAAAAGTTTGTTTTAGAAGTTCTAAGTAATACTGATAATATTATGAAAGAATATGATATTGGTTTTCAAGAGTTTCTTGCTAAAAGCATAGGCAAAAGCAAAATGGATTCAATGATATAAAGTCAGTAGAAAAAGAAGAAAAGGTTTAGGATATGTGTCTCCTAAATATGAGAAACCATATCCTAAAGTAGATGATATGGTCATTAAATACACACCTCTGAAATCTCACTTCACTTATGGTCACCCACATGACATAAAATATACTAGTGAATCATATTATGCAAAATCTTATGGTAACCCTAAGTTCAAACAGAACTTTAGAAAATCTAACCAGAAAGGACCCAAAAAGATATGGGTACCTAAGGACAAAATAGTATATGTTGCAGATGTCTTTGACAACAAAGTTGAAACACCAGTCTTGGTACCTGGACTCTGGATGCTCTCAACACATGACGGGAAGAAAGCATATGTTCCAAAGTCTGGAACTTAAAGCTTGAGGTTACGTAGGTTTTGGAGGCAACCAAAAGGGTAAAATCATTGGCTCTGGAACTATCGGTAACGGATCTTTACCCTCTATTACAAATGTTCTGTTAGTAGATGGATTAATGCATAATCTGTTATCCATAAGTCAATAAGTCTTGTAAAATTGTTAGTGAGAAAGATGGAACAATCCTCTTTAATGGTAAAAGGAAAAACAACATTTATAAAATCAAACTTTCTGAACTTAAAAGTCAGAATGTTAAATGTCATATGTCAGTGGACAATGAGCAATGGGCCTGGCACAGACGATTGGGACATGTTGGTATGAGAAGAATATCTCAAATTAACAAACTCAATCTAGTCAGAGGACTTCCTAATTTGAAGTTTAGCTCAAATGCTCTATGTGAAGCATGTCAAAAAGGCACATTTTCAAAACCTCCTTTTAAATAAAAAAATGTTGTTTCTACCTCTAGGCCATTAGAACTTCTGCATATTGATTTGTTTGGACCAGTGGAAATTGCATCCATCAGTGGCAAGAAGTATGGGTTGGTGATCGTAGATGACTATAGCAGATGGACATGGGTAAAGTTCTTAAGACACAAGGATGAGTCAGATTCTGTGTTTGCTAACTTCTATAATGTAGTCCAAAATGAAAAAATAGTAAAAGTTAGAAGTGATCATGGTGGTGAATTTGAAAACAAAGACTTTGAAAAACTTTTCAATAAAAATGGTATTTCTCATGATTTTTCTTGTCCTAGAACTCCACAACAAAATGGAGTTGTAGAACGTAAAAACAGAACTTTAGAAGAAATGGCTCAAACCATGATCAATGAGACTAACATTGCTAAACATTTTTGGGCAGAAGCAGTGAACACAGCGTGTTATATCCAGAATAGAATCTCTATAAGACCTATTTTGAAAAAGACTCCTTATGAATTATGGAAGAACAGAAAGCCCAACACTTCTTATTTCCATCCTTTTGGATGTACTTGTTTTATTCAGAATACCAAAGATTATCTGAATAAATTTGATTCTAAGGCACAAAAGTGTTTAATGTTAGGATATTCTGAACGTTCAAAAGGCTACAGAGTATATAACACTGAAACACGTATTGTAGAAGAATCTATTAATATCAGATTTGATGATAAGCTTGGCCCTCAAAAGTCAAAGCAAAAAGATTCTCTTGCTGATATAGAAGTTCAATTTACAGGATCAGAAGATAGTCCTGACAAAGACAGAAGTTCTGAAGAACCCATCCAGAAAAAGCCATCCATAAGCAGCTTAGCTCATCCTGAAGAAATGATTCTGGGAAAGAAAGATGATCCAATCAGAACCAGGTCCACATTCAGAAATTATGAAGATTCTCTCATGGGTCTTGTGTCCTTGATCGAACCAACTTCTGTAGATGAAGCTCTTCAAGATAATAATTGGATCATTGCAATGCAAGAAGAATTAAATCAATTCACCAGAAATGATGTATGGGATCTTGTGCCCAAACCAAAAGGTTTCAACATTATTGGAACCAAGTGGGTCTTCAAAAACAAGCTTAGTGAACAAGAAGAATTAGTCATAAAAAAATCTCGACTGGTAGCACAAGGTTATAGTCAGCAAGAAGGGATAGACTATACAGTAACCTTTGCTCCAGTCGCCAGGTTAGAATCCATCATACTTTTAATTTCATATGATGTTAATCACAATATCACACTTTATCAGATGGATGTAAAAAGTGCATTTCTAAATGGTTACATTGATGAAGAAGTATATGTCCATCAACCCCCTAGCTTTGAAAACTCAAAACATCTAGAATTTGTTTATAAGCTCAAAAAATCTTTATATGGTCTCAAACAAGCTCCTAGAGCTTGGTATGAAAGACTAAATAATTTTCTATTAGAAAAAGATTTTACCAGAGGGAAATTGGACACAACCTTATTTTGTAAGACATTTAAAAATGATATTCTGATATGTCAAATTTATGTTGATGACATAATTTTTGGTTCTACTAAATCCTCCCTTGGGAGAGAATTTGCTAAGTTTATGCAGACAGAGTTTGAAATGAGTCTCATGGGAGAACTCAAATTCTTTCTGGGAATTCAAATAAATCAGACCTTAGAAGCAACTTATATACAACAAAGTAAGTATGTTAAAGAACTTCTGAAGAAATTTGACATGTCAGGTAGAAAACCTGCTAAAATCCCTATGTATCCCACGTGTATCTTGGAGAAGGAAGAGGTAAGTAAGAAAGTAGATCAGAAGATCTACAGAGAAAATCCAAAGAATACATACTTTTAGGATACTGTGACGTTGACTTTGCTGGAGACACAATAGAAAAGAAAAGCACTTCTGGAAGTTGCCAGTTTCTGGGAGAAAATCTAATATCTTGGTCCAACAAAAGACAATCCACTATTGCACTATCAACTGTAGAAGCAGAATATATAGTTGTAGTTGGATGCAGTACTCAGATGCTCTGGATGAAAAGTCAGCTTGAGGACTTTCAGATATTCGAGAGTAACATTCATATCCTCTGTGATAACACTTCTGCTATTTTCTTATCTAAAAATCCTATTTTACATTCTAGATCTAAGCACATAGAAATTAAACATCATTTCATTAGGGACTATATTCATAAGGAGATTCTTTCCTTAAAATTTATTGACATAGACCATCAATGGGCTGATATATTTACAAAACCCCTTGCTGAAGATAGGTTCAATTTCATTTTGAAATATCTCAGTATGGAATTATGCCCAGAATGAAAAGCTTAATTTTATATGTTCAACTCTTAGAATACTATTTCTTAAGAACTTCTGATCAATTGTCCTTCAGAAGTGAGAAGGGTAAATGAATCAGAATTTATCAGAAGATCTGAAAGGTGACTCAACTCCAGATAGAAGCATGCAGTTCACCAGAACAATACCTATCAATCTTAATCGTTAAAGTCACTCTCATAAAATGAACACATGTTCAAATTCTGATATAGTGAAACGCTTGAGTTGCTACATTGAGGCGTTGATCGCATTGGCAACTATTCACTATATTTTCACGCCGTCTCTCTTGTCAGAAATCATTATGTTTCTTAATCATCATTGTTTTTGCACTAAAACAAATTAATTACGTGTTTTCAAGAAAAAATTTATATACTCAGCCTTTAACATTTTTTTTTCAAAACCATAGATTTCAAATCATTTGCACTCCTCTCTCTCTTTTGAAAACCCTTATTTTAAAATTTTCTCTTCTCCTATTCTCATTCAGCAAATTTTCATTTTCTACACATTTCCTTCTGTACTCTGTTTTGCTCCCTTCATACAATTATCTTAATACAATTATCTTCTGTTTTGCCCTATTATTTTTATATTCTTTTCTTTTTTATTTATGAAAAAAAGGGGGAGAACGTAAGATATTTTGAACATCATAGTTACTGATAGACTAAGTCTCGAATATTCTGATATCATCTTTGATTTCATTTCTGTCTAAAGCTTAAAACAGGAAATATCAATTCTGGAAATCAACTTGGAACCTTCATCATACTCTAGACGAAAATCTTCAGGGAAGTACAATGTCTCTAAACTTATATGAATATTAAATTCAGGGGGAGACCTCTCTTTGTCAAAATATTTATGTTTTGTCATCATCAAAAAGGGGGAGATTGTTAGAACATAGTTTGGTTCTACACCTATCTTAGAAGTTTTGATCATAACAAGTACTGTTGATGACAATTATGTTATGACCATGATAAATAAATATTTTGTATGAAACATTGTTGTCTCCTAATTTTGTTTAATAAAGTAAGCAGATGAAGTTCTGACCTTGAAAGGAAAAGAAGAACAAGTTATGGTTCTGATAGTAGTAGAAGATTCTGATCTAAATAAATACAGAAGTTCTGATACAATGGATATATGTTAGAAGATTATGATCTGAATAAATATAGAAGTTCTAATACAATGGATATGTGTTAGAAGATTCATCCATGATCTAAAGTTTAATTTCACATTCTAAGAGAAGTTCTGATGAACTTCTAAAAGCACCAAAGGCTGCACCAAACTCTGATTAAAACCTTGTCCACTGATCTAAAAACCTTAAAGCTCTGCTACATCATCTTCTGATCAAGACATCAAGGATTCAAGTCAAACTTCTGAAAGCACCATGCTGCTCTACAAACTCTGATACCTATGTTCTGGCTGCTTTGTTATGATGCGTTACTATTTATTGAATAAAGATTTGAAGTAACAGATGAATTCCAACAGGATCTCATTTTCTTGGAAAGAAAAATTAAGTCCAAATATCATCATTCCATATATAGATTATATGTCTCCAACGAATGAATTTTCTTGACGCCTATATAAAGATCTATCCATGAAGAGAATAATAAAAACAATAACTTCTACGTGTACAACAAAAAGAGAAATCTGCAAAGAAATCATTCATATTCTCTAGTTCCTAAGTGCTTGAAAATTTGTGTAAAAAATCATAGTTGTGATATAGCTTTTTAGAAGCATTGTTAAACACACAGTTTTGTAATTGATTATAAAGTTGAAATTCCTTGAGAAACCGAGTTGTGGTTGATCTCGATAAGACTAATACATTTGTCTTGGTGAATTGTAATCAAGTTCTGATTAGTGAATTAAGACCTCGTTGAGAGAGGCAAATCACCTTGACGGGTGGACTGGAGTAGTTTGAGTTCAAACGAACCAGGATAAAAATAACTTTGTCAAATTATTTTAATTTCAAAACCCCAATTCAAACCCCCCTTTCTTGTGTTTTTCAACTTTCAATCCTTTTCATGTATTTACCATTTTTCAGAAACTTTGCAATCATCTGTGGGGTCATGTTATTGGCAGGCTACCATTCTATCAATAAAATTTGAGCTTTTATCCAATTTCTTTGCAATCTAATTTTGTTCAGTTCATAAGAAATATCCTTTTATTACTGAAAATATATTTCAAAAATAAACATATTCGGTAGAACATACTGGAGGAAATTTTACAATTCTAAAGTGTGTTTTCATTTGCAATTTCCTTGTTTGTACTATCATTTGCATTAAAACTTTTTTGTTAATGAGTGTTACTTTTAATGATATGAATGTTGCATATTTTAAATTCATTCATATTCACTTGGCGCTTATTTATGCTTTCTATTTAAAAATCAACATCTCTCTCATGTTTTAAAACTAACACTCCGCCAGGGATTTTCACGCTAGCAATACTCTAACCCTAACCACATGCATTATTAGAAAAAGCAGAAAAATTGATCTAGATCGAATGCAAATTCCACAAAACGGGGAATATTTAGTAACTTACTAGATTAGAGAAGAGTGACGGCGGAAACCTCGGAGGTGGACGACAGGAAAACTAGAGCTTCAGCGGAGAATGATGGCGTCGGCGAGAATCGGCTAAAGCAGCGGATTAAGAACAAGCGAAAAATATGAACGAAGCTTCCTCTCTCGCTTATATATGTTAGAACAAAGGGTTTTCAAGAAAGAGTTTTGTGAATAAGAAGAAGAATAGTGGAATTGAGAGAGAGAATGATTGTCTAAACTGTATAAAAATTATTGAATGTTATATTTTTGATTACAAAGAATGCTCCTATATAGACACATTTCACAGGCCCAAAGAGAAACTAAACTAAAGGTCCAAAGCATACAAGGCCCGAAGATTTCGACACTGCACAATATGTTGTATTCGACATATCAACTAGTTCTACACAAACACTACAACTAATTCGACACGGTCGAGCGAACAAAATTATACACTTTCTAACACCTTAATTCATGTTCTCGAGACTTCTCATCCGATCGTCTCTTTAACTCTTGAACGACTTTCTTCAAGGTTTGGTGAATATGTCGACTAGTTGAACTTCAGTCTTGCAGTGCTTTATTTTGACCTTCCCTTTGTTGACTTGATCTCTCAGAAAATGATACCTTTTTTCAATGTGTTTACTTCGACCGTGGCATACAGGGTGATTTTCCAGGTTAATTGTTGATTTGTTGTCGACAAATAGCTTTATCTTAGGCTCCATTATCTTGAGTTCTTCACGCAACATTTTGATCCATGTTTCTTGGCATCCAGCATATGATGCAGCTACATATTCTGCTTTGCTATATGACAAAGCGACAATGCTTTGTTTCTTCGAACTCTAGGAGATTGGAGCACCTTCGATCATGAAAATGTAGCCTGTAGTGCTTTTCTTTTCGTCTTGACCTCCACTGAAATCTGAATCAGTGTATCAATGAACTTCGATACTTGTGTTGTTCTTCGACTTCCTGGGCAACAACACATCATGGTCGATAGTTCCCTTGATTTATCTTAGCACCCTTTTAACTGCGATGAGATGACATTCTTGAGGTTTCTCCATAAATATGCTCAACAATCCTACACTTTGGTAGATATCTGGTCTTGTATTGCAAAGATATGTCAAGGATCCAATGATTTGTTTATACAATGTCGAATTTACAAAATCATCATTCGACTTCTTCTTCAACTTTGCTCTAGTTTCTAATGGTGTGAATGCTTCATTACAATTTCTCATGTTGAACCTCTTCAGGATATCTTGAGCATACTTAGTCTGATCCAAGAATATTCCTTCTTTAGTATTTTTGAATTCCATCCCTAAGAAATATGAGAGATTCCCTAGTCAGACATTTTGAATTCTTGCATTAGTTTCGACTTGACCTTCATTATCTCAGCTTCATCAACTCCAGTAATGAGTAAGTCATCTACATAGAGGCATAAAATGATTCGACTGACACTGTTGACATCACTTACATACACTCCATATTCAGATACACACTTTGTGAAACCTGCTTCAATCATGAAGCTATCTATTCTCTTATTCCAAGCTCGAGGAGCTTGCTTCAAACCATAGAGATCCTTCCTTAATTTGTACACCTTCGACTCCTACCCTTTGACGTTAAATCCTAGTGGTTGAGTAACATAAACTTCTTCTTCCAATGGACCATTTAGGAATGTTGAATTTACATCCAACTGATGCATCTTCTATCCCTTGTATGCTGCTATTGAAACAACTATTCAAATTGTTTCCAGCCTAGCAACCAGTGCATATACTTTGTCGAAGTCTATACCAGGCTTTTGTAGAAAGCCTCTAGCCACCAATCTCGCTTTATACTTCGCTATCTCGCCATTTGGTCTTCGTTTCACTTTGTATATCCACTTTACATATATTGGCTTCTTATTCGTCCTTTCGACAAGCTCCTGGGTCTTATTTTTCTCAATGGCTCTGAGTTCTTCTTTCATGGCTTCACACCAATTCGAATTACTCATGGCTTCATTCAAATCAGTTGGTTCTGCTTCAGCCATCATCATGGCTTCTTCGACTAAATCACCATCATCATTAATTGCTTGATCTGTAAATCTTTCATATCTAGCTAGCCTTGTTGATTCAGTTCTTGTTCTTGTCGACCTTCTTTCATTTTGTTCAGGTGGTTCTTCATTTTGACTAGTTGAAGCGTTGCCTTGTTCACTTCGACTATTTGAGGGCTCATCCTGGGGATCTTCTTCGAACACAGTTATAATTGTGTCTAATTTTTGTGTTGAACTTTGACTCCAATCCCAACCTTTGCTTTCGTCGACACAAACATCTCTGCTAATCACTAGATTATTTTCGATTGGCAAATACAATTTGTATTCACCATTCGAATGATACCCTATGAGAACCATAGCTTTACTTTGATCATCCAGTTTTCTTCTCAATTGTTCAGGTACATGCCTGAAGCACATTGATCCAAAAACTCTAAAGTGACTCACACTTGGCTTCGACCCTGTCTAAGCCTCATAAGGTGTTTTTACTACTATCTTCTTTGTTAGACACCTGTTTAGAATATATACTGTTGTCGAAGCTGCTTTAGCCCAAAATCTCTTAGGCATATCTTTAGCTTTCAACATACTTCTTGTCATGTTCAGTATACTTCTATTTTTCCTTTCAGCTATGCCATTATGATGAGGTGTATAGGGTACAATAATATCATGATTTATACCTTCCTCGTTACAAAATTTGGCAAATTCAGCTGACGTATATTCACCACCACCATCAGTTCTTAACTTCTTCAATTTGCAGTCACTTTGTCTTTCAGCATGCAACTTGAATTTCTTGAACTGTGTGAATACTTCACTCTTCCTTTCAATGATATAAATCCACATATGTATGGTGAATTCATCAACAAAATTAAGGAAATACTTGTTGCCTCCATTTGACTTCACTTCAAATGGCCCACACACATCAAAGTGAACTAGTTCCAACTTGCGCTTGGATTTCATGGACAAATCATGTTTGAATGCTTTTCTCGCTTGCTTAGCTTTACAACATTCCTCACATAATTGCTTTGATTCCTTCACATAAGGCAAAACAAACACCATCCTCTTCTGGTTGAGCATGCCTAAACTCCTGAAGTTTAGATGTCCATACCTGTGGTGCCATAGCCAGTTCTTGTCTTCTTCCACTATCAAATCAAGACACTTGTGATCTGATGTGTTGAGTTCGACCTTGAACGTTTTATTTTCTGCCAATGGTGCTTTCATAACTAGCCTCCCATCAGCCCTATAGACTTTCATCTGATTTCTCTCAAGTATCATTTTGAAGCATTTTGCAAGTAATTGACATGCACTTATCAAATTACTTGTCATAGATGGTACATACAATACCCCAGTGATAATGGCTTTTCCACCATCTTTCCTGAAAATAGAGATATCTCATTTGCCTCCAGAGTTGATGTGTCTTCCGTCAGCAAACTTTATCACCTTTTTCACTGACTCATCTAACTTGGTGAACCAATCCTTATTGTCAATCATATGGTTGCTACATCTTGAATCCAGATACCACATGTTGGTTTTCTCAGTGTTCGACTGAGAGTTTACCGTCATCAGCACATCATTTGAGTCATTGTCTCTTGCTCGTGCATATTGGGCTTCATCACCTTCTTTCTCTCTTGCTACTTTCTTTCTTCGACAGTCTCGAGCATAGTGAACAAAACCTTGACAATTGTAACATTGCACCTCTTTTGTGTCGACTTTCCTCCCAGAGTACTTGTTGCCTACACCTTTCTTGCTCGAATCAACATTCTTGCTTGACTTCTCATCACCTGTAAGATTCTTTCGCTACTTCGACTTCTCAGCTTTCTTGTTGAATCTTGATTGCAATGCTTGTTCAACCACCTTTTCTCTTTCTGAGTTTCTTTGATTCAACCTCATCTCATGAGCCTCTAATGAAGCTTGAAGTTCTTCCAACTTCATCTCAGACAGAGTCTTGACTTCTTCAATTGTCACTACTATGTAGTCGAAATCTGCAGTCAGAGATCTCAGTACCTTTTCTATTTTCTACAAATCTGTGATCGTTTTACCACATGCTTTCATTTGGTTCGTCAGCATCACAATCCTTGAGAAGTATGTAGATATCGATTCATCATCTTTCATGTGCATCATCTCGTATTGCTTCCTCAGCGTCTGCAACTTTACCTTCTTCAATTTCTCTCCTCCGTCATACAAGTTCTTTAACGTATCCCACGCATCTTTCGCTGATTCTTCTTCAATTATCTTCTCAAATACATCAGATTCTACACACTAATAAATCAAGAACGATGTTTTACAATCTTTCTTCCTCTGATCTTTGTGCACAACTTTCTGGGCATCTGTCGCGTTTGCTTCCAGCTCCGATACACCACCATTCAAGATTTCAACAACATCTTGAAATATGAAAAATGACCTTCATTTGTGCAACCCACCACCGTTGATAGTTTTCCCCTTTGAAAACTGGTAGATTCGCTGGAATCTGTGTCGACGTTGTTGTTCCGTTTGCCATTAGATTCTCTCTGAATCGCAACCGAGCTCCTTGATACCAATTTGTTAGAACAAAGGGTTTTCAAGAAAGAGTTTTGTGAAGAAGAAGAAGAATAGTGGAATTGAGAGAGAGAATGATTGTCTAAACTGTATGAAAATTATTGATTGGCTCAAACTTGTACATGGTCGTGGGTAGCGTCCCGCATGCAAGGTTGAGGGGGAGCATTGTGGACTCACACTTGAGGGGGAGTGTTGGAATACAAGTCAAGTGTGAGTAGTGGAGAAAATAGTCTCACATTGAAAAATAATGTGGTGACTTGAGGGTATATAAGTGGGAGAACCCACTCCCCTATTACCTTAAGGTTTTAGGGACAAAATGGTGTGTTTCTCACAAATGTTCCTACACTATATATCAATCTCCTAAATCTCCCTCTAATAATATAGACCGCAAACTGGCACGTTAGCGGGCACGCGACTAGAGAACCTAATGGTCGTCATCATTACGTCCTAGTCCCTAGACTAGCCATCATCACGTGTCTGTGACGACACATGGCTTGAGGCACGCGTGGCACGCAAACTCCCCAAATTCCAATCAATTGTTCCTCTCCCCGCGAGTCAAACATATGTAGCAACGATCAAACTCCTCAAAAGAGATAGTCCCCTAGAAATATCACAAGCACGTCTTAAGTCATCGCCCCTCTGCTCATAAGCAACGACTTGGAGGGCTACTATTCCAGACTGACTCAATGACTAAAATTGTCTCAATCCACTTCTACCTCCAACGTGGCCCAAACAACTTTGACCCATTAAAAATAGGTCAAATTTTCATCCCTATCTAAGAGAAGATTCTTGAAAGCAAAAATCTTTGTTGAATTTGTTCTCTTGTTCTTGCATTAAAAAATTGTTGGAGAAGTAACCCCAAAAGAATGTGCTTCTAGAAGTTCTTATTATTTTTGGTGCCATTAATGATGATGATAATAACACTAAAGTAAAAGTGACATTCAAAAAAAATGCAACAAATGAAAGCCGGAGAGTAAAACGATAAGGAGAGAATATTGAAATGGGATGAAAAAATAGAAGGATAAATACCTTTCCATGAAATAAATTTGCAGCTAATCATCTAAAAGATAACTTTGAGGTCTTTCTTGTTTATTAATTTTATATTTGGTATCAAAATGGTTATCAAATTGTATGTAAATAAAGCAAATGATGTAGTACTATATTTCAATCATGATTTCAAACATGATGAAAAAAGCAGTAAATTATGAGATTTCAAGAATATTTTCAAGTGTTCATTCTTGAACCAACTTCAGGAATTACTATGAAAAACATCAAAATCTGTAAAACCAAATGATCAAAGATAGAATTAAACTTGGTAATGAGAGATCATACACAAAAATGTCACATTCTAAAGAAAGGTGATATTTTAAAGGCTATATAAATAACATACAACAGGGTTTGCTTATTAGAAATACAAAATGCATCTTGAAAATTGTCTCTAATATGTTGTAAGTATCAGATTCGGACTTCTATGCCTTCCTTCAACAAATGTTCTTTCACTGATTGAATAGGTACCTGCAGTTTATCAAAAGTTCAGTATGGCAAGAACTATTTTTCCGTCGGAATTAACAAATTAATAAAACAGAAGTTATACCTCCTTTCTATGAAAAATGCCAGCAGCGAGTGCGGCGGAAGCATTGGTTTTAGCAAACACCTCGGAAAAGTGGTCAGGAACGCCAGCACCGCTACTAGCAATCACAGGGATACTTACAGCATCTGAGATCGAGTTGACTAAATCTACGTCAAAACCTTTCCCTTGACCTGAAATATTGGTAACAATAGAGATAAGTAAATTAAGCATTGGTGAATGAAATTAAACAGCAAATCAAGCATAATCAAAACAGATTAAACTCGAGTTTAACTTAACACATTTATAATTTTTAAAAGTTGCTATTAATAAAGAATCACGATATGGTAAAGTTTAGTTAAAAGATATAGTGAGATCGACTGACCATCACAATCGATGCAGTTTAATAGTATTTCTCCAGCACCAAGCTCTTCAACAGCCTTTGCTAGTTCGTAAGCACCAATTGGCCGGCCTTCTCGTCCCCCGTTCACCTTAAACAGAATAAGTGTTGAAATAAGAATTTCAGGTAGTCAAATAAATGCTTACGGGTTTTGGTAAATTGATCATTCCCTCATTGTGTCTGGTCAAGTTTTGTAGGACATGAAGAATCAATTAACAGTTGTCTCTCTAGCAATGTCGATTTTTAATTGTGCAATGATTAAATGAAAGGAAAACAAAACTAAGAGATCTAGCTTAGTGCCTTAGTGAACATGTTCAAAAAATACTCAATGAAGAGGTATAATAAACTTACTGTACACTGATACCAGGCGTATTCTTCTCCGTTTGGACCTGAAACCGACATAAAATGGTTTTGAATGTTTAGTTTAATTTACACGAAAAATATCATCTCAAAGTCAAACTGCTCTAGGAAGAAAAGAAAAATCAATACGGAAGAAAAGAAAGAACTTCACCTGGACTTGAAACCCTTATGGTCTGGAATTGCACGTCATTTGGATCGTTTATGTAAACCCTACGGGGATCAATACTAACAACAACTGCCTGCATATCGAAAGTCAAAGTATTTAGACATTTAATTTAAATCCATATCACGCAGCACAAACAACCACACACAGCCCGATGATCAATGCCGTCTTAAAGAATAATGCCATGCAGTTTTTAACAAACACTTCAGAAAATAGGTTTGCTATATATCTCCAAAGTGTAGAACGATGACAAAAGAAATTACCCTACTGCTTCTTCAACAATTGTTTTAACCTTTTTATTATCATTCACAAGCGGAACGACGGGCACGTTAGTTTTCTATTACGTATAATAGTATATTTATTTTATTGAGCCCGGTTATAAATTTTTTGGCATATACCAGTCATATCATATTTATTTTATACTCAGTTACCTGATTCCCATAAACTCTTGATATCTGCTCTAAGCTGGTCTTCCCTGTCTTTACCTAAATGTGACAACCATTGCAACATCAGACAAAAAAAACACGACTTTTTAGATGATATCAATATAAACAAGTATTAGGTTGAATTATACTCCAGTTCTTATATATTCTTCGGCAGCATAAACTGCATCACTTCCAATGGATATCTTGTCAGCCCCGGACCTAAAATATTCTGCAGCTACTTCCAAACTAGAATAGTGCCTAGAATATTATAGAGAAATAAAAGTGGACAATTTTAATTGAAAAACAAATTGTAGCAAAAAGGCGAGCATAATCATTAATTCGGCAGAACGGTTAGTAATAATAATACCTTCCTTGTGAATCTGTAAAATCTCTAATTCCACCCCCAACTGTTAAGGGTACAAACACATTTTCTGATGTGTATCGCAATACCTATGGAGAAACAACATAGTGAGCATGAAACCCCAACGGATACTGGATAAATACGCAACCAGCAGCAACAACTAATAAAAACTACCATTTCGGCACATTTCACAGACCTGCAACATTGGTAAATCACCAAGAGGGAAGTCGCGAAATCCAGTAATGTTTAGAAAGCTGACCTGCATAGATATAGGAGTAACATTAGTGGGAAAGAACATGTTTCATAATAATTGTGAAAACGACCATCTGTCGAAGGTGGTTACCTCATCAGCTCCATCTTTATAGTACTGTTCAGCAAGCTCAACTGGCTTGCCAAGATTCCTAACCTGACAATTAAAACAGTATCAGAAGATGATAAACATACAATTTTCTCATTAACATAGAAAACTGTTTAACTATCCAAACCAAAGAGTAATTTATATTTATATTTTGGCATATTCTTTGTAGCACCGTCACCTCTGAAAAATGTGTGTTTGTGTCTATGTCAGTCTCTAACCAACACCGACACTTGTCATTACGTTTAATTTATTCATTTTTCAAATTATTACCGGTGTCGATGTATCCGTGCTTCATAGGGCATATTCTATATTAGAAAAACCCCAAAAATCATGAAGATTATTGAAATGTGTGTATCGTCTTTGTTACCTCATTCTCTTCTGTATTTTCTCTTACATCATACTGGTCTCCCTTGGTTACAACAAGGTCCCCGTTATCATTTGCTCTCACATCAAGACAGGCAATCACCTTCATAGACAATGGTTTGTTAGCAAATCAAAATAAGGAAAACATTGATGTGGCCAAGCATATGTATAAATTAATAAAATTAGAAAGGGATTTCCATGACTATTACCCTTTTTGCGAGTTTTGAAGCTTTGCCTTCACCAGTCTTCTGTCTTCAAGTGAATGTCACAAATGGTTAATTACCGTAAGTCAAAACGATCATAATAATAGTAATATATAAGATTTCCGTAGAAAGGCATGAAGGCCACCTTTGCCGGAGTTGATTTTGGATACAAGAATCTTCTCAAAATAGAAAGACCAACATCTGCAAAATGTCATTTCACAAATCAGAAAAAACAGAAACCATAAAAATATCAAAAAACTCAGATTGGTAAGAATGATAAAACTTGCCTCCACTCTTTTCTGGATGGAACTGAACTGCATGCACATTTCCTCTTCTAATAGATGCTATAAATTTATCACCATAGTCGCAGGTGGAGGATACCCACTCTTTGTTATCATCTGACTGAGAAATGAAAAAAAAATACTTTAAAAACTCACAAATCATAAAAACATAGAATATGAATGAGACGACCAAAGTAAAGTGGAGAATTTTATAGAAAAATGGAAACTTACAGGCATGGCACGGTAAGAGTGCACAAAATAGACATGGTGGTTTCCAATATCATCCAAAATTTCTGAGTCTTTTGCAATTTTCAAAGCATTCCATCCAATATGTGGTACTCTAAAACCCTTCGATGAATCAAATCTCCCCACAGTTCCAGGTATTAAGCCAAGACCTTTTACTGATTCACAAGCATATTTGGCCATTCAATTACAAGTGTGAATAAAAAGGTAACTTACTCTTAAAAGAAAATTAATATCAGAGCAAGAACTATTTTACAACTTTCCAAAAAAAAAATTTTTGATCTTCCTCTACCCCTTTCAATCAAACTATCTTCCATTTAATATATTTAACTAGATTCAAAAAGTAATAAGAAGAACAATATAAGAGGACTTTATAACTGACTTGTTCCATTCTCTTCGCTAGATTCAAAAAGTAATTGAAGACCAAGACAAATGCCTAAAAATGGACGATCCTTTTCAATATATGAACACAGTGCTTCGCCCATCCTGCAAAAGTTATGATATTGCTTAAAGATTGATACTAAAATGAATGACAAAATAAAGCATTTGACTCAACCAAAAAGCCTAAAATTTATTGCGGAAACTCTCAAAAGATCAAACTTAAATTTTCCTCAAAAGAACATTTAATGTTTCCATGACAATGCCTAGGTGAATAAGTGTTGACAAAAAGTGGCTATGGTGTAGCAGAAATCGAACAAATCAATATTGTTCCCTGATATACTACTAAATACAAAGTGTTGTTACATAACGGCTATACTAGCACTTGTTTATCACGGTTGACAACAGTTAGGTCAAATTCAGCAGAAATATAGATTACAAAAAAAAAAAGAAGAAGAAAAGAGTTGTTGCACAATTTGAACGGTCCATTAGATGTACAAAATGAGTTTGATTTATTTTAGACGATATCAAATGTATACATTATTCTACAACCACCAACCCTTTCAGACATGATTACCCCCTAAACTTCATTACCCCCGTCTTCCATAGGAAATAGAACAGTAGCTATAAATTCCAATGCATAACAAGAGTCTTGGTTTAACTCATCCTCAGTATCAATGGTAAATAATGATCAAACAAAAATACATTGAAGATCAACACTAGTATTGCATTGCATGATTTTAAAAAAAAACACTGCTTTGTCCTTAGTTTTTCTTCACAGCGTACTCCACTTCAATCCAGCAGCCGTGGTGCAACTGAAGTCTCAGCCGCGTCATAAGGGTTTTCTCAGCGGCAACTCCAGCCGCATTTGACAAGCAATTTTCAGTTATATTGAGAATCGTGACTGCTAAAACCTTGCTATTTAAAACCCTGCTAGCAGACATAACCCCCTACATGCATAGTATTACTACTAATTACTAAATCATGAATAATAAATTGCTCAGTAGCACCGACAAAAACCGATGTGTCCGACACTTGTGATGTGATTATGTTCAACCTATTATTTTTTCAAATCATTACCGTGTCGACGTGTCAGTGTCAAAGAAGGAGAATAGAAATACCCAGATTTGCTTAACACTTCCATAGCAGGTGCAAACGCTCCTACACCCGGAAAGATTAAACGACTTGCATTCAAAATGTCTTCTGGTTTTTGAACCTATCCATACCACAATTATTTCATATTCAACAAAAAAATCCTAAAAACCAATCCCATTAAGAAATGAAGTAAAAAAGCTTACATCTTTAATCTCAAATCCAAGAAACTTGATAGCATTTCTAACACTTCGAACATTGCCAGCACCATAATCAAGTAAAGTCACAACTAAAAAAAGTAACACAGTTTAGAAAAAAACCAAAACCCTATAAGAAAAAATATCATTTTTTTGAAGAGTGTATTGAGAGAAAGAGAGAACAAACCAGAATCACTAGAAGAGGAAGCACGAATTGAGAAGTTCGTTCGGGTTTTGAGACCGGGAGAGCGAGGGAATTTAGTGACGGAGAGTGGTGTTTTGCGACGGAGGAGGAGAGAAGATGGGGAGTATGAAGGAGCGAATGGTGGCGCCTCCATTGTTGCTGACGCTGGTTTCTCTGAATGCAAATTCTCAACAATGCTTCGGCGCTCTTGTTGCTGTGTGTGAAGGGTATAAGGTCAGCGTAGTTTACGACGTCGTTTCATGTAACAGGTATATGTGCTTTATTGAGTTTACACTAGTCTTGGTCTGCAAACAAAATGTCATGCGTGTGACAGCACGTGTTAGACTAACAGTGATTTTTACTTATATAGTTTTTTTTTAATGCAATTTTGCTCTTTTTATTTTGTCTTTTTTTTAATATTGATCCCAATTTTAAAAATCATCTTTTTGGTTGAATTGTTTTAGAAATTAAGAAACTAAAATATTTAACATTGTATTGAAATTCTGGCACACACGATATAAATATTAAGATTGATGGCTTAACACACAAACACAATGTCATGACAAATATTATGAAATCGACTAACAGAACAGAAATTTTTATCGATAGTTATGCAGAATTAAAAGAACTCAAAGAGTTGTTATCTTAGTTCGGTGCAACTCACCTACTTTGGGGGGCTATTAAGCCAGAAAGAAAATCCAATATCAATAGTATTAATTATAAGTATAAATAACTCAGTTGCAACTTAACAATTAATCTCTACCCATTGCAACCTCTACCTAGGACCTGTGAGTGAAATTTGATCTTTTAAAGTATTTTGAATGTCGTCAAAAATACGAGAATCTAACATTCTTATATTTGGACGTTGTCTATGAGTTTAGTGTGGCATCCTGTTCATTTATAAGTCTAAGGTTGTTTGGGAATTATTAAAAGTCATTTTGTTTTTTAGTCAAGTCACCAAAAACTATTTTTTGCATAAATTTTTGTTATATGTGTCGACACATACGATTTTTAGTTTGACACATGCAACTCAGTTTTGAAGTGTATAGCCTCTAGAAGGCTTAGGACAACACATGCATTGCATAGGTTAACATATACTGAAGCATTTCTAAAACTACATAAATTCTTATTTTATGTGTCGACACGTACGAATTTCAGGTAGACACATTTACTATTATTTTAAAGCATGTAGCATCTGACTTGGTTCGGTCGACACATAGCTTAACACAGGTCCACACATACAGCTTAAAAATAATGTATGTGTCCACACATCCATTTTATAGGTCGACACATACTAATTGGCCGATTGTCTCAAATATTTTTAATTCCAAAATTTGTCCTTTTTGCCCTAAATGTTCAAAACCTATAATATTCATTCATACATCATTCACAACTTGATGATACCATAAAATTAGCCTACATTTTCTCTTCATCTTCAACCTTCAACTTACGCGTACACACTAGCATTACATTGTAACAATGTTTCATTGGGGTGCCATATAGGCGAGGTTTGATAACGTCTGATTAGTTTCTTGTGTAGTCGAAGATATTGGATTGAGATTTGTAGGGGTCTTCATTCAAAATTATTGTTGTCATAACACAAAAGAATAGAAATAAGCGAAGAGAAGAGGAAAAAAAGGAAAAGAGGAAGAAACCCTAGAAGTGATTCTACAAGAGGTAAGGGGAGAATTCTTATTATTATTGTCTTGTATGTGGTTGGGTAATGGGTAGTAACATGATAGGTAGTTTTGATTTCAATTTCCATGAACTTTGAATGTTAGGGTTTGAGAAGAAATCACGATTTTTTACTTGTAATTGATGACCCATGATTAGAAACATGTTAGGATACCCTTAAATAGTGTTTATTGACTTATTGGAATGGGTATTGTATGTGAAATTCGTGAGAAATGGAATGTTGTTTGTAGCAGATTTTTCTGCATTTCGTAGAGGGTGCTTAGCGTGGTGGAGGGCGCGCTTAGCATGGAATGTTCTGTAAGTCGAGGCATAGCATAGAAAATGGCGCTTAGCGCGGTCTGGAATATGAAATTTTATATTTTTTATTCTTTGACTTGGGATTCCATATGCTTGTGTCCTATGATGGATTTGCATGTATTTTAATAAATTATTCAATAAAGATTGAATAGATTTTGAATAAAAAATTGGTGGATACATGATACTAAATTTATGGTATATGTATGTTGTGTTTTGGAGGATTGATGAAGATAATAATTATTGGCTTGTGTGCTATATGTTATTGGTGATGTATGGTGAAGGTGAATACTATGTGTATCGTTTTGTTGGTGATAATGTCATGTTGTATGTTTGTTTGCGCAAAGGTGGATAATTCAAAATGTTGAATTATTGTGATATGCTTGAATAATTAAGGTCTGTGATAATCTTTATTGCATATTTTGTTGGTTAATTGCACATGCATTCATGGAGATATTATACTCTAGGTGATTGCTTTGATCCTTGTATGGAAATATAAGTGGTGAACTGTGTGTTCCTATTGGTGCGCTTTGGTCTTGTTTAGATCAGAAGCGTGGCTCTAATTCTAGATCATGAATTTGGAGTGAGGTGAGCTTGATGTTCACGTTGGTACCACATGCATCAAAGTCTCGTGTGTCATTAAAGAATGTGTGTTTGAATTGGAAATGTGGTAATTTATTACTTGATTGAGTATATCGATGATATTTGTACTATATGTGGTTAATGTGAATATGTTATATTTGCAATGTTGCATAACGATATTCTTTAGTACTTGAACTGTTGAATTATGTTATATGGAAGATCATATGAATTGTTGAGAATTCCTTTGATAAATGGTTGTTCTACATTACTTCCGATTATATACATTTCGATATGATTTGAATTATCACCTTTTTGTTGTATGTGATGTTCTATGCGACATCGTGCAGGTGCATGATAATATTTGTAGTGTTGCTTTTCTATTGTATGAAAAATGACATGTGACACCCTTTGTACATATGTGTAACACTGTGGGAGAACTGACTTGTTTGTTTTGCGTTTTATCGCAAATGTTGCGGATAGCAAGAGTCGCCACCGACTTTTCTTTTATCCAATAAAGGAAAGGTGAAAATAACTGGAAAGACCTTTGATCGATTCTGAGTACGGGAGGTAATTATGAAAAGGGGAGGTATTATCACCCTTTTCATCCATAGTTATCTACGGGCTCTTAATTGCTTTAGCTCACTTTTGAAAACTTGTTTTCTGTGTATTTGAAAAGTATTTCTCTTTAACTTCGTAATGATTCTTGTATCAGTCCTCAAGAATGTATACAAAGTGTTTGGAAATGTTTGTTTGGAAAAATGTAACTTTGTAATGATTCTCATTGGAATGTATACAAAGTGTTTGTTTGACAGTATATTTGAAGAGAGTGTGAGGTGTGAAAAGTATTTTTGATTAGATTGGAGCAAGCAATTAAAAGTATTATTACCTACTCAGAAAGGTCGTTCTTGTTATTTTCCGTCTCCTTTAGGATAACTCTATCCATACCATTAGTTGGTAGGTAACTCTATCCGTTGGATGTGAAGGGACGAGTGTAGGGTCATCGTATGGTCATCGAAGGCAACATTATAAGGATACCTTAGCAATTCGGAGGGACGATTATCACTTATTTGTAGGCAACAACCGAGGGACGAGATCATATATTCGTAGGCAACATTGAGGGTCATCGAGGGACTATGATCTTTGTATCGAAGGGACTATGATGATTTTATTCGTAAGCGTCTTTGCTAATGGTACCCCTACGTTCGAGGGACATGATCATTTTTATTCGTAAGGCAACAAGAGAGGATACCCTAAGAGTGCAAGTGTGAAGAGTGTGTTTGATTCAAATATTTTATCTTGATTGTTAAGGTGATCTAGGATTGATTGATTAATCTTGCCATACAATCCTATTAGCATACATCTAAGCAGTTTATAGACAGTTTATAAGAGGGCGCAGAAAATAAAAGTGCGGAAAGTAAACCCTATGCTATTACAAGGCTTTGGGGCAGTTACAGAATAAGAGGTGCGGAAAGTAAAATACGAGAAATTAAATCTACGCTATTACAAAAAAAACCATGCGACGTATACATCGATTTCTAGAATTTAAATGAGAATAAAGCATGAATAAATAAGAGGAAAATATTTTAATGGAGACATAAGTGTTCTAAACCCTAATTAAAAGGAAGAAAAAAAAATTTTGGTATTTTTTGGAATTGATTTTATTTGAGAAAACCTAATTCTAAGTTAATTTGAAATTAATTATGCAAATAATTAAAAGTGAAGAGAAAAATAAAATATTTTTGTGTTTAAAATTAATTAAACATATTTTAAACCTAAATCTAACATAAAAACATTTTTAGGGTTTTTTGTTGTATTTAAAATAATTTGTGAAAAGAATTAAAAAAAAAAAGGAAAAGAAAATAGAAAAATGTTAGAAAATTGAAAAAAAGAGGCAAAATTGAAAAAAGGATGGAAAAAGGGGTGGTCGCGCTGGGAATTGATCCCAGGACCCTTGGATACCAATACCAACGTCTTGCCATCTGAGTCAATGGATTTTGTTTTCATTGGATTACAACCATACGATTATATAATAAGCACGTGTTTCATTTTGGATTTTCAAACAAGTCAAGAGTGGGTTCCAATACTATTGAGCGAGCTAATCAGATGAAGGAACAGAGCCACGCGTGCAGTCAACGAGTTAGCGCCGGAGTCCTTCACCGGAGCTAGGGCTCCGGTCATTGTAATACCCGTAGTTAATTAAATAATTTAATTTAATATCATAGAGTATTTCCGATTTAATTCGTGATTTAGTCAAATTTGTAGGTGGAATCGTTAAGTTAATGGTCAGGTAAAAATTAGTCGGAAGAAAAATAATATTAGAATTTATTTTATATTTAGAGTTACTAACTAAATATGGTGAATTAATTATGAGGGTGAAATAGCATTTTTAAGAGTGTTAGTTAGTAGATCCAATTTATGTTAGAGGCCCATTATTAATTGAGTGGCCTAGTGACATAAGGAAGTAGTATTATTTATAAAACCAAAACTGATAGTCACGTAACAGTAAGTAGAAGAGAAAAAGAAATTGAATTGAGAACAAGGGTTGCTAGCACGGTCAATTGCTGTCCGATAATTTCATTTTTCCGATCAATTTTCTGAGCTCCCTTCGATCCAAAGGTAAGGGGTGGGGTTCAATTTATATAATTGATTGTAGGATAGTTTTTATGTGGGGTTTAGGGTTATATAATTATACTGCTAATTGTGTTTTCTGCGATGAATTTATGTTGTTGGAATGTGTTGATATTGTTCCTGTGTTGAATTTGTTTATGCTAAATGTATTGGTACTATGTTAATAAATTAACGTGCATTATATCTCTGTTTTGTTTCTGGAAAATTGAATTACACGCGGGGATAAAAAAAAAGAAACAAAAAGGTGAGTGGAAGGAGGCGACCGCCCCTATTGAAGTAGAAGAAGGAGACGACCACCCCATGTTTGGAAGGAAGATGTGTGGGCCTCATCAGCCACAGGAGGCGGGCACCTCATGCCCTGGGGTGGGCGCCTCACACATCTCCTTTCTCTCCTCTTGGCAGTCACGTGGAGTTGGGGAATTTGGCTAGGCATGGTGATTTTTGACAGTATGGGGAAACTAGTATATAGCAGTAACACAGTGTTAAACCAGTTGGAGGGGTATGTAACCTGTAATATAGTTAACTCATGCAACAAGTAGGAATAGTAAGTAAATAAAACCTTGACAGTGTGTATAAATATAGCAGGTTTGGAATTAGCAGGTTAGCAAAAACACTAGCAGCATGTAGTTAGCAGGAACTAAATGAATACAATTGCAGAATGATGAAAACAATAGCAGAAAGTTAATTTAACAACAATAGAATTATAGCAGGCAGTGTGAATTAGGGTAGTAAAATGAACCATCAAATGTAGAAGAATAATTGGTGGTGGCAGAATTAATTACTAGAATTTATGTGATTAAGTAGTAATGTTGTAGGGGTAAAAACAGCGTAGAAAATTAGAATGATAGTCAATCTAAGCGGTAAAATTAGTTTCTCAGAATCAGAATAAAATTTGCAGAGTTGTTCGGGTATACGGGTAGTTAAATAAAACTGTTTCATTTCGTTGAATTTCGCATCGGTTGCTGGATTTGCAGGTACTGTCGGAACAAGTTGTTTGTTCCCGAATTGGACAACTTTTGAATCGTGGGCTTAAATGGCCAAAGTTGAAAATTGAAGTTGATTGTATTAATTTTATAAGTTGCATTGTGTTGACGTTGTTAATTGTTGTTGAAGTCGAAGTTAGTTGATTAAGTTGATGCAGTTCGTGCATGATTTAAGTTGTTGTTGTTGTTTTAAGTTGTTGTTGAAGCTGTAATCGTTGTATCATACATAGCATGTGCATTATTAAGTTGGCCTGGATTGGCACCACGTTGAAAGTTGAAGGCTTATGCCTTGTTGAATGCCTCGATAACCTGGCATGATTTTAAGTTGGGAGTTTACTCCAAATCGATCCACATGCATTTGCATTAGTCGAGTCGCATCCGAGTTGCATTTTTAAGTTGTTGTTGATTATTATGTTATTCTGTGGGATATCTTATTTTGTTGATTGAAGTAGTAATTATTGTATGATTCTTTACCTAGCATATGAATTATCATACTTTTGCTTATATTTTTCGATATCTCACCCTTTCTGTTTTGTTGATCGTTACCTTTATATTGGTAACGTGCAGGTAACGAGGAGTAGAAGGTTTAGTAGCTTATGGCGTCGTTGCTCTGATACGTAGCACTCGGGGGGGAAATGAACGCTTGTTTCTTTTATGTTTATTTTATTCTTCCGTTGAATTAAACTTGTGGTTTGAGAAATAATAGTGGTTTTCCGTTGTTCAAAGATACTATGCTTATTTTGCAATTATTCCTGTTGAGAATCCGCTGCGGTTTGTTTTATTAAAGTTGAATTGTTGAAGACTAAATATGTTTCAAATGTTTCTTAATTACTATGTGCTATGTATCCGCTATGAATTAAGTTGTTTTAAAGTTGATTTCAAGTTGTGAAAAGTGTAATGCCTCAAACTTTAAGTCGAAATTTTGGAACTCTGATTTACAAAACGTTGGGTAGAATTGGGGTGTTACAGTCATCTTCTCTAACCGTCCACAACCCTGAAAACCTGCAAAATGCATAAATTAATGAAAAACAAAAGCCCAGATCGATTGTATTGATCCTTGCGAGCATGATGGTGGGGTTGTTTCGTCCTGAAACTGCCTGGAAATTGAAATATGAAACTTCACAGTTCTAAAGCTCTATCAATGGCAGGTCACGATTTAGCCATTATAAACCTCATGCGATTGTTCAATCCTACTCTATGACACCTCAAGAACATATTGGTATGGTTAGTTCAAATTAAAACACAATAAAACTAAAAATACAAGATTCATGAATATAGTGCAATCGGAGTTCATGGTATGCATGATCCAACCGTGTTTGGCCATGAATTTTGATCCATACTTACTTTATGATACCTCAGGAACAAGAATGAATGCTTGAAAGTGCTTGAAATTGGCTGCAAAAAGGAATTCGATGGTGCAAGTTTATTTGTAATTTTTGAACTTCAAACCCTAGTTCTTTGGCTGCTGAATCGTGTCTTGTGCATTTGATAAGTGCCAAAATATAGTTATTGTGTATATATGTTTTGTGGCACTTATACGTTCTTGTTTGTTAATAATCATTGAATAACCCCAATTTTTGTTATAAGTACAATTTATTACGTTTTCGTGTATATAGTGTACCGTTTTATAGTTTTGTATCTATTTTTGTAGGTATTTGTTGCATATTTGGAGCATGGAGAAATAAAGTGTCGAAGACACGACTCCAGATACGCATTTTTAGAAGAAATAAAAAGTTATGTGTTTCAGGTCGTGGTCCTAGCGCGCTCTTCGAGTTGAAGACCTTGATTTGGAAGCAACTTCCGCGCTTAGCGCAGTTTTGAGCCTACTTAGGACGGTAAGGCGGTTTAAGTAATAAAGCAGATCACGCTTAGAGCGGATAGCGTGCTTAGGGCAATCTGCGGGATTTTGTTTTATAAATTCATTTCAAAACAGATTTTTAGGTTATGGTTTTGGGGTGGATTTTGATCCCCATTTCCATCAACCTTTATTTTTTATAGATTAGCTTAGAAAATAACATTAGGACTTGCTCATGGATGCTTGGAGGTGGATTTCTTTTCGATTGGTTTTGACAAACCAGTGTAGATCTGTGGTTTATCTCTTCTCCTCTCTATGTATTTCTCTATTTGTTGGGTATATATGTATTTCTACTCATAACTCATGTATATTTATCGCCCTTAGCGTTGTATAAAGTTTTCTTTACGAATCTGTGTTGGTGATTGTCTTAGGTTTTTACCTTGTGTTAGGGATTTGAGCTTTGCTAGATACAGATTGCTTAGATTCTTACCTAGAATGGTTATCTGTTAGTTTCTGAATGCTAGAAATGGTTTTAGAGCTGACACTCACTTAAAGTATCTGATCTTAATGCCTCTGTGTTAGGAGTTTCGAGCTAGAGATAGTCGTTACGAGTGACGCGGTTGACTTCTGTGTTGTTGAGGTATACCAGACATGGATACCGAGGTGATGCGGTAAAATTCTCAATTTGGGTTAGAAATGACTTAGGTTGTGAGAGGTATGTGATGACATGGACGAGTATCGTAGGTTGAGTATAAGTGGATAGTAGATTTAAGTTTGTGACGGGTAGTGTGCATTTGTTAAGAACAAGTTGTCTATCCTTTATAGTTTTTGTTCATTTACTTTTTGTCTTTTCTTTACAACCTATTTATTCCCAAACTTATTAACGGTAGAATTGTCGAACGACGAATCAATAACCAATCTTTGTGGATACGATACGATATAACCTAACCAGTATATATCACCCGATAAAAAATAATACTTTACTTTTTGCTTGCCTGCTAAAACCGCAGCAACAACATCTGAATGGCTTGTGTTTATATAGAGGAAGAGAATTAGGTTAACAAATGTATTGGAATATATTGCATTTATTGTAAGAATGTTTGATTGAAAATCAAATGCAAATCTTCCAATTTTGTTCAAATTCCATGCAAATTTTTCCTTGTGCGTTTTTGCCAGCTTGCTATGACTTACTTGGACCTCAAGACATCTGAACAACAAGCCCACACGCCTTGCATCTTGTCTTGCCATTTTATTTTAATTAAAATTGAATTTAAATGAATTAATGCAAAAATAAATAAAATAAATGATGGAAGGGCTTGTAATTGGACTTAAGAGTCACGGGCCACATTAGAAACAAGTTTAGATCATAAAAACCTAGGCCCATTTGGAAAAAAATTCAAGATTGATCAATGTTTTTTTCATGCACTTCTTCAAAATTCCCAAACTTTCTCAAACCATAACTTTATCATTTTTTATCATTTGAGAATGTTATTAGACTTTTTATAAAGCTTAAGATGTCCTTTAAATGCTCCTTTTGGTTTCATATTCATTGAATCTCCCATGCTCATGTACACCTCTTTGGAAAAAATGACTTTTTATTTACTTTTATGAGGACCTATAATGTCTTGGCTCATATCTCTCAAATGAAGCATTTTTGGGAAAATATTATGATAAACAAAGATGTATAGAATTGAATTCCCTTCAAAATTAGCTTTGGTGGAAAAATTTCTGATGAAGTATGTGAAAGTTATGCCTGGTCAAAGTTATGTTAACTTTTTATCAAAAAACCCTAATTTAGCAACTTTGACTTTTGATCAATTCTTTGAACTTCTTGATGAATCATGATCAACCCTTTATCAAATAATGAATGTGACCTCAAAATATTGATGTTGTCCAAAAATGATGAAGTTTGACTGTATGTTGACCATAGTTGCTTTTTGTCTAATACAATTGATTTTCAACCATCTGAGCAATTGACTGAGCAAATTTGAGCTACGAGGCTTGAAACTTGATATGGTGATACCTTGAGACATATGAGGAGACATGAGTCTCACTTGAGGCAATATAAACCATTTTTGACTTGATAGAATCAAAACCCTAGTTGTGGGTTGATTGCTTAGGAGAGGGTCCATCTAGTCAACCCTTGAGGAACTCTTAAGTATGGAGTTGTGTATTGACTTGAAAATAGAAGGGAAAATTTTGGGGTATAACAATATGCATGTTATTTTACTCTAATATATGTTATATTTATTTGGGTTAGAAAATGAGTGTTACATTAGTGGTATCAGAGCAATGGTTGATCAGTTGGCCATGTTATTAATGTCTTTATTTTCCCTTGTATTTAATTTGTGCATCTCACACAATTATTATTGTTTGTATGTTATTATTGGATGTCTTAGGACGATGGTTGCTGGAATGAATGATGATGTTATTCCTGAGGCGCTAGAAATGTTGGCCAGTGCGATTCAGAATCAGTCGTAGGTCAATGTTGGTAATAGAGGTGCGGATGGTGAGTTTCGTGCTTTGGGGAAGTTTCAGAGGAACAATTCTCCTATATTTAAGGGAGAGCATGAACCTGACAAGGCACAGACATGGTTGAAGGAAATTGAGAAGATCTTTCGAGTTATGAGTTGTACTAATATGCAGAAGGTGTAGTTTGGTACATATAAGCTGGAGAAGGAAGCTGAAGATTGGTGGAGCAACACTATTCAGAGGTTTGATGAGGAGGGTATTGAGGTTATTTGGGCTCTTTCCCGTGATGCTTTTATGGGGAATTATTTTCCAAAAGATGTGTGTGGCAAGAAAGAGGTGGAATATCTTAAGCTGGAGAAGGATAATGAGACCATAGCTGAGTATGCTGCAAGGTTTCAAGAGTTTATTAAGTATTATCCTCATTACAATACCACTAATGATGAGAGGTCTAAGTGTCTAAAGTTTGTGAATAGTTTGAGACCTAATATCAATAGTTTCATTCATGATTTTCTTGATATAGAGGCCTTTAGTAACCTCGATCATATTGATTTAAGTTGGCTTAGTGTAAATGGCATCAACCACTTGCAAGGGTATGAATCGATCTTCATCTGAACCTTGCTTTTCTCAACAAAGTCCAGCCTTTCAACCTTGATAGCATTTTGCACAAGATTCTGAAAAAGAAAACATTGTGAGATTTTATGGCCTAAAAACTTATGATATTTACAAAACCCTTTTTTCCTCTGTTGTTCTAACAGAGGAATTTTAGCGCCAATTAGCCCTATCATTTGACCATATTTAACCAATAAATTGAAAATTTCATCACACTTCATCACATCGAAGGTGTATGTTCTCTTAGGAAATTTGTCATTATTTTCTTGTTGGATGTGATTCTTCCTGTTCGAAAGTGCAAGGACTTTATAGGAATAAGGTGAACCTGTTAGCTGGCAATTTGGAATAAAGAGGTTATTTGGATATCAAAGGGATATTTCAAATAAACGTATAAAAGCTAAAACAAATCGACATCATTGATGAATATTGGTTAAAACATAGAACTTTTGTTCTATATGGGTCTTCGATTTCTAGTGATAGATGATGGACTTCGATTTGGAATTTTTAGTGTTTAAATATAAAGAGTTCTTTTTTGCAAATGTACAAGAATTGGAACGGTCCAAGCAAATGATTTAATTCGAATCAACGAAACTAGCAAAATATTTTGCCGGTACAAGATTTGAATTTCAAATAAAGGCGCCCTTCGTAGAGGACGCGTAAAGGCCAGTGAACGAGAGAAGCCTGCATGCTTCGAACGTGGCATGATTTTAGAGTAAGAACGTTAGGGTCAAAATACTATAAATAGGTGTTTTTATGTTAGAATTGGTGTGTTCATTCATGTACTAAAAAATCTCAAAATACTCAAACTACCGTGACTTAAGGGAAACGAGTTGGAAGACAAAATGTACGTACTAAACATCATGACTTTTTATAATTTAAATCCAAGTCTTTTTATATTCTTTTCGTTTTTACAGTACTCTTGTCCTTAGAATCCTTTGATTTCCTTTTATGTTCTTGTTATACTTGCCTTTACATTTCCAGAAAACTTAAACACTTTTATCTCTTCAAAAACTTCATTTTTATCACTTTGTTCTTTCATTCAAACAATCTATATTTCTAGAAACCTTTATATTCCCAGAAACTCTTTATCTTTACATTCAATTGTTCAATCTTAAGTTTAATTCGAAGCCTCTCTTTATACATTCAGTCAGTATATTTTTCATAGATAATTTTAGAGAGATCTTTTAAGAATCTTACATTCCGCATCAACACACAATATAAACTTATCAAATAATGGGTATGAACATAGAAATGAGTTATGACACATGTGTCCTAGGATCAATCTAGTCGATCCTGCAAGTAACCAATAATAACCAATAATTGGAAGACTAACGGTTATTTACTAGAAATCACTGTAAACAAATTGGCACGCCCAGTGGGATAGTGTCATAATAAAACTTTTAGTCAAACCTACTAGAAAATTTTAGGATCTTCTGAGTTTGGAGCGCGTTTCGTTATATGAACCTTCGAAGCGACAAAATAAAGAACAATAATCCACATATACCCATAAGACAACGTACCAAAACAATGGTTAACACAACTAACCAAGATAGGGGACAAAATCCCCCACAGGGGGCTGCAGCAATCGTTTCAAGTTCGATTGATGCATCCAATACCATCCCTGTTGGTAGTTCGAATACGGTCCCAGTAAGTACATTATAAATACCATCTAACATGTCGTCAGTGCAAATTGTGCCACACGTAGGGAATCACCAGTATTCGACCCCCACTAGGCCTCCAGGCTTTGAGCCCCTGAGGCCTATAAACCCTCCATACGGAATGCTAATTTCGTTTATGGCAGGTTTACATAATGCATCGACTTCGTCCCCAGTCTAAGGGTCTGGTTCAGGAATGAACCATTTGGGTACAAATTCCCAGAATATAGGAAACTTTGCCCAGTTGCCCACTCTTACGACTAATAATCAGGCAGCGCTTAGGCAACAGATAGATGATAGCAATCATGATATGGTATGAATCTTAGCCCGTGAAATGAATGTTATTTTTAATCCCCTGATCCAGAACATAAATAGAACAAACCAAGAAAATGCAGCCCAGATGGCTAGAATAGCAGATTTCTTAGGTGCCCCTAATGCGTCTGCAAGACGTAGGCAAAATCTAGTGGTGATTCGAAATGAAGAACCCACAATTGAACAGATTCGACCCCCTAGACAAGTGGTCGAAGAGAGAAATATAGGGGCAAGATTAAGGCAACAGGAAGTTCAGGAAATTCAGGATGAATAGCCTAGACAAATAATGATGGTCAATAGGGACCAAAATGCAGACGAAATTGTTCACAGGATTAGAAATGACAATTTAGTGGCAGAAAATAACCTAACCACCATGATCGAAAGAATAATGGCCCAGAATGGTTTAAATTCAGGATTTAGGAGGCCAAATTACACATCTCCTATTGTAGATTATGTTCTACAAACGGAATTACCCAAGGGCTATAAAGTCCCTAAATTCACGAAATTTGCTGGAGATACGAGTGAATCAACAGTGGAACGTATAGCAAGGTACTTAACCGAAGCAGGAGATATAGCAAATAATGAAAATCTTAGGATAAAATACTTCCCAAGTTCTCTAACGAAGAACGCTTTCACTTGGTTCACCACCCTTCCCCCTGGATCTGTAGACACGCGGCCTTATTTAGAAAGACTTTTCCATGACCAATTTTACATGGGTCAGTCTAAAATTAGTCTGAAAGAATTAACAAGCATTAAGAGAAAATTCACGGAACCAATAAATGATTATTTGAATAGGTTTCGTTAATTAAAATCTAGATGCTTCATAGTAGTTCCTGAACATGAATTGGTCGAAATGGCTGCTGGGGGCCTAGATTATTCCATTCGAAATAAATTGGATACACAGTATCTCAGAGACATGGCCCAACTAGCAGATAGAGTTCGACAGGTCGAAAGATTAAAAGCTGAAAAGGCTAGGGCTAGTAAAAATCACAAAAAAGAGAGAATAGCCTACATAGAGGCCGAAGAAGAGAACATAGATGATTCTCAAGACCTTTATGATTTCGATCAGTTCGAAATAGATCTTGCAGAACTGAAAGAAGCACCTCCTTATGCTTGTAGAGTTCTGCTTCCTTCCAATGGAAAGGATATTTTTGAAAATGACAAGAATGATAAATTCCCTAAGAAAATTTATACTTTCGATATAACCAAATGTGATGAAATATTTGATCTGCTTGTTAAAGATGGCCAGTTAATTGTTCCTCCTAACCTTAAGATTCCTCCGTTGGAACAAAGGAAGAAGAGGGGTTTTTGTAAATATCACAACTTTTTAGGCCATAGAACCTCACAATGATTTCTTTTTAGGGATCTAATACAAAACGCAATCAAAGATGGCAGGCTGAAGTTCTCAGACAAAGGAAAGAATCCAATGAAGGTCGATACGGATCATTCATGGCGGAGACCAATTATCTTTGAACCTACGGATATTAATGTAGTGGAGATTGTTGAGAGGAATGTTGAATCGAAAGTGGAATTTGAAGAGGATGGGGATTTCATCTTGATCAGGAACGAAGCAGAGGCTACTGATGGCCTCCCAAAGGTGCTCAAAGCAAAGATACTAAGTGAAGCAATAAGGTTCTTGATGGCCTTCTTCTTGACAAAAGTTGATGAGGCTCGAGGGTCTCGAGTTGAAGTTGAAGAGGTTAAAATTTCGATGGTCGGGCGTTAGGAATAAACTTGAACATTTCCTGAAATGGAAGAGTGGAGCATTTGTTTGGAGAGAGAGAAAAGAAGGAGAATTTACCTAGAAAAGATGTGAGTTTGCGCGAATATCTCTTTCACTGTCATAAGAAAAACAAGGATAAGTTGTTGTGCCCAAGTTGCAGCATCGTTTGTAACCCCAACTTCGAGAGTTCGAGAAGAACAGGGTCAGTCAAAAGCAAAACAACCAATTATACAAAGTTTACCCAAAAGTTGATGAGAGTTTGCTCGAATTCCTGGTTCGCTGCCACAAAATTGGAACAAAGTGTTTAATATGTCCCAGATGTGCAGCGGTATATGATAGGGAAATGACAGAAGCATTCGAGAGAATTCCATTTGCATCAGGATGGGGGCACCAAGGTAGGATGTCTTGAATCCACATGTCTTGTGAAACATGCCAAGGAGGCGAATAGCACACCCGCAAAGCAAAGAAGTCTTTTAAACTACTGCTCCCCACACAGATGGTTGTAGGTGAAGGCTGATAAGGGAAAAGGAAAGTGGCGAAGCTATGACCAAGGAGGCAGGACTACGATGGCTTACAGGAAGCAATTCAATTCAAATAGGAGGGAAGAAATAAGATTGGAGAATTACAAAGGCAAGAATTCAATGTCTCGCTCTCAATGGCGCAAACACCAGAGAAACAAAAAGGAGAAGGAAAGCCCATGGAGGAATAGGAAATCGGCACCCAACCCGGCTCATGACCCGGGCAAACCCACAGTGTCCACCTTTTCACCAAAAAAAAAATAAAAACAAAAAGTGGTTGCAACGAGGAGGACTTGATGATGACTTGAATCGGAGGAATCCTTCTTTAATTCAACGCAATGTAGTTTCATGCTACCTTGTACAATCAAGATAAGTTTATCTTTGGTGAAACGATGAGGATGAAATGGCCAAACATAGGCGGTGTGTTACGCGTGATGAACAATGGAGCGGTCGAGGAGCAAAACGCTTTCTTGAGATGAAGGAATGAAGAATCACCTAAAACCCCTATTCATCAGGCAAAGGTAGATAAATGGTGTGAACAAAGTTCCCGTACCGTTAATTTGATGCCCCATTTAATAACCATAACCCAAAACATACAGCCAATTATGTTAAACCTCACAAATACAAGTTGCAAAAATTGGCCAAAAGACCAAAAGCCACCACAAGCCACGGTTCATTCCTTCGGCAAAAACATGGAATTTGCGCTCGGCAAGGAACAATTCAAGGCGCCTTACTAGCAAAAGGTTGGTATTATGAGAAAACCATTGTCAAACCATTAGGCACCACCCCTATCGACCCAATGACAAACGAAACTTAACGAAAAGAAATGGCCAATGGGCCCACCGAGACCATTTCGAGCCCAGGAAGAAGATGGAACCCTCCACCTATGGATTCCATGGGATAGAGAAATTATGAAAAGTAAAAAAAGATTATCGCCCGCCCGGTGAAAAATCATTATGCAAAATAACTACACCCGATTTAAAACAAAAACGGCTCCGAAATAGCAAGTCCCACGGAAAAAATACCCAAAAAGCAATGGCCAAATTACCGATGGAATAGGCTTCAAGGCATCGTCATTTATGATCAAGAGCCCCAGGTTGAAAGAGATCCAGTCAACAAGTGCTAAGACGACACAAGATCCATTGGAGGAAGTTGATATTGGGGATGGTGTCGAAAAACGTACGCCAGAAACTTCCAGCTAAAAGCAAGGAGGTCGAAATGCTCAAGCAGAGATTGCTTCACACTCGACGGAATGCTTGGTTTAAAGAGGGAACGTGGAACATAGCTCCCAATTAAGGATGGCAAGAAGCCCATCAGCAGATGCTAGCGGTTCGCCCAACAATCCTCTCAAAATAAAGGCGCGGTAGAACGGCTCCTTCGATGCAAGTTTATCAGACCACAAGGTACGTGAGAATGGCTTACTAACATAGTGCCTGTTATTAAGAAAATGGTTCTATGAATTTGCATAGATTTTAGGGATTTAAATACCGCAACACCTATAAATATTCCATGCCTATAGCGTAATTGTCGATTTTGAATACACAGCATGTTGGATGGATATAACATTTTATTGCTAAAGATGATGTTCCCAAACCGCTTTTAGATGTCCAGCCTTAGCACTTATGAATGGGTAGTAATTCCTTTGGAAAATCTTTGGCAACATATCGTAGGGCAATGAATACTATTTCCATGATTTCATCGAATCACTTATGCAGATTTACAGATATATAGTAGTAATCTATTTATGATGAGGATCATTTGAATCACCTCCGCCATCATTGAAAGAATGAGAAAACATGGCTTAAAAATGAATCCTCTTAAGTGTGCTTTCTTTGCCGGGATTTCCTAGGCTTTGTGGTCCATAAGAATCGAAATTAACGGCAACTATTATGGAGACAAAACCTCCATCGACAAAAAAGAGTTGCAATCTCTCTTAGGTAAAATCAACTTTTAAGGAGATTCATATCTAATCAGTGGTCGAACTCAAGCATTCTCTCTCCTCCTCTCAATCAAGGGAATTTTGAATGGACGACATCAGGCTTCGAAAAGATCAGGCTTATTTGATGCATCCTCCTATACTTGCACCTCCCTCATAATGCCACGATATCTCCGCCTCTGTAACTATAGGTAGTATGGAAGAAAACAATGATATCATCGCCCCATCTATTATCTTAGTAGGGTCCTAAATAAAGCAGAGACTAGGTATAGTAGTATAGAGAAACTATGTCTTTGTCTATATTTCTCTTGTACAAAACTTAAATATTATATTAAACCATTGATGTTTATGTTTCATCTCATTTTGATGTTATTAAACACATGCTTTCAAAGATCATACACGGAAAATGGCAAATGGGCTCAGCCATGCCCCGCACCAAAAGGCTATGAAAGGTCAAATAGTTTCGATTTCATAGTGGATCACCATACCCACCGCTTAGACTATGGAGATCCGCCATGGAGGTTATCCTTTGTTGGATCCACACATAAAATTAAGTGGAGTTGGTCCTATGGATTCAACAAAGGAATTAAAAAATCCTCCCGTCGAACAACGGCTACGAAGTCACTTGAAGCTTTGAGGAGCAACAGTGGTAAAAGAGACCGAGGGATCAAACAACAAATACCAAAAATACTTGTAATTGCTAATAGATTACTCAAAAACCGAAGCCCAAAATTGATAATCGAGGCAAACAACTTGGCTCAAATAGCCTCGGTATAAGACATCCAAAGAAAACTCAATACCTCATAGAAACAAGAGGTAGAATAATGGCGAGCAAATTATCACCATTAGACACGGAATTTGAAACTTTGCTATGCAATCGAAAAAATTCAAGTATAGATACTAGCGGATCAGATTAGCGAAGTCCCATAATAAATTACTTGAAAGAACCTTCAATAAGCACGGAGAAAAAGATCAATCTGAGCATTGTCTTATGTGCTAATAGGAAATGAACAAGAACCCGAAAGGAATCTTACTCAAATGTTTAGGAGAAAGCGTATTTAGCATTTAGCATGCCTATGGGGCATGTGGGGCACATCAAGCGGTCACAAAATGAAATGGTTCTTTGTTTCGATATGGTATGTATTGACCCACTATGCTTAAAGACTGCATAGAATTTGCTAAAGGATGTGAGGAATGCCAAGTTCATGCAGGCATTCAACATGCTCCTGCAAGTGAGCTATATTCAATTGTTAAGCCTTGGCCTTTTAGAGGATGGGAATTAGATCTAATTGGTGAAATACGACCAACATCATCCAAAGGACAGAAATATATCCTTGTAGGTATAGATTATTTTACAAAATAGGTTGAAGCAATTCCTCTAGTGAACGTTGATCAAGAGGCTATTATGGAATTTATCCAGAAGCAAATAATTTACAGGTTCGAAATACCAGAAAGTATTACGACGGACCAAGGTTCAATCTTCACAGGGCAGAAAATGCAAGAGTTTGCACAAGAAATGGGGTTTAAGTTGCTCACGTAGACGCCTTATTATGCTCAAGCAAATGGTCAAGTGGAAGCAGCTAATAAGGTGATAATAGGATTGATAATGAAACATGTGGGGAAAAAGCCAAAGAATTGGCACAAAACTCTGGACCAAGCTTTATGGGCATGTCGAACATCTCCTAAGGAAGCAACGAATACTACTCCGTTTCGACTTACATTTGGGCACGATGCAGTACTGCCAGTCGAAATACATTTATAGTCAGTTAGGATTCAAAGACAAAATGAGATACCGACTGACCAGTATTGGGAAATGATGATGAATGAATTAGTAGATGTAGATGAAGTCAAGCTACATGCTTTAGAATGCCTGAGAAGACAGAAAGAAAGAGTAGCCAGAGCATACAACAAAAGGGTTAAAAGTAAGTTGTTCTCAACTAATGATATGGTATGGAAAGTTATATTACCTATGGATAAAAAGAATAAATCTTTAGGCAAATGGCCACCCCATTGGGAGGGACCCTTTCGTGTTTTGAAAACTTTTTCAAATAATGCTTATGAAATAGAGGAATTAGCAGAAGATAGAAGAATCTTAAAGGTAAATGGGAAATACTTAAAGAGGTATAAGCCGTGTTTGCAAGAGGTTCGAATTACTGTATAATAATAGAAGTAAAATAAATAATAAAAGCCAAAATGGTATTACATAACTGCCAAAATGGCTGTGTTCAAGTTGCAAAAGTACATAGTAAATATCTTTAACAATAAACACCATTAAAGAAATACATTCGAAAAATCAGAAAGGAGCGTTTTGTCTCAACTTAGCAAACTTGCTCTTACGTAAGTTAATTTTTCATTGGGTAGCATTTCTGACGCTTTCGAGCCCCTTGATCTCCTCGCTTATTCTTTCAGCTACCTCCATTTGTTGAAGACTTTATGTGACAAGAGTTTCAAGCTCTTTGTCATCAACGGGCTTCAAGGATGCCTGCTCACTTCGAGCACCCTCGATCTTCTTTTTGAGTTCTTCAGTCTGGGACTCCCAGAACAAGATTGATCGAGCCAAAACATCATGCTTGTCTTTAGTTTGGATTTTAGCACGCTCCAATGCTTCTGCTTCTTCAAAAAATTTCGAAGTTTGGTCATAAGCTTTAGACAGAGCCTCTTGTTTGGTTCGAATCTTGGCCTTAGTATCATTAACCCTAATATATTCACTACTAACCTCATTGAGCAAGATTTGTAGATCATATATAGTTTCACTTACTTCAGATGGACAGATGCTGAGATCTATCTAAGAAAGCAACTTCTTCATCGAATAATAGGCTGCAGCGTCTTCTTTCAGAATAGTAAAAATATCAGCCCCAAGAATAGTTTTGTTAACTTGTTGAAGAAGTTGGTCAATAGAAGTAAGAGGGGCATTATCCTTCATTTGGCTCGAATCTTCAGATTGATTTTTGCTAGAAGAAGAATCCCGTTGAGCTAGTATTAACTTGATATATTTCAGGGGATTGCTCCTTTTTAGTTCTTCTTTCTGCTCTCCAGACAAAGATGGAGGATCTGGGTTTCTAGTGGAAGTGATTCCAGCAGGAACGGGAACCTCTACCTCCTCTTGCATTACTTCATCGTCTTCCCCATCTGCGAAATAACGACTCACAGTATGCGTTTCGCTTTCCTCCTCAGATTGGTTGGCATAGTGCACCCTTTTGGGGGAAGAGTCACTAGGAATTTCGATCACAGGAGTTCTGAACGCTGTGTCTGGTTCGCCAATTATAGGGTCCTCTACCAAAGGAGGTGAAGTTTCCTGTTGGTCTAAGGATTCAATAGTCTCTGCAGGAGTAGCAGCAGTGGATGAACCTTTGTTTAAGACGACCTCGTTAAAACCTTCCGATGGAGGAGAGGCTGCAGGTTTTGAAGCCTGGCCCTGAGGGGCAGGAGGATCAGATGGAGCGAAAAGAACACTCTGCATAGAAACAAAGGATTAGCCTGAAATTAGGTCACGTGGATGTAATCTTGAAAGGCATTAAGTAAGATTTACCTTTTGTTCGTCAGAAGTTGCATTGCTACCAATGCGTTCCGAAATCATATTCTTCGAAGACTGAGACTTCGAAGGACCTTTGGATTTAGGTTTGGGAGCGGTTGCATTTATTTCGTTTCCGAAAGGATTGGCGAATTGAGAGCCTTCGCCAAACTTCTTGGCTTTCTTTTTCTTCTTTCGTTTAAGAGGAGAAACATCTTCACTCTTTTCTGATTCGTTCTCGGAATGGTCACCATCGCGTCTTCGTTTCTTAGGATACTTGGGAGGTAATCCACTCTCCTGGAAAAATGGAAAGGAATGATTAGTTAATTAAAAGAGTAATTTCGACAATGGGAAAGGAGTAAGTAAAGTATTACCTTTTTCTTTTTCTTTCTTGGGGAATCATTTTCTTGCTCAGGAGGAGGATTTTCAGTTGTGGTCATTGGCGCTTTTGAAGTGGAGGTTGAGATTGCCTTAGGGATGACTTTATCATTCTTCAATGTTTTTAGATCAACAACTAAAAAGTAGATGAGATAATCAAGGTTAACACGAAGTTTAAAAAGAATAAAAGGAACTTCAAATTTTCTTCAGTTCCGCACCTTCGCAGTTTCGAGACGTGATAGACATGGCTGACAAGTCATAGCGAAGGTGCCCCTGAAATTGTTTAAATCACATTTAGCCCACATTACCCTTTGGGCAGGTTTTTTGGCATCATTTTCATATCTATGAAAAAATGTTCCCACAAACGAACCACCAGGGATATGGGGGAAAAAAGGCCAAAGCCAACTCTGAAGTAGGTAAGTTGGGAAATTTTGGTGGTTGATGTTTAATAGCCCACCAATACCTATCTTCAGGTTTTACATAAGGAGGAAATCAAATTTTTGAAAGTTGTTTTTCAAATTTTTCTTTCAAAGTTCTTGCTGCTTCACAAACAGTTCCATGTATTTCCATGGGATTATAGACAATTTCGAAATATTTTTGGAAGGCTCGAATTTCCTTGACATGAGTAAATCTACCTTTTTTGGCATGCTCCTGCACAAGGGAAAAAGTTGTCGTCAGTTGTTGTTGAATTTGGATGGTGCTGAACATATCATTTGAGTAATAAGCCGTCCACCAAGTATAAAAATCTTTTGTGATATAAAAGGAAGGATTAAAACAGATTAGTGAAAAATCAGCAAAGCCAGCATATTGTTTCTGTCGAGTCTCAACTTCCTTGAAGGAATAAGGCACCCCTGCTAGACATATCTCCCTTTTCTTGTTAAAGAGAGGTTCAGGTAGGATTTGGCATAGTCCGAATTGACGGGCTACAAAATTTGGTTGATAAGCAAGGATGCACACTTGGCTCTTCACAGGAGCGATCCTAGAGATGATAAGTCTAGGGTTCAAAAAGGCACACCACATATCCCTAATTACTTCTTCTTCGATGGCTTGTTCAAGGGGCATGGTGAACCAGGTTGGACCACTGTTTTGATTGGCCAAAGGAGCCATTGAAGGGTCGAACCTATGTCTTTTAGAGAAAATCATCATATAGTTAACAAAGCATGTCTTCAAATTTTCTCTTTCATCGTTTGGGGTTAGTTTTAACAACCTAGTACCCTTAATGCTGCGGTTTACAACATCAGGATGCTCTTCATTGATTACCCCAAAGGTTGAAAGAGATGATTCGAAAGTAGCATTTAACCAAATTTGTAGTAGCCAAAAGGGGCCGGCAAGAAGCAGATTAGTGCCAGCTTCGTCAGTTTTCAGTTTCGAAACTGCAGCACCTATGCTTTCATATAGACTTGTCAGCAGTAACTCACTGATACACACCCTTCGACCATGGTGAAGTTGGTTCGCAAGAGTGATGAATCTACTAGCAACTTATAGAGACTTGCTGCAGAAGACGTATTTTGATAACCACAGAGCCAAGAAAGCTATATGTTCGACATCAGAAACTTCCTCTTCACTAGAATGATAGAAATTGATGTATTTCGAGAAACTGGCATTCTTGACATCGAAATCGATGAGGTTATCTGCATCCTCATTTGGATCAAAAGTTTCTCCAATAGGGGAAAGTCCGGTGATAGGACAATATCAAAAAATGTAGGTGTCAACATTCCACATGGGAGGTGGAAAGTGTTATAGGTACTATCCCAAAAGTACAGGGAGGCTAGCAGGAAGGGTTGGCTATAACTAAATCCTAGTTTTGACATTCGAATAAGATTTAAGATACCTATACTTTCCCATTCCTGGGATTTCTTATTTTCAACTTTCGAAAGCCAATCTTGATACAATTAATCTGACGAAGGACATGAGCAAAAGGGTTTAAAGTTCCCAGTGACATAGTCCATATTAAAAACGTCCCTCATGGGCTTTGACGTTTCCGTTTCATAGGTTTTCTCTTTTAGGGTTTTTGAAAGCCTAACAATCGATTCATCTTCCTTAAATTTCAGAGGGATAGATTTATTGACAATGGGTTTGGTTTTGGAATAAGCGGGAAAAAATCCCATTGTCTTTTCCAGACGTTCTGTAGAAATTAGGGGACCCATAACCCCTAGGGTTTTATCAAGAATAGTAGTGGGAATGATTACCTGGGAAGCATAGATGGCCTTCTGTTCTTGAGTGAGTTTTGGAGTTGTTATGAACTCCTGATTATCAAGATTGATGATCTTGCTTACTGGTCTGAGACTGGAAGAAGGAACTTGTTTGGATTTTCCAGACTTCTTGGATGAAGGAGATGGTGCTGAAGGAGAAGACATTGTGGAGATTAAGAGTTTTTTTTCTTCTGAAAGTAAGAAATCTGGGTTGTTTGAAGATTGAGAGAGTTTGGAAAAGTTTGTATTTTAGAAGATGAAGTGATTTTATAGCATTCCTCAACGGTTTAAAAGTTTTTTTACCTTTGGAAAAAGGTGGAATACGTGTACCTTCCTCATTGGAAAGGGAAAAGGTGGATTTTTAAACTTCTTAGGGAAGTGATGTTTTTTGCTGCTAATTATTGGCTATAACTGTTGTGATTTCACGTCTAGGTATGGTGATTGGACATTTTGCAGAAAGTTGGACACTTATTATGACATCGTGTGCAGTGTAGTCATCACGAGTTTTGATGTTTTTGAAATTGCATGAGTAATTCAAAAACAAGTATTTCTTTATATCTATCAAAATACATGTTCTTGAGGGGCAATTTGTTAGCTGGCAATTTCGAATAAAGAGGTTATTTGGATATCAAAGGGATATTTCAAATAAACGTATAAAAGCTAAAACAAATCGACATCATTGATGAATATTGGTTAAAACATAGAACTTTTGTTCTATATGGGTCTTCGATTTCTAGTGATAGATGATGGACTTCGATTTGGAATTTTTAGTGTTTAAATATAAAGAGTTCTTTTTTGCAAATGTACAAGAATTGGAACGGTCCAAGCAAATGATTTAATTCGAATCAACGAAACTAGCAAAATATTTTGCCGGTACAAGATTTGAATTTCAAATAAAGGCGCCCTTCGTAGAGGACGCGTAAAGGCCAGTGAACGAGAGAAGCCTGCATGCTTCGAACGTGGCATGATTTTAGAGTAAGAACGTTAGGGTCAAAATACTATAAATAGGTGTTTTTATGTTAGAATTGGTGTGTTCATTCATGTACTAAAAAATCTCAAAATACTCAAACTACCGTGACTTAAGGGAAACGAGTTGGAAGACAAAATGTACGTACTAAACATCATGACTTTTTATAATTTAAATCCAAGTCTTTTTATATTCTTTTCGTTTTTACAGTACTCTTGTCATTAGAATCCTTTGATTTCCTTTTATGTTCTTGTTATACTTGCCTTTACATTTCCAGAAAACTTAAACACTTTTATCTCTTCAAAAACTTCATTTTTATCACTTTGTTCTTTCATTCAAACAATCTATATTTCTAGAAACCTTTATATTCCCAGAAACTCTTTATCTTTACATTCAATTGTTCAATCTTAAGTTTAATTCGAAGTCTCTCTTTATACATTCAGTCAATATATTTTTCATAGATAATTTTAGAGAGATCTTTTAAGAATCTTACATTCCGCATCAACACACAATATAAACTTATCAAATAATGGGTATGAACATAGAAATGAGTTATGACACATGTGTCCTAGGATCAATCTAGTCGATCCTGCAAGTAACCAATAATAACCAATAATTGGAAGACTAGCGGTTGTTTACTAGAAATCACTGTAAATAGAACCTTGTTTCAATTCGTCCAGATCTATTTTGCTTTCATCAAAACCTATAGGGTTACTGTAATTTTATAGTTCATCCTTACTGTTCTTACTTGCCCTAACCTTTTTAGCTTTCAGACGTTCCACTTGTCGAACTTTGAAATTCTAGTAAACCAGACTTCAGATGTCCTATGACAAGTTAAGACATATTAATCTGACTTAAGAAAACATGCTAGGTATAAACACATACAAAAAAATAATGAAAAGTAAACAACACAACATAATTGTTAACCCAGTCTCGAGAAACTCTCCTATATTTGCGGGCATACCAAGCAAGGGATAAAGTCCACTATAATAGTATCAATTCGAAGCGAAACTAGTCCCAAGTTTACAACTTCGCACTTAATCACTATCCGTCCTATCTTTCTATCTAAGACTCACCTAGATATGAGTTACTCCTCAATCCCTCATCAATCATAAACAGTGATTGGATACAAACACATGAAGACACACTTCCATGAAAATAAAATGGAAGACTCACTTCCATGACCATACCTAGACAAAACTCTTGACTAAGAACACAACTTGGACTTGCTTACAAGCTTCCTCCAAGAACTATACTCACTCTTGCTTCACAACTTAGAGGGGAAAATAATAGAGACTTACAACTCTATAACAAATCCTACTCACATGTCGAGTAGACTATAGAAGCAACTCTCCTAGAGAGTGGTACAGACTCAACCCTAATGATTACATTTTTTCTAATTTCGACTGATAGAGTTCTTAGGTTACAAAGAATTATATTTATAACCTATATCCCAACTGGATTTGTGCCTTCAATCACAACTCATTAGTTGTTACAATTCTGAAGAAAATTCTACATAACAATATATCTTTGTTAACCCCAAAATTTTTCCTCCCACTTATCAAGACAATTCAAAACTCCATACTCAAGGATTTCATAAGGGTTGACCAGACAAACCCTCCCCTAAGCAATCAATCCAACCTAGGGTTTTTGCTCTTCTCAAGTCAAGAAGGACTTCCAAGACTTCAAGTGGTCATCATACCTCATTATATTCTTCAAGGGATTATCATGTCAAGTTTCAAGCCTTACAAGTCAAAATTCTCATCCAATTGCTTAGATGGTTGAAAATCAACTGTATTGGACAAAAAGTCAACTGTGGTCAACATACAATCAAACTTCATAATTTTTGGTCAACATCAATATTTTGAAGTAATATTCATCATTTGATCAAGGGTTAATCATGATTCCTCAAGGAAAGTCAAGATTTGATCAAAAGTCAAAGTTTCTAAACTAGGATTTTTCAGACAAAAGTCAATAGAACTTTGACCAGGCATAACTTTCACATACTTTTTATCAGAAATTTTTCCACAAAAGCTCATTTTAAAGGGAATTCAATTCTCTACAACTTCATGTCTCACAAGCTTTGGCTAGAAATGCTTCATTTGGAAGTTATGGATCAAAACATTATAGGTCCTTTTTAAAGGTCAACAAAAAGTCATCTTTTTGCAAAGAAGTGTTCATGAACATGGAAACTTCAATGAAGATTAAACCAAAAAGGATGTTTATAGGACATCTTGAGATTTCTAAAAAGTCCAAGAACACTCAAAAATGTTAAAAATTGATCAAGATACAAGTTGTGCAAGTTGAGCATTTTTGAGGAGGTGCATAAAGAGAAATACTTGAGAAAATCAAATTTTTTCTAAATGGGCCTAACTTTTCTTGATTCAAACTTGTTTCTAATCCCAATTAGAACCTCCAAGCCCAATGCCACGCCCTTGAGCTTTTTATTTTATTTATTTTGATTTTTTATTCATTAAAGTCAATTTAATTAAAATAAAATAGCAAAAAAATAAATCAATCAATGCAAGGTTGAATATTTGACATTCTTGAGGTCCAAGATACCTATTAAATGGCCTGAAATTCGAAATTGAATGATTGGTAAGAGATTGGTACAAGATTGGCAACATTTGATCAAGATTGCAAGATTGACAAATCAAATATACTCTCATTGAATGGGATATATTTCCTCATCAATTCTCAACCTGAAACCATCCTCTATAAATTTAGAGGGTTTCTAAATGCTAAAAGAGAGTTTTTGGCAGCTTGAAGAACCCTAACCAACCTCAAGAAAACCGTGACTTGCAAGCAACTAGCAACCCTGGTTTTGGATCAATTCAAGCCGTTCCAAGCATTCCAGCACGTTCCTGGAGGTTCTCTGATTCATTCCAGATCATTACCAAGCATCCAGACACCCAGAATCGTAAGAAAACGATTACGGATTGCTTTTCAAAACTCAAAATCGATTTCATTGATTCATGCATTTTTAATACGATTTGACTGCATATTTGTGTTTAGACTGATGTTTGTAAACTTTCTGGATGGTTTAATTTGAGTTTTAGCACAAGAACAAGAATCTGTCATGGCTATGGTTCATGAGCTCGAATTAGGGCTTTCTGAAATAGGAAAAATTGGACGAAATCAATGACCCTATCACACTCAGGGGATCAAACCGAGTTAATCCATGTCCCCATAACAAATTTATACTGCGTATTTCTTAATTTTGATTTCTTGCAGGGGTATAGTGACGGATGAAATTGTGGCTATAGGCTTTTGCTACGAATAAGAAACGTGGGTAAAAGTCTGGAAATTCAAACGAAGAAGATGAAACCTTGGCGTTTACGTTTACGGACCCTCAGTACATCTCAAAAGTTCCACTCTGGACTCTCTCGGTGCATCTCCGGAAGTTCCAACCACGGACCCTCGGCACATCTCCAGAAGTTCTATCTTCTGGACCCCTCAAGAAGCGTACACCTCCAGAAGTTCCAACTTTTGGACCCCCTCAGAAGTGTACACTTCCAGAAGTTCCAATTTCTGGACCCCTCCAGAAGCGTACACCTCCAGAAGTTCCAACTTCTGGACCCCCTCAGAAGTTACATCCCCAGAAGTTCCAACTTCTAGGTCCTCAGAAGTGCTGTCTCCAGGAGTTCCAACTTCTGGATTCCCAGAGAGAATGCTAACAGAAGGTCCAGAAGGAAGCAACTTCCGTGCCAGATAGAGGCAGCTTTCGTGTGTGACACCCCGATTTATTTCGAATATTAAATAATTAGGAATTTAATTATTTAATTAATTAAAGGCTTGGCTATTTATATTGTTGGAGTTAATTGGACTATTTAATTAAAAAGAAGAGTTGGTGGGTGAAGAGTAATTAGAGGGTGTGAGGAGTAAATCACTCTACTTTACTAATTACTAATTATTTATTTTATTGGAATAAATAAAAGGAGTATTAAAAGGATTATAAAAAGGAAAAGAAGAAAAGAAGGTCTTTTTGGAATTATTTCACGTAGAATTGGAGAAGAGAAGTGAAGAGAGGAAAAAGCCAACGCCGGGGAAATCGAAGATCATCGCGAGGTAAGGGGTGATTTCATTCGATTTTAAAGCCTTATGGGTTTTGGGAATCAAACGGATGATTGGGTATGTCAGGAAAATTGATTTAGGTGATTATAGGTTTGTAGGATTAAACCCTATTTGTGTCGGATTGTAAGTCGGAAACCATTAGTGTGTCAAATAATAAATGGGAATGATGAAATAATATTGTTTGATGTTATAATGGTGTAAAATGGATGTATTTTAGTGTTCCTCATGTTGCAATTCGTATGAGAATGTTTGGAATTGATTTGAAATGGGTAAATGCTGTCAAAATAGCAGTAGTTGTTTCTGCAGGTCGTGGGAACCGGTTCCCAGTGGGAAGGAATCGAGTTCCCAGTGTAAACTTTCAAAAACTGGCAATTTTGTACGTAGGAACCGGTTCCCAGTGGGGTAGGAACCGGGTTCCCATACAAAATTCCAGGGGCGTGACTTTTTCAAAAAGTGGGAACCGGGTTGTCCTAGGGTAGGAACCGGGTTCCACTGTATTGAGTTCAAAAATACTTAAACTTCAAAAATTCATATTTTCTAAACCGTAACTCCGATTCGAGTGCCATTTTCGGCATTATTTCTTAAATTTAAAATGCTATCTTTTAGAAAGGGAAAAATATTATTTTGATAATATTATTTTAAAAAGAGTCGAGCTTCCGATTTTGCAAAGTGTGGATAGTTAAGGATAATGGGAAATTATTATGAATGGTCTGAGTTATCGGATGAGAACTAATGCTTACAATGTTGTGTTGATTATTCGTTGCGATTGAATGTAATACATTGGTGATTGGCATTATGTGAATTATGTTGATATCATAATCTGTGAATTGATGTTGCATGCTTTTATGATGCATGCATAAACATTTGTTAATTGGTTCATTCCCATTGTGCGGAAGTGAGCTGGCAAAGCCAATAAACTTACCAGGATTTGGAGGTAGTGAGGCTAGATTCTTGACCCAGTGGTTATGGGCGAATCATGGATTTCATTGTCTTTCCACATGTAAGCGGAGCGTGGGTGAACTCGGTTCACGTTTTGGTACCACATGCATAGAGTCTGCATTGCATATGGGATTGTAACATGCTAGGATGGTTTCCAGTGTTGCAATTTCCATCGTTTGTTATATTTACATGTTCATTGTGTGAGATGCATTTGTGAATTGACCATGACTATATGTTTGGATAATGGACTAACGTAATTGATTATTCCATTGTATTTAAAAACGTATAATGCATTTTATATTGGATAGAGATCTCACCCTTACTTTAATGATTTCAGATTTGAAGTGATTAGCTGCTTGGAAATCAGTGAGGATAGCTTCTAGAGTCGAGTCATTAGTTAATCCGCGTGTCAGTGTCGTGCTCTGGTAGATGTAACACTGGGGAAACGTTTGATTTGAGATTCCTTTTTGGATATTAAATATTAGTTTTGGTTAATGTTTCAATTTATTGTCCTAGAATGATTATGGATGACATATTCAGGATTTTGTTATGTTTCATTTCCGCTGTTAAACATAACCTTAAGTCTGTTTTATTTAATGATTTCCTTCAGTGGAAGCATGACAACTGTGTGGTTATAATTTGAATTATATTTTAAAATTGTGACGCCTCTTGATATGTGTTAAAACTCTGATTATTAAATTATAAATCGCGGGTAATTAGAAGGGGTGTTACACCGTGAAGGCGACTTTGCCAAAAGGCGACTTCCGTGCCGGCGACTTCGTGCGGAAAGAAGCAGCTTCCGTGTCAGCCTCCAAAAACTCTGGAAAATAGGTTTTCAGAGGTTCTGGAGGGAACTTCTGTCAGAAGCTCTGACGAAAACCCTTGTCTTTTTTTTTATATTTATTTTCCTGCTGACTAACTTTTTTTGCAATTTCCTTTAAAACTTTTTTCTAAAAAACCTAAAAATGTCTAACGTTAGGATTTAAGTTTAGAACATCCTTATTTAAAGTTTCACAAAAAAACATTTTTTTTTAAAATCAATCATAAAAATAATATTTTTATTAGTAATTAGGGTTGCTAACTAAACCTTTTTTTTTACTAACTTCCAGAATATTTTTGCACTAACATTTTCTCGTTTTTTCTACTATTTATTATTCCGCATTTAAATTCTAGAAAGGTTGTATAGGTTGCATTTTTTATCATGTAATAGCGTAGGACCTTTACATTTCTGCCTTTATTTTTTGCACTCCCATATTATGTATCTGCCCCAAAGCCATGTAATAGCGTAGGACCTTTACATTTCTGCAATTTATTTTTCGCACCTATTAACTGCTAGTAACTAGGCGTGTATGGCAAGATTAACTTAATCAATCTAGATCACTAACAACAAATAAATATCTGAATACAACACACTTTTCACACATGCACCTCCTTAGGGTATCCTCTCTTGTTGCCTTACGAATAATGGTCAAGTCCCTCGAACGTGGGGGTATCTTAGCTAAGACGTTTACAAATATCATCATAGTCCCTTTAAATATAAATATCATAGTCCCTTGATGACCCTCGATGCTGCCTACGAATATATGATCTCGTCCCTCGATTGTTGTCTACGAAAAGTGATGATCGTCCCTACGGACATGCTAAGGTATCCCTACAAGTTGCCTTCTATGACCATCTGATGTCCCTTTTACATCCAACGAATAGGGTTAGCTATCAACCAATGGTATGAATAGCCTTATTCTAAAGGAAAGCAAAATAACACGGAAACGACCGTTCTGAGTGGGTAAAAATAAGTCTCTTTTGCTTGCTCAATCAAAATACTTTTCACACCTCACACTTTCAAATTTTTCATACACTTTGTATACATTCCAGCGTGAATCATTACAAAGTCTTTTTCCAAAACAAAACATTTCCGAACACTTCGTATACATTCCAGCGTGAATCATTACGAAGTCAAAGCGAAATGACTTTTCAAAACATTTTCAAACACATACACAAAAAGCAAGTCATAAAGTGAGCTAAAGCAATTAAGAGCCCGTAGATAACTACGGATGGAAAGGGTGCTAATACCTTCCCTTTTCATAACTGCCTCCCTTACTCAGAATCTAACGAAGGTCTTTTCCTGTTCTTTTCGCCTTCCCTTAATTGGATAAAAGGAAAATCGATGGCGACTCTTGCTATCCACAATATTTGCGATCAAACGCAAAACAAACAAGTCAGCTCTCCCACCGTGTTACAATCTTCAATTAAATCTTCCTAATTTATCTCCATAATTAGAAAGTGCATATTCTTCAATATTCTTCTTGACCTTAAAACCGTGTCACATAGGATAAGATAATATCCTTAAAATATATTATGTCATTGTGACTTAAAGGAATATAACAGATCAGTTCAACTCAAGCGCGATGTAGAATAACCTGTATAGGATATCTTGTCCAACATGTTGCTCTAGATGTTGAAATACTTCAACTCAACACGTCTCAACATAAAATAAGACTTCTTGCTTCACCTATTCTTCACATCAAGATAACAGATCATATCTAACATATTGCTGCTATATTTGTTTTACTAAAATTAATGCCAATTGTAACACCCTCTAATTCCCCGCATAAATATATTGTATAATCAGGGTAAATTAGCATGTATATCAAGAGGGTATCACATATATCTCAAAAATAAAATAACACATACAATGGTCATGCTCAAATAACACGTATTTAAATTCATGCTTGTATACATTTAACAATTATGCTTGTCACAACAGAACACTTGCATCTCTTCATGATACCAACACATGAATCTCAAAACCACATCATATAATAAATCATTAGGCACTAAGGTCATCCATCTTAATATCTCCATATATAATGCCAAATACGAAATGATAATATTTGTATCATGTTCCCAATACATCATAACATAAGTAAATAACGTAAAGTATGTCAAATATCTTATAATCTTAAACAAATCAAACATGAATTAAGAAACCCCCGTGCTACATGACTAGAGAAATGACTCACTACCTAACAAAGTGCATAAATAGAACTAAATCCTCCATCTAATCCTTGCTAGAAGCGCCACTAACTTCAGTACCTGAGCGACATCGTATGAAAATGCATTTCAACAGAAGGGTGATAATTAACATAATTATTGGAAACATAACATAATATATAATTGATAGCATGCAAGCATAACATAATTATTCTCACACTCCAAGAGTTTCATCAACAAGTTATCACTCAAGTAGTCATGTTAATCACAAGTATATATCCACAATTCCACAACTCAAATGATAATTAATCACGAACACTACAAATAAAACATTCACATTAATATCACATATTATGCACCAATTCCAATAATTCACATCGACACATGTGACTCCAATGTGACTCAATGCAATATGCATGTGGTACTAATTATTATTCTTACCGGTATCATCAGGTCCACTCCAGTTTTGGGACAAGCCACTATTTCTTGCAAAAACTAGCAGACATCGCCTCTTGACACGAATGATGCATGTGCAATCTCAACAAATCATATGAAAATTAAGACAATTTCCAAATCTTAATCATACAAGCATACTTAACATAATTCAACACATTTGAATTATCTCACCAAATTGCACATCATACATAAACCATGTCAACAATCACATACAATGTATATTCATAGCATTTTTCAATTCAACACATTGCTATAACACCTAGACAATAAAGCCAAACAATGTTATTCACATCCAAAACCAATTCACAATCCAAATAATATAACTACAAGTCATTTATATAATCAAGTTATTTTTAAATCATTTATTGTCAACAAGAACATTTTTATTGAAAAAAAATATCGCGTTAACTTTCTAACACTCCAAACGGAACTCAAAACGGATTCACAGTTTGAAAGTTATGAATTTGTAAAGTTTCAACGAAAATGAAAACACCTACATTGTACACTAACAACTCTAAACATTTCAGAATTACCCAAATTGACCCATCTTGGCCATTAGAAGGTAGTGAGATGACCGTCTTTGGTGTAGATTGAGGTTGGTTGATACTCAATGTTACGCTCATTAAGATTCAACTTTCGGGATGTTTCGGTCGACCACTTGGTAGTCGTATTGAAATAAAGCCTACGAGAAAGATCAATGATATGAGATTCCTAGAACTCGGTTACTATTATAGGACAGGTTGAACCCACTCAAACTTTGGTAGGGTAAACACCTATACCTCCTGCGAGCCTTAAACCTAGGGCTTTTGTGTGAATTGCTTGTGCTTGCTACTTATTTTATACATGACATCATAACATCATAAACATCATATCATTTCTAAATATTTCAAGGACCTAGGGATTTATCTTTGCTCTACTTTGTAGGAGTTATGGCTTCCAGGAAGACTATCAGAATCAGCTTCATAGGTATACCTTCTCAACTCAAAGAATTGGTTTCAGAAGTTCCCGATCATGCTCAGTTTATCAAAAGACATGGTTATCTTCTTGACTTGGTTGTCTCCGGTTTTGAAGAAGATATGATGCATGTCTTATTCTAGTTCTTCGATCCGAAACATCATTGCTTTACATTCCCAGATTATCAGTTGGTACCTACATTGGAAGAGTTCCCTAAGCTACTTGGGATACCTATCCTTGATCAGACACCATTCACCGGTTTAGAAAAAGCTCTGAAATACAAAGATATTGCATCAGCGTTACATCTAAAGCGATCAGACATTGAAGCTAATAGGGAAACAAGAAGCGGAGTTAAGGGTTTACTTGCTAAATTTCTGATAAAGAAAGCTCAAGAATTCCTAAAGGCTATGAGTTTCTATGCATTCGAAGACATTTTGGCCTTGCTAATCTATGACTTGGTGCTATTTCCTAATCCAGATCAGTTCATAGACATGAACACCATCAAAATGTTCCTCACTCGTAATCCAGTGCCTACCTTGCTTGGAGACATCCTCCATTCTCTCGACACTCATACTATCAAAAGACAAAGAACTCTTATGTGTTGTATACCGTTACTGTCCAGGTGGTTTATTTCGCACCTTCCTCAAACAGTAATGAAGAACGAGCAAAGGTTGAAGTGGTCTCAAAGACTGATGTCACTCTCTCATTCAAATATCCTTTGGTGTCTTTTTTCTCAAAAGGACTTCACTTTCATTGAGCGTTGTGGGGAATTCCCTAATGTACCACTCCTTGGCATAAGAGGAGGTATCACTTACAACCCTTCTCTAGCTCTACGTCAGTTTGGTTATACTCGAAGAGATCATCCTCACGATATGCTTCTTCAAGACATTGTGTTTGACTACAACAATGATCTCCAGAACTACCGTCGAAGATTTGTGCACGCTTGGGGCATGGTAAAGAAGACCGATACTAAGACTTCGGGACACAAAAATTCCATTCCTTGGGAACCTTACCTCAAGTGGGTGCGAGCTTGAGCTCAAAACCTCATGATGCCGTTTACAGCTATTCTACCAGTGGTTATGGAACCCGTTACTATAGGTGACGAACCCTATACCATTCTCCATCCAGACATGCCTACTAATTTTGAAGACTTGAAGAGATCTTGGATTCAGCTCAGAGAAGAAAGGGATACATTCGAAGCTCAGTGCTGTGCAAGCGAGAAAGAAGGTATTAGAGTTGACAAAGTTACTTAACGAGGAGCGAAGCATCAATACCTACTTCAACACAAAGAGGAAACGCCCATGGGAGACCTAAGCTTTAGGAATTTCTTTTTATTTGTTTAAACCTTCTTTTGTACTTGCTAAAAGTAAACTAATAAAAAGTTTGTTTGTGCTTGTTTAACAAATTTAAATTCCTAAGGTCCTTGAAAACATTGCATTGCATAACATCGCATATCATGGCATAACATTCCATAACAGGTACATTGAAGACCGATTTTCTTATTCTCTCGCTATTTATTTCAGCAGAAATGGCTCTTCAACAGACTGTCAAAGATCTCCAGGCTCAGAATGCTCAATTCTAGGAAATGTTCACCAACTTGGCCCAAGCCCAGAAAGATCTGAAGAAGCTCATCACCAGAAAGAAGAAGACCGTTGTATTCTCAACATGGGAAGACATAAAGGTCCAGTCAAGGTGATCAGACAACTCGAATTCTTAGAAAAAAGCGGTGAAACTGAAGGAAGTATCAAGAACAACGAAGGAAGCCATCATGAGTCTGAAAACGAAGACGAAGACTATGTGAGTGAGCAGTATCCTCTTGACAATGAAAGGTACAAACAACTTGAAGACCGTCTGAACGTTGTGGAAATTTTGAAAATGTCCGGGCTGAACTTTGATGATCTGAGTCTTGTCCCTGGTGTGGTAATTCCCCGCAAGTTCAAGGTCCCTACCTTTGCCAAGTATGATGGCATCTCTTATCCGAAGCTGCATATGAAGTCCTACGTTCAGAGGATCCATCCTCATACTGAAGACAGGAAATTATGGATCCATTTCTTTCAAGAGAGTTTGTCTGGAACTCAATTGGAGTGGTATTATCAACTAGAGAGTACCCACATTCATACATGGAATGACTTAGCAGATGCTTTCTACAAGCAGTACCAGTACAATGCTGAATTGGCACCTACCCGCATGCAACTACAGAGCATGTTTATGGGTCGTGACGAGAAGTTCAAGGAGTATGCTCAAAATGGAGAGATCTAGCAGGCAGAGTTCAACCACCGTTGTCCAATAGGGAGTTGGTTGACATGTTTATGGGAACACGGACAGACCCATTCTTCAATCATCTAATTAGAAACTCATCAATCGGATTCACCGAGTTGTTATTTACAGGTGAACATATCGAAGTTGGAATCAAGAGCCGAAAGATTCAAGTAGAGTCATCTTCCAATGTTGCGAAGAGATCTTTTGGGGGTAAGAAAGAAGCCAATGTTGTGTATGGTCAGAAGAGCCGTGGCAAAACTAATTGCACTCAATCTATGGGGGAAGTCTTGATCTCCAATCTTATACCAGCGCAACCTCAACGAGACAACGCGCGTAGCCAGAACGCGCCACGAAGACAGTTTACAAAGATCAACATGCCGTTGTCTCAAGCATTGCAACATATGTTGAAAGCAGAGCTGATTACTTTGAGGGATCCTCCTCAACACGTCAACACCTCCTCTCCAAAGTACAATCCTAGTGCAAGGTGTGCATACCACTCCAACAGCCCAGGGCACGACACCAACAACTGTTGGGCCCTAAAGAATAAAATTCAAGACATGATTGAAGCAAGGGATATTGAATTTGACCCTCCTGTTGAAACTCCGAATGTGATCAACGCACCAATGCCTGACCATGGTAAAAGTGCCAATGCTATTGACGATGACTCCTATGTTTATGATGTAAACGAGCTGACTATTCCTCTGATGACTGTCAAGAAAGATTTGTTGCAAGCTGATGTATTTCCAGGATGCCCTGGTAACTATCATTGGTGTGCATCTGAATCTGACGGATGTGCTTGGTTGAAAAGGCATATTCAATGCATGATGGACAACCGAGAAGTACTATTTCTGAAACCTTCCTCTGTGGAGAATCTGTGTGAAGATGTTATTTAAAAACTGAAGATCGAAGACATAAGCGAAGCCGTACCAGAAGTCTAGGATACCTTGGGGCAGCCAAATGGAAAGTTTGATTTTATGGTTAAGTATACCTCTCCTGAAAGTTACAAAATTCCAATCGAAGACATCAAGGCAATTGGATGGGGAGAAGATTACCCAGAAGACTGTGCTGATGTGAACACAATAAGGATCACCTCTGCAGATCCCGCGCCTAGAGTGGCACCTCTCATTATTACCTCTCCCAGACCAATTCCATATTCCTCTGACAAAGCTATAACTTGGAATTATGGAGCCGAAGTTTATTATCATGGCGTCAAGCAAGAACCTTTGACCATTGAAGACATTGCAGTTGGAGCTACTAATCCTGACATCGACAACATCGCCAGATCAAGCAAGGTAACCAGAACCGGAAGAGTATTTTCTCCAGAGATCTCTGCTCCAAAAGACACTACTACACCAATTCGCATTCCTGCTATCGAACTCCTGAAATGAGAGGGAAGGAACCAGTGACTCATCTTGCTCAAACAGAAGTACCAAAGGAAGTTGCTAAGGATACCTCCAAGCAAGAAATGGAGGAAATTCTGAAGATCATCAAGAAGAGCGACTACAATGTTGTGGAACAGTTGGGACAAACTCCATCCAAGATATCCATGCTAGCTCTGCTATTGTGCTCTGAGGCTCATGCTAAAGCCTTAGTAAAGTTTCTGAAGAATGCTCACATATCGCAAGACACTACTGTTGATCAATTCGAAGGTTGTATTTCTAGCCTGACCGTTAACAATGGTTTAGGCTTCTTTGATGCTGATTTAATTCCTGCCGGAAGGAAACACAACAAAGCCTTGCACATCTCTATTGAATGCAAGGGCACTACACTGTCTCACGTATTGGTGGATACCGGTTCTGCTCTGAATGTTCTGCCGAAGAATGCTCTCGACCGACTTAATGCTGAAGAAGTGGTCATGGAGCCCAGTGACATAATCGTAAGAGATTTTGATGGTTCGAAAAGAACAGTACTCGGAGAGCTCGTCCTACCAATTAAAGTCGGTTCCCAGACTTTTGATTCTACTTTCTTTGTCATGGACATTCGTCCAGCTTATTCTTGCCTACTCGGACGCCCTTGGATACATGGGGCAGGCGCTGTCACCTCTACCCTGCATCAAAAGCTGAAGTACCCAATGAAGGGGAAGATTGTTACAGTATGCGGTGAAGAAGAATACATGGTAAGCTATCTGCAGTCATTCCAATACATCGAAATGGAAGGAGAATTTGTCGAAACTCCCTGTCAAGCTTTCAAAGCAATTCCACGAGTCATGCCTGTTGACTCTCCTGTCACTCCTGAAGTTACTAGAGTTCCATCGAAGATGGATTCACTGAAAGACGCCAAAGTTGCGGTTGAAGAAGGAGGTTGCACTATTTGGGGTCAGCTCCCCGATGTTCCGTTCAAGTCTGACAAGACTGGTTTAGGCTTCACTATCAAAGGACAGAAGATGATACATCGTGAACGTGCCGACAAACTTCCTTTCCACATCAACAAAAGTGGAGTCCATGTTATAGAAGATGACGACGGCTACTTCGACATCAATTGGATCTTCCCAACTCCAGACAACGGACTCAACAATTGGAAGACTAAAGATGTTATACCAATCTCCTTTAGACAGGAGTAATTGCTTTTTCTGTTATGCTTTTCGTTTTTTATGTCTCGAACAATAAACTTTAAAGCCTAGTGCCTTGCCCGGGGCACCACGGCTCGTTTGTGAGGGTTATTATCTGCCATTTGCATATTTTCATTCAATAAAATCATTGGACTTTTGCATTCAAATACTGCGCTCTTTTCTTTCTTTTACTTTATCACCCTTTCAAAAAGTTGTGTTCTTACACACACCCATATGATACACTGCAGATTCACTTTGAATCTCGTCGATAACGACTCTGCTATTGCTAAATATGACTTTGATAATCCGATCTACCAAGCCGAAGACGAAGGTGAGGAAGATTGTGAAGTTCCAGGAAAACTTGCTAGGCTACTACAACAGGAAGAACATGTTATACAGCCACACGAGGAACCAGTCGAGGTTGTGAATCTGGGTACTGACAAAGACAAAAAGCAAATCAAGATAGGAGCAGGTCTTGAGAGTAACGTCAAAGAGAGATTGGTCCAGATGCTGCGAGACTATATCGAGATTTTTGCTTGGTCCTACGAAGATATGCCAGGTTTAGACATTGACATTGTGGTACACCGACTATCGACGAAAGAAGGTTTTCTCCCTGTGAAGCAGAAATTTCGTCGCATGCGTCCTTAGATATCCGAGAAAATCAAAGCTGAAATTATGAAACAGTTCAATGTCGGTTTCCTAGCCGTTACTTCCTATCCATAGTGGGTTGTGAACATGGTGGCCGTACCTAAGAAGGATGGCAAAGTACGTATGTGTGTAGACTACCGAGACCTGAACAGAGCAAGTCCGAAAGACGATTTTCCACTTCCTCATATTGACGTCCTGGTTGATAACACTGCTCAACACAAAGTTTTCTCCTTCATGGTTTCTCCGGTTACAATCAGATCAAAATGGCTCCCGAAGACATGGAGAAGACTACTTTCGTTACATAGTGGGGCACATTCTGCTACAAGGTCATGCCGTTTGGACTGAAGAACGCGGGTGCCACATATCAACGTGCCATGGTAGCTTTATTTCATGACATGATCCATCACGAGATAGAGGTCTACATCGACGACATGATAGCTCGATCACAAACTGAAGAAGAACATCTCGATCATTTGCGAAAGCTGTTTGATAGATTAAGACTTAATCCTAACAAGTGCACCTTTGGAGTCAGATCCGGTAAACTCCTGGGATTTGTCGTCAGTGGTAAAGGTATCGAAGTTGACCCGACCAAGGTTAAAGCTATTCAAGAAATTCCAGATCCCCGTACCGAGAAGGAAGTCAGAGGTTTCTTGGGACGATTAAACTACATTGCCAGATTCATTGCACACCTAACTACTACTTGTGAGCCAATTTTTAAGTTACTGAAGAAAGATCAAGTAGTGAAATGGAACGACGATTGCCAGACAGCTTTTGACAAAATCAAGGAGTACCTACAAAATCCTCCTATTTTGATACCACCTGCCAAAGGAAGACCTCTTATAATGTATTTGACAGTATTAGAGAACTCAATGGGGCGTGTGTTGGGGCAACATGACGAGTCTGGTTGAAAAGAGTATGCAATATACTACCTTAGCAAAAAGTTTACCAACTGTGAAACAAGATACTCACAGCTTGAGAAAACTTGCAGCGCTTTGGCTTGGGCTGCTCGCCGACTAAGACAGTATATGTTGACTCACACTACCTTATTGATCTCCAAGATGAATCCGATAAAATACATATTCGAGAAACCTGCTCTCTCCGAAAGAATAATAAGATGGTAAATGATCTTGACCGAATACGACATCCAGTATACTACTCAGAAAGCGATCAAAGGAAGTGTAGTAGCCGATCATTTGGCTCATCAAGCTGTAGATAACTATCAGTCCATGCATTTCGAGTTTCTAGACAAAGATATTATGCTAGTCACTGATTGCAAAGAACCTGGACCAGACGAAGAACCTGAACTAGGATCCCGATGGACCATGGTCTTTGATGGAGCCTCAAACGCACTTGACAATGGTATTGGCGCCATCATTACAACTCCTACAGACGGACACACGCCTTTCACCTCCATACTTTGTTTCAATTGCACCAACAACATGGCCGAATACGAAGCGTGCATCATGGGTATCAAAGCTGCTATCGACTTAAGAATCAAATTCTTGCAAGTATATGGAGACTCAGCTTTAGTGATCAGTCAGATTAAAGGCGATTGGGATACGAAGTACCCGAATCTTATTCCATATCGAGAGCATGTTTTAAGTCTGATCCCTTACTTCAAAGAAATCACTTTTGATCATATTCCACGAGAAGAGAATCAGTTGGCAGACACATTAGCTACCATGTCATCTATGTTCAAGGTCAGATGGGACAACGAAGCTCCCCAAATCATCATCAAAAGACTAGACGAACCAGCATACTACTATGAACTTGATACAGAAGAGAAACCTTGGTTCTACGAAGTGAAGAGGTATCTCGAGGCTCAGGAATATTCCGCAGGGGCATCTGTCAACGATAAGAAGTTCTTGAGAAGATTCGCTTCCAAATTCTTTCTTAGCAACGACATCTTATACAGGCGCAATCACGACTTGTGCTTACTCCGCTGTATAGATCAGAAAATGGCAGAGCGAATCATGGAAGAGTTACATGAAGGCGCATTCGGTACTCACTCCAGTGGACATACAATGGCTAAGAAGATTCTAAGAGCAGGTTACTATTGGTCCACCATGGAAGCTAATTGTTACCGCTATATTCGGTCTTGTCACAAATGCCAGATATATGCAGACAGAGTGCACGTACCTCCAGTCCCACTGAATGTTTTGACCGCTCCGTGGCCTTTCGTAATGTGGGGCATTGACATGATTGGAGAGATCAAACCCACCGCTACCAATGGACATCGTTTCATCCTTGTTGCTATTGATTACTTTACCAAATGGGTAGAAGCAGCCTCGTTCGCATCTGTTACCAAGAATATTGTGGCTCGATTCATCAAGCATAATCTTATCTGTCGGTACGGCGTCCCTGAAAGGATCATCACAGACAATGGTACCAATCTCAATAACAAAATGATCATCGAACTCTGCACGCAGTTCAAGATTAAGCATCACAACTCTTCTCCATATCGACCAAAATGAACGGAGCAGTGGAAGCCGCCAACAAGAATCTCAAAAAGATCATACAGAAGATGACTTACAAAGATTGACACGAGATGTTGCCATTTGCTCTCCACGATTATCGCACTACAGTATGAACATCTACAGGGGCAACCCTCTCTTTTCTCTCGTATACGGTATGTAAGCGGTCTTACCTATCGAAGTTCAGATGCCCTCTACCAGAGTACTCTAGGACGCAGAGTTAGACGAAGACGAATGGGTCCAGACTCGCCTTGACCAGATTAACTTGACCGATGAAAAACGGCTCGCACCCATCTGCCATGGACAAATATACCAGAAGCAAATGATCAGAGCATTCAACAAAAAGGTCATGCACCGAGTCTACCAAGTCGGTGATCTAGTAGTCAAGCGCATCATTCTTCCACAAGGTGAGCCTAGGGGCAAATGGACTCCCACCTATGAGGGACCATTTGTAGTCAAAGTAGTATTTTCTGACGGCGCTATGATACTAAGCACTATGGATGGAGAAGACTTCCCACACCCTATGAACGCTGACATAGTAAAAAATACTACGCATAAACAAGACCCTCTAAGTTGACTGGCCTAGGCAAAAATAAGGGCATCTTGGCGAACTGATCGCGACTTTATCGTCTATTAATCGGGAGACTGCAAGTGCACAGTACTATCGCGTAGTTTTAAAAGATATAGAACCCACAGAGACTATAAATCGATCTACTGTTATCCTAAGTTACTGTATATAGCTAAGGCGAATAATTCTTTTAGATAATGTTAAAGAAAAAATATAAATTAAATGGATATCGGCACGTAATATAGTGAACCTAAGCGGATTAAATTGAACCTAAGCGTATAAAGATGGTTAACTTAATTGTTCTGTAGAGATTATCAGTTTAAAAACCCTCAACTCACACTTTTGTGGTGTTATCTCGGATTATACTCCTAAAGCCCCATGCCTGCTCTCGCTAGCCCATAAGTGTTTAGAAAATATTCTTTGAAAACTTAATAAAGTCTAATTCGTTTTAAAGCGCTCTCGCTGTATTTAAATCGAATTCCTAACTTTAGCTATCTGGTTAAAACCTCACACTTTCGTGGTCTCGATCCCAACGTATTCTACTTTTCTTACTTTCGTAACAAAAAGATTGATTTTTAATTATAAAAAGTCATAACCAGAAATTAATTTAATTAAGATTTTAGCTTGGGAACGATTTAATTCCTACTCTTACTGCTATTACATACCGATACCTACTCGGTTTAGCCGGACATATTTATTAGTTCGGACATGCATAAATAATAAGGTTCAATATATTTAAACATCTCCATAATCAAATAAATAAATATCAAGCAACAATATTTTAAATAAAATAAAATAATTAGATTAAAAACCTGAAAATAAGAATACTGGAATAAATCTTGTTCTTCGAAATAAACGAGCACTCCACCACAAGTCGGCTGGATCTGCTCGGAGACTTCTCGAATCGAAAGGAAAATACGACAAGAAAAGTAAAAGAAATATAACTGCCTAAAAACTAAAAAGAAAGGAAAATCTAAGACTAAAAAAATAAAAGAAGAATGCTGAAAGAAATATTGTAATGTTCGGTAAAAATGCCGACCCTTCCTCTAAAACTTGAACTTGTATTTATAGCTTCTTTTCGTAACCTCCGTTTCCTACACTTCGTGAGAAAATATGATCGTGGAGGAATAAAATTGCCAGAACAAACGGGAGACGGACGCCTCCACGTGTAGAAGAGAGAATGAGACGTGGGTCTCATTTTATTGGCAAGTGGTGGGCCCCTTTGGAGGCGGTCGTCTCAAAGGTGAGTGGGGAGGGTGAGACGTGTGTCTCACATGAGGACGTGGCTGCTTCTTTTTGTCTTTTGACTTGAGGCGGTCGCCTCAAAGGAATAAGAGAGGGATAAGACGATCGTCTCACCTTGCACAGGGCTTTTGCTTGCTGGGCCTCCACGCGTGCTGGCCTTTATGTAATTATTCTTCATCTTCTTAAACTCCTCCTTTTTGCTATATCACCCTTTGCTTCATTTCTTTGGCTTTTTAATTAGATTTTTCCTCAATTTTATTTCTTTGCTCAATTGATCTTTATTTAATACAAATACCTGAAACATTAAAAATACCAACGTAATACAGAAATAAAACAAAATAATTAAATAAAAATAGTAACATTATCCATGAAAATTAAGTCAAATATTTATATAAATTCGTGTTATCACGAACCAAAAAGGTTCGGGCAAAAATTAAGGATATATATACAAAAAAATGTACACCCGACAAGTCGAAAGCCTGAAAAGGCGGCTTGGGCAAAAAAGGGTATCCCGGTAGACTGAAAACCCGAAAGGGCGATCTACGCAAAAGTTAGAGATTTAAGCGTACGACTATGTCTCGTCCAGATCACCTACTTACAGACTACACTACTATCAGCTTCAAGATTCAAATGGCACAAATCAGTCCAATCACTTTTTCTGATAGCAAGGAGATGAGATAGTCGAAAATATATGAGCAATAGCATAGTTGAAACTCGACAAGATTGTTCACACATAGCTTTTTACTATTATGACAATTTTCTCTTACTAGGATATTCGTCTCTTGTATACAAACTGCCTGAATATAGGCCACTTTTCAAAATGAAAATTACACTTTTCCAGTTCCAATTTTTATTGTTTTGTTTGCATAAAGTCCAATGATTGCTTTGAATGATTATATGCATCTGACAATAAGCATCTGTTCACAGACATATGAAAAGCGAACAAAAATAGTAATTACTATAGGCTCTAGAAATTGAGATGACAACTAAAGTCACCAATACAACTCCTGCAGAGTCACTATTCACAAGAAAAACATTCACATATCCTCAATCCCCCACAGAGCCATCGCTCTTCCTACAAAGAAAAATCTTCTCCGACGAAGTACTAATCTCCTACCAACAGTGTTCCAACACTTTTAAATTCATCACGTTAGTCCCCGAGCAGTGATCCTATCAGCTTCATCAAGCTTCAACTTCATCACGTTAGTCCCTAAGCAGTGATCCTAACAGCTTCATCAGCTTCAACTTCATCACGTTAGTCCCCGAGGAGCGATCTTATCAGCTTCATCAAGCTTCAACTTTGTCACATTAGTCCCCGAGCAGTGATCCTATCAACTTCCCCACTTTACGTTAGTCTCCAAGCAGAAACAGGTTATGCTATATCACATTGTCCCCCCAGCAGGGTCTATGGACGATGTAATCATCCCCAACAAGGTCTATACACAAGATACTCAGCTGAGCATCTCTCAATGGTCATCGTTCTCCAACGACACGATATCTAGACCCGAAACTTGGTCAGATAGTGCATCGGAGGAATCCACATCTCTTTTATTCCCCAACTAGGACCTTCAACAACAACATCCCCAAGCAAAAATCAAGAAATCTCCAGCAGAATGTTCCTATCTTCTTCAAGATGGATATGCTTTGAAATACCACAACATTTGCATTTTATACATTACCCATAAAAGTCATAACATGTGCATACATCATAATAACATTTTCATATACTCGCATGCATCATAATCTGCATATGACTAACCATATCCTGTCAAGATTTTATTTCCCCAGCAAGTAAAAAAACTATTCGCCAAATGGAAGGTCAAAGATTAATACCCAAAATAAGACGGGAGAACTATCTGAACGACCATGCAAATTATTTCCGGACGACAAGTCAAAGATTAATACCCAAAACAAGACGGAAGAACTATCTGAACGACCATGAAAATTATTTCCGGATGACAGATAACAGATTAACACCTAAAACAAGACGGGAGAACTATCTACATTCTGAAAACTATTCATCTCAGAAATAACCAAGACGAAGGTTTATTCTGATCCTCTCTTATTATCAACCGCCCTGGATGGCATCTTAAGCCCATCTCCTATTGTTCTCTCATCCAAAGGACGAATACAGAGTCTAGCGTACGACTCACTCTCCAACATCAGCTTCTCTAAATGGCATCTATAAGCCCATTCCAGCGCATCGTCAACCGGCGATCTCACTCCATACAACAACGAGTGCAAATTTTCAAGTGTACTCGAGTGTTCAATCATCTTCTACCTTCAGGTCACGAAAGGCAAGCATACCAATCTAACCCTTCTGGTACAAGAAGATTAAACAGGGGTAACTGTTATACCCCAAAATTTTCCCTCCCACTTCTCAAGACAATTCACAACTCCATACTCAAGGATTTCACAAGGGTTGACCAGACAAACCCTCTCCTAAGCAATCAATCGTTTTTTGCTCTTCTCAAGTCAAGATGGAATTCTAAGACTTAAAGTGGTCATCATACCTCATTATATGCTTCAAGGGATTATCATGTCAAGTTTCAAGCCTTACAAGTCAAAATTGCTCATCCAATTACTCAGATGGTTGAAAATCAGTTGTATTGGACAAAAAGTTAACTATGGTCAACATACAGTCCAACTTCATAATTTTTGGTCAACATCAATATTTTGAAGTAATATTCATCATTTGATCAAGGGTTAATCATGATTCCTCAAGGAAAGTCAAGATTTGATCAAAAGTCAAAGTTTCTACATTAGGGTTTTTCAGACAAAAGTCAACAGAACTTTGACCAGGCATAACTTTCACATACTTTATCAGAATTTTTTCCAGCAAAGCTCATTTTAAAGGGAATTCAATTCTCTACAACTTCGTGTCTCACAAGCATTGGCTAGACATGCTTCATTTGGAAGTTATGGATCAAAACATTATAGGTCCTTTTAAAGGTCAACAAAAAGTCATCTTTTTGCAAAGAAGTGTTCATGAACATCGAAACTTCAATGAAGATGAAATCAAAAAGGCTGTTTAGAGGACATCTTGGTCTTTCTAAAAAGTCCAAGAAAACTCAAAAATGTTAAAAATTGAGCAAGATACAAGTTGTGCAAGTTGAGCATTTTTTAGGAGGTGCATTAAGAGAAATACTTGAGAAAATCATTTTTTTTTCTAAATGGGCCTAACTTTGCTTGATTCAAACTTGTTTCTAATCCCAATTAGAACCTCCAAGCCCAATTCCACGCCCTTGAGCTTTTTATTTTATTTATTTTGATTTTTTATTCATTAAAGTCAATTTAATTAAAATAAAATAGCAAAAAAATAAGTCAATCAATGCAAGGCTGAATATTTGACATTCTTGAGGTCCAAGATACCTATTAAATGGCCTGAAATTCGAAATTGAATGATTGGTACAAGATTGGCAACATTTGGTCAAGATTGACAAGATTGGAAAATCAAATATACTCTCATTGAATGAGATATATTTCCTCATCAATTCTCAACCTGAAACCATGCTCTATAAATTCAGAGGGTTTCTAAACCCTAAAAGAGAGTTTTTGGCAGCTTGAAGAACCCTAACCAACCTCAAGAAAACCGTGACTTGCAAGCAACTAGAAGCCCTAGTTTTGGATCAATTCAAGCCGTTCCAAGCATTCCAGACGTCTCGGAGGTTCTCGATTCATTCCGATCAAGCATCCAGACGCCTTAATCGTAAGAACACGATTACAGTTTTCTCTTCAAAACTCAAAATCGATTTCATTGATTCATGCATTTTTAATACGATTTGACTGCATATTTGTGTTTAGACTGATGTTTGTAAACTTTCTAGATGGTTTGATTTGAGTTTTAGCACAGGAACAAGAATCTGCCATGGCTATGGTTCATGAGCTCGAATTAGGGCTTTCTGAAATAGGAAAAATTGGACGAAACCAATGACCCTATCACACTCAGGGGATCAAACTGAGTTGATCCATGTCCCCATAACAAATTTATACTTCGTATTTCTTGATTTTGATTTCTTGCATGGGTATAAAGACGAATGAAATTATGGCTATAGGCTTTTGCTACGAATCAGAACCGTGGATAAAAGTCTGGAAATTCAAATGAAGAAGATGACACCTGGGCACGTTTCTGTTTCTGGACCCTCTTAGAAGTACATCTCCAGAAGTTCCAACTTCTAGACTCTCTCAGAAGTGCATCTCCAAAAGTTCCAACTTCTGGACCCCTCAGAAGCACATCTCCAGAAGTTCCAACTTCTGGATCCCTCAAGAAGCGTACACCTCCAGAAGTTCCAACTTCTGGACCCCCCAAAAGCGTACACCTCTAGAAGTTCCAACTGGACCCCTCTAGAAGCGTACACCTCCAGAAGTTCCAACTTCTGGACCCTCAAAACTTACATCCCCAGAAGTTCCAACTTCTGGGTCCTCAGAAGTGATGTCTCTAGAAGTTCCAACTTCTGGATTCCCAGGGAGAACGCCAATAGAAGGTCCAGAAGGAAGCATCTTCCGTGCCAGTAAGAGGCAACTTCCATGCCAGGAAGAGGCAGCTTCCGTGCCAGAAAGAAGCAGCTTCCGTGCCAACCTCTAGAAACTCTGGAAAATAGGTTTTCAGAGGTTCTGGAGGGAACTTCTGTCAGAAGCTCTGACGGAAACCCTTGTCTTTTTTTTATTTATTTATTTTCCTGCTGACTAACTTTCTTTGCATTTTCCTTTAAAGTTTTTTTTTCTAAAAAACCTAAAAATGTCTAACTTTAGGATTTAAGTTTAGAACATCCTTATTTAAAATTTCACAAAAAAACATTTTCTTTTAAAATCAATCATAAAAATAATATTTTTATTAGTAATTAGGGTTGCTAACTAAACCTTTTTTACTAACTTCCAGAATATTTTTGCACTAACATTTTCTCATTTTTTCTACTATTTATTATTCCGCATTTAAATTCTAGAAAGATTGTATAGGTTGCATTTTTTATCATGTAATAGCGTAGGACCTTTATATTTCTGCCTTTACTTTCTGCACTGCCATATTATGTATCTGCCCCAAAGCCATGTAATAGCGTACGACCTTTACATTTCCGCAATTTATTTTCCGCACCTATTAACTTCTAGTAACTAAGCGTGTATGGCAAGATTAACTTAATCAATCTAGATCACTAACCACAAGATAAATATCTGAATACAACACACTTTTCACACATGCACCTCCTTAGGGTATCCTCTCTTGCTGCCTTACGAATAATGATCAAGTCCCTCGAACGTGGGGGTATCTTAGCTAAGACGCTTACAAATATCATCATAATCCCTTCGAATATAAAGATCATAGTCCCTCGATGACTCTCTATGCTGCCTACGAATATATGATCTCGTTCCTCGATTGTTGCCTACGAAAAGTGATGATCGTCCCTACGAACATGCTAAGGTATCCCTACAAGTTGCCTTCTATGACCATCCGATGTCCCTTCGAATGTCCCTTTTACATCCAATGAATAAGGTTACCTATCAACCAATGGTATGTATAGCCTTATTCTAAAGGAAAGCAAAATAACACGGAAACGACCGTTCTGAGTGGGTAAAAATAAGTCTCTTTTGCTTTCTCAATCAATATATATATATATATATATATATATATATATTTATTTTAAAACTTGATTAGTCTATCAGTTACTTGTCAAGTAGTAACTGATAAATAATAATAAATATTGCATAAATGACCTATAAAATAATATTTTTATGGTATCTTTAATAAACATAAAAAAATAGCTGACATTCTAAGAGATGACATTGCCGGCAGATAACAGAAACGACGAAGACGTTGATCCTCGTGAGGAGTACGAGGAAGGTCAAAGGGAAAGAATCGGAGGAAAGCAAGGCACAATGGAGTAACATTTTTTGGGGTTCCAAAGATGAATACCTATAGAAATGTTCTTCAAATATCATTCTCTTTTTCATTTTTCTTTTAAAAACTTTCTCCTTCATTTTTCTCAATTGAGAATGCTAACTGCGAATTGGTCTGAAATATTATTTGAATTTTAAAGAATGTTCTTTTCCTTCTTATTTTCTTTACTTTAACTTTATTATCTCATGTATGCGATTTTAATAGTTATAATTTCATTATTTTTTGAATTTTCAGGTTGAATCACATTTTTTATCGAGGAAAACTGAGTTGGTAAATAATATATGGTGATACAGATTGAACGTTGATTTAACATAGGCGGAAGAATTAGGCAAATAAATTATTTGACTTCACTTTTTCTTTTCTATAATTAATTGGAAGAATAAAAAAAGGTATGGAATTTCAAGTATATTCTGTTTCATCTTTATTTTTCATATCTTTTCTAATTATATATTAAATAGGAGATTTGATTGATCATAATTTAATATTTTTTCAGGTTTGAATTGACAAAAATTAAGGTAGAATCAGACTAATATATTATTTGCTTTCACTTTTTCTTTTCTATAATTAATTGGAAGAATAAAAAAAATGAAATTTCAACTATATTTCTTTTTTGTCTTTATTTTTCTTTTATATTTTTTAATTATATATCAAATAGAAGATTTGATCAATTATAATTTAATTATTTATTTTCAGGTTGAGCTACATATTTTGTTAGACGATAAAATTGAATAAAATTGGATGTATGAAGTATACTATTCCATAGATTATAATTATGAAAAAACAACTTTTGCTTTTGTTCTTTTGTATGAAGTTAATTTGGCAATATTAATTTTATCTATATATATGAATTTTGGGAAATTTATGATTACTTACAAGTGAATGTAAATATATTATGATTTACTACTAATTTTATTATATATGACTATGTTTTATCTTGGTAAAATAGTTTTCACATTTTTTTTAAAAATTCAAATTAATGTAGACAAATATTTTTTATCATGGTGTATAGCAAGACACACCATTTTTTCTACTTTACAAAATATAATTTATCCTAAAGAATTATTTGATATGTACAATTTTTTTTATAAAAAAATATTAAACATATTAAAATTTTATATCTAAAATTGGAACCATTTGTTTTCTATTTTACAAAATATAATTTATCTTAAAGCATTTTTTCGATTTGTACAAATTTCAATATAAAAATTTAAAAACAATTAAATATATTAAAAATTTATATCTAAAATTTGAATGTTAATCGATATTTGTATTGTTTATACTAATGAAGTAATAATAAAATTCAATTCTTTTTAATAATTAATACATTGGTTAAAAAGAATTAATTATTAAAATGGCATTTCAATAATTAATTCTTTGTATTCTTTTTAATACAAAATCAATGGTTCTTGTTAATTTACACCCATTAAATTTAATAAAAATTAGGTGTATATCCATTTGGTGAGAAATGTCTAATGCATTTACACCCATTTAAAAACAGGTGTAAATACATTCTAGATTACACTCTTTTTAAATATAAATCGGGTGTAAATAGGTTTTATGATGCCCCCTATTTTAATAAAAAATCGGCTGTTCATACATTCTTAATTACACCCTCTTTAAATAAAACATTGGGTGTAAATATATGATAATTTACACCCTTTTTAATTAATATTGGGTGTAATTACACCGTTTTAAAATACTTTACACATTTTTTTAATATAATTTAAACCCTATTTCATATGCTACATTACACCCTATTTTAATGATCACATTTCTTCATATTTCATGTGCTAAGAAATTCATAATATTCAATTATAATTCTCTTACTATCTATGAAACACTGACACCAACACAAATGGAGGGATCATTAGAAGAAGATGAACTAACTGTATTTCTTATAATTAATTCTACATTTGGTCATGAATCAACTATTTTGCTGCCACTATTTTGCGTGCTTCAGCTTCTAGGATGGAAAACTCAATCTCCTCCGTTCTTAGGTTTAAGGAATGCTGCCTATATGCTTCTTGTATGCGTGCAACTGCTCCTCGATAAGGTTCTTAGTATTTACTGGTTCATCCGTGCTAGTTTCTAATGAGCCACTAATATTTCCAGCCAAACTCATGTCATTGAACTGTTCAACTAGAGATTTTTTCCGAAAGGTAAGCTGATAAGCCGTGATAACCCCTCGTGTGAGCAAGATCAAAGGCAGTATATCCACCAAGGTTTTTGTAAGTTGGATTTGTGGCCAAATTTGGCTTTGCCCAAGCTGACAATAAAGTTGCAACCATTTTTTCCCCTGAAAACACAACTTTTATATCAAATACAGTAAGATAGAACAAAATATTTCTTTCAAAGTTCCAACAACCTACTTTACCTAAATACATGCTAATTTCATATGGTTATGATAATCTCTAAACATTTGCAATTAGGTAAAGACATCTGAATGGTTTTTACAACAGATATTTAACAGGTTTAAGCAATCTGGGTGTTTGTGAATTATGCCTGCCGTAATATGCAGCCCAATGAACAACAATCCATCCAAATTTATCCCGGAAATCTATGCAATCTTGAAAATAAAGTATGTGTTGTAAGGCATCAATGACATTCATTTGAACTAGAAAAATGAGAGATAAGATTTGTTCCCCTTTTGATATAGTAGGAAGTTTTTCATGTATGTTAAATAGTTCCATTTAAATATGGATTAAGTTTGCCAAGGATACGTGGACAGAGCTATGATGGAGCAAGTAACATGAAAGGGGAATACAATGGTCTCAAAAGCTTGATATTGAAAGATACTTGCTCTGCATTTTTTGTTCATTGTTTTGCCATCAACTCCAATTAGCTTTTGTGACATTAGCAAAAAAAACATTCTGAAATTGTAATATTTTTTAATTTGGTTGCTAATTTGTCTAAAGTTGTTAGAGCATCATCTAAGTGTCGAGATATTCTTCGTGAAAGTCATATTGAAAAGATGAAGGAAGCATTGCAAGAAGGGGAAATCTCCAGTGCACTGGTTTGAATCAAGAAACTACAATTAAGAAGGCGGGAGAAACTAGATGGAGTTCACATTATGGTACATTACTTAGTATAATTTCTTTATTCTCTTCTATGATTGATGTGCTAGAAATGGTTGAGGAAGATGGATTGAATTTAGATCAAAAGAGTGAAGCACTTTTTAGCACTTTTTATGATGAAGTATATGCAATATTTTGAATTTATTTTCATATTGCACTTGATGAGAAAAGTTTTAGGAATTACTCATGACTTATCTCAAGCATTACAAAAATGTGATCAAGATATTGTAAATGCCATGAAATTAGTTAAAGTTTCCAAAAATAGGCTTCAAGCTATAAGGGACAATGGTTGGGATTCTCTACTCAATGAGGTTTCATTATTTTGTGAACATAATGATGTTGACATTCCAAATATGGATGATTCATTTCAATCAGCACACAAAAAGTTGAAGAGAAAAATGAAAAAGTTTCTAATTTACTTCATTTTCAAGTTCAATTGTTCTATGATGTCATTGATTGACAACTTCAAGAATTGAATAATCGTTTTACAAAAGTGAATACTGAATTACTCCTTTGCGTAGCTTGTTTAAGTCCAAGACATTACTTTTCTTCATTTGATAAGGAGAAGTTGCTTCGTTTAGCTCAATTTTAAAAATTATTTCTTAGACATATTCTCTGACAGTGACTTTTTAGAGTTGGAGGCTATTAGCGATCTTGCTATAAAACTCGTGGAAACAAAAAAAAGTTGTGTATCCATTGGTATATTTACTTTTAGACTTATCTCCAATATTATCGATGGCAACTACAACGGTTGAAAGAGATTTTTCTACTATGAATATTATCAAGAATCGAATGTGAAATCGTATGGGAGATGAACGGTTAAATGATTGTCTAGTTATTTATATTGAGAGAGATATTTTGTTCATGTTGAAAATGAGAGAATCATTCAACATTTTTAGAATATGAAAAATCGTGGAAAAGAATTATGATGTATATTTAGATATTTGAAAATTAAATTATATATTATATATATATATATATATATATATATATATATATATATATATATATATATATAATGACCCCACTACAATAATTTTATGGGTCTGTCCCTGAATATAACCGACGATAACTTAACATACCACATCAGTACCCATGTGAACACATGGGTATTAATATGATACGCGCATATGTAACAAAAATTTATAACACAATTTTGTTTTTATTTTAAAAATATATTTTTCTTTAAAATATAATAAAAAAATTTTATAAAATAATTTTATTTTTCTTATTTATAATTTTATTTTATTTTCATAACAAAAACGTGGGTACCACACCAGTATCCGTGCGAACGCACGAATATTTCATTAGTTTTGTTTAAAAGAATGATCTGAAGATGGTTAAAGTTATTCACATCTATTAACCATCAAGTTAATCTTTTTTATTCACACGTGTTAACAATCAAGTTAATCTTTTGTTTAATATTTTGATGAAAAAGATTGTTATCACCACACAATAACGATGAAAAAATATGAAAGAAAGAAAATAAGACAATGATTTTCTGCAGAGTTTCTCTCTACCCACAATCTTTGGAACACTTTCTTATTCACTTCCAACTGCAAATATGGTGAATGAATTAATTAATCACAAAAATATGAATTATTCCATCTATTTATAATTTAAGGTTAGCTTTCTCCTAAGCCAAAAGTCCAAAACTATAAAATCCCAAGATACATATTTTGAAACTAAAGCAAATCTATTTATTTTAGACCTAAATCAAATCTATCTATTTTAGATATAAATCAAATTTGTGTGTAACAAATTTCTTCCACACTTCGACACAATCTTTTATATACTTCTTTATTTTTTGTAGAGCAAGATGTTTCGATACAAGAAATTATACTTTCAACATCTAAGATATTAGATAATAGAAATTCTCCTTTCGATCCTTCGTGAGATTGACTAAGATTGCGTAATTTTGCACTTGCAAAAGTGGAAATTGTTACGACTAAACTAAACAAATATAATATATTCTATAGTCTCTATCACTAAAGTTTTCATATATTTTAAATATATGATTCCAAAAATAATCTTACAAATAGGAGGGATATATAGGGGTGGCAAAATGAGCCGTGCGATTCGTTCCGTCCACCCCACATTTAGCTCGTCAAATAAAGAGCGGGACGGACAAGCATGTCAAGTGAAATGGGCATAAAAATCTAGCTCTCCTCGTTAAGTTGGCGGGCAGCGGGCTTGCCTACCTACTTTTTTATTTATTTATTTTTTCTATTTTTTAATAATTAATAGGTTATTTTAACATTTCAATTAGTTTTTCATTTATATTTTAGGGCAATTTTTATAAGCATCTTTGAACATATTTTACTTCAAAAAATATTACATAAATTCACAAATTAATATATAAAATAAAACCATATGAAATTAGAATTATTAGAATTAACTAAAAAGAAAGTTGAATTAAGGTTGGACAAGTTAAACTAATAGGTGCGGCTGATTTTGGCGAACGATGGATTTGAGCATGACAAAATTTGATGGATGGCGGTCTTTAGCGGGGCAAACTTTGATAGACGATGAGACCAAAATCCAAACTGCCATTTTATGGCAGGTGTGCGGGTCAGTGATCGAAAAAATAGCAAGTGTACTATTTTCACCGATGTAGTAATAATGAGTGTTACTCCAAGTATCGATCTCGAGGATTGTGTAGGGAATACTAAGTGTGACGACTTACTCAATTGAACAAAAACAATAGTTTGATGTTGATTGGATTAAATCCTTGCAGAAATATAAGTTTGACACAATGTAAAAATTTACTTCTTGTTTGACTTAAATATGCTAGGGTAAGTGTATAATTTGCCATGTAAAAATATTTCTTTTTGATCTATTCAACATGTTCATATACCTCAACTACCGATTCTCAATATTATCTTTTCTCAATTCCTTAGTGAAAAAACCTTTAACCTTCTTTCCTAATGTCAATGTCCATTTAAATTAGCAAAGAGATTAGGCATTTAGTAATCAAGAATTATACTGGTTATTATAATATTAGCCTAGTCCTAGGTGAAATCCTTAACAATATTACTATTTAGAAAACCTTAACACGACCGTCCGACTCTAATGTGCTAAAACAGTATAACCCTATGTTCCCATAGGGCAAAACTATGAATTCTAAATCACAAAATTGATGCATAAAGAACTCTATTGTTGATTAAAACAAAGTGATCAGTATTCTTAACATAGCAAACTAGCGACACCCTCTAGCATTGGGGGGTTTATCCTCTCATAATATTCGTACAAACTACAATATGAATAAAGATAGACATTACAATAGATTTGGATTGGTTGATTCTTCAATTGCTTCAGCGCATGAAAGAGTCTTCTTCTCCAATTCTCCTTGAATGCTCCAGCTTTTCTTCTCGTGTAATCTCTCGATATCAAAAAGTCAAAAGTCCTTTCTCAATCCTAAAAACTAAATTAAATAGTCTCAATACAAATCTTAGCCAAGCAGAATGTCCAAAGTGCCCTCCAAAGTCCAGATTCACTTAAAAACCCTAAAATATAAAACATCTTTCGCGTTACTAACACGGGTTGTCCTGGGCAACACTGGCCGTGTTGATCCTTGATTTTTAAGATCTTCTTTTTTGCTTCAGGCCTCCTAACACGGGCCGTGCCAAGCCAGACGGGCGCCCCGTGTCAACCCTCTGTTTTTAGTATGGAGACAAGTCCAGCTCTTGACATGGGCCGTGTTGTGAGACACAGACAATGTTGCTTCCCATTCTTTCAACTTTTCCTTTCTTTGGACCTTGTACTCTTCATTCCTCTCCGCACTATGCCTTGGATCATTCACTCAACCTGAAATATGCATGCTACCAACCAACAAAAACATATACTGCTGGTGGATTTTCTTTAAACCAATGGTAAAAAGGACAATGTTGATTAAATCTTTTCTCTTTTACATTGTAGATTTTCATATCAAATGGCCCATTAGGGTAAGGTGATATGTCTCCATAAAAATCATCTGTATAATAAATTGAATCCTTTCGAAGATAACTAGAAAAATATGAAGCTGACATAGCAACAGAATCACTATCACCCACGAATAAGACATTGTCTTCTAAACAATCAATTTTTAACATTTGTATAAGTTTACCCGTTTGAAGATCCAATTTCAAATTATGTACTTCGAATCTTTTCGTACCACTACTAGGCTCTATATTATTTTCATCATCTTCATCACCGTGATACCCAATAAATTTTCTTACAAGCCATAAGTCTCCGTCCAATGATTTTACAAGGTAAGCTCGATTAGCATAATCATTCCCCGAGGAAGAAACAACTTTGGGAATTACCCTTTCATCATTTAAATAAGACAAATCAAAAGAGACAATGTTATTCTCTAGTCCCACGGCATAGACTAGACCTTTATAGAATATAACATCACTGAAGAGATAATGAGTATCATTAATATAAATCCAATTTTTTTGTCCAGCTTTTAAGAAAGTAAGACATTGACGCACACTATAAATTACTACAACTACATAATCGTGTGGGTTAAATGTAGGATTAGTAGATAAAACAACTTTATGCACATCATATTCATAATGATCACTTCTTCTATACCAATCCAAGATGTAGATGGGTGGTAAATTTATAGACGTTGTGACACCCCGATTTAATTTGAATATTAAATAAATGGGAATTTAATTATTTATTTAATTAAAGTCTTAAGTATTTATATTTTTTTAGGATTTAATTGGATTAACTAAAGGAAGAAGGGTTGGAGGTGTGCAGAGTAAATAGTGAGTGTGAGGAGTAAATCACTCTACTTTTACTAATTATTAATTATGTATTTTATTTGGAATAATAAAGGAGTATTAAAAGGAATATAAAAAGGAAAAGAAGGAAAAAGGAGTCTTTTTGGGAAAAAGCTGTTTCACGTAGAATTGGAGAAGAGAAGAAGAGAAGAGAGGAAAAAGCTGACGCCGAGGAAATCGAAGATCATCGCGAGGTAAGGGGTGATTTCATTCGGTTTTAATGCCTTATGGGTTTTGGGATTCAACCGGGTAATTGGGTATGTTGGGAAAATTGATTATAGGTTTGTAGGATGAAACCCTATTTTGTGTCTGTGTATGGAATTAGGATCATTAGTGTGTCGAATAAATAATAGGAATGATGAAACTATGATATATGATGTTGGAATGATGTAAAATGGTTGTATGTTGGTGTTTCCGAAGTTATAATTCGTATAGGAATGATTGGAAGTGAATGAGAATGCATAATGCTGTCAAAAATAGCAGAATTTGCTGTTGCAGGTCGTGGGAACCGGTTCCCAGTGGGGACGATCGGGTTCCCAGTGTCACAATTTCAAAACTGGGCATTTTGTACGTGGGAACCGGTTCCCAGTGGGGAGGAACCGGGTTCCCCATATAAAATTCCATGGAAAGCTTATTTTCAAATTGTGGGAACCGGGTTCTCCCAGTGAGGAACCGGTTACCACTGTGTAATTTTCCAAAACATCTAAAACTTCAAAAATTCATATTTTCCAAACCGTAAGTCCGATTCGAGTGCCGTTTTCGGCATTATTTCTTAAATTTAAAATACTATCTTTTAGAGAGGAAAAATATTATTTTCGCCAAAATTATTTTTAAAAGAGTCGAGCTTCCGATTTTGAAAAGTGTGGACAGTTAAGGATAAAATTAATACAAGTGGTCTGAGTTACTGGATGAGAACTAATGCGTACAATGTTGTATTTTGATATTCATTATGATCAAATGTGATACATTGTGAATTGGCATTTTGTGAATTATATTGATATCATGATCTGTGAAGTGATGTTACATGCTTTTATGATGCATGCATGAGCATTTGTTAAATTGGTTCATTCCCATTGTGCGGAAGTGAACAGGCAGAGCCAATAGACTTACCCGGATTTAGAGGTAGTGAGGCTAGATTCTTGACCCAATGGTTGTGGGCGAATCATGGATTTCCGCTGTCATTCCACATGTAAACGGAGCAGTGGCTGAACTCGGTTGGTACCACATGCATAGAGTCTGCATTGCATATGGGATTGTAACATGCTAGGATGGTTTCCAGTGTTGCAATTTCCATTGTTTGTTATATTACATGTTCATGGTGTGAAATGCCTTGTGAATTGACTATGATTATGTGTTTGGATAATGGACTAATGCATTCGATTATTCTGTGTTGTATTTAAAAACGTATAATGCATTTTATATTGGATAGAAATCTCACCCTTACTTTGATGATTTCAGATCCGAAGTGATTAGCTGCTTGGAGTTGGTGAGGATAACTCTAGAGTTAAGTCAGTTAGTTAATCCGCGTGTCAGTGTCGTGCTCTGGTAAATGTAACACTGGGGAAACGTTTGTTTGATGTCCTTTGATGGATCCTTAATGGTTTTGAATTATGTTTTGGTTTATTATCTTGGAATAACTATGATGATGTATTCGGGATTAGTTATGTTTCATTTCCGCTGTCAAACATAACTATAAGTCTGTTTTATTTAATAATTTATTCTTCAGTGAAAGCATGACAATTGTGTTGATTGATTTGAAATATTTAAATTGTGACGCCTCTTGAATTTTGATTAAATACTCTGATTATTATTTATAAAAACGCAGGTAATTATAAGGGGTGTTACAATAGTGGTATCAGAGCATAGTCGGTCTTGTCTTAGTGTCGTTATCCCTTTAGTATGCGACTAGTGTAAAGTAACACTGTTGATACTTGTGTGCTGATGTAGATTGTTTTGTAATGTTACAGAACAATAGCTGGAAGAGGTAACAGAAGAAACGACGATGTTATTGATGAGGCTTTGGGAATGTTAGCTGGAGTGCTCGGAGGGAATCAACAGGGAGCTGTGATTGGTGCTGACAGACAATTGGGGAATTTTCAGAGGAATAATCCTCCATTGTTCAAGGGTGCACATGATCCCAAGGGTGCTCAGAAGTGGTTGAAGAAGATCGAGAGGATCTTCGTGGTGATTGATTGCCGAGGGTCAAGGTGAGGTATGGTACTCACATGCGAGAAAGTCGATGACCTGTGGGTTGCTACCATAATTGAAATGGAAGAAGATGGTATTGCATTGACTGTGTTCAGAGAGCTTTTCGAGAAGGTACTTTCCAAGACATTCGGTAAGAAAGAGATTGAGCTCGAGCTCAAGCAAGGCAACAAGTCCGTGAGTGAGTATGCTACTAAGTTTACTAATTAGCAAAGTATTATGCTCATTACACTAACGATGCAGATGGAGAATTTTCCAAATGTATCAAGTTTGAGAATGGATCATGGATGAGATCAAGCAGGTATCAAGTATCGTATTAGAAGGTTTCCGATTTGGATCGAGTAGGATTCTGAAGAAGATCTTACTAGCACTAAGTCGAATGCTCGTAGTTATGTTGATCGTAGGGAAAGATGATGGATCGTGGTAAGCCATATGATAGGAATAATCGAACTGGAGGTTGGAAGCCTTGCGGGAGACTCGGTTCTTCCGGTTCTTCCGTAAGTGCTGATGTGGTGAATCGGGTCACCGAGCTCCCGAATGCAAGAATGAAGCAAGGAAGTGCAACAATTGTGGAAGATTCGGTCATTTAGCCGAGTGCATCTAGAAGGATAACTTGTTACAACTGTGGCGAAGAAGGACACACTGTCATGCGGTACTAAGCCAAAGAAAGAGCAAGCGGTGGGAAAATGTTCGCTTTGTCGATCGATGTTAAGCCGTGATGATCGGATTAAAGGTACATGTTTTATTAATGACATACCTTTAATTGCGATTATTGACATCGGAGCGACACATTCTTTTATTGCTTGGATTGTGCTAAAAGATTGAATGAAATTTCTAATTTGGATGGAAGTATGGTTATTGACACTCTGCCTGTTGACTACTTTGTATGTTTGTAGGAATTGTCCTATTGTTATTTTCGATAGAGGTTTCGTATGGATTTAGTGTGCCTACCTTTAGAACAACTTGATATTATCCTTGAATGAACCGCTGGTATTCAACTAGGTTCATATCAATTTTTGAGAAGACGGTCATATTTCCGAGGTAGCTAAAGTCAAGATGTGACTATGTCGCTATATGAATTCACCGCTAGAGGGGTGCTGTAGTGTTTATGTTATATTCTTCGACGGAAGTGAAAGGAAGGCTAAGAGTGGTGAATTACCCGTAGAATCAATTTCCGTATATTTCCGAGGATGTTAGTGAGCTACCACCGAGAGAGAAGTTTGCTATAGATTTGATCTCGGAACTAGACCGTGTCGATGTCGCCTACCACATGTCGGCATCCGAGTTATCGAGTTGAAGAAACAATTGGAAGAGTTGCTTGAGAAGAAGTTTATTCGCCCTAGTGTTTCACCGTAAGCGCCGGATTGTTGGTCAAGAAGAAGGAAGTTACGATGAGACTATGTGTCGACTGCAATTGAATAAAGTGACAATCAAGAATCGGTATCCGTTGCCGAGGATTGATGATTTGATGGATCAGTTGGTCGGAGCAGTGTATTTAGTAAAATTGATCTGAGGTATGGATATCATCGATTCGTGTTAAGGCGGAAGATATTAAGACCGCATTGAACGAGGTACGGGCATTATGAATATTCTTATGCCGCTTAGAGTTACTAATGCACCGGTGTTTTCATGGAGTATATGAACAGGATATTTCATCCGATCTTGACAAGTTTGTGGTGGTGTTTATTGACGACATTTTGATCTATTCAAAGAATGATGTAGCATGCAAAGCATCTTAGGATTGTATTGAATTGTCAAGGAAAAGAAACTTTATGCGAAGTTGTCTAAATGCGAGTTTTGGTTGCGAAGTGAGTTTCCTTGGTCACGTGATTTCCAAGAATGGTATTGCTGATCCTACAAATGTAGAAGCATCTCTGGGAAGCTCAAGAATGCTTCGATATTCATAGTTTTCTTGGTCTCGTTACTACAGGAAATTCATTGAGGATTTTCGGGTTAGCTTTACCGCTGACTAAGTTGACGAGAAAGGGTCAAGCGTTGTTTGGGATGCGATTGTGAGAAAGGATTCCAAGAGTTGAAGAGAGGTCGACTAGGTTCGATTCGATTTTTCCGAACCGCGAATCTTTGTGGTGTATTGTGATGCATCCTGATGGGTTTAGGAGGTGTTTTGATGCAAGATAGGCAGGTTGTGGCTTATGCTTCAAGATGCTTGAAGATTCATGAAAGGAATTATCCGACTCATGATTTAGAGTTGGCATTGTATTTGTTTTGAAATTATGGAGGCATTATCCGTATGGTTCACGGTTTGAAGTGTTCAAAGATCACAAGAGCCCCAAGTATCTCTTTATCGAAATTGAATATGAGGCGAAGATGGTTAGAATTTCAAGGATTATAATTTGGTTTGAATTACCATCCCGTAAGGCAAACGTTATGGCATATGCGCTGAGCAGTGAAGTCCTCGCATATGTCGATGTTAATGGTTCGTGAATTGATTTAGTGGAACAATTCGAGACTTAAGTTTGGTATGTGAAACTACTCCGAATAGTGTGAAATGGGCATGTTGAACTAGTGGTATTTTGGAAGAGATTCAAATGGGCGAAGTCCGATGTTGGTTTAGTAGACAAGTCGATAATCGATTAACCAAGGTCAAGGAGGTGAGTTCAATTGATGAGAATGGCGCGAGATTTGGTGATATGTCCTGATGTTGCCGAGATCGAAAGAGTATCTTGGAAGAAGGACATCAAAGTGGGTTGAGTATTCATCCCGGTGCTACTAAGATGTATCATGATTTGAAGAAATTATTTTGGTGGCCCGAATGAAAAAGGAAATTGCCGAGTTTGTGTACGCGTGTTGGTTTGTCGAAATCAAGATTGAACATCGTTGCCGATTGATGGAACCGTTGTTTGTTCCAGTGGAAATGGGATGGCATTTCAATGGATTTCGTGTCCGTTTGCCGAGGACAACGAAGAACTGTGATTCTATTTGGGTTATTGTCGATCGATTGACAAAGTCCGCCACTTTATTCCGATAAGAATGGATTATCCGATGGAGAGGTTGGCGTAATTGTATGTTGAGAGGATTGTAAGTTTGCATGGTATTCCGCCTAGCATTGTGTCGATAGAGATCCGAGGTTTACTTCTAAGTTCGGACAGATTGCAGGAAGCTCGGTACAAAGTTACGATTGAGTTCCACATATCATCCACGCATGATGGTCGACGGAGAGGACGATCTACCGAAGATTTGTTGAGGCTTGTGTGTTGAGAAAGGTGGAGCTTGGGATAGCTACTTATCGTTGATAGAGTTTACCTACAACAATAGTTTTCATTCGAGCATCATGGCTCCGCTTGAGGCATTGTACGGTAGGAGGTCTGACACCGTGTGTTGGTACGAATGGAGAAAGTGTCAGATTGGGCCGTAGATCGCTCAACAAACTTCGTAAAAGATCAAGATGATTCAGGAAGATGACAACTTCGTAGTCGCCGTAAAAGTTATCATGATAAGAGGAGGAAAGATCTTGAGTTTAATGAAGGAGATCACATGTTCATGCGAGTTACTCCGATGACCGGTATTGGTCGAGCTTGAAGTCAAAGAAGTTGACTCGTTTTATTGGTCCGCTTCGATTACCAAGAGTTGGGAAGGTTGCTTATCGATTGCTTTACCGCCACTTGCGAATTTGCATGATGTTTTCCATGTATCTCGTTGAGGAGGTACATTGCGGATCCGTCTCATGAGATTCAAGTAGATGATGTTCAAAAGGGATAATTTGATCAAGCAAGCACTGTGAGAATTGAGGATCGAAAAGTGAAGCAATTACGGGTAAAGAGATAGCACCGGCACGAGTAGCTTGGGAGGACCAACCGAGGAAATGTCACTTGGGAACCTGGAGAGTCGGATGAAGGACTCGTGATCCCTAACTTTCGTTTAAGGTATGTTTTCGAGGACTAAAACTCTTTAGCGGGAGAGTTGTGACACCCGATTTAATTCGAATATTAAATAAATGGGAATTTAATTATTTATTTAATTAAAGTCTTAAGTATTTATATTTTTTTTGGATTTAATTGGATTAACTGAAGGAAGAAGGGTTGGAGGTGTGCAGAGTAAATAGTGAGTGTGAGGAGTAAATCACTCTACTTTTACTAATTATTAATTATGTATTTTATTTGGAATAATAAAGGAGTATTAAAAGGAATATAAAAAGGAAAAGAAGGAAAAAGGAGTCTTTTTGGGAAAAAGCTATTTCACGTAGAATTGGAGAAGAGAAGAGAAGAGAGGAAAAGTCGACGAGGAAATCGAAGATCATCGCGAGGTAAGGGGTGATTTCATTCGATTTTAATGCCTTATGGGTTTTGGGATTCAACCGGGTAATTGGGTATGTTGGGAAAATTGATTATAGGTTTGTAGGATGAAACCCTATTTTGTGTCGGTGTATGGAATTAGGATCATTAGTGTGTCGAATAAATAATAGGAATGATGAAACTATGATATATGATGTTGGAATGATGTAAAATGGTAGTATGTTGGTGTTTCCGAAGTTATAATTCGTATAGGAATGATTGGAAGTGAATGAGAATGCATAATGCTGTCAAAAATAGCAGAATTTTGGCAGTCGGGAACGGTTCCCAGTGGGGAGGAACCGGTTCCAAAGGTCACATTCAAATCGGGCATTTTGTAATGGGAACCGGTCCAGTGGAGGAACCGGTTCCCATACAAAATTCCGGGGAAGCTTATTTTCAAATTGTGGGAACCGGTTCTCAAAGGAGGAACCGTTACCACGTGTAATTTTCAAAACATCTAAAACTTCAAAATTCATATTTTCAAACCGTAACTCCGATTCGAGTGCCGTTTTCGGCATTATTTCTTAAATTTAAAATACTATCTTTTAGAGAGGAAAAATATTATTTTTGCCAAAATTATTTTTAAAAGAGTCGAGCTTCCGATTTTGAAAAGTGTGGAAAGTTAAGGATAATGGGAAATTAATACAAGTGGTCTGAGTTACCGGATGAGAACTAATGCGTACAATGTTGTATTTTGATATTCATTATGATTAAATGTGATACATTGTGAATTGGCATTATGTGAATTATATTGATATCATGATCTGTGAAGTGATGTTGCATGCTTCTATGATGCATGCATGAGCATTTGTTAAATTGGTTCATTCCCATTGTGCGGAAGTGAACAGTGAGCCAATAGACTTACCCATTTAGAGGTAGTGAGGCTAGATTCTTGACCCAATGGTTGTGGCGAATCATGGATTTCACTGCTCTTCCACATGTAAACGGAGCAGTGGGTGAACTCGGTTGGTACCACATGCATAGAGTCTGCATTGCATATGGGATTGTAACATGCTAGGATGGTTTCCAGTGTTGCAATTTCCATTGTTTGTTATATTACATGTTCATGGTGTGAAATGCCTTGTGAATTGACTATGATTATGTGTTTGGATAATGGACTAATGCATTCGATTATTCCGTTGTATTAAAAACGATAATGCATTTTATATTGGATAGAAATCTCACCTTTACTTTGATGATTCGGATCAAGTGATTAGCTGAGTTGGTGAGGATAGCTCTAGAGTCGATTAGTTAATCCGGCTGTCGTGCTCTGGTAGATGTAACACTGGGGAAACGTTTGTTTGAAGTCCTTTGATGGATCCTTAATGGTTTTGAATTATGTTTTGGTTTATTATCCTGGAATAACTATGATGATGTATTCGGGATTAGTTATGTTTCATTTCCGCTGTCAAACATAACTATAAGTCTGTTTTATTTAATAATTTATTCTTCAGTGAAAGCATGACAACTGTGTTGATTGATTTGAAATATTTAAATTGTGACGCCTCTTGAATTTTGATTAAATACTCTGATTATTATTTATAAAAGCGCAGCACTGGGCCAACCAACTAGAATTCACCTTGAGAACCATGAGAACCACTTGTATACTTGTATTTCTTTTAGTTGTTCACTTCTTCGCACTCTTTTTGTGGGAATCATAAGCATGGGCAATACATTATTATGTATTTGTGAATTTTGATAACTAAACTTTGCGATAGAATACCAATTTTTGCATACAGCACTAAAATAAATGTGATCTATAGGTTCTACTAACTTATCAAAATTAAATTTAAAGGAAGTGCTTCTAAGTTCCTCCAATCTATCTTCATAGACAAAACTGAAAACAGATATAAGAAAAAGAGAGGTTATTTGTTTTTGTTTTTGGAAAAGTAAGAAAAGAAAGAGTAGTTTCGAACTATCAGAAAATCAAAGTATACATTGTATTGTCGTTGTGTTTGATATATTTATATTAAAGTATTTCAATTTTTGTTATCTTAGTTTGACGTAAAATTAGGGATTCAGTTGGAGAAAATCTTTGCAGTTTATATGTTTGGGTCAGTTAATCTAACCAAATATTCAAAATATAAATGTGTTTTAGATTTTCTTATAAAGTTAGATACCAAATAAATACTTTTTAAACCAGTCCGTACTATGTTTTAGATCTAACAATATCATTTATTTACTTAACAACATTTGTTTATATTCAGCGAAAACTTTCTCCACTCAAAAAGCCAAAATTTCCTATTTCCTAAATAAAATGCAAGCGTTGCTCCCAATATTTATTGAAAACAAAACACTTATTAAAAACTAACTAAGTAAGTAGTCAAACTACAAGACTATATATTTCTATAAGACAAGCTATAACTTGCCACGACTCTTTTTATTCAACCATCTTTATTTTTTCTTTTAATTTTTAATTTTTAGTTATCATTATTACTTATTTAATTTTCTTTAATAAAACTTATTTTTGACTTGATCAATAACTATTCACGAGATTCATTTAAATTTTGATTCCACAAATTTTTTAATCTTTCATTTATAATTTTTTAAAGAATTTCATTTCATTTTTATTTTACTAAAAACGACATTCATTCAAATGGATATAATATATGAAATAATACAAAATTTAAATCGCTACAAAATAAAAAGAATGAATTTACGAACAAATTCACAACATTAATAGCATATAAAATGCCTACAAATGGGGCAAAGCCTACAAATATAATGAAATTGAAATGTTTGGAATACTCAGGTCTATGAGTCTAGGGCATTAATATCGTTAAAGTCATTGGTTGAATATGCACTAAGTCAAAACTAATCTATCAATCTGAACAGAACAAACACCACACCAAAACAAGAAAAGAAAATAATACTGCAATAAGACAACATTGCACTAAGAGGACGAAATCACGAAGAAGAAATAAACTAAAAGTAGACGTGAAATCATTTATTTGAATAAAATGTAAAGGAAAAAGAATTAAGAGTCGTAATTTTGGATAAAAAATTTACCCTAAAATCATCTCTTTGGATGAAGAACAGGAGAAAACTAGGGTTGAAGAAAGAATGGAGGCAATTAGCTAAGAATGTGTTATTTTAAATAGTTTAATTGAAAGGTATTAACAATATAATGAAATTTGACTCTACCAATGAATTATAACTGTTAAATTTTCGTCGATGTTTGAATTTTTCTTTAATCAGTACCGAAGGTAAATAACACACATGTATGTTTACCCAGTTCGATAATAACAACACCTACGTCTGGGGGCTACCAAGCCAGAGACGAAATTAATTAGATGGTATCAATTTGTAGACCACATAGCAAACATACTCGTTTACAATCTACTCACTTAATCACTACCCTTTGCTAACTTCTATCTAAGACACACCTAGGTATGAGGCCCCCCTCAAATACCTCTTCAATCACACTCAACGATTGGAGCAACTCTAAACACAATAGAGAACAAAATTGAAAGTCACTCTTCCAAGACACACAAAACTCAATGCTTAAAAGCTTATGAGAATTGACACACAAACACTCAATCCTTAAAAGCTTATGAGCATTTGATAGAGAACTTCCAACCCCAAAACAACCTTATTCCTCTATCAAGATGATATTAGAGAGGCTCACAAATAATAATTCTACAACCCTAACAAAACACACACGTAAGTTCTACCTAAAACTAGGTATACACCAGTATTTATATAACATCATTTTGACGGGTTGGGTTTCTAAATCGCAACAATTAGGTGCACAAGGTCTCATAAACATCTCCAAGAAAGCAGGTCTTCAAATAGGAGGGAAATATAGGGGTGGCAAAACAAACCGTCCGACTCGTCCCGCCCACCCTACACCTAGCTCGTGAAAAAAAGAGCGAGACGAACAAGCCCGTCAAGTGAAATGGGCATAAACATCTAGCTCTCCTCGCATGCTAAGTTGGCAGGCGCGGGCTTACCTACTTTTTATTTATTTATTTATTCTATTTTTTAATAATTAATAGGTTATTTTAACATTTCAATTAGTTTTTCATTTATATTTTAGGGCAATTTTTATAAGCATCTTTGAACATATTTTACTTCAAAGAATATTACATAAATTCACAAATTAATATATAAAATAAAACCATATGGAATTAGAATTATTAGAATTAACTAAAAAGAAGGTTGAATTAAGGTTGGACAAGTTAAACTAATTGGTGCGGCTGATTTTGGCGAACGATGGATTTGGGCATGACAAAATTTGATGAATGGCGGTCTTTAGCGGGGCAGACTTTGATAGACGATGGGCCCAAAATCAAAACTATTATTTTATGGCAGGTGTGCGGGTCAGTGATCGAAAAAATAGCAAGTGTATTATTTTCACCGAGGTAGTAATAATGGGTTTTACTCCAAGTATCGATCTCAAGGATTGTGTAGGGAATACTAAGCGTGACGACTTACTCAATTGAGCAAAAACAATAGTTTGATGTTGATTGAATTAAATCCTTGCAGAAATATAAATTTGACGCAATGTAAAAATTGACTTCTTGTTTGACTTCAACATGCTATGGTAAGTGAATAATTTGCCACTACAATATTTGTTGTCTCTGGCAACACTTTTTAGGTAACATGTAAAAATTGTTGCCTTAAATTCATATTGGCAACGATTTACGATTGTTGTCAAAAATATGTTTGCAACCCTTGATAATTGTTGCCTAAAATACTTTAGGACGCTATGGAGCGATACTCTTTATTTTTTTGCCAACGGTTAATTGTGCTCTTAATCTTTTTGGGACGATTTTGAGCGTTAAAATATTATTTCTTTAGCAATGTTGATAATTGTCCCCAAAAATATTTTGGGGACATTTTTAGATTGTTACATTAATTCTAATAAAAGGCTACATTTCTGGAATGTTGTATAAATGTTTTTAGCATTATCAAATTTTTGGTGGCAATCTTTCCTCCAAAACTTATACACTAAAACAAATATTTTTCTAAATATTATTTATATATAATATATATATTAAAAATTTTCTAACACATAATTATAAATGTAAAATAGAAAATATTTTCCATTACTCCTCTCAATTGCCCATAAAAAATAAAAATTTCTATTAGTAGTAAAATAAAAAATTTTCTAACACACGTGAATTTTAAATATTTTTCATTACTCCTCTCAATCACACCTCTTATTAAAAAATAAAAATAGAAAAAGAAAAAGAATGTAAAAGGAATACAAAAGCGCTTTTCGATCGATTCTCCTTCTTCTCGCTCACTACACATCTCCGCCGACCTAGCTCGCCTCGTGACGCCTCCGCCCTTCATCCGCCTGCATCAAACCTCTTTCGTCCACACCCTCCGCCGTGTTGTTCGTCAACCCGCCCAACTACCTCTGCTCGCCGCTCGCTCGTCGTCACCGCCCAACCGCTGGCCCAAGTCATCCGTCCGGTTGAGAAGGTTCAATGAATTTCAAGTAAAATGTGTGCATCGCCCATTTGTGACACTCTGTTAGGTTTCAAAATAAAAGTGTTGTTGTAGATTTGGTTTAGCGCTTGAAGCCACCATAGATGAACCATAAGAGAAGAATCAAAAATGGAATTGGAAAAGCGTAGAAGATGGATATAAATGAAATCGAATACAAACCGAAATGGAAAAGCATGTAGGTATTAAGGTCGAGTATGAGGTGGATAATCTGCATAAGGAATCATATTTTCTCGATCCGACAAACATTAGGTTAATTGAGTCAGGTGACTTAGTTAGTGTTATTTTAATTACTGAGGGTGAGTTAACTGTGATTATATCAATGTTGTGTGATGCGTGTCTTCTCTTGCTCTTCCCCATTACCATCAGAACCGTGACCGCCGCCTAACCAAGTTCCTTATGCCACGCATCGCTTTAATTAATTCTTTCCGCTATAAAAACAGAAGCTAATCGAGCAAGATTCTTCGGCTTATGAAGTTTATTATGGCAACCTTCATCCATCGAACTCATCCGACGCCGACTTTGTAGGTCACGAACTCACACTCTATCAACAAATGATGGAAACTTTGTTCCGGAGCAAGTATATTTGCTATTGGCAATGGTACCGAAAAGGCAGCTCACCAAGAGCTGTGAGTCAGAACTACAAAGTGTGCGGTCGTCCAATGTATGTTGTCGACGCTGGTGTCATGTGTTAGTCGCTATTGATCGCCATTAGCGGCTGGTGTTGATATAATCTCACTTTCACCGCCGCCAAGACTAATCCCAAAGATATTTTTACGGACGAGGTTTCAATAGTGCATTTAACTATTTAGAAATGTATTATTTGCTTTCTACAGGAAATGATGGACCAATGTATGGTGTTGTTTTCGATTGCTCCACGGGTATTCACAATCACGCAAGTACATTGACAGTAGACTTCAGCAAGACTATAACGCTTGGTAACAAAAAGTGACGGTAAATGTCATCGTAATTCAAAGTATTCTTCTTATTATTAGTATTAATCGATAGTAATATGTCATCAATTCAAAGTATTCTTCTTATTAGTATTAACTCGATAGTAATATGTCATCGTGAATTCAAATTATTCTTCTTATTATTAGTATTTATTAGTATTAACTCGATAGTAATAAAATTTGAAATAATTGTTCTTTATTTTGTATTATTAGGAGCCGCCTTTGTAAACTTCACACCAAACAAAGCCTTTTTTCGATTCTTGCTACGGATGGTAAGCTTGCCAATGTGATGTATCGTAACGCTGTAAGTACAAATCTCAAATCATTTACCTTGAAATAAAATTACTAACTAATTAAACGATGATTTCTACACTTTTATATGTATTGTTATAGCATTTACTTTCAGAGGCTGTGAACACTTGATCCTACAAAAGTGAAGGGGAAAATAAGTGGTACGTGGTTGCTAAAAGTGACGCTGTGAATCGAATCTAATTCAATCCTCCGCTCGAAACGACGATTTTTTTGTTTATAAAGATGCCGAGCATCAAGCTTTATTATTTTCAACACAAGAAAAGATGATTTAATGATTATGAAAAAGGGGAAAGTCATATTACCCTCAATTGATTATGATATGCATTACGACTATAAGCAAACTAGACGAACGCATCGGAGATTCCGTAGTGGGGTTTGTTATATAAAGGGAATAATGAGCACTTAAATATATAGTTATCTATAGCTTTATATATGAATATGTTTCGATATGTTCAGGTGTTTTAATTGCTATTTCTATGATTGGGAGTTTCTCCTTCGGGATTTTAAGAAGGATAGATTATGTGGGATCCTAGTGTTGTTATTATCAGGCTCGCAAAGATCTTCGATCTTCTCACATATCCCTTAATGGGAATCGAGCATTCAGAGCTCTGATCTACAGGATCTATGGTTTGTTTGGTCCGAGGAGAAAGAAATTTGCCTTCAAGGATGAGACCTCAGGCTCACGATTCTCAAAAGGAAGTCGAGAAAGTCGTAGTAATCGTAGTTCTACTTATGCTAGGGAAAGCAACTGGATGTTAGTAAGAGATGCATAAATGTCATCTTAATGAAAAATGTATCTAATCTATTTCATCACATACATTTTGAAAAAGTTTGACCGATTAAAAATCTTCATCGTAGTTATAGGTGTTTTGTTTGAGTGTACAAGCTGCTACCACTTGTTCACAAGTGCGGTGACGCCGCTGAGAATTGAATCGAATCTGCATTCTCCGCTCAAACGATTTACTCTTTTGATTTGTTTATAATATGTCACGAGCATCGCTTTATTATTTTCAACACAAGAAAGATGATTTAATGATTATGAAAAGGGAAAAGTATCACCCTCAATTGATTTTTGATATGTGAACGACTAGCGCAAAACTAGACGCAACGATCGGGAGACTTTAGTGCGGGTTTTTATATAAAGGAATAGATGGAGCACCCTAAATATATATATATATCTATAGCTTTATATATGAATACGCTTGATATGTTCAGCATGTTTTAATTGCTATTTCTAGGATCGGGAAAGCCCTGGGATTCAAAGAAGGACAGATTACGTGAGGATCCTAGTGTTTGTTATTATCATGCTCGCAAAGACTTGATCTTCCCGTGACATATCCCCTAGTGGAATCGTGAGCATTTGTAGCTCGGATCTAAAGGATCTATGGTTTGTTTGGTCCGAGGAAAAGAAATTTGCCCTCAAGGATTTAGACTCAGGCCACGCATTCTCAAAAGGATGTTGAGAAAGTCGAGCAATCGTAGTTCCCACTTATGCTAGTGGAAAGCAACGGAGTTAAGAAGACACGCATTTAATGTCATCTTAATGAAAAATGTATCTAATCTATTTCATCACATACATTTTTGAAAGGATCATTGATTTAAAATCTTTCATCGTAAGTTATAGGTGTTTTGCTTCGAGTGTACAAGCTACCATTTACATGTTTAAGAAAGATATTTGAAAGATTGAATCTTTTAACCTGTAAGATTGGGTGTTTTGCTGAGTGATAAGCTGCTACCACTTACAATTAAGAGATGTTTTGTTTGAAAAGAGTTTGAAAAGTTTTTGAAAAGAGTTTAATTGTATGTGATGTGATGATGAGATACTTCCATAGAGATGATAGACGCCAAACTTTCGAGGAGAAATTGATTGATTTAAAGGGATGCTTTTAGCCCATGGGTCCTTGTATTGTAAGCCCAAGAGGAGGCATTCCGAGGGTCATCCAGGTCATCCAGTGGTCCTTGTATTTAAGCTCAAGAGGAAGCTATGGGGTGTGGCCGGATTTCGCTTTTAAAAGGATTTCACCGAAACCATATTTTTGGAATGAAGAGCACTCACCGAGAAATATACTGTGGTTCTATCTTAGCGAAGGATTCTTTGTATGGAAGCCCAACAGAGGTCATAAGAGATTTTATGGTCTTTCATTGTATGATACCCAAGAGAAGGCTAAACTCAACGAGGAGTTCTTTTGAACGAAGCCCAAGAGGAGGTCGACCAACGGGAGTGTTGTTTTATATGGCTGAAGCGAGGCTAAACCTCGATGAATGAGTTTTCTTATATTTAAGAGTGAGGCTAACTCAGTGGGGAGAGTTATCTTGCATAAAGCCCAAGATGAGGCTAATTGGGGAACCTATTGGTTAGACTAGTTGTTGTTATAACTAGACAGCTTGTATAAAAGTGTGTGTGTGATATGTATTCACAGAGTTTATGAAGGAAATATAAACAGATGCATGATGTTTATTTACAAGAGTTTATGATGTGAAATATAAACAAGTGTTGTGAAACTAACGCTTAAAACGATCGAACTTGATTATTTGAAGTTGGAATTGTGTACAAGGATTTAAATATGCACACGAACTAGTATTTATGCGTAATGGTAGTTGTATGTACATAGGAGGGTTGGGACTTACACCATATAAGGTGGCCCATGGTTTAAAAGCGCTTCACCGGAATAATGCCTTTCAATACCAATGGTATTCATTATACATACGTATGAAATGTAAAACGAACGATCGAATGTTTATCTATGGAAAGGTATTATGTACAGACAATGATTTGTATGAATATAAAAAGAATTTGATATGTACAAGAAAAATATGTATGTACATAAAAGAATGTTTGTTTAGTATACACAAGTGAGGAAACAAACGATCAAGTTTGTCTGCATTGAAGTATAAAAGTATCTCAGACATGCATGTATAAAAAATTTGTATGTATCTAAGAAAGAATTTTGATATGTACAAGGAAATAATTATGTACATAAAAAGAATGTTTTGGGATTCACCGTCAGGAGGGAGGCCCATGATCGATCGAGAAATTCGAGAGAAAAACTAACTCTGTTTTATCGCTAAATCGGATCGATCATGGTAAAAGACAAGTTTGATGAAAAGTTTTGAAAATGTTTATTTGAAAGTGTTTTTAAATGTGAAGTTTATTTATGAGAAGTTTTGAAAAGAACTAAGTCGAAAGTTTGAAAAATTCACCTTTAAAGTGGTTTCAAAAGTGTTCAAAGTGTCGCTTTCGCTCGATTAAAATATAATTAGATGAAAGTTTTTCCTGAAAATTTTTGCACTATCATAAAATAGATATATTTATTGACAAGGTACAAAAAATCACCTCAAAATGAGGAGTTTTGATTGGTTAAAAAATGTTAAAGTTTGTAAAAAACATGAAGAAATATGAAAACTTGAAAAAATGGTCCATACGGGAGGTTTGAACCCAGACTCAGGGTGGTATACGTGGCAAAGAGGACTACGAGTGAGCTAGCAACCGCTGGGACAAGAGTTCATTCGTGTATTGGAATCAAAACACGTGTTAATATTATATTGGAAAATTTAAATTTGAAAACAACACCAAGAACACGCCAATTGTTCTTCATCCTCTTCAATCCTTTTGATTTTGTAACTTTCTTGTTTCTCAATGATTTTGAAA
>CM038794.1:105909344-105951933 GCA_021764765.1 Vicia sativa
TAGCCTTATTCTAAAGGAAAGCAAAATAACACTAAACGACTGCCTCGGAGGGTAAAATAAAGTCCTTTGCTTGCTCAATCAAAATACTTTTCAATTTCACACTTTCAAATTTTTCATACACTTTGTATACATTCCAAATATGAATCATTACAAGTCTTTTTCCAAAACAAAACATTTCCGAACACTGTGATACATTCCAAATATGAATCATTACGTAAGTCAAAGCTTAAATGACTTTTCAAACATTTTCAAACACATACACAAAAGCAAGTCATAGCGAGCTAAAGCATAAGAGAGATAACTACGGATGGAAAGTGGTGCTAATACCTTCCCTTTTCATAACCGCCTCCCTTACTCGTAATCTAACGAAGGTCTTTTTCTCGCTCTTTTTCGCCTTCCCTTAATTGGATAAAAGGAAAATCGATGTATGCTATCCACAATATTTGCGATCAAACGCAAAACAAACAAGTCGCCTCCCACCGTGTTACAATCTTCAATTAAATCTTCCTAATTTATCTCCATAATTAGAAAGTGCATATTCTTCAATATTCTTCTTGACCTTAAACCGTGTCACATAGGATAAGATAATATCCTTAAAATATATTATGTCATTGGACTTAAAGGAATATAATGATCGCCTCAACTCGCGATGTAGAATAACTCAGATAGGATATCTTGTCCAACATGTTGCTCTAGATGTTGAAATACCAACTCAACACGCCCTCAACATAAAATAAGACTTCTTGTTTCACCTATTCTTCACATCAAGATAATGATCATATCTAACATATTGTCGCTATATTTGTTTTACTAAAATTAATGCTAATTGTAACACCTCTAATTCCGCATAAATATATTGTATAATCAGTAAATTAGCATGTATATCAAGAGGGTATCATATATCTCAAAAATAAAATAAACACATACAATGGTCATGCTCAAATAACACGTATTTAAATTCATGCTTGTATACATTTAACAATTATGCTTGTCACAATGTAACTCTGCATCTCTTCATGATACCAACACATGAATCTCAAAACCACATCATATAATAAATCATTAGGCACTAAGGTCATCCATCTTAATATCTCCATATATAATGCCAAATACGAAATGATAATATTTGTATCATGTTCCCAACATCATAACATAAGTAAATAACGAAAGTATGTCAAATATCTTATAATCTTAAACAAATCAAACATGAATTAAGAAACCCGGCTACATGACTAGAGAAATGACTCACTACCTAACAAAGTGCATAAATAGAACTAAATCCTCCATCTAATCCTTGCTAGAAGCGCCACTAACTTCAAGACTGAGCGACATCGATGAAAATGCATTTCAATGTATATGATAATTAACATAATTATTGGAAACATAACATAATATATAATTGATAGCATGCAAGCATAACATAATTATTCTCACACTCCAAGAGTTTCATCAACAAGTTATCACTCAAGTAGTCATGTTAATCACAAGTATATCCACAATTCCACAACTCAAATGATAATTAATCACGAACACTACAAATAAAACATTCACATTAATATCACATATTATGCACCAATTCCAATAATTCACATCGACACATGTGACTCAATGACTCAATGCAATATGCATGTGGTACTAATTATTATTCTTACCGGTATCATCAGTCCACTCCAGCTTTGGGACAAGCCACTATTTCTTAAAAACTAGCGACATCGCCTCTTGACACGAATAATGATGCATGTGCAATCTCAACAAATCATATGAAAATTAAGACAATTTCCAAATCTTAATCATACAAGCATACTTAACATAATTCAACACATTTGAATTATCTCACCAAATTGCACATCATACATAAACCATGTCAATCACATACAATGTATATTCATAGCATTTTTCAATTCAACACATTGCTATAACACCTAGACAATAAAGCCAAACAATGTTATTCACATCCAAAACCAATTCACAATCCAAATAATATAACTACAAGTCATTTATATAATCAAGTTATTTTTTAAATCATTTATTGTCAACAAGAACATTTTTATTGAAAAAAATATCGCGTTAACTTTCTAACACCCAAACGGAACTCAAAACGGATTCACAGCTTGAAAGTTATGAATTTGTAAAGTTTCAACGAAAATGAAAACACCTACATTGTACACTAACAACTCTAAACATTTTCATTACCCAAATTGACCCATCTTGGCCATTAGAAGGTAGTGAGATGACCGCCTTGGTGTAGATTGAGGTTGGTTGATACTCAATGTTACGCCTATTAAGATTCAACTTTCGGATGTTTCTGCCGACCACTTGGTAGTCGTATTGAAATAAAGCCTACGAGAAAGATCAATGATATGAGATTCCTAGAACTCGGTTACTATAGGACAGTCGAACCCACTCAAACTTTGGTAGGGTAAACACCTATACCTCCCCGCGAGCCTTAAACCTAGGGCTTTTGTGTGAATTGCTTGTGCTTGCTACTTATTTTATACATGACATCATAACATCATAAACATCATATCATTTCTAAATATTTCAAGGACCTAGGGATTTATCTTGCTCTACTTTGTAGGAGTTATGCTTCCTGTGAAGACTATCGTAATCGCCTTCATAGGTATACCTTCTCAACTCAAAGAATTGGTTTCGTAAGTTCCATCACTCCGCTTATCAAAAGACATGGTTATCTTCTTGACTTGGTTGTTCCGGTTTGAAGAAGATATGATGCATGTCTTATTCTAGTTCTTCGATCCGAAACATCATTGCTTTACATTCCAGCATTATCGGTTGGTACCTACATTGAAGAGTTCCCTAAGCTACTGGGATACCTATCCTGATCGCATACACCATTCACCGGTTTAGAAAAGCTCAAATACAAAGATATTGCATCAGCGTTACATCTAAAGCGATCGACATTGAAGCTAATAGGGAAACAAGAAGCGGAGTTAAGGGTTTACTTGCTAAATTTCCTCGATAAAGAAAGCTCAAGAATTCCTAAAGGCTATGAGTTTCTATGCATTCAAGACATTTTGGCCTTGCTAATCTATGACTTGGTGCTATTTCCTAATCCGGATCAGCTCATAGACATGAACACCATCAAAATGTTCCTCACTGTAATCCAAAGGCCTACCTTGCTTGGAGACATCCTCCATTCTCTCGACACTCATACTATCAAAAGACAAAGAACTCTTATGTGTTGTATAATCACATCGTCTGTGTGGTTTATTTCGCACCTTCCTCAAACAAAGAATGAAGAACGAGCAAAGGTTGAAGTGGTCTCAAAGACCGATGTCACTCTCTCATTCAAATATCCTTGGTGTCTTTTTTCTCAAAAGGACTTCATTCTTATGAGCTGTGGGAATTCCTAATGTACCACTCCTTGGCATAAGAGGAGGTATCACTTACAACCCTTCTCTAGCTCTACGCCGGTTATACTCAAGAGATCATCCTCACGATATGCTTCTTCAAGACATTGTGTTTGACTACAACAATGATCTCCAGAACTACCGTCGAAGATTTGTGCACGCTTGGGGCATGGTAAAGAAGACCGATACTAAGACTTCGGGACACAAAAATTCCATTCCTTGGGAACCTTACCTCAAGTGGGTGCGAGCTTGAGCTCAAAACCTCATGATGCCGTTTACAGCTATTCTACCAGTGGTTATGGAACCCGTTACTATAGGTGACGAACCCTATACCATTCTCCATCCAGACATGCCTACTAATTTTGAAGACTTGAAGAGATCTTGGATTCAGCTCAGAGAAGAAAGGGATACATCAAGCTCAGTCGTGCGTGTTTAGAGAAGAAGGTATTAGAGTTGACAAAGTTACTTAACGAGGAGCGAAGCATCAATACCTACTTCAACACAAAGAGGAAACGCCCATGGGAGACCTAAGCTTTAGGAATTTCTTTTTATTTGTTTAAACCTTCTTTTGTACTTGCTAAAAGTAAACTAATAAAAAGTTTGTTTGTGCTTGTTTAACAAATTTAAATTCCTAAGGTCCTTGAAAACATTGCATTGCAACATCGCATATCATGGCATAACATTCCATAACAAACATATCAAGACCGATTTTCTTATCTCTCGCTATTTATTTCAGCAGAACTCTTCAACAGACCGTCAAAGATCTCCAGCTCGTAATGCTCAATTCTAGGAAATGTTCACCAACTTGGCCCAAGCCCAAAGATCAAGCTCATCACCGTGAAGAAGAAGACCGCTGTATTCTCAACATGGGAAGACATAAAGGTCCACCAAGGTGATCGACAACTCAATTCTTAGAAAAAGTGAAACCGAAGGAAGTATCAAGAACAACGGGAAGCCATCATGAGTCTGAAAACCAAGACGAAGACTGCGGAGTGAGCAAGATCCTCTTGACAATGAAAGGTACAAACAACTTGAAGACCGTTCAACGCTGTGGAAATTTTGAAAATGTCCGGCCGAACTTTGATGATCTCGAGTCTTGTCCTCGTGTGGTAATTCCCGCAAGTTCAAGGTCCCTACTTTGCCAAGTATGATGGCATCTCTTATCCGTTCATATGAAGTCCTGACGCTCAGAGGATCCATCCTCATCATCAAGACAGGAAATTATGGATCCATTTTTTCAAGAGAGTTTGTCCGAACTCAATTGAGTGGTATTATCAACTAGAGAGTACCCACATTCATTACATGGAATGACTTAGCGTGATGCTTTCACAAGCAGATTACAAGACAATGCTGAATTGGCACTACCCGCATGCAACCACAGAGCATGTTTATGGGTCGTGACGAGAAGTTCAAGGAGTATGCTCAAAATGAGAGATCTAGAAAGTAGTTCAACCACCGCTGTCCAATAGGGAGTTGGTGACATGTTTATGGGAACACGGATGCACTCCATTCTTCAATCATCTAATTAGAAACTCATCAATCTGATTCACCGAGTTGTTATTTACAGAACATATCGGTTGGAATCAAGAGCCGAAAGATTCAAGCAGAGTCATCTTCCAATGTTGCAAGAGATCTTTGGGGGTGCCAATGTGTGTATGGTCAAGAGCCGTGGCAAAACTAATTGCACTCAATCTATGGGGAAGTCTTGATCTCCAATCTTATACCAACAAGAACTCAACGAGACAACGCTACAGAGCTTAACGCCCACGAAGACAAAGATCAACATGCCGTTGTCTCAAGCATTGCAACATATGTTGAAAGCGAGCTGATTACTTTGAGGATCCTCCTCAACACGCCAACACCTCCTCCAAAGTACAATCCTAGTGCAAGGTGTGCATACCACTCCAACACCTGTAGGCACGACACCAACAAACTGTTGGCCCTAAAGAATAAAATTCAAGACATGATTGAAGCAAGGGATATTGAATTTGACCCTCCGCTGAAACTCCGAATGTGATCAACGCACCAATGCCTCGACCATGGTAAAAGTGCCAATGCTATTGACGATGACCCTATGTTTATGATGTAAACGAATGACTATTCCTCCATGATCCAAGAAAGATTTGTTGCAAGCGATGTATTTCGTGATGCCCCCGTAACTATTGGTGTGTATCTAACTGATTTGATGTGCTTGTTGAAAAGGCATATTCAATGCATGATGGACAACCGAGAAGTACTATTTCTGAAACCTTCCTCTGTGGAGAATCTGTGTGAAGATGTTATTTAAAAACTGAAGATCGAAGACATAAGCGAAGCCGTACCAGAAGTCTAGGATACCTTGGGGCAGCCAAATGGAAAGTTTGATTTTATGGTTAAGTATACCTCTCCTGAAAGTTACAAAATTCCAATCGAAGACATCAAGGCAATTGGATGGGGAGAAGATTACCCAGAAGACTGTGCTGATGTGAACACAATAAGGATCACCTCTGCATCCCGCGCCAGAGTGGCACCTCTCATTATTACCTCTCCTGCACTAATTCCATATTCCTCCGACAAAGCTATAACTTGGAATTATGGAGTCAAGTTTATTATCATGGCGTCAAGCAAGAACCTTTGACCATTGAAGACATTGCAGTTGGAGCTACTAATCCTGACATCGACAACATCCGCATCAAGCAAGGTAACCGTAACCGAAGAGTATTTTCCGCAGATCTCGCCCAAAGACACTACTACACCCATTCGCATTCGCCATCGAACTCCCCGAATGAGAGGAAGGAACCAAGGACTCATCTTGCTCAAACAAGTACCAAAGGAAGTTGCTAAGGATACCAAGCAAGAAATGGAGGAAATTCAAGATCATCAAGAAGAGCGACTACAATGTTGTGGAACAGTTGGGACAAACTCCATCCAAGATATCCATAGCTCGCTATTGTGCTCGAGGCTCATGCTAAAGCCTTAGTAGTTTTTCAAGAATGCTCACATATCGCAAGACACCATCGCTGATCAATTCAAGGTTGTATTTCTAGCCCCGACCGCTAACAATGGTTTAGGCTTCTTTGATGTCGATTTAACCTCAAGGAACACAACAAAGCCTTGCACATCTCTATTGAATGGCACTACACTGTCTCACGATTGGTGGATACCGGCTCGCCTCAATGTTCTCTCACAAGAATGCTCTCGACCGACTTAATGTCAAGAAGTGGTCATGGAGCCCATGACATAATCGTAAGAGATTTTGATGGTTCGGAGAAAGACTGAGAGCTCGTCTCTACCAATTAAAGTCGGTTCCCACTTTGATTCTACTTTCTTTGTCATGGACATTCGTCCAAATTTTATTCTTGCTTCACCTGACGCCCTCGATACATGGGCAGGCGCACCCAATCTCACCGTGATCAAAGTCAAGTACCCAATGAAGGGAAGATTGTTACAAGATGCGTGAAGAAGAATACATGGTAAGCTATCTGCAAATATTCCAATACATCGAATGGAAGGAGAATTTGTCGAAACTCCCCTCAAGCTTTCAAAGCAATTCCACGAGTCATGCCTCTGACTCTCCTGTCACCCGTTACTAGAGTTCCATCAAGATGGATTCACCGAAAGACGCCAAAGTTGGGGTTGAAGAAGGAGGTTGCACTATTTGGGGTCAGCTCGATGTTCCGCTCAAGTCCGACAAGACCGTTTAGGCTTCACTATCAAAGGATGTAAGATGATACATCGTGAACGTGTCGACAAACTTCCTTTCCACATCAACAAAAGTGGAGTCCATGTTATAGAAGATGACGACGGCTACTTCGACATCCAATGGATCTTCCCAACCTGCATAAACGGACTCAACAATTGAAGACTAAAGATGTTATACCAATCTCCTTTAGATGTGAGTAATTGCTTTTTCCGTTATGCTTTTCGCTTTTTATGTCTCGAATAATAAACTTTAAAGCCTAGTGCCTTGCCCGGCACCACGGCTCGCTTGTGAGGGTTATTATCGCCATTTGCATATTTTCATTCAATAAAATCATTGGACTTTTGCATTCAAATATCGCGCCTTTCTTTCTTTTACTTTATCACCCTTTCAAAAAGTTGTGTTCTTACACACCCATATGATACAACGCAGATTCACTTTGAATCTCGCCGACAACGACTGCTATTGCTAAATATGACTTTGATAATCCGATCTACCAAGTCAAGACGGAAGGGAAGATTGTGGTTCCTGGAAAACTTGCTAGGCTACTACAATGGAAGAACATGTTATACAGCCACGAGGAACCAATGAGGTTGTGAATGGTACCGACAAAGACAAAAAGCAAATCAAGATAGGAGCAGGTCTTGAGAGTAACGCCAAAGAGAGATTGGTCCGTATGTCATGACTATATCGAGATTTTTGCTTGGTCCTACGAAGATATGCTGTGTTTAGACATTGACATTGTGGTACCATCGATCGAAAAGAAGGTTTTCTCCCGTGAAGCGTAAATTTTGCCGCATGCGTCCTTAGATATCCGAGAAAATCAAAGCTGAAATTATGAACAGTTCAATGTCGGTTTCCTAGCCGTTACTTCCTATCCATAGTGGGTTGTGAACATGGTGGCCGTACTCTAAGAAGGATGGCACGATGTGTAGACCATCGAGACCGGCAAGCAAGTCCGAAGACGATTTTCCACTTCCTCATATTGACGTCCTGGTTGATAACATCGCCAACAAAGTTTTCCTTCATGGTTTCTCCCATAATCGGATCAAAATGGCTCAAGACATGGAGAAGACTACTGTTACATAAGGGGCACATTCGCTACAAGGTCATGCCGTTTGACCAAGAACGGGTGCCACATATCAACGTGCCATGGTAGCTTTATTTCATGACATGATCCATCACGAGATAGAGGTCTACATCGACGACATGATAGCTCGATCACAAATCAAGAAGAACATCTCGATCATTCATGAAGTCGCTTTGATAGATTAAGACTTAATCCTAACAAGTGCACCTTCGAGTCGATCCGTAAACTCCTCGGGATTTGTCGTCATGGTAAAGGTATCAAGTTGACCCGACCAAGGTTAAAGCTATTCAAGAAATTCCATCCCCGCACGAGAAGGAAGTCGAGGTTTTGGGACGATTAAACTACATTGCGATTCATTGCACACCTAACTACTACTTGTGAGCCAATTTTAAGTTATCAAGAAAGATCAAGTAGTGAAATGGAACGACGACGTTACGACTTTTGACAAAATCAAGGAGTACCTACAAAATCCTCCTATTTTGATACCACCGCCAAAGGAAGACCTCTTATAATGGTTTGATGAAGATTAGAGAACTCAATGGGGCGGTGTGGGCAAATATGACAGAGTCTGTTGAAAAGAGTATGCAATATACTACCTTAGCAAAGTTTACCAACTGTGAAACAAGATACCACAAATTGAGAAAACTTGCAGCGCTTGGTTTAGTCGTCACGATAAGACAAGATATGTTGACTCACACTACCTTATTGATCTCCAAGATGAACCGATAAAATACATATTCGAGAAACCCGCTTCCTCCGAAAGAATAATAAGATGGTAAATGATCTTGACCGAATACGACATCCAAAGATACTACCTGTAAAGCGATCAAAGGAAGTGTAGAGCCGATCATTTGGCTCATCAGTCAGATAACTATCATCCATGCATTTCGAGTTTCTAGACAAAGATTATTAGTCATCGATTGCAAAGAACCCGACAGACGAAGAACTCGAACTAGGATCCCGATGGACCATGGTCTTTGATGGAGCCTCAAACGCACTTGACAATGGTATTGGCGCCATCATTACAACTCCTACAGACGGACACACGCCTTTCACCTCCATACTTTGTTTCAATTGCACCAACAACATGGCCGAATACGAAGCGTGCATCATGGGTATCAAAGCTGCTATCGACTTAAGAATCAAATTCTTGCAAGTATATGGAGACTCAGCTTTAGTGATCAGTCAGATTAAAGGCGATTGCGATACGAAGTACCCGAATCTTATTCCATATCGAGAGCATGTTTTAAGTCTGATCCCTTACTTCAAAGAAATCACTTTTGATCATATTCCACGAGAAGAGAATCGGGCCATGCATACTAGCTACCATGTCATCTATGTTCAAGGTCGATGGGACAACGAAGCTCCCAAATCATCATCAAAAGACTAGATTTAACCAAGATATACTACTTGAACTTGATAGAAGAGAAACCTTGTTCTTCACGGGTGAAGAGGTATCTCGAGGCTCGGAATATTCGCAGGGCATCACCAACGATAAGAAGTTCTTGAGAAGATTCGCTCCAAATTCTTTCTTAGCAACGACATCTTATACAGCGCAATCACGACTTGTGCTTACTCCTCACTGTGATAGATCGTAAAATGGCGAGCGAATCATGGAAGAGTTACATGAAGGCATTCGGTACTCACCCGGGACATACAATGGCTAAGAAGATTCTAAGAGCGTTACTATTGGTCCACCATGGAAGCTAATTGTTACCGCTATATTCGGTTGTCACAAATGCCGATATATGCAGCCAGTGCACTTCCACCCCACCGAATGTTTTGACCGCTCCGGGTTCTTTCGAATGGGCATTGACATGATTGGAGAGATCAAACCCACCGCTACCAATGGACATCGTTTCATCCTTGTTGCTATTGATTACTTTACCAAATGGGGAATGTACCTCGTCAGATCGTTAATAAGAATATTGTGGCTCGATTCATCAAGCATAATCTTATCCGCTTGTGACGGCGGCCCTGAAAGGATCATCACGCATAATGGTACCAATCTCAATAACAAAATGATCATCGAACTCTGCACGCAGTTCAAGATTAAGCATCACAACTCTTCTCCATATCGACCAAAATGAACGGAGCAGTGGAAGCCGCCAACAAGAATCTCAAAAGATCATACAGAAGATGACTTACAAAGATTGACACGAGATGTTGCCATTTGCTCTCCACGATTATCGCACTACAGTATGAACATCTACTGGGCAACCCTTTCTCTCAGATACGGTATGTAAGCGGTCTTACCTATCAAGTTCGGATGCCCTACCGCAGTACTCTAGGACGCAGAAAGTTGACGAAGACGAATGGGTCCGCATCACCGACCGGATTAACTTGACCGATGAAAACGGCTCGCACCCATCCGCCATGGACAAATATACCGTAAGCAAATGATCGCATTCAACAAAGGTCATGCACCGAGTCTACCAAGTCGGTGATCTAGTAGTCAAGCGCATCATTCTTCCACAAGGTGAGCCTAGCAAATGGACTCCCACCTATGAGGGACCATTTGTAGTCAAAGTAGTATTTTCCCCGGGCTATGATACTAAGCACTATGGATGGAGAAGACTTCCACACCCTATGAACGACATAGTAAAAATACTACGATAAACAAGACCTCTAAGTTGACCGCCTAGGCAAAAATAAGGGCATCTTGGCGAACGATCGCGACTTTATCGCCTATTAATCGGAGACGTAAGTGCACAAGATTATCGCGTAGTTTTAAAAGATATAGAACCACAGAGACTATAAATCGATCCATCGTTATCCTAAGTTATCAGATATAGGCATGAATAATCTTTTTAGATAATGTTAAAGAAAAATATAAATTAAATGGATATCGGCACGTAATATAGTGAACCTAAGCGATTAAATTGAACCTAAGCGTATAAAGATGGTTAACTTAATTGTTCTAGAGATTATCGCTTAAAACCCTCAACTCACACTTTGTGGTGTTATCTCTGATTATACCTAAAGCCCCATGCTCGCTCTCGCTAGCCCATAAGTGTTTAGAAAATATTCTTTGAAAACTTAATAAAGTCTAATTGCTTTTAGCGCTCGCTTGTATTTAAATCAATTCCTAACTTTAGCTATCTCGTTAAAACCTCACACTTTCGTGGTCTCGATCCCAACGTATTCTACTTTTCTTACTTTCGAAACAAAAAGATTGATTTTTAATTATAAAAAGTCATAACCATAAATTAATTTAATTAAGATTTTAGCTTGGGAACGATTTAATTCCTACTCTTACTGCTATTACATACCGATACCTACTCGGTTTAGCCGGACATATTTATTAGTTCGGACATGCATAAATAATAAGGTTCAATATATTTAAACATCTCCATAATCAAATAAATAAATATCAAGCAACAATATTTCAAATAAAATAAAATAATTAGATTAAAACCTGAAAATAAGAATACTGGAATAAATCTTGTTCTTCGAAATAAACGAACACTCCACCACAAGTCGGCTGGATCTGCTCGGAGACTTCTCGAATCGAAAGGAAAATACGACAAGAAAAGTAAAAGAAATATAACTGCCTAAAAACTAAAAAGAAAGGAAAATCTAAGACTAAAAAAAAAAAGAAGAATGCCGAAAGAAATATTGTAATGTTCGGAAAATGCCGACTTCCTCTAAAACTTGAACTTGTATTTATAGCTTTTCAACCTCCGCTTCCTACACTTCGTGAGAAAATATGATCGTGGAGGAATAAAATTGCCAGAACAAACGGAGACGGACGCCCACGTGTAGAAGAGAGAATGAGACGGGTCTCATTTTATTGGCAGGTGGGCCCCTTTGAGGCGGTCTCAAAGGTGAGGAGGGTGAGACGTGTCTCACATGAGGACGTGGTCTGCTTCTTTGTCTTTTGACTGAGGCGGTCGCCTCAAAGGAATAAGAGAGGATAAGACGATCGCCTCACCTTGCATGTGGCTTTGTCTTGGCCTCCACGCCGCGTCGGCCTTTATGTAATTATTCTTCATCTTCTTAAACTCCTCCTTTTGCTATATCACCCTTTGCTTCATTTCTTTGGCTTTTTAATTAGATTTTTCCTCAATTTTATTTCTTTGCTCAATTGATCTTTATTTAATACAAATACCGAAACATTAAAAATACCAACGTAATACGTAAATAAAACAAAATAATTAAATAAAAATAGTAACATTATCCATGAAAATTAAGTCAAATATTTATATAATTGGTATATCACGAACCAAAAGGTTCGGCAAAAATTAAGGATATATATACAAAATGTACACCCGACAAGTCGAAAGCCCGAAAAGGCGGTTTGCAAAAAAGGGTATCCTGTAGACCGAAACCGAAAGGCGATCTACGAAAAGTTAGAGATTTGCGCATTTACTATGTCTCGTCCGGATCACCTACTATTAGACTACACTACTATCGCCTTCAAGATTCAAATGGCACAAATCAGTCCAATCACTTTTTCTGATAGCAAGGAGATGAGATAGTCGAAAATATATGAGCAATAGCATAGTTGAAACTCGACAAGATTGTTCACACATAGCTTTTTACTATTATGACAATTTTCTCTTACTAGGATATTCGTCTCTTGTATACAAACTGCCTGAATATAGGCCACTTTTCAAAATGAAAATTACACTTTTCCAGTTCCAATTTTTATTGTTTTGTTTGCATAAAGTCCAATGATTGCTTTGAATGATTATATGCATCTGACAATAAGCATCTGTTCACAGACATATGAAAAGCGAACAAAAATAGTAATTACTATAGGCTCTAGAAATTGAGATGACAACTAAAGTCACCAATACAACTCCTGCAGAGTCACTATTCACAAGAAAAACATTCACATATCCTCAATCCCCCACAGAGCCATCGCTCTTCCTACAAAGAAAAATCTTCTCCGACGAAGTACTAATCTCCTACCAACAGTGTTCCAACACTTTTAAATTCATCACGTTAGTCCCCGAGCAGTGATCCTATCAGCTTCATCAAGCTTCAACTTCATCACGTTAGTCCCTAAGCGTGATCCCAACAGCCTATCGCCTTCAACTTCATCACGTTAGTCCCCGAGAGCGATCTTATCGCCTTCATCAAGCTTCAACTTTGTCACATTAGTCCCCGAGCAGTGATCCTATCAACTTCCCCACTTTACGTTAGTCTCCAAGCAGGAACAGTTATGCTATATCACATTGTCCCCCCAGCAGGGTCTATGGACGATGTAATCATCCCCAACAAGGTCTATACACAAGATACTCAGCTGAGCATCTCTCAATGGTCATCGTTCTCCAACGACACGATATCTAGACCCGAAACTTGGTCAGATAGTGCATCGGAGGAATCCACATCTCTTTTATTCCCCAACTAGGACCTTCAACAACAACATCCCCAAGCAAAAATCAAGAAATCTCCAGCAGAATGTTCCTATCTTCTTCAAGATGGATATGCTTTGAAATACCACAACATTTGCATTTTATACATTACCCATAAAAGTCATAACATGTGCATACATCATAATAACATTTTCATATACTCGCATGCATCATAATCTGCATATGACTAACCATATCCTGTCAAGATTTTATTTCCCCAGCAAGTAAAAAAACTATTCGCCAAATGGAAGGTCAAAGATTAATACCCAAAATAAGACTCGGAGAACTATCCAACGACCATGCAAATTATTTCCGGACGACAAGTCAAAGATTAATACCCAAAACAAGACGGAAGAACTATCCGAACGACCATGAAAATTATTTCCTGATGATGATAATGATTAACACCTAAAACAAGACGGAGAACTATCTACATTCGAAAACTATTCATCTCGTAAATAACCAAGACGGTTTATTCTCGATCCTCTTATTATCAACCGCCCGGATGGCATCTTAAGCCCATCTCCTATTGTTCTCTCATCCAAAGGATTTAATACAGAGTCTAGTACGACCTCACTCTCCAACATCGCTTCTAAATGGCATCTATAAGCCCATTCCAACAGCATCGTCAACCGCGATCTCACTCCATACAACAACGAGTAAATTTTCAAGTACTCGAGTGTTCAATCATCTTCTACCTTCGTGTCACGAAAGGCAAGCATACCAATCTAACCCTTCCGTACAAGAAGATTAAACAGGGTAATCAATATACCCCAAAATTTTCCCTCCCACTTCTCAAGACAATTCACAACTCCATACTCAAGGATTTCACAAGGGTTGACCAGACAAACCCTCTCCTAAGCAATCAATCGTTTTTTGCTCTTCTCAAGTCAAGATGGAATTCTAAGACTTAAAGTGGTCATCATACCTCATTATATGCTTCAAGGGATTATCATGTCAAGTTTCAAGCCTTACAAGTCAAAATTGCTCATCCAATTACTCAGATGGTTGAAAATCAGTTGTATTGGACAAAAAGTTAACTATGGTCAACATACAGTCCAACTTCATAATTTTTGGTCAACATCAATATTTTGAAGTAATATTCATCATTTGATCAAGGGTTAATCATGATTCCTCAAGGAAAGTCAAGATTTGATCAAAAGTCAAAGTTTCTACATTAGGGTTTTTCAGACAAAAGTCAACAGAACTTTGACCATGCATAACTTTCACATACTTTATCGTAATTTTTCCAAAGAAAGCTCATTTTAAAGGGAATTCAATTCTCTACAACTTCGTGTCTCACAAGCATTGGCTAGACATGCTTCATTTGGAAGTTATGGATCAAAACATTATAGGTCCTTTTAAAGGTCAACAAAAAGTCATCTTTTTGCAAAGAAGTGTTCATGAACATCGAAACTTCAATGAAGATGAAATCAAAAGGTCGTTTAGAGGACATCTTGGTCTTTCTAAAAGTCCAAGAAAACTCAAAAATGTTAAAATTGAGCAAGATACAAGTTGTGCAAGTTGAGCATTTTTAGAGGTGCATTAAGAGAAATACTTGAGAAAATCATTTTTTTTCTAAATGGGCCTAACTTTGCTTGATTCAAACTTGTTTCTAATCCCAATTAGAACCTCCAAGCCCCCACGCCTTGAGCTTTTTATTTTATTTATTTTGATTTTTATTCATTAAAGTCAATTTAATTAAAATAAAATAGCAAAAAATAAGTCAATCAATGCAAGGCTGAATATTTGACATTCTTGAGGTCCAAGATACCTATTAAATGGCCTCAAATTGAAATTGAATGATTGGTACAAGATTGGCAACATTTGGTCAAGATTGACAAGATTGGAAAATCAAATATACTCTCATTGAATGAGATATATTTCTCATCAATTCTCAACCCGAAACCATGCTCTATAAATTCAGAGGGTTTCTAAACCCTAAAAGAGAGTTTTGGCAAACAAGAACCCTAACCAACCTCAAGAAAACGTGACTTGCAAGCAACTAGAAGCCCTAGTTTTGGATCAATTCAAGTCTGCTCAAGCATTCCAAAGACGTCTCGGAGGTTCTCTCGATTCATTCCGCATCATTACCAAGCATCCGACGCCTGTAATCGAAGAACACGACATGCTTTCTTCAAAACTCAAAATCGATTTCATTGATTCATGCATTTTTAATACGATTTGACTGCATATTTGTGTTTAGACTGATGTTTGTAAACTTTCTAGATGGTTTGATTTGAGTTTTAGCACAGGAACAAGAATCTGCCATGGCTATGGTTCATGAGCTCGAATTATTAGGTCAAATAGGAAAATTGGACGAAACCAATGACCCTATCACACTCAGGGGATCAAACTGAGTTGATCCATGTCCCCATAACAAATTTATACTTCGGATTTCTTGATTTTGATTTCTTGCATGGGTATAAAGACGAATGAAATTATGGCTATAGGCTTTTGCTACGAATCAGAACCGTGGATAAAAGTCTCGAAATTCAAATGAAGAAGATGACACCGGCACGCTTCGCTTCTCGACCCTCTTAGAAGTACATCTCCGTAAGTTCCAACTTAGACTCTCTCGTAGTGCATCTCCAAAGTTCCAACTCGACCCCTCGAAGCACATCTCCGTAAGTTCCAACTTCGATCCTCAAGAAGCGACACCTCCGTAAGTTCCAACTCGACCCCCAAAAGCGCGACACCTCTAGAGAAAACCCAACTCGACCAGCAGACACCTCCGTAAGTTCCAACTGACCCTCAAAACTTACATCCCTGTGAGTTCCAACTCGGGTCCTCAGTGATGTCTCTAGAAGTTCCAACTTCGGATTCCTGTGGAGAACGCCAAGGTCCAGAAGGAAGCATCTTCCGTGCCAGTAAGAGGCAACTTCCATGCCGTAGGCAGCCTGTGTCGTAAAGAAGCAGCTCGTAAGCCTCTAGAAACTGGAAAATAGGTTTTGAGGTTCTGAGGAACTTCACGTAAGCTCACTTTGAAACCCTTGTCTTTTTTTTATTTATTTATTTTCCCACGACTAACTTTCTTTGCATTTTCCTTTAAAGTTTTTTTTCTAAAAACCTAAAATGTCTAACTTTAGGATTTAAGTTTAGAACATCCTTATTTAAAATTTCACAAAAACATTTTCTTTTAAAATCAATCATAAAAATAATATTTTTATTAGTAATTAGGTTGCTAACTAAACCTTTTTACTAACTTCCGTAATATTTTTGCACTAACATTTTCTATTTTTTCTACTATTTATTATTCCGCATTTAAATTCTAGAAAGATTGTATAGGTTGCATTTTTATCATGTAATAGCGAGGACCTTTATATCGCTTTTACTTTCTCTGTGACCGCCATATTATGTATCTCTTCCCAAAGCCATGTAATAAATAGACGACCTTTACATTTCCGCAATTTATTTTCCGCACCTATTAACTTCTAGTAACTAAGCGTATGGCAAGATTAACTTAATCAATCTAGATCACTAACCACAAGATAAATATCCTAATACAACACACTTTTCACACATGCACCTCCTTAGGTATCCTCTGTCGCCTTACGAATAATGATCAAGTCCTCGAACGTGGGGGTATCTTAGCTAAGACGCTTACAAATATCATCATAATCCCTTCAATATAAAGATCATAGTCCCCGATGACTCTCTATGCTGCTCATTAATATATGATCTCGCCCTCGATTGTTGCCTCACTAAAAGTGATGATCGTCCCTACGAACATGCTAAGGTATCCCTACAAGTTGTTTCTATGACCATCCGATGTCCCTTCGAATGTCCCCTTTACATCCAATGAATAAGGTTACCTATCAACCAATGGTATGTATAGCCTTATTCTAAAGGAAAGCAAAATAACACGGAAACGACTGCCTGAAAAGGGTAAAAATAAGTCTCTTTTGCTTTCTCAATCAATATATATATATATATATATATATATATATATATTTATTTTAAAACTTGATTAGTCTATCAGTTACTTGTCAAGTAGTAACTGATAAATAATAATAAATATTGCATAAATGACCTATAAAATAATATTTTTATGGTATCTTTAATAAACATAAAAAAATAGCTGACATTCTAAGAGATGACATTGCCGGCAGATAACAGAAACGACGAAGACGTTGATCCTCGTGAGAGGAGTACGAGGAAGGTCAAAGGGAAAGAATCGGAGGAAAGCAAGGCACAATGGAGTAACATTTTTTGGGGTTCCAAAGATGAATACCTATAGAAATGTTCTTCAAATATCATTCTCTTTTTCATTTTTCTTTTAAAAACTTTCTCCTTCATTTTTCTCAATTGAGAATGCTAACTGCGAATTGGTCTGAAATATTATTTGAATTTTAAAGAATGTTCTTTTCCTTCTTATTTTCTTTACTTTAACTTTATTATCTCATGTATGCGATTTTAATAGTTATAATTTCATTATTTTTTGAATTTTCAGGTTGAATCACATTTTTTATCGAGGAAAACTGAGTTGGTAAATAATATATGGTGATACAGATTGAACGTTGATTTAACATAGGCGGAAGAATTAGGCAAATAAATTATTTGACTTCACTTTTCTTTTCTATAATTAATTGGAAGAATAAAAAAGGTATGGAATTTCAAGTATATTCTGTTTCATCTTTATTTTTCATATCTTTTCTAATTATATATTAAATAGGAGATTTGATTGATCATAATTTAATATTTTTCAGTTTGAATTGACAAAATTAAGGTAGAATCAGACTAATATATTATTTGCTTTCACTTTTTCTTTTCTATAATTAATTGGAAGAATAAAAAAAATGAAATTTCAACTATATTTCTTTTTTGTCTTTATTTTTCTTTTATATTTTTTAATTATATATCAAATAGAAGATTTGATCAATTATAATTTAATTATTTATTTTCAGGTTGAGCTATATTTTGTTAGACGATAAAATTGAATAAAATTGGATGTATGAAGTATACTATTCCATAGATTATAATTATGAAAAAACAACTTTTGCTTTTGTTCTTTTGTATGAAGTTAATTTGGCAATATTAATTTTATCTATATATATGAATTTTGGGAAATTTATGATTACTTACAAGTGAATGTAAATATATTATGATTTACTACTAATTTTATTATATATGACTATGTTTTATCTTGGTAAAATAGTTTTCACATTTTTTTTAAAAATTCAAATTAATGTAGACAAATATTTTTTATCATGGTGTATAGCAAGACACACCATTTTTTCTACTTTACAAAATATAATTTATCCTAAAGAATTATTTGATATGTACAATTTTTTTTATAAAAAAATATTAAACATATTAAAATTTTATATCTAAAATTGGAACCATTTGTTTTCTATTTTACAAAATATAATTTATCTTAAAGCATTTTTTCGATTTGTACAAATTTCAATATAAAAATTTAAAAACAATTAAATATATTAAAAATTTATATCTAAAATTTGAATGTTAATCGATATTTGTATTGTTTATACTAATGAAGTAATAATAAAATTCAATTCTTTTTAATAATTAATACATTGGATAAAAAGAATTAATTATTAAAATGGCATTTCAATAATTAATTCTTTGTATTCTTTTTAATACAAAATCAATGGTTCTTGTTAATTTACACCCATTAAATTTAATAAAATTAGGTGTATATCCATTTGGTGAGAATGTCAATGTATTTACACCCATTTAAAAACAGGTGTAAATATTCTAGATTACACTTTTAAATATAAATCGGTGTAAATAGGTTTTATGATGCCCCTATTTTAATAAAAATCGGCTGTTCATACATTCTTAATTACACCCTCTTTAAATAAAACATTGGGTGTAAATATATGATAATTTACACCTTTTAATTAATATTGGTGTAATTACACCGCTTTTAAAATACTTTACACATTTTTAATATAATTTAAACCCTATTTCATATGCTACATTACACCCTATTTTAATGATCACATTTCTTCATATTTCATGTGCTAAGAAATTCATAATATTCAATTATAATTTTTACTATCTATGAAACACCGACACCAACACAAATGGAGGGATCATTAGAAGAAGATGAACTAATGTATTTATAATTAATTCTACATTTGGTCATGAATCAACTATTTTGTTGCCACTATTTTGCGGTTTTTCTAGGATGGAAAACTCAATCTCCTCCGTCTTAGGTTTAAGGAATGCCGCTTATATGCTTCTCAGAGTGCAATCGCTTCCTCGATAAGGTTCTTAGTATTTACCGTTCATCCGCATAGTTTCTAATGAGCCACTAATATTTCCAGCCAAACTCATGTCATTGAACTGCTCAACTAGAGATTTTTCCGAAAGGTAAGTCGATAAGCCGTGATAACCCTCGTGGTGAGCAAGATCAAAGGCAAGATATCCACCAAGGTTTTGTAAGTTGGATTTAGGCCAAATTTGGCTTTGCCTGTCGACAATAAAGTTGCAACCATTTTTCCCGAAACACAACTTTTATATCAAATACAGTAAGATAGAACAAAATATTTCTTTCAAAGTTCCAACAACCTATTTTTACCTAAATACATGCTAATTTCATATGGTTATGATAATCTCTAAACATTTGCAATTAGGTAAAGACATCTCAATGGTTTTACAATGTATATTTAATGTGTTTAAGCAACTGGTGTTTGTGAATTATGCTCGCCGAATATGCAGCCCAATGAACAACAATCCATCCAAATTTATCCGAAATCTATGCAATCTTGAAAATAAAGTATGTGTTGTAAGGCATCAATGACATTCATTTGAACTAGAAAAATGAGAGATAAGATTTGTTCCCCTTTTGATATAGTAGGAAGTTTTTCATGTATGTTAAATAGTTCCATTTAAATATGGATTAAGTTTGCCAAGGATACGTGGACTGAGCTATGATGGAGCAAGTAACATGAAAGGGGAATACAATGGTCTCAAAAGCTTGATATTGAAAGATACTTGCTCTGCATTTTTTGTTCATTGTTTTGCCATCAACTCAATTAGCTTTGTGACATTAGCAAAAACATTCTGAAATTGTAATATTTTTTAATTTGGTTGCTAATTTGTCTAAAGTTGTTAGAGCATCATCTAAGTGTCGAGATATTCTTCGTGAAAGTCATATTGAAAAGATGAAGGAAGCATTGAAGGGGAAATCTCCAAAGGTAATCGTTTGAATCAAGAAACTACAATTAAGAAGGCGGAGAAACTAGATGGAGTTCACATTATGGTACATTACTTAGCACTTTATTCTCTATGATTGATGTGCTAGAAATGGTTGAGGAAGATGGATTGAATTTAGATCAAAAGAGTGAAGCACTTTTTAGCACTTTTATGATGAAGTATATGCAATATTTTGAATTTATTTTCATTGCACTTGATGAGAAAAGTTTTAGGAATTACTCATGACTTATCTCAAGCATTACAAAATGTGATCAAGATATTGTAAATGCCATGAAATTAGTTAAAGTTTCCAAAAATAGGCTTCAAGCTATAAGGGACAATGGTTGATTCTACTCAATGAGGTTTCATTATTTTGTGAACATAATGATGTTGACATTCCAAATATGGATGATTCATTTCAATCAAGACACAAAAGTTGAAGAGAAAATGAAAAGTTTCTAATTTACTTCATTTTCAAGTTCAATTGTTCTATGATGTCATTGATTGACAACTTCAAGAATTGAATAATCGCTTTTACAAAAGTGAATAATGAATTACTCCTTTATGTAGCTTGTTTAAGTCCAAGACATTACTTTTCTTCATTTGATAAGGAGAAGTTGTTTGCTTAGCTCAATTTTAAAAATTATTTCTTAGACATATTCGACAATGACTTTTTAGAGTTGGAGGCTATTAGCGATCTTGCTATAAAACTCGTGGAAACAAAAAAAAGTTGTGTATCCATTGGTATATTTACTTTAGACTTATCTCCAATATTATCGATGGCAACTACAACGGTTGAAAGAGATTTTTCTACTATGAATATTATCAAGAATCGAATGTGAAATCGATGAGATGAACGTTAAATGATTGTCTAGTTATTTATATTGAGAGAGATATTTTGTTCATGTTGAAAATGAGAGAATCATTCAACATTTTTAGAATATGAAAATCGTGGAAAAGAATTATGATGTATATTTAGATATTTGAAAATTAAATTATATATATATATATATATATATATATATATATATATATATATATATATATATATATATAATGACCCCACTACAATAATTTTATGGGTCCGCCCTCGAATATAACCGACGATAACTTAACATACACATCGTACCCATGTGAACACATGGGTATTAATATGATACGCGCATATGTAACAAAAATTTATAACACAATTTTGTTTTTATTTTAAAAATATATTTTTCTTTAAAATATAATAAAAAAATTTTATAAAATAATTTTATTTTTCTTATTTATAATTTTATTTTATTTTCATAACAAAAACGTGGTACTATTATCAAAGATCCGAAGTAACGCATCTAATATTTCATTAGTTTTGTTTAAAAGAATGATCTGAAGATGGTTAAAGTTATTCACATCTATTAACCATCAAGTTAATCTTTTTTATTCACACGTGTTAACAATCAAGTTAATCTTTTGTTTAATATTTTGATGAAAAAGATTGTTATCACCACACAATAACGATGAAAAAATATGAAAGAAAGAAAATAAGACAATGATTTTCTGCAGAGTTTCTCTCTACCCACAATCTTTGGAACACTTTCTTATTCACTTCCAACTGCAAATATGGTGAATGAATTAATTAATCACAAAAATATGAATTATTCCATCTATTTATAATTTAAGGTTAGCTTTCTCCTAAGCCAAAAGTCCAAAACTATAAAATCCCAAGATACATATTTTGAAACTAAAGCAAATCTATTTATTTTAGACCTAAATCAAATCTATCTATTTTAGATATAAATCAAATTTGTGTGTAACAAATTTCTTCCACACTTCGACACAATCTTTTATATACTTCTTTATTTTTTGTAGAGCAAGATGTTTCGATACAAGAAATTATACTTTCAACATCTAAGATATTAGATAATAGAAATTCTCCTTTCGATCCTTCGTGAGATTGACTAAGATTGCGAATTTTGCACTTGCAAAAGTGGAAATTGTTACACTAAACTAAACAAATATAATATATTCTATAGTCTCTATCACTAAAGTTTTCATATATTTTAAATATATGATTCCAAAAATAATCTTACAAATAGGAGGGATATATAGGTGGCAAATGAGTCATAGGCGATTCGTCTGGCCCACCCCACATTTAGCTCACAAATAAAGAGCGGACGGACAAGCATGTCAAGTGAAATGGGCATAAAAATCTAGCTCTCGTTGTTGGCGGCAGCGGGCTTGCCTACCTACTTTTTTATTTATTTATTTTTTCTATTTTTTAATAATTAATAGGTTATTTTAACATTTCAATTAGTTTTTCATTTATATTTTAGGGCAATTTTTATAAGCATCTTTGAACATATTTTACTTCAAAAATATTACATAAATTCACAAATTAATATATAAAATAAAACCATATGAAATTAGAATTATTAGAATTAACTAAAAGAAAGTTGAATTAAGGTTGGACAAGTTAAACTAATAGGTGCGGCTGATTTTGGTTAACGATGGATTTGAGCATGACAAAATTTGATGGATGGCGGTCTTTAGCGGGGCAAACTTTGATAGACGATGAGACCAAAATCCAAACTGCCATTTTATGGCAGGTGTGCGGGTCAGTGATCGAAAAAATAGCAAGTGTACTATTTTCACCGATGTAGTAATAATGAGTGTTACTCCAAGTATCGATCTCGAGGATGTAGGAATACTAAGTGTGACGACTTACTCAATTGAACAAAAACAATAGTTTGATGTTGATTGGATTAAATCCTTGCAGAAATATAAGTTTGACACAATGTAAAAATTTACTTCTTGTTTGACTTAAATATGCTAGGGTAAGTGTATAATTTGCCATGTAAAAATATTTCTTTTTGATCTATTCAACATGTTCATATACCTCAACTACCGATTCTCAATATTATCTTTTCTCAATTCCTTAGTGAAAAAACCTTTAACCTTCTTTCCTAATGTCAATGTCCATTTAAATTAGCAAAGAGATTAGGCATTTAGTAATCAAGAATTATACTGGTTATTATAATATTAGCCTAGTCCTAGGTGAAATCCTTAACAATATTACTATTTAGAAAACCTTAACACGACCGTCCGACTCTAATGTGCTAAAAAGATAACCCTATGTTCCCATAGGCAAAACTATGAATTCTAAATCACAAAATTGATGCATAAAGAACTCTATTGTTGATTAAAACAAAGTGATCAAGATTCTTAACATAGCAAACTAGCGACACCCCTTCTAGCATGGGGGTTTATCCTCTCATAATATTCGTACAAACTACAATATGAATAAAGATAGACATTACAATAGATTTGATTGGTTGATTCTTCAATTGCTTCAATAAGATGAAAGAGCTTCTTCTCCAATTCTCGAATGTCTCAATTTTTCTTCTCGTAACTCGATATCAAAAGTCAAAAGTCCTTTCTCAATCCTAAAACTAAATTAAATAGTCTCAATACAAATCTTAGCCAAGCAGAATGTCCAAAGTGCCCTCCAAAGTCCAGATTCACTTAAAAACCCTAAAATATAAAACATCTTTCGCGTTACTAACACGGGTTGTCCTGGGCAACACTGGCCGTGTTGATCCTTGATTTTTAAGATCTTCTTTTTTGCTTCAGGCCTCCTAACACGGGCCGTGCCAAGCCAGACGGGCGCCCGTGTCAACCCTCTGTTTTTAGTATGGAGACAAGTCCAGCTCTTGACATGGGCCGTGTTGTGAGACACAGACAATGTTGCTTCCCATTCTTTCAACTTTTCCTTTCTTTGGACCTTGTACTCTTCATTCCTCTCCGCACTATGCCTTGGATCATTCACTCAACCTGAAATATGCATGCTACCAACCAACAAAAACATATACTGCTGGTGGATTTTCTTTAAACCAATGGTAAAAAGGACAATGTTGATTAAATTTTCTCTTTACATTGTAGATTTTCATATCAAATGGCCTATTAGGGTAAGGTGATATGTCTCCATAAAAATCATCTCAGATAATAAATTGAATCCTTTCAAGATAACTAGAAAAATATGAAGTCGACATAGCAAATGTAATCACTATCACCCACTTAATAAGACATTGTCTTCTAAACAATCAATTTTAACATTTGTATAAGTTTACCCGTGAAGATCCAATTTCAAATTATGTACTTCAATCTTTTCGTATCACTACTAGCTCTATATTATTTTCATCATCTTCATCACCGTGATACCCAATAAATTTTCTTACAAGCCATAAGTCTCATCCAATGATTTTACAAGGTAAGCTCGATTAGCATAATCATTCCCGAGGAAGAAACAACTTTGGGAATTACCCTTTCATCATTTAAATAAGACAAATCAAAAGAGACAATGTTATTCTCTAGTCCCACCTAGACTAGACCTTTATAGAATATATAACATCATCAAGAGATAATGAGTATCATTAATATAAATCCAATTTTTTGTCCAAATTTTAAGAAAGTAAGACATTGACGCACACTATAAATTACTACAACTACATAATCGTGTGGGTTAAATGTAGGATTAGTAGATAAAACAACTTTATGCACATCATATTCATAATGATCACTTTTCTATACCAATCCAAGATGTAGATGGGTGGTAAATATAGACGTTGTGACACCCGATTTAATTTGAATATTAAATAAATGGGAATTTAATTATTTATTTAATTAAAGTCTTAAGTATTTATATTTTTAGGATTTAATTGGATTAACTAAAGGAAGAAGGGTTGAGGTGTGCGAGTAAATAGTGAGTGGAGGAATCACTCTACTTTTACTAATTATTAATTATGTATTTTATTTGGAATAATAAAGGAGTATTAAAAGGAATATAAAAAGGAAAAGAAGGAAAAGGAGTCTTTTGGGAAAAAGTCGCTTAATGAATTGGAGAAGAGAAGAGAAGAGAGGAAAGTCACGAGGAAATCAAGATCATCGCGAGGTGGTGGGGTGATTTCATTCGGTTTTAATGCCTTATGGGTTTTGGGATTCAACCGGGTAATTGGGTATGTTGGGAAAATTGATTATAGGTTTGTAGGATGAAACCCTATTTTGTGTCTGTGTATGGAATTAGGATCATTAGTGTGTCGAATAAATAATAGGAATGATGAAACTATGATATATGATGTTGGAATGATGTAAAATGGTTGTATGTTGGTGTTTCCGAAGTTATAATTCGTATAGGAATGATTGGAAGTGAATGAGAATGCATAATGCCAAAATAAAGTGCATTTGTCAGGTCGTGGGAACCGGTTCCCAGTGGGGACGATCGGGTTCCCAGTGTCACAATTTCAAAACTGGGCATTTTGTACGTGGGAACCGGTTCCCAGTGGGGAGGAACCGGGTTCCCCATATAAAATTCCATGGAAAGCTTATTTTCAAATTGTGGGAACCGGGTTCCAATGAGGAACCGTTACCACCGTAATTTTCCAAAACATCTAAAACTTCAAAATTCATATTTTCCAAACCGTAAGTCCGATTCGAAAGCTTTCGCATTATTTCTTAAATTTAAAATACTATCTTTTAGAGAGGAAAAATATTATTTTCCAAAATTATTTTTAAAAGAGTCGAGCCCGATTTTGAAAAGTGTGGACAAGCATGATAAAATTAATACAAGTGGTCCGAAAGTTATGGATGAGAACTAATGCGCATAATGTTGTATTTTGATATTCATTATGATCAAATGTGATACATTGTGAATTGGCATTTTGTGAATTATATTGATATCATGATCTCGTGAAGTGATGTTACATGCTTTTATGATGCATGCATGAGCATTTGTTAAATTGGTTCATTCCTATTGTGCGGAAGTGAATGTGCGAGCCAATAGACTTACCCGGATTTAGAGGTAGTGAGGCTAGATTCTTGACCCAATGGTGTGGGCGAATCATGGATTTTACCGCCATTCCACACATGTAAACGGGAGCATTGAACTCGGTTGGTACCACATGCATAGAGTCTCGATTGCATACGGATTGTAACATGCTAGGATGGTTTCCGTTGCAATTTCCATTGTTTGTTATATTACATGTTCATGGTGTGAAATGCCTTGTGAATTGACTATGATTATGTGTTTGATAATGGACTAATGCATTCGATTATTCTGTATTTAAAACGATAATGCATTTTATATTGATAGAAATCTCACCCTTACTTTGATGATTTCAGATCCAAGTGATTAGCTGCTTGAGTGGTGAGGATAACTCTAGAGTTAAGTCGCTTAGTTAATCCGTGTCGTCGTGCTCGTAAATGTAAACGGGGAAACGTTTGTTTGATGTCCTTTGATGGATCCTTAATGGTTTTGAATTATGTTTTGGTTTATTATCTTGGAATAACTATGATGATGTATTCGGGATTAGTTTTCATTTCACCAAACATAACTATAAGTCCTGCTTTATTTAATAATTTATTCTTCAAAGGAAAGCATGACAATTGTGTTGATTGATTTGAAATATTTAAATTGCGCTTTGAATTTTGATTAAATACTCGATTATTATTTATAAAAACGCAGTAATTATAAGGTGTTACAATAGTGGTATCGAGCATAGTCGGTCTTGTCTTAGTGTCGTTATCCCTTTAGTATGCGATTAGTGTAAAGTAACAATCGCTGATACTTGGTGCTGATGTAGATTGTTTTGTAATGTTACAACAATAGTTGGAAGAGGTAATGTAAGAAACGACGATGTTATTGATGAGGCTTTGGGAATGTTAATGGAGTGCTCGGAGGAATCAACAGAGCCGCGGATTGGTGCCGATGCATAATGGGGAATTTTCGAGGAATAATCCTCCATTGTTCAAGGGTGCACATGATCCCGGGTGCTCGGAGGGTTGAAGAAGATCGAGAGGATCTTCAGTGATTGATTGTGCCGAGGGGCAAGGTGAGGTATGGTACTCACATGCCGGCGAGAAAGTCGATGACCTGTGGGTTGCTACCATAATTGAAATGGAAGAAGATGGTATTGCATTGATCAATGTGTCGTGAGAGCTTTTCCGAGAAGGTACTTTCCGAAGACATTCTCGTAAGAAAGATTGAGTTTCGAGCTCAAGCAAGGCAACAAGTCCGTGGAGAGTATGCTACTAAGTTTACTAATTAGCAAAGTATTATGCTCATTACACTAACGATGCAGATGGAGAATTTTCCAAATGTATCAAGTTTGAGAATGGATCATGGGATGAGATCAAGCAGGTATCACATCGTATTAGAAGGTTTCCGATTTGGTTGACCGTAGTAGGATTCCGAAGAAGATCTTACTAGCACTAAGTCGAATGCTCGAGTTATGTTGATCGAAGGGAAAGAGACAGATGGATCGTGGTAAGCCATATGATAGAATAATCGAACTGAGGTTGGAAGAAGCTTCAGCGGGGAGACTCGGTTCTTCCGGTTCTTCCGTAAAAGTGCGTATGTGAATCGTCACCGAGCCCCGAATGCAAGAATGAAGCAAGGAAGTGCAACAATTGTGGAAGATTCCATTTAGCCGCCGAGTGCATCTAGAAGGATAACTTGTTACAACTGTATGAAGAAGGACACACTCGTCATAGCGGTACTAAGCCAAAGAAAGAGCAAGTCGGTGGAAAATGTTCGCGGTCGATCGATGTTGCCGATGATCGGTTGATTAAAGGTACATGTTTATTAATGACATACCTTTAATTGCGATTATTGAATCGGAGCGACATTCTTTTATTGCTTTGGATTGTGCTAAAAGATTGAACTGGAAATTTCTAATTTGATGGAAGTATGGTTATTGACACCCCGCCAAGTTCGTTGACTACTTGTATGTTTGTAGGAATTGTCCTATTGTTATTTTCGATAGAGGTTTCGTATGGATTTAGTGTGCCTACCAGAACAACTTGATATTATCCTTGGAATGAACTGTTGGTATTCAACTAGGTTCATATCAATTTTTGAGAAGACGGTCATATTTCCCGAGGTAGCTAAAGTGAAGATGGACTATGTCGCCATATGAATTCAAAATTACAGAGAGGGTGCAGTAGTGTTTATGTTATATTCTTCGACGGAAGTGAAAGGAAGGCTAAGAGTGGTGAATTACCGCTAGAATCAATTTCCGTATATCGAGGATGTTAAGAGCCACACCGAGAGAGGAGGAGCTATAGATTTGATTCTCGAACTAGACCGTGTCGGCGTCGCCTACCACATGTCGGCATCCGAGTTATCGAGTTGAAGAAACAATTGGAAGAGTTGCTTGAGAAGAAGTTTATTGCCTAGTGTTTCACCGTAAGCGCCTGTATTGTTGGTCAAGAAGAAGGAAGTTACGGCGAGACTATGTGTGACCTACAGCAATTGAATAAAGTGACAATCAAGAATCGGTATCCGCTGCCGAGGATTGATGATTTGATGGATCAGCTTGGTCGGAGCCGTATTTAGTAAAATTGATCCGAGGTATGGATATCATCGATTCGTGTTAAGGCGAAGATATTTAAGACCGTGAGAACGAGGTACGGGCATTATGAATATTCTGTTATGCCGCTTAGAGTTACTAATGCACCGGTGTTTTCATGGAGTATATGAACATGATATTTCATCCGATCTTGACAAGTTTGTGGTGGTGTTTATTGACTACATTTTGATCTATTCAAAGAATGATGTAGAGCATGCAAAGCATCTTAGGATTGTATTGGAATTGTTAGGAAAAGAAACTTTATGCTAAGTTGTCTAAATGCGAGTTTTGTTGTTTAATGATTTTCATGTGATTTCCAAGAATGGTATCATTGCTGATCCTACAAATGTAGAAGCGTATCCTGGGAAGTCAAGAATGCTTCAGATATTATAGTTTTCTTGGTCTCATGGGTTACTACAGAAATTCATTGAGGGATTTTCGGGTTAGCTTTACCGCTGACTAAGTTGACGAGAAAGGGTCAAGCGCTTGTTTGGGATGTATGTGAGAAAGGATTCCAAGAGTTGAAGAGGAGGTCGACTAGTGCTCCGATTCTCGATTTTTCCGAATCCGCAGTAATCTTTGTGTGTATCAGGATGCATCCTTGATGGGTTTAGAGGTGTTTTGATGCAAGATAGGCAGGTTGTGGCTTATGCTTCAAGATGCTTGAAGATTCATGAAAGGAATTATCCGACTCATGATTTAGAGTTGGCAAATTGTATTTGTTTTGAAATTATGGAGGCATTATCTCAGATGGTTCACTTGAAGTGTTCAAAGGATCAAGAGCCCAAGTATCTCTTTATCGAAGGAATTGAATATGAGGCGTAGAAGATGGTTAGAATTTCTCAAGGATTATAATTTTTTGAATTACCATCCCGGTAAGGCAAACGTTATGGCAGATGCGCTGAGCAGAAGTCCTTGATATGTCGATGTTAATGGTTCGTGAATTGATTTAGTGGAACAATTCGTAGACTTAAGTTTGGTATGTGAAACTATCCGAATAGTGTGAAATTGGCATGTTGAATTAGTGGTATTTTGGAAGAGATTCAAATGGGCGAAGTCTCGATGTTGGTTTAGTAGAAGTCGATAATCGACAACCAAGGTCAAGGAGGTGAGTTCCAATCGATGAGAATGGCGCTATGAGATTTGGTGATAGGGTGTGTCCTTGATGTTGAGATCGAAGAGTATCTTGAAGAAGGACATCAAAGTGGGTTGAGTATTCATCCCGGTGCTACTAAGATGTATCATGATTTGAAGAAATTATTTTGGTGGCCCGGAATGAAAAGGAAATTGCCGAGTTTGTGTATGCGTGTTTGGTTTGTCGAATCAAGATTGAACATCGGGTTGCCGGGATTGATGGAACCGTTGTTTGTTCCAGTGGAAATGGGATGGCATTTCAATGGATTTCGTGTCCGTTTGCCGAGGACAACGAAGAACTGTGATTCTATTTGGGTTATTGTCGATCGATTGACAAAGTCTCGCTTCACTTTATCCGATAAGAATGGATTATCCGATGGAGAGGTTGCATCATGTTGAGAGGATTGTAAGTTTGCATGGTATTCCGCCTAGCATTGGCGATAGAGATCCGAGGTTTACTTCTAAGTTCGGACAGATTGCAGGAAGCTCGGTACAAAGTTACGATTGAGTTCCACATCATCCACGCATGATGGTCGACGGAGAGGACGATTCAACAAGAAGATTTGTTGAGGGCTTGTGTTAGAGAAAGGTGGAGCTTGGGATAGCTACTATCGTTGATAGAGTTTACCTACAACAGTTTTCATTCGAGCATCGGATGGCTCCGCTCGAGGCATTGTACCAGAGGTGTCGGACACCGCCTGTGTTGGTACGAATGGAGAAAGTGTCCGATTGGGCCGAGATCGCCAACAAACTTTAAAAGATCAAGATGATTCAGGGAAGATGACAACTTCTCGAGTCGCGTAAAAGTTATCATGATAAGAGGAGGAAAGATCTTGTTTAATGAAGGAGATCACATGTTCATGCGAGTTATCCGATGACCGGTATGTCGAGCTTGAAGTCAAAGAAGTTGACTCGTGTTTTATTGGTCCGCTTCAGATTACCAGAGAGTTGGGAAGGTCTTATCGATTGCTTTACCGCCGCCACTTTGCGAATTTGCATGATGTTTTCCATGTATCTCGCTTGAGGAGGTACATTGCGGATCCGTCTCATGAGATTCAAGTATGATGTCAAAAAGGGATAATTTGATCTGAAGCAGACTGTGAGAATTGAGGATCAAAAGTGAAGCAATTACGGGTAAAGAGATAGCACCGGCACGAGTAGCTTGGGAGGACCAACTGAGGAAATGTCACTTGGGAACCTGGAGAGTCGATGAACTCGTATCCCTAACTTTCGTTTGGTATGTTTTCGAGGACTAAAACTTTTTAGTGCGGAGAGTTGACACCCGATTTAATTCAATATTAAATAAATGGGAATTTAATTATTTATTTAATTAAAGTCTTAAGTATTTATATTTTTTGGATTTAATTGGATTAATCAAGGAAGAAGGTTGAGGTGTGCGAGTAAATAGTGAGTGTGGGAGTAAATCACTCTACTTTTACTAATTATTAATTATGTATTTTATTTGGAATAATAAAGGAGTATTAAAAGGAATATAAAAGGAAAAGAAGGAAAAAGAGTCTTTTGGGAAAAGCTATTTCACGTAGAATGAGAAGAGAAGAGAAGAGAGGAAAAAGTCGACGCCAGGAAATCAAGATCATCGAGGTAAGGGGATTTCATTCGATTTTAATGCCTTATGGGTTTTGGGATTCAACCGGGTAATTGGGTATGTTGGGAAAATTGATTATAGGTTTGTAGGATGAAACCCTATTTTGTGTCGGTGTATGGAATTAGGATCATTAGTGTGTCGAATAAATAATAGGAATGATGAAACTATGATATATGATGTTGGAATGATGTAAAATGGTAGTATGTTGGTGTTTCCGAAGTTATAATTCGTATAGGAATGATTGGAAGTGAATGAGAATGCATAATGCTGTCAAAAATAGCGAATTTGTCATTGGTCGTGGGAACGGTTCCCAGTGGGGAGGAACCGGTTCCCAAAGGTCACAATTAAATCAAGATTTAATGCGGGAACCGTCCTAGGGGAGGAACCGTTCCCATACAAAATTCCAGGAAGCTTATTTTCAAATGGGAACTGTTCTCCTGAGGAACCGTTACCACTGTAATTTTCCAAAACATCTAAAACTTCAAAATTCATATTTTTCAAACCGTAATTCCGATTCGAAAAGCTGCTTTCGCATTATTTCTTAAATTTAAAATACTATCTTTTAGAGAGGAAAAATATTATTTTTGCCAAAATTATTTTTAAAAGAGTCGAGCCCGATTTTGAAAAGTGTGGAAAGTTAAGGATAATGGGAATTAATACAAGTGGTCCGAAGTTATGATGAGAACTAATGCGCATAATGTTGTATTTTGATATTCATTATGATTAAATGTGATACATTGTGAATTGGCATTATGTGAATTATATTGATATCATGATCGTGAAGTGATGTTGCATGCTTCATGATGCATGCATGAGCATGTTAAATTGGTTCATTCCCATTGCGGAAGTGAACAAAGTGAGCCAATAGACTTACCCGGATTTAGAGGTAGTGAGGCTAGATTCTTGACCCAATGGTTGTGGGCGAATCATGGATTTCACTGCTTTCCACATGTAAACGGAGCAAGGTGAACTCGGTACCACATGCATGAGTCTCATTGCATATGGGATTGTAACATGCTAGGATGGTTTCCAGTGTTGCAATTTGTTTGTTATATTACATGTTCATGGTGTGAAATGCCTTGTGAATTGACTATGATTATGTGTTTGGATAATGGACTAATGCATTCGATTATTCTCGTTGTATTAAAAACGTATAATGCATTTTATATTGGATAGAAATCTCACCTTTACTTTGATGATTTCAGATCGAAGTGATTAGCTTCTTGGAGTTGGTGAGGATAGCTCTAGAGTTGAGTCGCTTAGTTAACCGTCGCTGTCGTGCTCGTAGATGTAACATCGGGGAAACGTTTGTTTGAAGTCCTTTGATGGATCCTTAATGGTTTTGAATTATGTTTTGGTTTATTATCCTGGAATAACTATGATGATGTATTCGGGATTAGTTATGTTTCATTTCCGCTGTCAAACATAACTATAAGTCTGTTTTATTTAATAATTTATTCTTCAGTGAAAGCATGACAACTGTGTTGATTGATTTGAAATATTTAAATTGTGACGCCTCTTGAATTTTGATTAAATACTCTGATTATTATTTATAAAAACGCGGGTAATTAGAAGGGGTGTTACAGACGCCGCCTTTTTAAAAGGATTGAAGAGTGTTATATGGGTAACTTCAGAACTAGAATTCACCTTGGCTAGCCAACCATGACTTGAACCACAAAGTCTCTTGTTAGAAGGTACTTGTAGTTTGAACTTGTAACTAGTTTTGGATAAAATTCCAAATAAACTTTTCTTCGTTGTTCTACCACTCTTTTTTTTGCACTTCTGTTTTGTGGGAATCATAAGCATGGGCAATACATTATTATGTATTTGTGAATTTTGATAACTAAACTTTGCGATAGAATACCAATTTTTGCATACAGCACTAAAATAAATGTGATCTATAGGTTCTACTAACTTATCAAAAATTAAATTTAAAGGAAGTGCTTCTAAGTTCCTCCAATCTATCTTCATAGACAAAACTGAAAACAGATATAAGAAAAAGAGAGAGGTTATTTGTTTTTTGTTTTTGGAAAAGTAAGAAAAGAAAGAGTAGTTTCGAACTATCAGAAAATCAAAGTATACATTGTATTGTCGTTGTGTTTGATATATTTATATTAAAGTATTTCAATTTTTGTTATCTTAGTTTGACGTAAAATTAGGGATTCAGTTGGAGAAAATCTTTGCAGTTTATATGTTTGGGTCAGTTAATCTAACCAAATATTCAAAATATAAATGTGTTTTAGATTTTCTTATAAAGTTAGATACCAAATAAATACTTTTTAAACCAGTCCGTACTATGTTTTAGATCTAACAATATCATTTATTTACTTAACAACATTTGTTTATATTCAGCGAAAACTTTCTCCACTCAAAAAGCCAAAATTTCCTATTTCCTAAATAAAATGCAAGCGTTGCTCCCAATATTTATTGAAAACAAAACACTTATTAAAAACTAACTAAGTAAGTAGTCAAACTACAAGACTATATATTTCTATAAGACAAGCTATAACTTGCCACGACTCTTTTTATTCAACCATCTTTATTTTTTTCTTTAATTTTTAATTTTTAGTTATCATTATTACTTATTTAATTTTCTTTAATAAAACTTATTTTTGACTTGATCAATAACTATTCACGAGATTCATTTAAATTTTGATTCCACAAATTTTTTAATCTTTCATTTATAATTTTTTAAAGAATTTCATTTCATTTTTATTTTACTAAAAACGACATTCATTCAAATGGATATAATATATGAAATAATACAAAATTTAAATCGCTACAAAATAAAAAGAATGAATTTACGAACAAATTCACAACATTAATAGCATATAAAATGCCTACAAATGGGGCAAAGCCTACAAATATAATGAAATTGAAATGTTTGGAATACTCAGGTCTATGAGTCTAGGGCATTAATATCGTTAAAGTCATTGGTTGAATATGCACTAAGTCAAAACTAATCTATCAATCTGAACAGAACAAACACCACACCAAAACAAGAAAAGAAAATAATACTGCAATAAGACAACATTGCACTAAGAGGACGAAATCACGAAGAAGAAATAAACTAAAAGTAGACGTGAAATCATTTATTTGAATAAAATGTAAAGGAAAAAGAATTAAGAGTCGTAATTTTGGATAAAAAATTTACCCTAAAATCATCTCTTTGGATGAAGAACAGGAGAAAACTAGGGTTGAAGAAAGAATGGAGGCAATTAGCTAAGAATGTGTTATTTTAAATAGTTTAATTGAAAGGTATTAACAATATAATGAAATTTGACTCTACCAATGAATTATATAACCTAAATTTCGCCGATGTTTGAATTTTTCTTTAATCAAGACCAAGGTAATAACACATGTATGTTTACCCGTTCGATAATAACAACACCTACGTCTGGGGGCTACCAAGCAGAGACTAAATTAATTAGATGGTATCAATTTGTAGACCACATAAAACATACTTACAATCTACTCACTTAATCACTACCCTTTGCTAACTTCTATCTAAGACACACCTAGGTATGAGGCCCCTCAAATACCTCTTCAATCACACTCAACGATTGAGCAACTCTAAACACAATAGAGAACAAAATTGAAAGTCACTCTTCCAAGACACACAAAACTCAATGCTTAAAAGCTTATGAGAATTGACACACAAACACTCAATCCTTAAAAGCTTATGAGCATTTGATAGAGAACTCCAACCCCAAACAACCTTATTCCTCTATCAAGATGATATTAGAGAGGCTCACAATAATAATTCTACAACCCTAACAAAACACACACGTAAGTTCTACCTAAAACTAGGTATACACCAAGATTTATATAACATCATTTTGGACGGGTGGGTTTCTAAATCGCAACAATTAGGCTGCACAAGGTCCGCATAAACATCTCCAAGAAAGGGTCTTCAAATAGGAGGGAAATATAGGGTGGCAAACAAACCGTCTCGACTCGTCCCGCCATCCCTACACCTAGCTCGTGAAAAAGAGCGAGACGAACAAGCCCGTCAAGTGAAATGGGCATAAACATCTAGCTCTCCTCGCCACGCCATGTGTCGGAAGGCGGGCTTCTTTCCACCTACTTTTTATTTATTTATTTATTCTATTTTTAATAATTAATAGGTTATTTTAACATTTCAATTAGTTTTTCATTTATATTTTAGGGCAATTTTTATAAGCATCTTTGAACATATTTTACTTCAAAGAATATTACATAAATTCACAAATTAATATATAAAATAAAACCATATGGAATTAGAATTATTAGAATTAACTAAAAAGAAGGTTGAATTAAGGTTGGACAAGTTAAACTAATTGGTGCGGCTGATTTTGGCGAACGATGGATTTGGGCATGACAAAATTTGATGAATGGCGGTCTTTAGCGGGGCAGACTTTGATAGACGATGGGCCCAAAATCAAAACTATTATTTTATGGCAGGTGTGCGGGTCAGTGATCGAAAAAATAGCAAGTGTATTATTTTCACCGAGGTAGTAATAATGGGTTTTACTCCAAGTATCGATCTCAAGGATTGTGTAGGGAATACTAAGCGTGACGACTTACTCAATTGAGCAAAAACAATAGTTTGATGTTGATTGAATTAAATCCTTAAATATAAATTTGACGAATGTAAAATTGACTCTTGTTTGACTTCAACATGCTATGGTAAGTGAATAATTTGCCACTAATATATTTGTTGTCTCGGCAACACTTTTTAGGTAACATGTAAAAATTGTTGCCTTAAATTCATATTGGCAACGATTCATTTATTGTTGTCAAAATATGTTTGCAACCCTTGATAATTGTTGCCTAAAATACTTTAGGGGACGTTTATGGAGCGATACTCTTTATTTTTTGCCAACGGTTGTTAATTGTACTTTAACCGCTTTGTGGGACGATTTTAGAGCTAAAATATTATTTCTTTAGCAATGTTTGATAATTGTCCCCAAAATATTTTTGGGACATTTTTAGATTGTTACATTAATTCTAATAAAGGCTACATTTCAAATGTTGTATAAATGTTTTTAGCATTATCAAATTTTGTGGCAATCTTTCCTCCAAAACTTATACACTAAAACAAATATTTTCTCTAAATATTATTAATATATATAATATATATATTAAAAATTTTCTAACACATAATTATAAAATGTAAAATAGAAAATATTTTCCATTACTCCTCTCAATTGCCCATAAAAATAAAAAATTTCTATTAGATAGTAAAATAAAAAATTTCTAACACATGAATTTTAAATATTACCTCTCTCAATTCACACTCTTATTAAAAAAAAATAAAAATAGAAAAAGAAAAAGAATGTAAAAGGAATACAAAAGCTTTCGATCGATTCTCCTTCTTCTCGCTCACTACACATTCTGGTCACTGACCTAGCTCTCGACGCTCCGTCCTTCATCCGCCGCACTCAAACCTCTTTCGTCCACACCCTCCGCCGTGTTGTTCGTCAACTCGTCCAACTACCTCGCTCGCTGCTCGCTCGTCGTCGCCGTCCAACCGCTTTCGCCAGTCATCCGTACCGGTTGTGAGAAGGTTCAATGAATTTCAAGTAAACAGTGTGTGCATCGCCCATTTGACATCGTTAGGTTTCAAAATAAAAGTGTTGTTGTAGATTTGGTTTGAGTTTGAAGCCACCATAGATGAACCATAAGAGAAGAATCAAAAATGGAATTGGAAAAGGTAGAAGATGGATATAAATGAAATCGAAATACAAACTGAAATGGAAAAGCATGTAGGTATTAAGGTCGAGTATATGAGGTGGACAACTGCATAAGGAATCATATTTTCTCGTGATCCGACAAACATTAGGTTAATTGAGTTGTGTGACTTAGTTAGTGTTATTTTAATTACTTGAGGGTGAGCAACTGTGATTATATCAATGTTGTGTGATGCGGGTTCTCTTGCGTCTTCCCCCATTAAGATTGTAATCAGACCGCCGCCTAACCAAGTTCCTTATGCCACGCATCGCTTTAATTAATTTTCCGCTATAAAAACAGAAGCTAATCGAGCAAGATTCTTCAGGCTTATGAAGCTTATTATGGCAACCTTCATCCATCGAACCTCACGCCGCACTTTGTAGGTCACGAACTCACACTCTATCAACAATGATGGAAACTTTGTTCCAGGAGCAAGTATATTTGCTATTGGCAATGGTAACGAAAAGGCAGCTCACCAAGAGCTAGAGTTGCAACCTACAAAGTGTGTTGGTCTCCAGACATGCGCCGATCGTTTGGTGTCGATGTGTTAGTCGCTATTGATCGCCATTAGCGATGGTGTTGATATAATCTCACTTTCACCGCCGGCCAAGACTTTGTTAATCCCAAAGATATTTTTACGGATGAGGTTTCAATAGGTGCATTTAACGCGCTTTCTAGAAATGTATTATTTGTTGCTTCTACAGGAAATGATGGACCAACAGAAGGAAGTGTTTTGAATATTGCTCCATGGGTATTCACAATTGCTGCAAGTACATTAGATGAGACTTCAATAGATTTATAACGTTTGGTAACAAAAAAGTGACGGTAAATGTCATCGTAATTCAAAGTATTCTTCTTATTATTAGTATTAACTGATAGTAATATGTCATCGTAATTCAAAGTATTCTTCTTATTATTAGTATTAACTGATAGTAATATGTCATCGTAATTCAAATTATTCTTCTTATTATTAGTATTTATTAGTATTAACTGATAGTAATAAAATTTGAAATAATTGTTCTTTATTTTGTATTATTAGGAGCCGCCTTTTTGTAAACCACCAAACAAAGCCTTTTTTTGATTCTTGCTACGGATGGTAAGCTTGCCAATGTGATGTATCGTAACGCTGTAAGTACAAATCTCAAATCATTTACCTTGAAATAAAATTACTAACTAATTAAACGATGATTTCTTACACTTTTTATATGTATTGTTGCAGACGACTTTGTAGGCCAGGAACACTTGATCCTACAAAAGTGAAGGGGAAAATAGTGGCATGTGTTCGTTGTAAAAGTGACGCCAGTAGAATCGAATCGAATTCAATCCTCCGCTCGAAACGCATTTACTCTTTGATTTGTTTATAAAGATGCCAGCATCAAGCTTTATTATTTTCAACACAAGAAAAGATGATTTAATGATTATGAAAAAGGGGAAAAGTCGTTATTACCCTCAATTGATTATGATATGCATTACGACTAGCGCAAACTAGACGTAACGCATCGGGGAGATTCCTAGTGGGGTTTGTTATATAAAGGAATAGATGGAGCACCAAATATATAGTTATCTATAGCTTTATATATGAATATGTTTGATATGTTCAGGTGTTTTAATTGCTATTTCTATGATCGGAAAGTTTCTCCTTTGGGATTTTAAGAAGGATAGATTATGTGGGATCCTAGTGTTTGTTATTATGTGCTTCAAAGATCTTTGGATCTTCTGCGACACATATCCCTTAATGGGAATCGAGCATTTGTAGCTCGGATCTACAGGATCTATGGTTTGTTTTGTCCGAGGAGAAAGAAATTTGCTCGCAAGGATGAGACCCAGGTCACGATTCTCAAAAGGAAGTCGAAAGTCGAGCAATCGAGTTCTACTTTGCTAGTGGAAAGCAACGGGATGTTAGTAAGAGATGCATAAATGTCATCTTAATGAAAAATGTATCTAATCTATTTCATCACATACATTTTGAAAAGTTTGACCGATTAAAAATCTTCATCGTAAGTTGTGTTTTCGAAAGTGTACAAGCGCTACCACTTGTTCACAAGAAAGGTGACGCCAGAGAATTGAATCTAATCTGATTCTCCGCTCAAACGATTTACTCTTTTGATTTGTTTATAAATGTCATGAGCATCAAGCTTTATTATTTTCAACACAAGAAAGATGATTTAATGATTATGAAAAGGGAAAAGTTAATACCCTCAATTGATTTTGATATGTAACGACTAGCGCAAACTAGACGCAACGCATCGAGATTCTCGAGTAAGGGGTTTGTTATATAAAGGAATAGATGGAGCACCCTAAATATATATAGTTATCTATAGCTTTATATATGAATACGCTTGATATGTTTGTATGTTTTAATTGCTATTTCTATGATTGGGAAAGTTTCTCCTTTGGGATTTCAAGAAGGATAGACATGAGGGATCCTAGTGTTTGTTATTATTGTGCTCGCAAAGATCTTTGATCTTCCGTGACATATCCCCTAGTGGGAATCGTGAGCATTTGTAGCTCGGATCTAAAGGGATCTATGGTTTTGGTCCGAGGAAAAGAAATTTGCTCGGCAAGGATGAGACCTTGGCTTCACGTATTCTCAAAAGGATGTTGAGAAAGTCGAGCAATCGTAGTTCCCACTTATGCTAGTGGAAGCAACGGAGTTAGTAAGAGACACGCATTAATGTCATCTTAATGAAAAATGTATCTAATCTATTTCATCACATACATTTTGAAAGGATGATTGATTTAAAATCTTTCATCGTAAGTTATAGGTGTTTTGCTTGAGTGCAAGCGTTACCATTTACATGTTTAAGAAAGATATTTGAAAAGATTGAATCTTTAACTAAGCATTGGGTGTTTTGCTTGAGTGTAAGCCGCTACCACTTACAATTAAGAGATGTTTTGTTTGAAAAGAGTTTGAAAAGTTTTTGAAAAGAGTTTAATTGTATGTGATGTGATAGATGAGATTTCTTCCATAGAGATGATAGACGCTCAAATCTCGAGGAGAAATTGATTGATTTAAAGGGATGCTTTTAAGAAGCCCATGGGTCCTTGTATTGTAAGCCCAAGAGGAGGCATTCCGAGGGTCATCCAGGTCATCCAGGTCCTTGTACGAAGCTCAAGAGGAAGCTATGGTGTGGTCGATTTTCGCTTTTAAAAGGATTTCACCGAAACCATATTTTTGGAATGAAGAGCAATTTCACCGAGAAATTATACTCTGTGGTTCTATCTTAGCGGGTGATTCTTTGTATTGGAAGCCCAATAGGAGGTCATAAGAGATTTTATGGTCTCTTTCATTGTATGATACCCAAGAGAAGGCTAAACTCAATGAGGAGTTCTTTTGAACGAAGCCCAAGAGGAGGCCGACTCAACGGGAGTGTTGTCTTATATGAAGCTCAAGCGAGGCTAAACTCGATGAATGAGTTTTCTTATATGAAGCCTAAGAGGAGGGCTAACTCAAGGGGAGAGTTATCTTGCATAAAGCCCAAGATGAGGCTAATGTGGGGAACCTATTGGTTAGACTAGTTGTTATGTTATAACTAGACAATTGTATAAACAAGTGTGTGTGTGATATGTATTCACAGGAGTTTATGAAGGAAATATAAACAGATGCATGATGTTTATTTACAAGAGTTTATGATTTGTGAAATATAAACAAGTGTTGTGAAACGAACGCTTAAAACGATCGTAACTTGATTATTTGAAGTTGGAATTGTGTACAAGGATTAAATATGTACCGAACGTAGTATTTATGTAAGAAGTTGTGGATGTACATAGGAGGGTTGGGACTTACACCATAAGGGTGGCCCATTGGTTTAAAAGCGCTTCACCGGAATAATGCTCCTCACCAATGGTATTCGCTTATACATACAGAGAAACAAAACGAACGATCAATGTTTATCTATGGAAAAATATGTATTATGTATAGACAAGATTTGTATGAATATAAAAGAATTTGATATGTAAAGAAAAATATGTATGTGTAATAAAAGAATGTTGTTTGTATACACAGGTGAAACAAACGATCAAGTTTGTCTGCATTGAGTATAAAAGTATCTGGGCATATAAAAATTTGTATGTATCTAAGAAAGAATTTTGATATGTACAAGGAAATAATTATGTACATAAAAAGAATGTTTTTTGGGACTTACACCGTGAGGGAGGCCCATGATCGATTGAGAAATTCGAGAGAAAACGAACTCGGTTTTATCGTTTAAATCGGATCGATCATGGTAAAAGATGTAAGTTTGATGAAAAAGTTTTGAAAAATGTTTATTTGAAAGTGTTTTTTAAATGTGAAGTTTATTTATGAGAAGTTTTGAAAAGAATCGGAAGTCGAAAGTTTGAAAAATTCACCTTTTAAAGTGGTTTCGAAAAGTGTTCAAAGTGTCGTTTTCGGCTCGATTAAAATATAATTAGATGAAAGTTTTTCCTGAAAATTTTTGCACTATCATAAAATAGATATATTTATTGACAAGTGTACAAAAAATCACCTCAAAATGAGGAGTTTTGATTGGTTAAAAAAAATGTTAAAGTTTGTAAAAAAACATGAAGAAAATATGAAAACTTTGAAAAAAATGGTCCATGGGAGGTTTGAACCCAGGACTTGTGGGTGGTATACGTGGCAAAGAGGACTACGAGTGAGCTAGCAACCGCTGGGACAAGAGTTCATTCGTGTATTGGAATCAAAACACGTGTTAATATTATATTGGTTTAAATTTGAAAACAACACCAAGAACATTAATTGTTCTTCATCCTCTTCAATCCTTTTGATTTTGTAACTTTCTTGTTTCTCAATGATTTTGAAAGCAAACATGAAAGTTGCTCGAATTTTAACAAGGAACATGATCGTAGTTGTTATTTTATTTTTGTTAATCATGGTTGAATTCGAAACGTGAAGAACCCTAGAACCCGAAATTCTAATCGAAATGATGTATGGTTGATGATTTTCAAATTGTTCGAGGTTAAGGATCGTGTTAGTGTAAAACAAATGGCCAAGAGTTTTTGTTTAAATGCAAGGGAATCATTTACCTTTTATAGTAGCTTTTGTTTTAGTTTTTGATTATTGTTTCACCTTGTCTCGATATCCATAACC
>CM038794.1:105952033-106512246 GCA_021764765.1 Vicia sativa
AAGGGTTGATCATGATTCATCAAGAAAACTCAAGATTTGCTCAAAAGTCAAACTTTCCAAATTAGGGTTTCCTAGAGAAAAGTCAACTGAACTTTGACTGAGCATAACTTCTTCATACTTTCTCAAAAAAATTTCCACCACCTCTCATTTTGAAGGAAATTCAATCCTCTGCAACTTCATGTCTCACAAGCATGGTCAAAAAATGCTTCATTTTGAAGATATGGATCAAAACATTACAGGTCATTTTCAAAGTCAACAAAAAGTCAACTTTTTGTATTGAAGTTTTATTGCGCATGGAAACTCCAAATGAGATGAAACCAAATAATTTGTTTAGAGGACACTTAGAGCTTTCTAAAAAGTCCAAGAACATTAAAAAATGTGGAAAATTGAGCAAATTACACCTTGCACAAGTTGGGCATTTTTGGACAATTGCACAAAGAGAAATACTTGTCAAAATCCAATTTTTTCCAAATGGGCCTATAATTTTATGATCCAAACTTGATCATAATATTATCCATGACCCCTTGATGCCTTGCCACGACCTCCTTTTATTTTTTTGATTTATTTTTGAATTTAAAACCATTTAATTCAAATTTAAATTAAATAAAATATGGAAATAAGGTATAATTTCAATTGGGTTGGATTTTTATCAAGCTTGAGGTCCAAGATAGCCCACACAACTTGCCAATTTTGTGCTAGCTCATGCATGGGAAGAAAAATTAAATTTTGAAAGATTTGATTTTATTAAAAAGAGAAAATATTTTTGCATTGAAGAAGACATCTTTTTTCATTCTTTTTGCTTCCAATTCTTGCTCTATAAATACCCAGCACATGTACAAAGACAAAGGACGAAACCCTAGCCCTAGCAAGCAATCCTATTTTTCTAGAAATTTTCTTAAAGTTGTGATTTTTGAATTCCAAATTCCAGCAAGTTTCAGCCCAAACCAGCCATTCCATTGTGTTCCTGAGGATCCCAGGGATCAATCCATACCCTTACGAAGCCAAGGCGCGAACACGATATACACCTTGCTCCGATTTGGTATTTTCTAAAATTTCGATTTTTATGATTCGTGCGTTGCTAACTGTTTTTGCTTGCATATTTGAACTCAGGACATCCATTAGAATGCATTTGAATCATTACATATAAGCACACGTCCGAACTCGTGTTGCCATTGTTAGGGTTCAAAAACTGGAAAGCTTCGAACCGACTTGTACAGTTGTTTTCAGGCAAAACTAATACCACCATTGAACTCGCCATGGTCGATTTAGGGGGTAGAGTATCCCTTTTCCATTTATTTTTGTTATTTCGCAGGTTTGAAGTTTTGAGTCGGAGAAGGCAATCGAGCTAGGGCTCGTGGGTTTCGTCGAGGCCGCAGGCGTCGTGGCATCATGGAGCGATCTGATTCGTTCTTTCATTCAAACTGGGTCCCATGCGCTGACTGTGCGTTGAAATTCCAAAATACAACACGTGTATTGTGACACTCCGATTTAATTCAAATATTAAATAAGTGAGAATTTAATTATTTATTTAATTAAAGTCTTAAGTATTAATTTTATTTGGATTAATTGGATCATTTAAGAAAGAAAAGATTGGAGGTGTGCAGAGTAATTAGTGAGTATGAGGAGTAAATTACTCTACTTTACTAATTATTATTATTTCATTTTATTTGGAATAAATAAAGGAACATTAAAAGGAATATAAAAGGAAAAGAAAGGAAAAATAGGCTTTTGGAAAAAAAGCTATTATCGTGGAATTGAGAGAAGAAGAAAGAGAGGAAAAGCGGACGCCGAGAGAAATCGAAGATCATCGTGAGGTAAGGGGTGATTTCGTTCGGTTAATATGCTTTATGGGTTTTGGGAATCAAAGGGATAATTGGGTATGTTAGGAAGTTTGAATGTTGATGATTATAAGTTATGGAAATAAACCTATTTTGTGTCGGTGTTTGGAATTAGGATCATTTGTATGTCAAATAATTGATAGGAATGAATAAACCATGTTGTGTGATGTTATAATGGTGTGAAATGATCATGAAATAGTGTTTCTAATGTCCCAATTCGTACTTGAAAGTTTGGAAATGATAATGGGTGCAAAATCTTTGTCAAAGTTGCGAAAATGATGTTATAGGACGTGGGAACCGGTTCTCGTGGGAGGAACCGAGTTCCCAATGTTAAATTGGCCCAGGATTTTTACACTCGGGAACCAGTTCTGTATAGGTAGGAACCGGTTCCCATACAAAAACCGAGGGCGAATATTTTCTAAAATTTCTAAAACTTTGAAAATTCATATTTTCTAACCGTAACTCGATTCGAGTGCCGTTTTCGTTATTTCTTAAATTTAAAATACTACCTTTTGAAAAGAGAAAATATTCTTTTGCTAAAATTATTTTAAAATAGTTGAGCTCGATTTTGAAAAGAGTGATTATTTAAGGATAATGGGAAACTATTACGAATGGTCCGAGTTCTGGGATGAGTTATTAATGCTTGCTATGTTGTATCTTGATATTCATTGTGATTGAATGTGATACGTTGGTGATTGGCAATAAGTGAATTATGTTGGGATCGTAATCTATGAATTGGTTTAGATTGTTTGACAATTTGAATGGAGATTAGCGTTCATGTGATGTTTCTTTCCTTGTGGTTTATTCATGATTGTATTGGTATCATGTGTTATTATTATTATATCTTGGTGATAGACTTCTTGATTGAAGAGTAAGCGTTTGGCATGTTTATGCTTTGTGATAATTTAATTTATGATTATGTTGTTATCATGTGATAGATTGGTATTGGTATTTATGTGGAATCATGTTGTTATCATATTCCGTTGAATTGATGTGCATGCTTTTATGATGCATGCATGAGCATTTGTTAAATTGGTTCATTCCCATTGTGCGGAAGTGGTAGCGAGCCAATAGACTTACACAGTGCGAGGTAGTGAGGCTAGATTCTTGACCGGTGGTTATGGGCGAATCGTGATTGGATTCTTGACTCGTGTTGGCGAATCATGGATATACGTCTTTCCACATGTAAGCGGAGCGGTGGGTGAACTCGGTTCACGTTTAGTACCACATGCATAGAGTGCATTGCATATGGGATTGTAACATGCTAGGATGGATTCGGTGTTGCAATTTCCATTGTTTGTTATATACATGTTCATTGTGTGAGCGCCTTGTGAATTGATTATGATTTGTGTTTGGTTAATGGACTAACGTGTCCGATTATTCATTGCATTTTAAAACGATAATGCATGTTATATTGAATTGAAATCTCACCCTTACTTTAACAATTCGGATCCGAAGTGATTAGGCGCTTGGGTTGGTGAGGATAGCTCTAGAGTCGAGTCAGTTAATTAGTCGCGTGTCGATGTCGTGCTCGGTAGATGTAACCGGGAAACGGTTGTTTGAATCCTTTAATGGATATTTTTAATGGTTTTGAATCATGTTTGGATGTTATGTCCTGGAATAATTATGGATGTTGTATTCGGGATCCGTTATGTTTCATTTCCGCTGTTAAACATAACCTTAAGTATGTTTCATTTAATGAATTTTCTTCAGTGAAAGCATGACAACTGTTTTGAATTATATTTAAAAATTGTGATGCCTCTTGAAATGTGTTATATACTCTGATTATTATTTATAACATCGCGGGTAATTAGAGGGGGTGTTACAATAGTGGTATCAGAGCCTGGTTGGTCGTTGTGACCAGTGTCTTAATGTCATTATTCCTTTGTACGCGACAAGTGTGTGCAACACTGTCGGTACTTGTTGCCTTTCTGATTGATTATTGCAGGAGTAGTGTGAAACTAAGTGGGGGAGAAGAGATGCTTCCCGGATATGTTCCGATTGTAAGTCATTGGTACGAGTTACTGCTTGAAAAGACAGTGCAAGTGTGGTTGGAGTTGTTGGAATCGTTTGGACCATGAGTCATAGTTGGAAGCGCAAAAAGGTGAGTACGATTCTGAGAACAGAAAGTGTTGGTAATGATGGTTTATACTTCAGTATGATTATCGGATGTCTATTGACAAATTGAGGACTTGATCACCCTTAATCTCTTGTTGATAGTAGACGGAATCGTATTGGATGGTATACAATTGTCTTACTATCTAAGTGGGGCATAAAGTGATGAATACGAATGAAGTGTGATAGAAGCTTGTGAACCATATGAGTGGATGAAGACTCTAATAAGGATAATGAATTGAGATGGATGGTTAGAGTTGCGTAGATATTAATGATGGTGTTGTGGTGTTGTGTCGTATTCTTCGACGGAAGTGAAAGGAAAATCTAAGAGTGATGAATTACCGGTAATGAAGAATTGTTTTGAGATTGTTCCGAGTAAGTTGGATTGCCAGTGGTGGATGGATTTCCAGAAGTGTTTCCGGAAGATGTTAGTGAGCTACCACCTGAGAGAGAAGTGGAGTTTGCTATAGATTTGATTTCTGGAACTAGTCCGGTGTCGATGGCGCCTTATCGCATGTCGGCACCTGAATTGTCTGAGTTGAAGAAACAGTTGGAAGAGTTACTTGAGAAGAAGTTTTTCGGCCTAGTGTTTCACCGTGGGGTGCGCCGGTATTGTTGGTTAAAAAGAAGGAAGGAACAATGAGATTGTGTGTTGACTACAAGCAATTGAGTAAAGTAACAATCAAGAATCGGTATCCATTGCCGAGGATTGATGATTTGATGGATCAGTTGGCTGGAGCTTGTGTATTTAGTAAAATTAGTCTGAGGTCTGGATATCATCAGATTCGTGTTAAGGCGGAGGATATTCAGAAGACTGTATTTAGGACGGGGGTATGGATAATGGTGTCCCAGTTAGGTGTGAGTTCTAATGTTCCCTGGGAATAATAGCGACTCATCGTTTGAGCAAGATGTTGGATTAGCTTGAGGCTATTCTTGGGTTGAATGTTTGAAGTGAAACCAAGTGATTATGAATCGTTTTGAAGAGTCGATGCATATTCCTGGCCTAGAAAATATTCGGTAATTAAGAAGGGTGACTCTTAGAAGATGAAGCTGGTGTGGTTGGAATGTTGCAACACTTCCGGTTGATCGTGAAGTTGTCAGTGTGAGTTACCTCTTCGTGTTCTTGAAAAGATTAATTGTGTCAGTGTCAATGGTTGATATAAAGTATGCAATGATGTGAATTGGTTATTGGAATCGTAACTTAACGCAATTAATCATGGTGAATGATGTGTGTTGCGGTATGTTGAAGTTAGAATCTCAAATTTTGCATTCTATGATGTTTTGGAATTTTTTCACTCTCACAAGGTGAGAAATCGATTACCTATCATAGGGAATTGATTTCCTGAAGCTGACAGCATTATTTTTCGGAAACTTGTAAAATCCATAACTTGAGTTTTGGATGTCTGAATTGAGTTTCGTTTGAAGTGTTGGAAAGATAATGTGATGAACTTTGTTTTATAAATGGTTCCAGCACTTGTAAGTAATTTATTTATCGTGTAGTGATGGTTGAGGAGAGTCGGAGTTGTTGTTAATGTCGTTCTGGGTACAAAACTTATTTCTATGACACGCATAAGACGTCAACTTTAGAGATAAGAAATTGAAGAAGCTATTGGAGGATGCTCAGAGAAATAGACTTGTAAAACCAAGTGTATTGTTTTGGGATTCTGATTGTGAGAAAGGATTCCAAGAGTTGAAGGGAAGGTTGACTAGTGCTCCGATTCTAATTTTGCCGAATCCGACAGAATCTTCCGTGGTGTATTGTGATGCGTCACTGATGGAATTAGGTGGTGTTTTGATGCAAGATAGGCAGGTTGTGGCTTATGCTTCAAGACAGTTTGGTTCGTGAATTGGATTTAGTGGGACAATTCAGAGACTTAAGTTTAGTATGCGAAACTACTCCGAATAGTGTGAAATTGGGCATGTTGAAGCTGACTAGTGGTATTTTGGAAGAGATTGAAATGGATGAAATCGATGTTTGGGTTGGTGGATAAACTGACATTGATTAACCAAGGTCAAGGAGGTGAGTTCCGAATTGATGAGAATGGCGTTATGAGATTTGGTGATAGAATGTGTGTTCCGGATGTTGCTGAGATTAGGAAGAGTATCTTGGAAGAAGGACACCGTAGTGGATTGAGTATTCATTCTGGTGCTACTAAGATGTATCATGATTTGAAGAAATTATTTTGGTGGTGCGGAATGAAAAGGAAATTGAGTTTGTGTATGCATGTTTGGTTTGTCGAAATCAAGATTGAACATCGGTGTGGATTGATGGAACCATTATGCATTCGGAATGGAAATGGGATGGCATTTCTATGGATTTGTGTCTGGTTTGCCGCAGACAACGAAGAATTGTGATTCTATTTGGGTTATTGTCGACCGATTGACAAAGTCTGCTCACTTTATTCTGATAAGAATGGATTATCCGATGGAGAGGTTGGCAGAATTGTATGTTGAGAAGATTGTAAGTTTGCATGGTATTCCGTCTAGCATTGTGTCGGATAGAGATCCGAGGTTTACTTCTAAGTTCTGGACAGGATTGCAAGAAGCTTTGGGTACTAAGTTACGATTGAGTTCCGCGTATCATCCGCAGACAGATGGTCAGACGGAGAGGACGATTCAGTCGTTAGAGGATTTGTTGAGAGCTTGTGTGTTAGAAAAAGGTGGAGCTTGGGATAGCTATTTGTCGTTGATAGAGTTTACCTACAACAATAGTTTTCATTCGAGCATTGGTATGGCTCCGTTTGAGGCATTGTATGGTAGGAGATGTCGGACACCGTTGTGTTGGTACGAATCTAGAGAAAGTGTTGTGATTGGACCGGAGATTGTTCAACAAACTTCAGAAAAGATCAAGATGATTCTGGAGAAGATGAGAACTTCTCAGAGTCGTCAGAAAAGTTATCATGATAAGAGGAGGAAATATCTTGAGTTTAATGAAGGAGACCATGTGTTCATGAGAGTTACTCCAATTACTGGTATTGGTCGAGCCTTGAAGTCAAAGAAGTTGACTCTGCGCTTTATTGGTCCGTTCCAGATTACCAAGAGAGTTGGGAAAGTTGTTATCGGATCGCTTTATCACTTGCAATTTGCATGATGTTTTCGTAACTCGATTGAGGAGGTACATCATGGATCCGTCTCATGAGATTCAAGTAGATGATGTTCGTGCGGATAATTTGATCGTTCTGCGAATCGAGGATCGAAAAGTGAAGCAATTGAGGTAAAGAGATAGCAGTGAGAGTAGCGGGAGGACCAAATGAAGGAAATGTAACTTGGGGCTGGAGAGTCAGATGAAGGACTCGTACCCCGAACTGTTCGTCTAAGGTATGTTTTCGAGGACGAAAACTCTTTTAGTGGGGGAGAGTTGTGACACCCCGATTTAATTCAAATATTAAATAAGTGAGAATTTAATTATTTATTTAATTAAAGTCTTAAGTATTAATTTTATTTGGATTAATTGGATCATTTAAGAAAGAAAGGATTGGAGGTGTGCAGAGTAATTAGTGAGTATGAGGAGTAAATTACTCTACTTTACTAATTATTATTATTTCATTTTATTTGGAATAAATAAAGGAACATTAAAAGGAATATAAAAAGGAAAAGAAAGGAAAAATAGGCTTTTTGGAAAAAAAAGCTATTATACGTGGAATTGGAGAAGAAGAAGAGAGGAAAAGCGACGCGAGAGAAATCGAAGATCATCGCGAGGTAAGGGGTGATTTCGTTCGGTTAATATGCTTTATGGGTTTTGGGAATCAAAGGGATAATTGGGTATGTTAGGAAGTTTGAATGTTGATGATTATAAGTTATGGAAATAAACCCTATTTTGTGTCGGTGTTTGGAATTAGGATCATTTGTATGTCAAATAATTGATAGGAATGAATAAACCATGTTGTGTGATGTTATAATGGTGTGAAATGATCATGAAATAGTGTTTCTAATGTCTCAATTCGTACTTGAAAGTTTGGAAATGATAATGGGTGCAAAATGCTGTCAAAAGTTGCAGAAAATGATGTTATAGAACGTGGGAACCGGTTCTCTGTGGGGAGGAACCGAGTTCCCAATGTTAAATTGGCCAAAACTGGGATTTTTACACTCAGGAACCGGTTCCTGTATAGGTAGGAACCGAGTTCCCATACAAAAACCAGGGAGCGAATATTTTTCTAAAATTTCTAAAACTTTGAAAATTCATATTTTCTAAAGTAACTCGATTCGAAGTGCCGTTTTTATTTCTTAAATTTAAAATACTACCTTTTGAAAAGAGAAAATATTCTTTTGCTAAAATTATTTTAAAAATAGTTGAGCTCCGATTTTGAAAAGAGTGATTAGTTAAGGATAATGGGAAACTATTACGAATGGTGAGTTCTGGATGAGTTATTAATGCTTGCTATGTTGTATCTTGATATTCATTGTGATTGAATGTGATACGTTGGTGATTGGCAATAAGTGAATTATGTTGGGATCGTAATCTATGAATTGGTTTAGATTGTTTGACAATTTGAATGGAGATCGACGTTCATGTGATGTTTCTTTCCTTGTGGTTTATTCATGATTGTATTGGTATCATGTGTTATTATTATTATATACTGGTGATAGACTTACTGATTGAAGAGTAAGCGTTTGGCATGTTTATGCTTTGTGATAATTTAATTTATGATTATGTTGTTATCATGTGATAGATTGGTATTGGTATTTATGTGGAATCATGTTGTTATCATATTCCGTTGAATTGATGTGCATGCTTTTATGATGCATGCATGAGCATTTGTTAAATTGGTTCATTCCCATTGTGCGGAAGTGTACTGGCAGAGCCAATAGACTTACCAGTGAGGTAGTGAGGCTAGATTCTTGACCCGGTGGTTATGGGCGAATCGTGATTGGATTCTTGACTCGTTCGGGCGAATCATGGATATACATCTTTCCACATGTAAGCGGAGCGGTGGGTGAACTCGGTTCACGTTTTAGTACCACATGCATAGAGCGCATTGCATATGGGATTGTAACATGCTAGGATGGATTCGGTGTTGCAATTTCCATTGTTTGTTATATACATGTTCATTGTGTGCCTTGTGAATTGATTATGATTTGTGTTTGGTTAATGGACTAACGTATCCGATTATTCTTGCATTTTAAAACGATAATGCATGTTATATTGAATTGAAATCTCACCCTTACTTTAACAATTTCGATCCGAGTGATTAGGCTGGAGTTGGTGAGGATAGCTCTAAGTCGAGTCGATTAATTAGTCCGCGTGTTGTCGTGCTCGGTAGATGTAACACGGGAAGCGGTTGTTTGAATCCTTTAATGGATATTTTTAATGGTTTTGAATCATGTTTTGATGTTATGTCGGAATAATTATGGATGTTGTATTCGGGATCCGTTATGTTTCATTTCATTGTTAAACATAACCTTAAGTATGTTTCATTTAATGAATTTTCTTGGTGAAAGCATGACAATGTTTTGAATTATATTTAAAAATTGTGATGCCTCTTGAAATGTGTTATATACTCTGATTATTATTTATAACATCGCGGGTAATTAGAAGGGGTGTTACATGTATCACTTATAATGCATTGTTTCCAGTTTCCAAACACCAAATGCAGTTTGGCTCAGTGGTAAAGGCAAGCAGGTGTGTGTTTTCACCAGATGGTCCCTGGTTCGATTCCTGACAAGACCACTTCTTTTTTGCTCTTTTGAAAAACTAACTTTTTCTATTTTTCTTATTTTTTCTAATATTTTCATGTTAATTTAATTTATCTTTAAATATTTTTAGCATGCATTTAAAAATCACAAAAAATATTTTCTTTTTGCATTCTTATCAGAAAAATGCTTATTTAATTTTCAACATTAAAATTAATATTTTTGCATGCATATTTTATTTAATTGTTAATTAATCATTAATTAGACTTTTAATTGTTTTTAATTATCGAAAACGATCCAGAAAATTACCAAAAAATTATCTTATCATTTTATTGCCATTACTAATCAAAAACCTTTTTCCTCATTCAAAAATATTTCTTTTTGCTAACATTTTCCTCTTATGCAATTTCTCTTGTTTTCCGATTATGTATCTGTTCACAGGTGGTAACGTTTCGGACTATTTTTTTTCCTCGCTTCTTTTCAAATTATGTAACTGCCTATGAGATGTAATAGTTTAATTAGGACTTTTATTTTCCACACTCTTATTATGTAATTGCCCCAAAGCCATGTAATAGCGTAGAAATTTATCTTTCCGCACTTTACTTTCCGCAATTTACTTTCCGCACCCTATAAACTGCTAGTAAATTAGGCGTGTATGGCAAGATAAAATTGGACATAGATCACTCATAATTTCAAGATGACATATATCTGAATCTGACACACTCTTTTCACACATGCACCCCTTAGGGTAATTCTCTCTCGTTGCCTTTCGATTAAATGGTCAAGTCCCTCGAACGTAGAGGTATCCTAGCACCGTTGCCTTCAAACAAATCATCATAGTCCCTTCGATACAAAGATCATAGACCCACGATGCCGCCTACGAATACATGATCTTGACCCTCGATTGTCGCCTACGAAAAATGATGATAATCCCTTCGAATGTGCTAGGATACTCCTACAAGTTGCCTTCTATGACCATCTGATGTCCCTTCGAATGTCCCTACTACATCCAACGAATAGGGTTACCTACCAACTAATGGTATGGATAACACTATTCTAAAGGAACGTAAAACAACACGAAAACGACCATTCTGAGTAGGTAATAAGACTTTTAGTTGCTTGCTCAATCAAATACTTTTCACACCTCACACTTTTGTCAAAGTTCAAACTCTTTTCAAAAAAACGAAACATTTCCGAACACTATGTATACATTCCTACATGAATCATTACAAAGTCAAAGCGAAATTCCTTTTCAAAACATTTTTGTCAAACACACAGAAAGCAAATTTTTAAAGTGAGCTAAAAGCAACTAAGAGCCCGTAGAAAACTACGGATGGAAAGGGGTGCTAATACCTTCCTTTTCATAACCTTCTCCCTTACTCGAATCTAACGAAGGTCTTTTCCTTCTTTTCACCTTCCCTTAATTGGATAAAAGAAAAGTCGGTGGCGACTCTTGCTATCCGCACATTTGCGATACAAAAATCTCAAAGCCAATTGCATAGAGCCACACATTATAACTTTTCACCATTACATAGAGCCACATTATAACTTAAAAGCTTCCCATTTGCAAGGGGCTCTCTCTCGTTTCTAGATCCAATTTTGCTCGCATTTTCTACTTTTCTCATACTTTGAGAAAGCGCAAATCGTGCTTGTGAGAGATTTCCTTCATCATTCAAGCTTCATTGAGGATCTAAGAGCAAGCAAGTGGTATTTTCTCTTCAAATCCGAGGCATATTTGGATTTATTTTCCAAATCAAGAGGTAACATTCAAACTTCAATTCTTGATTTCTAGCTTGCAATTGATGAATTTGAGCTTATACATGCGTGGTTAGTGGCCAAACAATAGGTTTGATGTATAATTGCATATGTTTTGAAGCATATTCCATAGCATGAAGTTCGAAAATCCAGTTGGATGATTTTCTTGATTTTCTTGCTCGATTTCTTGATGTATGGTAGATCATTTGATTTTTTATAAGTTGTGTGTTGTAGCTTGCCATGTGATCTTCATTTAGAGCTTTGAATCACCGAATTTGGTTGAGAAATGAGTGAGATACGATTGTTAGAAGTAGCTTGCATGCGCATAATACACGTTTTAGGGTTGGTTGAGGTTGAAGATGATGCGTGGCATCATCGATTACGGCTTTTGAATTTTCATTTTAATTATTTTGTAATTAGCATCTTAGATCAATTTATTTTGCATTCAAAAATCATCCAAAAATTAAAAAAAAAAATTCATAGACTCATGTTGACTTTAAATATTTTATTGAATTTTTTCCAAATTTTTAAAAATGTTTTGACCAATTAAATAAATTCTGAGATTAATTAATTGTGTTTCAATTGAAAAATACATAAAAAATACTTTCTCACGTTGAAAAATTCCACAAAAAATATTTTGAACCCTCTAAGGGATTAATTTTGAGTTTCTGAATTTTATTTCATAATTTTTGCAATTTTGCATAATTAAATAATTTCATGCATTATATTGCATTTCATGCATATTTAAATTATTTAAAATACTTTTCTGCGTATAAAAAATGCATAAAAAATATTTTAGTTCATTTAAATCATGCATCACTCATTTCTGGTTTTTATTTTATAATTTTTTCATTTTTGTATAACTAAATCAAGTTTTGCATTAAATACATAATTTGCATAGCATATTTTGCATTTTTATTGCTTTTACCATTTTTCCTTGAAAATAAAAAGTGACAAAAATATATTTGATCATGTTTGGGATGATAGGTCACTGTTTCTAATTTTTGTAGATTTTTATTTCTGACTTTTATATTTTATACAAATTTTTCTGGTTTATTGGTCACATAAGCATAAACATTGAATTAGTGTTGACTTTTTAATTTTATTTTGACCTTTCCATGAACTTTTGGATTGAGCAAGGATATGTCCCTGACTTGTAAGGGATTTGAGCTTATTAGTTCATTTTTACTTGAATTTTATATTTCGTTTTCCTATTTTTGTGGAATTTCTAAAGTGAACATACCTTTTGGGCCTAGTGTAATTGAGTCTAGCTTCAATTTGAAGCTTGTGGACATGATTTAAGGCCAAGCTTTGAGTATTTGATGATCATTTGAGTGCTCTAGTGATGTGTAACATGTTTTCATTCATTGGAAATTATATGTTGATCATTAGGTTTCTACCTTGAGCACAAAGCTTGTGTGGTTCCCAAAACCCTACTTTGTTGGTGTCTTGATTCTTAGACCATGTCTTGTATAGTTTGTGTTTATAATTGATGTTTAGGGGTATGATAACCTCAAGGATAGTCTTCTAAAGACTTGAGAGACATTTGACCTCAAAGGATCATCTTGATCCTTTAGTTAAAAGATGTTTGATCTTTGTTTCACTTGTTGCATCCTTGTGCATGGATTGTAGGGTGAGGAATGCATTCATGCAATTCTTTAGGAATTTACTTCTCATTTCCTTACTTCATCCTTATAGCATATTTAGGGCCTTTATTCCAGTTTGATTGATTCATTTAAGCCCCCTAATTTTCTCAAGTTCATGCTAACTTTGTTGCTAAGAATGTCACTCCTTTTTGTTATGGTTGTAATACTTGTGTTATGTGCATCGTGCATGGTTTAGAAGTCCAATTCCAATTGGATCTTTGATCCTCACTTCTGACCTTGTACATTATGTAATCAATAACTCAATGCTCTTTGATTCATTGACTTGCACTCAATTGTAATATCATCATGATGACCTAGAAGAGCTAGATCTTCTTTTTCTTCTTCTATTGTTTGGTTGGATCATACCTTGAGGGATTATAGGTTCATGATATTTAAGGTATGTAATTTCAATTGGCCTTACCTTGAGCTCATGACAAGCTTCTTGTGAGGGTTCTATCATCATCATATGACATACAAGACATCTTTTCCTTCCTACAAATCTTAATCAATGTTGTTTGATCTAAGATAGGTGATATTTTGCTTTAGATGATTTTGTTCATCAAATAGGTGATTTGTTTGTGTATGGAAGTTTCATCTCCTACATTTGGTTGCTCATAAATCATATCTTCAGTTCAACTTATGACACAAGTCACACATGGTTTCAATTTTCTAATTAAAACCACTTTGTTTAAATCTTTCTCAAGTGCAATGCTTAACTAGTTTAGATGCTTTCGAATCCTAATTCAATGAACTTGTGTGTGTGAGCTTTTTACTTTGTTTGAATTGCTTTTGTTTATAGTTTACTTAGGTCTTAAGCTATTGACCTTGAGTGTTACATTACTTTCTCATCTCGCCTCTTCATCATAATCGACTCATTAACTTGTTTGCTCACTTGAAACTAACTCTAGGGTTTAGGATCACTCCTTTCCACCACTAATCTTTGCACCATGAATAATTGTGAAGCATGATACTTGGTAATTTTTGTGTTCTTGTGTGAGCATCATGCTTATGTTCTTGTCATTCATCTCCTTTGTACACAACACTTGACACAAGCATGTTTGGACACACACACCAACACTTTACATCCCACATTTCTAGTATGCGCATTCATGTTTTCTTATTGAAAGTTGCTCATGTAAAGGTTTTGATGATTGTGTGTGACATGTGTGCATCTCTACCATGGTAACTACTGAATTTTATCATTTTCCATCATCTAAATGTTCATACCTCTTCACCTATGCCATGCCATGTTTCATTTGACTCCTAGGTGCATATTTAGGATAAATTCTTGACTAGTTCTTGTATTAGTTCTTGCTTTATTTTCTTTTGAGATGATTGTGATTTGTTTGTGTCTAACATGTATTTAATATCTATATTTCCACCACTGACTTCACTCAAAAATGTCACCACAAGGCATATTCACAATCCCACATCTATGCACATTTCACCACACATTTCTAGATGCATGTTTAGGCTTTCCTAGTTGCTTTTGTTTGTGCATTGTAATGGTGATCATATACATGATAGTAAATAATTCTTACCATTATAGCTACTGCCTCCCACATCTTTGTATGCTATGAGTTTCATCATTTTGCATTCATTCATTAACCATGCTTCATTCCATCTTTAGTTGCATTCTAGGTCAAACCTTTAACTAGTTTTTGTGTAGATGTTGTATGTGTGAAATTTGAAGCATCTTATGACTTGATAATGTATAACTTGAATAGTTTTTCATCATATGTTATCTATGATCCCACCACTATTTGAAACTTAGCACATGTGTGCACAAGTACAAACACACACACGCACATACATATTTACTCGCGCTTGCACGAATCGAATGCATTTCTCTTGTTGCTTTTGAATTCTTTGGATGCATGTTTAGATGTTCTTGTTGATGAAGTAATATGTTTAATACTGTAACTTGTGTATTTTAATGTTTCTTGATTCATTCCTCTTCTTCTTTGCCTTTCCATGGCTTCTCTTAGATTGTAAACATCTCTTAGATTGAGCATTTCAACTAGTTTTCGCACTAATGTTTTAATTGCATCCTCATGACATATCTTTTATGATTTGGTTATTAATTCATTCACATGATGTTAGTAATGTAATATCTTCATCTTGACACCTTCTTTTCATGACATAAGTCCCACACACTTAGATGCATTTCACTACACGCGTTTGTTGCATGTTTGTGCACTTCTTGGTGGATTTTTGCTCTTGAATCTTTGTGGTTTGTTGGTGTGATGTATATGAGCATTAACATGATTAGCTACTGACTTGTATGTCATTTTATTCTTTAATTGTCTATTAACTTCATCTAAGTCTACCGCTTCGCACAATTAGCTCTTTCCATGCTTTTAGGACTAGTTTCGACCTAGTTTGTGAGTTAACTTGTATGTAGGTGTTTATAATGATGTTTGATGTTTGTTAAAGGTTTGTATAACTTTGTAAATGAATGCTGTGTCTACTGACCTCACTTCACATGACACTTTATATGAACATCATTCACTCAAATTTCACTACATCTTCTTCTTCCTCTTCTTTTCTTTTTAGCACTTGTTAGTGCTTAGTTTGTGTGCTTTTGCCAAAGCACTTTATTTGATTCTACCTCCTTTCTCACTTGGTTTTCTAACCAAGGTGATTGATTTTATATATTCCCATTAGTTTTTCTCGATTAGGTTAGTTATCTAGTCTAGACATTAAGTTAAGCATCCATGTATGGTAACTTTAGGTAGATCCTTCCCTTGTTTATACCTTTAACTTAGGATCAACTTTGTATGATAACATTAGGATTAGAAATAGGTTAGTTTCCCCTAGCTATTTTACCTTTATCCTTTTTGCATTCTTAAAACTAAAATCTTGTTTTGTCAAGTGCATTAAAACACTCTAATAATGTGAAACTTTTTCCAAAGTAAAAGATACAAACCAATTAGTTTTAGGATGTTTCGTCGTCCTTTTTGCTGTTAATGCTTTGTCGTCCTGTTGCTGATGTTTCGCCATCTCATCCTCTGATGTTTTGCCATCCCGTTTGCTGATGTCTCGTCATCTCGTCTGCCGATGTTTCGTTGTCCCGTCTGTAGCTGATGTTTCATCATTATGGAGATGTTTCGTCATCGTTTGTTGTTTTGCCTGCTAATTTAAAAAACACAAACCAATCAAAACAAGTGAGCGAACTACGACTTTCCCATTGCACGAGGGAATACGTAGGCATCCGGTCATGGGGCTAGATCGCGCAACCTTTGTAAATATTTCCTTCTTTTCCCCGTGTTTCCTTTTTTTTTCCTCTTCTATTCTTTCCTTTATTTCTTTATTCCTCTTTTCTTTTTGCATGCATTATACCATATACAGATATAGATAGAACTTTACACCCATTAGATAAAAAGTAAAAGCGGATACCGTAGAGTACTACGGGCGTGGTGCTAATCCCTTCGCGTAATGTACTTCCTTACCCAATCTCTCGGTCGCAAGAGCGTGATTTCTTCGTTTCAGGTTTACTCGATGTTTACCTTTCCCTCTTGGCGGGATAAAAAAACGTTCGATGGCAACTTCATTGATATATAGTTATATCCTTTGATTTTTCGGCCGGGTGTTTCACCTCATTGCAAAATTCAAGGCCATTGTCCGCTCTCAATCTTTTATCTTTTCTGTCAGTTTTAGTTTCCACTAGAGTCTTCCATGTTTTTGAAATTCTGAAAAGTTGCATCCTTAGTCTTCTGGATTAATACCCAGACCTTTCTGGAATAATCATCTACTATATATAGAAAATACCTTTCTCCTAAATATGATAGATAACTTGCAGCCCCCCAAATATCATCATGGATGTAATCAAGGAATCCCTGTGTTTTTTGTTTTCTTTTGTTGAATTTCACTCTATAATATTTTCCAAGAACACATGGTTTGCAAAACTTCATCTTTTCGACTTTTTCTCCACCAAGTAAGTTTTGTTTCCCCAATTCAACCAGACCCCTTTCACTGACATGGCCCAATCTTATGTGCCAAATTTTTGTCTTCAACAAAGGTTTTTTGGATGTAAAATTTGTCGAACCACTTACAACTACAACCTCAAGGATATACAAGACTTGTTTCTTCACGCCTCTTGAGACTTCCTTCGACCCATTCATGAATCTTAGGATAATTTTCTCTCCTTGAAAAACGTATCATTTCTTGTCGAATTCACCAAGAGAAATAAAAATTCTCTTCAAATCAGGTACATATCTGACTTTAGTCAATAAATTTATTGACTCATCATGGACCTTGAAGATCACAGGTCCAACACCTACAATCTTACAAGCTTTATGGTTTCCCACCAGTACAGATCCACCATCTTGATCAAACAGTTCCTCGAACAAGTCTTTGTTTGGAGTCATGCGCTAAGTGCAACCTGAATTGTAATCCACTTTTCTTGAGTTTGTCGAAACCACAAGAACATAACATGAGTCAAAATCATCTTGAACAACCGTTGTGTTGCCATTATCCTAACCTTCATGATCTTTTAGGAGTACAGGGAACTCTTTTCTTGTATGACTCTCCTTCTTCAACTGGCTTTTACCTTTCTTCGTGTCGAACTTACCATCCTTTTGCAAGAATTTTCCTTTAACTTCCTAACATTCATGAACCGTCGAATTTTATGCTCTTTTGGTTCATCCAAGTACTTAAAATAGAAGGCTGATTGAACTTCTTCAAAGGTCAGGGACTTTCTTCCATACAAGAGGGTTTCTTTGAAGTGAGCATTTGATCTGGGCAATGCACACAACTATAACAATGCTTGATCTTCATCATCGATCTTGACACCGATATTTGCAAGATCAAGAATCAGCTTGTTGAACATATCCAACTGCTCAGCCTATCATCTTGAATGAATATAGAGCTTACTTCAGGAATAGTCGATTTACCACCGATTTAGTCATGTACAAACTTTCAAGTTTCAACCATAACCCTGTCGTTGTTGTCTTCTTTGATATCTGTCAAAGAATCTTATCACCGAGGCTTAACAAGATTACGGTTTGGGATTTCATTATCATGGTTTTCTTCTTAGCTGTTTTTAACTCAATGTTTATGATTGAGACTCCCTTCAACTCTTTCAAACAACCCTGTTGAACTAGTAGGACTTTCATTTTCAAGCACCACAGACCAAAGTCGTTCACTCCATTTAGATTTTCAATCTCATACTTTGTTGGATGCATCTCCATGCTCATCGCACCAACTTATTGTGAAAATAGATACCTTTGAAACAAAGTATAAATTATTTCTTTATGATCAAGAAATAAGCAGGTAGAAAAGATGATAGAGCACGAAGAACAACAAGACTTGGTTATAATCATATTCTTTACTTTCTTTGTAAACAAGATTACAAGTACACAAGAATAACAAATAACGCTCTCACCCTAATTAAGATATGTTGTAGGCAGTGATGAGAGAATAATATGTTATTTATAATAAACCTAACATACTAAATTAATTAACTTTTCATAAATATACATTACAAACTAACTTAGGGTACAAGCTCACTTAAACAATTGGACATAACAAACAGCCCAATTCAACATGTTAGCTATCCTAGCATTTTTATAAATGTACTTTTGACCATACTTCGACTACAACATACACTATGTTAACACCAACATGTAAGTGACATTCGAATGCATGCTAACACCAACATGTAAGTGACATGCGACTTCATTGACCGAATCGAAAATAAATTTGTAAATAAATTTTTTTCCGAGGCCGTCGACACTAACCTTTGTCGAATTGGTTGAACCTCAAAACAACCTTTTGACCCAATAAAATTTGATCTAATATCTCATAGATATAATGTTAATGCTACTCATCATACACTAACAAATAAGTCTAATATATTTATTTTCTATGAATTACTTAATTCTGTTAGAACGAGTCACCAAATTTGTTAAAGATACATGTGATAAATTAAATGAGAGAAGTTTGAAAATAGTTAATACTTATTATATGTAGTATATATAGCTATCTATCATATGAGAAAAGTGGTCATTTTAGTTTGTAATTTTTTTGCCACGTGGCTAATCTAATACATCATCAAAACTTCTATGAAAATTTTAATTTTTCTCCTCAATTAATCCTAATTTTTCTCCTCATTAATTGCTTTTTCCCCTTTACCTCATTTCCATCGTGGGCTCACCTTCATATTCCCACCTTTGGCCCTTCTGTTACACAAGTTATAGAAGAACTGTTTTCATAAGCCATTTATTTTGCAACCATTCCAATAACCATCCCAAAACCGTTTCATAACCCCTTCATCCTTCAACCATGTAAATGATCATGCATATAACTCTATTTATACCATCCCATATCTTTCTTATAATATAATCTTCTTGATAGAATATAACAAAAAAATATGGGTCGACCTGTGGAGAAAATAAGTGACATCAATGACAGCAAAAGGTGTATGCATATTATATTTTTAATCATGCATATTATATTTTTAGTAAATCTAATGCTAATATATTATAATCATGCAGATTATTTAGTAAATGAAATACATCTATCATTTGTTGCTTGTTAGCCATTTGTTGTTTGGGTCTCTTTCACATGATGCTACATGTATAGTAATCCTCAACAATCTGGAGTTTGTAAGACACATCCACAACAATGGAACCATTAGCAAAAATGGTCATATTGTTATCAAAAATAGACCCTGCAAGGTCTCTATCTCGATCTTAATTTTTCTTCAATTTTTCATTTGCATGTTCTTGTGTTACTTTTTAAATAAATTGAAATTGTAATAATTGATATCATTAATCAAATCCAAATAGATCGTATGATGAATATATGTATGAATTTTGTTTGTGTTGGAGACAGGTAGTTGAAGTTTCAATTTCAAAAATTGGGGAGTGTCACTTTGTTGCTATTGAGATATTCACGGAAAAAAACATGAAGATGTTGTTCCTTCTTTTTATAACTGTGATGTATGATTTTCATTTTGATATAATAGTATCTTTTGGATTGCTTTTACATGTTATGTTGAATAGTTGAATAGTTGTTTGGGATTCATGAGAGATATGATTAGTTAATAGATTGTTATCAGTTAGTTACTATCTTAATCTTCATCAAAACAGGCCTAAGGTTGTTTGTTTAGTTTTATAATTTGCACTGATTTTAAATTATGTAATCCAAATCAATGATGGGTAGGTAAAGAAGTTCTACTGATTTCAAATTATGTAGTGCATATCAACAATGGAACGTAAAGATTGTGTCTGTGATGTCTGGCATGGGCGAGGAGAACATTTGCATGTTGGCCCTAAGTATTAAGTGCATCAATGCTGCTGAGATATATTTAATATTTTCGGGTGTTTGTTGTGTTATGTTTGTGCAATTCTTACAAGATATCGTAATGGTTCAGTTTGTGTTATATTTATGCAATTCTTACAAGATAGGGTAATAGTTTAGTTTGTGCTATGTTTGTGAAATTCTTACAAGATATGATAATGGTTTAGTTTATTGAGTGTTTAACCACTTATTTTTCTGTGGTCTGAGATCAATCCTTGAACCATTAAAATTATTTTATGCTCTAAAAAAATTATTAGTTATGTAACACTTATTTACGTGCTTATCTAAAACACCCTCTAATCTTTTTACTATAATGCTCTTAAATTTGATTTATTTCTTAGATTCAGCCCAATTTCATAATTTCTTAAAGAGAAAGGAACATACTGATGCTTTTAATCTATACTCATTTTCTTTATGCATTATTCTATTATCTATATATATATATATATATATATATATATATATATATATATATATATATATATATATATATATATATATATATATATATATATATATATATATATATATATTGAGATCAACATGATTTTGATTATTATTTATGGTATAACAAATAAATATATTATTTATAAAAATGTAATTTCACATGATATTTTATACGTATAAATAAAAATGCTATAACACTTTTATATCATAGTTATCCTATTTATTTGCTATAACACTTTTATATCATATTTTCATAATTATCTTATTTTTATGTTTAAGATGAATATCTCAAGATCTTTTTCTTTAAACAAATAATTAATTAACCAAATTTACAAAAATGATATTATAATATAATTAATGTTATTAAAATTTAAAATTATGATAAGATGTTAATATTATTTTATATATTTATACTATACAGTTAAGCTTACAATAATCATTACAATTTATGTGTCATTGATGGTGTCAAAATAAAAATTATATTATTAATCTAAATACAAGAAAAATATGTGCCACTTATTAAAATTTATACATTTAAAATAATGATGGAATCTCTACTTCTAAAATATGTAAACATTTTGAAATATTGGTAGGTTGAAAACTTAATAATAGTTGTGATATTTAAAAAGATGATGAAGTCAAGTCCATTAAAAACCATTAAAAATGATTGAAATTAAATTAATTAATTATTATCTTGAAAATTCTCAAGGTATTCAAGCACGTGTATTGAATGCATATGTTCTTATAATTTAAGGGTGACTTCCTGAAATAAAGACCCTTGAGGAACTAAGAACTATGTGTTTGAAAGTTGGTTTTGACGTAGTGAAGAAAACAATGGTCGAACGGGATATCATGTTATAATGGAGTCGACTATGAGAAGAATATGCTGAAAAATGAAAAAATTGGTTGAATCGACCAATGCTTAGAAATGGTCGATTTGGTCTTGTCGACTATAAGAAATTTTAGACTTAGAAGAAATTCTATTGTTTCCTTGTGTTAAAGAAGGGACGCGTCGAAGCAGCCAGAAGCGGTTGATGTTTAGTTAGAAGCGGGAAATTCGAAATTCAAAGTTTCTAAGCAGTTATCCAACAACATGTAACACGTTTGAGCGCCAAACAGGTGGCAGCATTTGATGAAGCGGTTACCTTAGAGTTCAAACGCCATCCGTCAATTGCTTTAGGGAAGTTACTTTGTAAATACTATAAATATGTAGTTTTAATATAAATTTTGTGTGTTCACTTGTATAATCAAATCACTTGCAAAAACGTTGTTCATTCCGAGTGTCGGGAAGCAAAGAATTCAAGAGTGCTTGATGTATGTGAATCACCACTTTTATTTCAATGCAAAACCTTTACATTTTAGTCATTTCCTTTGAGTCACTTACTTGCACTCTATTTACTTTTCAACAATATCTATGTGTTATCGTTTATGTTGATTCTCTTTTCGTAACTAGCTTCGAGTTAACAAAAGAGTCAGTCGACGCTTATTTCGTTTAGAACAAGTATGGGGCTCATGATTACATCGATCCACGAGTCACCGTTAGTTGGTTCAAATCATATTGTGAAGAATCAGATTGTTAATCGTTTCACTTAGACTCCTTCTATCGGTCACGAGTCACCAGTCAATCGAATTGAGTCTAACTATAGTGTGGAAAGCCATTGTATTTGTTCCATTAGTCTTAAAAAACCGTTTCTTAAATAAGGATTTCGACAGAACTAGTACATTCTCAAAAAACCTTAGCACATGTCTTAAGATCAACTGGTCGATCTTGCGACTAACCCTTAGTTTTGGGACTTTGAGAGGACCAGTGGTTGTTTACCATTTTCCACAGTAAACACTAATACAGTAATAAATATTCAATTTTAGATACACTATTATTTTTAGTAATTGTAATCTTCAATTTTTTTCTTTCAAACTTCAAACTTTAAGTTTTATAAAAATAAGAAAACAACAATTTCAAAACAAATAAACTTATCCAAAATAAATATATGATATAAATCAAATTTATCATTTTTGTAACTATTTATTAAATTATTTATGATATTTCTATTTATTAAATTTTTTAATGCTATCAAAATAAATGATAGCATTAAAAAAATATTTAAATTATTTAAATGTGTTTATGATACAATATATAATATGTTATTTACAATTTATATAAATTAATCAATAATCGTATAATTTTTTTTGGCACAAAATAACCATATATCCTAAATAAATTCAATAAACTTCAATATTAATACGATTGATGAAAAAAAATTAACTTTAAAAAAATATAATATATCTATCTATTATCTATTATCAATCTATTAAAAGTAAAGTACCTGGAAATTCCAAGTCTAACCTTTTGATTAAATGTTATAACTTTTCTTATTCCAAGGGTATAATAGACTAATCAACACTATGCTGTTACCATATTCATTTGGCATTTAATTTTGCTGACATGTCAATCTATCATAATTTTACACTATTTTTTATTTATTTGATTTATTAATTTGAATTCTAATGTTTGACTCACGGTTAATGAGGAAGGAATTGGAATGGCCAAATTAGATCTATTATAATTAAATGGAATATTATTCATTGCATGATTTAAAAATACCCACTATTTATCATTACACTACAAGATTAAATGTATATTATTGGAATTAGAATGGATTATTTTGATATTCCAAGATATCACAACTTCCCATGTTTTCAGTTACCCTATATATAGCCATTCTAAACTCTTACTCTTTCACTCCTCAATCTTCTTCAGGTTACGTATTATTTTCCAATTCTTCTTCATTGACCGATTGAAGCTGGGAAAGACATCAACGACTTGCTGACATGTCAATCTATTACACTATTTTTTATTTATTTATTTGATTTATTAATTTATTTTATTTATATTTGAATTCCAATTCCCGGTTAATTTATTTATATTTGAATTCCAGGAAAGGCTATTCTTGCTTCAACCATTGTTACCCTGATTTCTATATTTTGTTTAATCTTCGTTTTGATTTGTTTAGTTATTTTGTTAAAGTTAATATTGTTTAGTTATTTTGTTAAAGTTAATATTGAGGTTTCAAATTAGGCCTAAAAACATTGGCAGGAACATAGTGTATGGTGTGCTAGATTTATTTCAATAGAAAAGTCAATTTTTAATTGATTTATGATGGCATTATTTTGATTTATTAGAATATTTGTTTTCTGCAAATAATATATAATAATACAAAGAGCAATATATGAATGATTTGAAAAACTAAATGGCTTTCTATAAATAAAACATTTCTATAAGATAACTATTAACTTTTTTTTCAGAACATAAATATTTATTTGAAAATATATGCACATTAATAAATATATGGTAAAATACAAAGACGAAATTATATATATATTTTCTATTTACAATATATTCAATTGAATCTATCCTACACACCATGTACATCTTAAAAATTATATAAATTATGATTTATGATTATAAGGATATTAAAAATCATATAAATTACGAGTAATGACTAACTATATATATATATATATATATATATATATATATATATATATATATATATATATATATATATATATATATATTCGAAAGATTTAAATCGATAAAATTTTGTCTTAAAAATAAGTTTTTTATTAATAAATATTAAAAAAATTATATTTTTAAAAAATATTAATAAAAATAATATTATTTTATTTTATTTCAAAATGTTATTTGTTTAAAATTGAAAGTAAGTACTATTATTGTTTAATTAACATTTTGTTACTAAATATTATTAAAACCATGTATTTGTATGAAATATTAATAAAATCACATATATTTAAGAAATATCATACAACTTAACTAAAGTATCTATAAAAATCAAGATTACCCGAAAAATATATTTTGTAATTATTTAGATCCTTATTTGAAATAAAATATATTTTGAAATTATTTAGCTTTTTATAGAAAGGATAATAAAGCAAAACAAAATCAATTGAGATTTTGTAATTTCTTTAAACTTATGAAATAACTAAACATATCACAATCTTTTCAAATTAATTTTATAATCGTAATCATGATAAAACAATGTTAAATGATAGTCATGAAAATTTAATGATAAATGATACTCATAAAAAATTAATAATTAAAGATAAAAATTTACTATTACAATCATTTTTATAAATTGTATAAGTTACAATTATTTTTATAAATGGAAATATAAGTTACAAATAATTTTATAAATTTAACTATTTATATAATTATAAATGAGAATAGGTTACATATATTTTTATAAATAGACAAACGTGTTCCAGATGTTTATAAATGAAAAAAAAGTTACCATAATTTCATAAAGGAAAATAAGTTACAATAATTTTAATAAAAGAGAATAAGTTACTAATATTTTTATAAAAGAGAAGTATTTAAACAATTGTTTTTAAAATCAATAAATTAATAATTGTTTTATAAATTGTCACACAGGTTCTAGGCACTTATAAATGTTATAACTTTTCTTATTTCAAGGGTATAATAGACTAATCAACACTATGCTGTTACCATATTCATTTGGAATTTAATTTTGCTGACATGTCAATCTATCATAATTTTACACTATTTTTTATTTATTTGATTTATTAATTTATTTTATTTAGATTTGAATTTTATTTATATTTGAATTCCAATTCCAATGTTTCATTCACGGTTAATTTATTTATATTTGAATTCCAATGTTTTTTTTACAGAATTTGAATTCTAATGTTTGACTCACGTTAATGAGGAAGGAATTGGAATGGCCAAATTAGATCTATTATAATTAAATGGAATATTATTCATTGCATGATTTAAAAATACCCACTATTTATCATTACACTACAAGATTAAATGTATATTATTGGAATTAGAATGGATTATTTTGATATTCCAAGATATCACAACTTCCCATATAGAATGGATTATTTTGATATTCCAAGATATCACTCCTCAATCTTCTTCATTCTCCATTATTTGAAATAACACTTAACACTATTTAACGCTATTATTATTAATTATTATCTATTATCTATTATCTATTTCTATTATCAATCTATTAAAAGTAAAGTACCTGGAAATTCCAAGTATAACCTTTTGATTAAATGTTATAACTTTTCTTATTCCAAGGGTATAATAGACTAATCAACACTATGCTGTTACCATATTCATTTGGCATTTAATTTTGCTGACATGTCAATCTATCATAATTTTACACTATTTTTTATTTATTTGATTTATTAATTTGAATTCTAATGTTTGACTCACGGTTAATGAGAAAGGAATTGGAATGGTCAAATTAGATCTATTATAATTAAATGGAATATTATTCATTGCATGATTTAAAAATACCCACTATTTATCATTACACTACAAGATTAAATGTATATTATTGGAATTAGAATGGATTATTTTGATATTCCAAGATATCACAACTTCCCGCCATTCTAAACCCTTACTCTTTCACTCCTCAATCTTCTTCATTCTCCATTATTTTCAAAAGGTTACGTATTATTTTCCAATTCTTCTTCATTTCCATATTTTGATTCTCTGTGTTTTCACTCCTCAATCTTCTTCATTCTCCATTATTTCCAATTCTTCTTCATTCCCATATTTTGATTCTCTGTGTCCATTTTAATGGCGCGACCGATTGAAGCTGTGAAAGACATCAATGACTCAAACATTTAATTTTGCTGACATGTCAATCTACCATAATTTTACACTATTTTTTATTTATTTGATTTATTAATTTATTTTATTTATATTTGAATTCCAATTCCAATGTTTCATTCACGGTTAATTTATTTATATTTGAATTCCAGGAAAGGCTATTCTTGCTTCAACCATTGTTACCCTAATTTCTATATTTGTTTAATCTTCGTTTTGATTTGTTTAGTTATTTTGTTAAAATTAATATTGGCAGGAACATAGTGTATGGTGTGCTAGATTTATTTTAATAGAAAAGTCAATTTCTAATTGATTTATGATGGCATTTTTTTGATTTATTAGAATATTTGTTTTCTGCATTATTTATTTGATTATTATCTAATTCATGCAAAAAAAAAACATATATCATAATCAAAAGAAATTTTGAAAATAAAAAGCCAATATCATTCTATTTTATTTAAATATGTGGTGGATTGATTGTCATTATAAAATTATTTTACACTTATTTTTTTCTCTATTTATAAAAAACTTAAATAATCTTTTTTTTCTTTCCATTGGTAAAAAAATTTAAATATTACAATAATATATAATAATACAGAGCAATATATGAATGATTTGAAAAACGTTTAAATGGAAAACTATATATATCGCAAAGAAAAAATTTGTTTTTATGAATAAAACATTTCTATAAGATAACTATTAACTTTTTTTTTCCAGAACATAAATATTTATTTGAAAATATATGCACATTAATAAATATATGGTAAAATACAAAGACGAAATTATATATATATTTTTTATTTACAATATATTCAATTGAATCTATCCTACACACCATGTACATCTTAAAAATCATATAAATTACACTTGATTTATGATTTATTCTAAAATGATCACATAAATTTATTTTAAAATAAATATTCCAAAAACGAGTAATGACTAACCATATATATATATATATATATATATATATATATATATATATATATATATATATATATTCTGAAAGATTTAAATCGATAAAATTTTGTCTTAAAAATAAGTTTTTTATTAATAAATATTAAAAAAATTATATTTTTAAAAAATATTAATAAAAATAATATTATTTTATTTTATTTCAAAATGTTATTTGTTTAAAATTCAAAATATTAATACAAATTTACTATTACAATCATTTTTATAAATTGTATAAGTTACAATTATTTAATAAATGGAAATATAAGTTACAAATAATTTTATAAATTTAACTATTTATATAATTATAAATGAGAATAGGTTACATATATTTTTATAAATAGACAAACGTGTTCCAGATGTTTATAAATGAAAAAACAGTTACAATAATTTCATAAACGGATATAAGTTGTAAACTGTTAATTTTAATTTCCATGTTTTAAAATTTTATTTTGCAACTATTTAATATAATTGAAGTTAGAAAATCAGTGGTACGGTTTATTATAAATACAGATCAAAGCTTAAAAAGTAAATACATATTATTAGCATATATTTATTACTATGTATATGAACCAATTGAAAATAAAATTCATACTTTATAAATGATAATCTTATAGACGTCTAATGTGAATCAAGACAAGACTGTGCTATGATATATTTTTTAAAATTGAAAATCATATCATATCTACAAACATTTCTATATGATCTTTTCGCTTCGGTTTCTCTTGATTTAGTTGAATATGTGTTGACAGATTCGTCGAAATTTTGGGAAGAATTTCTCTAATCAAAGGTTGTTGTTGGAGCTACAATGATCACAATTTAGCTAATGTTAAAAGACATATAAATAAGATCTAATTTAGATATTCATTTAAAATTGAAATTTGACGAGGAGCTGTCATACATGGTAGGTTTGTAAAAATTGTAAATATAATATATAAAAAGAAGAATTTAAAATGATATTTGACGGAAGTCATCATATATTTTGGGTTTGCAAAAATTGAATAATATCTAAAAGTAATATTATTTGAATTGGTAAACTTATATATATATATATATATATATATATATATATAATTAAAATTAACACGGTAACATTCAGGCCAAACAAATATCCTTTTTCACAAACGAAATTTCCCCTTACAAACAAAAGAGAGAAATCTCCCTCCCAATATTTCATCTAACGCGCTAACCTAAAAATATCTCAGAAATGATTTTATTCTTGAGTTTTGTTAACTCATTCGTATTCACGGGTAGATGTGAACGTATCTATGAGATACCAGCTCTACACTGTTCATTTTAATGTACATCTTTTTACTATTTCTTTTGTTGCTGCTTTATATAATTGAAGTAATAAAAATGATTGAAGTTATAAAAATGGTTGTACGATTTAATATAAATACGAATAAATACTTAAAAGTTGGTAGGAAAAACATGAAAGGTGTATTTTAATTCAATATATTATTTGATTCAAAATAGATTAAATTTTATTGAATCACATTAACTTATCTTATATATATATATATATATATATATATATATATATATATATATATATATATATATATATATATATATATATATATATATATATATATATATATATATATATATATATATATATATATATATATATATATAAATGAACCTTACAAGTCATAATTAAATACATGGAATATAAAATTTCGAGGGACCCGTGCGATAGTACGTGGATTGTATTTGCCTACTCCTGTGTTTAGTCATGGTCAATTATATGTTGCAATTTCAAGAGTTAAGAGCAAAAGTGGGCTAAAAATCCTAATTCATGACAAGGAGAATGTACCGTGTTCTACTACTACTAATGTTGTGTACAAGGAAGTCTTTCAAGCACTTTGATAGTTGGTAAACTTTATATCTTATACTTTACGATTCAAATTAAAAATCTATTTTGAATTAAAATATATAGTATGTACATTTTCCATGTATTTCAAGAAGTATATAATTTTTCCTATTTGTTCATGCAGACGTGATTTGTTGATAGGACCGACGCTTGCTATAAATATGGAGTTAAATGCCAACATGGTTTACATGAGACATATACTCAACTGAAAACATGGTAACATACTTAATAATTTAATAATCTATAAATGTAATGTGAATCCAGACGAGACCCGTGCGATAACACGGGTTTGTTACTAGTTATAGCATAAAAATTAATAAGATTATAAAATAATGACACGTTGAAAATTTTATATCGATTTGATATATTTACAAAGATCAAGTCCTTTAAAGATCATTAAAAATAAATAAATAGCATACCTTGATATCAGTTATGATTGTTATTAATGAAATTAATATAATTAATAATAAAAATCACTAAAGATATACCTTGTTGTTACAATTAACATTGATTTAAATTTACATCTATTTTAATATATTTCATATATAAATTTCTTTAATATTTATATTATAACAATTACAGTTTCAACCATCACGCTAAATGCGAAAAGCTTCATATATTAACGGAAGCATGAAATTACTGATCAAAATATTTAATAATAACAAAGATATTAGATTACTGATAAAAATATTGAATAATAACGGAAACGTGAAGTTAATGATCAAAATATTAAATAATAATAGAATAATTTTACTATTGGTTTAAATATTTTTGACAATTATATATATATATATATATATATTATTGATTTAAATATTTTTATATATCGAAAAAATTATAGACACTAAGTTATTATCCTTTTTACAAATATTTATTTTATTCTAATTATTTTAAAAATAAATACGTGTATTATACCGATATTCATACGAATGCACGTACGGGTATCATAATACTTATTTTAGTAAAAATCGGAGCTTATTTTAGCAACAAATTCGTGAGATGATATGTTTTACATGTGTTATGTCATCAAATTAATTAAGGGCTATAATTGAAAATTTCTATACGGGTAATGCTATCATGTGTGTTTTAAGTGCTATCATGTGTCTTTTAAGGGTGCATGACATGTTAGTTAGTATTATCTTTTTATAAGTTAAATATTTGAAACAAAATAAATAAATTATAGTGTGAGAAAATACAAACTGTAATATATTTAATAACTAATTTCTTGATTGATTGGGATTTCATATGTATAGTTTGTATAAAAAGAACGAGGAAACATATTGTAAAATAAGATTATAAATAAATGTATTGCCACGTCTTTGATTCATTGTTTCGACAAAGAACTTATCACAATTCATCACTATTACTTACCTTTTGGGATTTTTCTCTTGTCTACACGAAAGGCCATAAGAAATTCAATGATCTTTGATGATTGTCAAAAAATATATACGAGCTCTTAATGTTTAAGTGATCAACTCATTGAGCTTAAGAGATAAATTTGGCACATTGAGGTATCTTAGAGACACTTAACAAAAATTTCAAAGTTATTATGATTTTCACTTCTTGTAACTCTAGTGCTAAGATCTATTAATCGTAGTTAAAAAATGAATTAAATTTTATTTATAAAGTGATCAAACAATTTTCAATTTACTATACATAAAGGAGGAAAACTATGACTCAAATTTCTAAGTTTTTGTATAATTTGATTATTTTTCTTTCTCTATTTCTTGTTGTAACCTTTAGCAGTAAGTCATTTTTTTACACCAATTTTAAACTTTCTTTCATATCATATTGATATACTCACTAGATTATTACCTATTAATAACAATAATTTATTTTTATTTGACACTGCAGCTGATATACATTGCAAAAAAGATGAGGACTGTCCAAAAAATATGTGTTCTCGTCCTTTAAAAGTAGAGTGCATTAATATGTTCTTTACTTGTGAGTGTGTGTATAAGATTAACAATTAAGTTGGAAAAAAAATATTTATTAATTATAAGCGTTCTATATTTTTATTTGTGTTGTTGAAATTCCTACTAAAACTTCTATTTCTATTGAAAGTGAACATCATTTCTTTTATCTCTTCTAGTAATTGTTCATTTCTTTTGAAGATCCATTCTTAGCCTTTTTTGCAGCCACCATCACCAGCGTCGGTTATAGAAAGCATCTTAATCTTAACCTCTATTTTCTTCACTCGCCAGCATGAGCAAACCTTATCATCTGCCCTCTGTCTCTCTAAGATGAGTGAAACGATGGTCGGTTTTGGCTCAGGACAAACAAGTTCATGGTCCAGGATTTTAAAAAATCAGAGACCTTAAAATCGATAAAATAGATTTAAAATAATTGATAAGATATAATAAATAGCGCATTTGCTAAAAATAAACTCAAAATTCACTTGAGCTCAGCGGTAAGAGTCAAGGTCAATTTCCATGATGGTATGGTTCGATTCGATTTTATTTATGACACGTGAATTTTCAAAATAAATAATAGAAGTTTTTACAATTCTATATTTTTTAATTTTTACGAACAACATAAATTCCATATATTTACATTTCCATATTAATTTTTTGATATAACTAAAAAAATCATTAATTCCATGAACCTTTTAAAAATAATTTATTCAAATTTGAATAAATATATAAATTATATTTTTTATATTAAAAAAATTCATTATATAATAAATTATTGATTATTAAATTTATATGATAAATATAATATATTATTGTTTGTGAGTAATTTTATTGTATTTTATTTTATTTTATAAAAATATATTATTAAAATTTTATTTTACAATAAAAAGTTTAATATTTTTCCCGGAGCCTCTAAAAAGTCGGGATCGGCCCTGAGTGAAACTAGTATTACAACATTTTTACAAGACGAAAACGTAAGACATATATGATGATTAATAGGAATGAGAGAAAAGATGTATGATAATGATATAAATATAGGAAATTTCTTCACCCACCTAGTGAGTTTCACCAACACCCTTGAAAAACCAAAAATGTCCTTCGTAAGTTAACTTACGAATTCACCTTATTGGGTGAATTCGTAAGTGCACTTACGAATTAATCTTTCTGGGTGAATTCGTAAGTGAACTTACAAATTCACCTTATTTTTGTATGTCTTATTATTTTAAACATGGTTTAACACATTCAGGAAATGTTTCTTAAGTGAACTTACGAATTCACCCAGAAAGGGTAATTCGTAAGTTAACTTACGAAACTTTCCTGAATGTGTTCAACCATGTTTGAAACTACTATGATTTTTCACAATTACTCAGATTATGTTTTCGTTTTTAGAAATTCAATTAAAGAACATCTTATATACGCAAACCATGTAAATATTAATATGTTATAAATATTAAGGAGAAAAATTGTCAGAAATATCAAATTATATAAATTGTTCCGAAAAATAATGCGATTAAATGAAATCAAATAACAAAACATAAAGGCTATTGTGTATGCCTAATCCTGATCCTTCGCGCCCTTCTCTTCCTGTGGTAATGCGATGCACGCCCTGCCTCAGCGACCATCCTCTCCACCACGATTACCGCATCGGGTCCTCCCTCATGCACAACACCGTCATCCAATGCCTCATGTCTAATCTGCCTTATATGTGACACCCCAAATAATTCAATTATTAAATAGTTAGAATTTTTAATTATTAATTTAATTGGAAGTTTAATTATTAGTATTTTTGAATTATTGAAAATTAATTAAAGAAATAAGAATGGAAGTGTCGGGGTGTGGGGTTGAATTGGAGGGTGTGAGGAGTAAAAAACTCTACCTATTCTAATTATTATTATTTTATTATTATTAGATTAATAAAAGGAATAAAATAGAGGAAAAGAGGAAAAGAGAGAAATTGGAGTTTTCACTGTACGTGCATTTGAGAAGAGAAGAGAAGAGAAAGAGGAGAAAAGCCAAAGCGTCGAAATTCAAAGAATCATCGCAAGGTAAGGGGTGATTTCATTCAATTATGATGCCTTATGGGTTTTGGGATTTGATTGAATAATTGGTATGTTAGGAAACCTGAAATTAGAGAATCTAGGTTTGTTGGATTATCCCTAAATGTGCCGAATTATAGGAATTGGAACCGTTAGTGTGTTATTGTTGGCTGAAGATTTTGATGCAGATGATTTGAATAAGAATCACTGAGCTCGAAATGAAACAATGTCAGTATTCATTGGAACGAGGAAAATGTCATGGTTTGGAATGAAGGAATCAGCTCTTCAATAAGATATTGAAACTTGGGGCTTCGAGTAGCAATTGTGAAGGAGCTTCAAATGGTGGAAGCATGGTGTTAGGCGTGCGAATCGAAAGGCGCTCATATTTGAAATTCAAAATATGAGCGGATGAATGGACGTCAATATGCTACTGAAAACGGTTCGAGACGGAGGCTAGAGAGGAATAACATTCAAGATGTCCAAAACGTGGCAAGCTCTCATAAGTCGACCGCTATGGTCGAATAGTATAAATAGAAGTCTTAGTGTTAGGATTTCGTGTGTCATATCTATTGTACTAAATTCAAGAATATTCAAAATACCACATGGATAGGGAAACGAATGCACGAATGATGTACGATGATTGCACCACTTTTATCTTTCAACAACGATCTTTATCTTTCCAATTTACCTTTATCTTGCATAAATGTCATTTAAATCATTTATATTCAAAGTCATTTAATTTTCCATGCATCTAAACGCTTTTCCTTTTTTGAAGCCTTTTACTTTTCGTAAACCTTTACATTCATGCTATTATTTTCCAGAAAACTTCTACGTACTTGTTTTTACATTCCTGTCTTTTACACTTCATGTTTTACTTTGAAAATCTTTTACATTCACAAGTCATTTGAACATTCCTGCACTTACATACTTTCTGCAATTCGAAGTCTTTATGCCTTATATGTTCAAATCATCTTTATATTGCTTTGCTTGATTACGTTATTAATTTATTGAATATCATAAGCGAAATACACTTGAGACGTATATAAAACATCTAAAAATAAGCCTTGAACGGTAACCAGCAGTTTAAGTTTATGCAAACGACCAATAACCCCATAGGATCAATCTAGTCGATCCTGCAAGTTACCAAAGGGATTAAACAACAATCATAACGCTTGTTTGATAGTTTGGAGGACTAGCGGTTGTTTCACCAGAAATCACTGTGAACAAATTGGCACACCCAGTGGGACAGAGATTGGTTGTTGCTAATTAAAATTAACGTTTAAAAAAGAAAACTTAATTATTGTTAAAAGGTTCTTTCTGAGTAAACAAAGTTCATTAGTATATGAACCTTAGGAGTGGTAGAATAACTAACAGTAACCAACCCTTACCCAGAAGAAATCGAAGTAATAGGATGTCAGATCCAAATAACCTACAAGGGGAACAAAATGCCCCACATGGAACAGGCACGAATGCGTCTGTTTCGACAGGGACGTCCATCGCGATCCCTTTGAACACACAATCTATTGCATCTTCTACTAATGGTATGGCCGCGAATGGAACAAGTGGCATGTCAACAAACAATTCGATCCTAGGTAGTACAGGAACCACTGGGTATCCTGGGGGATTCATCCCACCGTCAAGGGCACAAACCCATTTCACTACCCCACCACCAACTAGACCATTTAGTTTCGACAGTACTAGACCCAGAAATTCCCAGTATGGAATGCCAACATCCTTTATGGCAGGTTTACAAACTTCGACGTCGAACGCGTCACCACACTTAGGTCGTTCTGGGCTAATCAATTTATGACAAATAACCAAGGGTCAGTAGGTTATGGTACGCTGCCCATCTTAACCACAGAAAATCAAATGGCTTTTAGGCGCTAATGGATGATAGTAACCATAACATGATAGAGTATTAGCACAAACTATGAAGAAATCTTTGCCCCAATAGTTCAAAACGTTATTGTGACAAACAGAGAGAACAGACAATATGAATCGAATAGCAGATTTCTTTGCTCCACCGGAAAGGCGTAGGCGTAACCAGGCATTGGTTCGAGCAAACGCACCTATCATAGAACAGATTGCTGATGACCCACCTTATAGGCCAGCCAGAGAGGGGGTTAACTTGGGGGCAAGAGCACAAAGGGTAGATGTCCCATTGATTCGAGAAGAACCACAAAGGGGATTGATAGAACCACCAGCAAGGGTCGAAAGATTTGAGGTCCCAGTGATTCGAGAAGAACCACAAAGGGGAATTATTGAACCAGGGGCAAGGGTCGACAGACTAGAGGTCCCAACGTTTCGAGAAGAACAACCTAGAGGGGTTGTCCTTGTAGGTCGAAACCAAGATGTCGATGCAAAGGGTTCATAGGGTTCAAATGACAATATCTTGAAAATAACCTAACCACCATGATAGAAAGGATCATGGCCCAAAACGGTATTAATACAGGAATTAGAAGGCCAAATTACGCTTCTCCCATAGCAGACTATGTAATCCATACTGATTTGCCTAGAGGGTACAAGATCCCTAAATTTACAAAGTTTGCCGGAGATACGAACGAGTCAACAGTCGAACACATAGCTAGGTACCTAACTGAGGCAGGAGATATAGCAAATAATGAAAACCTTAGGATTAAATATTTCCCAAGTTCCCTTACTAAGAATGCTTTCACATGGTTCACTACTTTGCCCCCTAGATTCATAGACACCGGACCCTCTTAGAAAGGTCGTTCCATGAACTCTATATGGGACAATCCAAGATAAGCCTAAAGGAATTAGCAAGTGTTAAAAGGAAGTTCACTGAACCTATAGATGAATACTTAAATAGGTTCAGGCTCTTGAAATCTAGATGTTTCACAGTAGTCCCTGAGCATGAGTTAGTCGAAATGGCCGTTGGTGGTCCGACTATTCTATTCGAAAGAAATTAGATACTCAAGACTTGAGAGATATGGGCTTAGCGGATAGGGTTCGACAGTCGAAGGCTAAAGGCCGAGAAGGCCGTGGCTTCCAAGAGTAATAAGAAGGAAAGAGTCTCCTATGTCGAAACGGAGGAAGGTGAAGACTACCCGACCGAGGAGGTCAAGTAGATCTCTGAATTGAAACAGCTCCACCTTACTCTTGTAAACCCTAGTCCCTACAAAAGGGAAAGAAATTGTTGAAAATGAAAAATGACAAGTTTCCAAAGAAGGTGTATACCTTGATATAACAAAGTGTGATGAAATTTTCGATTTACTAGTCAAAGATGGCCAATTAATTGTGCCACCAAATGTCAAAATGCCTCCGTTAGATCAAAGAAAGAAAAGAGGATTTTGTAAATATCATAGTTTCCTAGGCCACAAAACCTCACGTGTTTTCTTTCGTGGACTTGATTCAAAATGCAATTAAAGAAGGCGACTAAAGTTTGTCGATAAACCAAAAATGAAGGTGGATGAAGACCCTCTGGATATTGCAAACACCAACTACTTCGAGCCTTTGAGCATTGGAAACATCAATATGGTGGAAGCAGACCAAGGGGCCACTACATTGCAAGAGGAAAGCACTGAGAGTGAAAATTGGGTGTTAGTCGAAGTCAACAATGGAGTCAAGGCGCCCACTAACCACGTGAGCCTTGGTCGAACCAACTCAACCGTTGTTTCGTATGAATCCAAAGCATCGAGGGTCGAAAGCCGTAAAAATTGACACAGTCAAGGCCCGAGGCTCAAACCGAAAAGGTTCGATTACAAACAAGCTTCCTCAAAAGAGACATGGGATACCTTGGTGAACCTAGTGGAAGTTCGACTATCCGTAAAATATTCGCCCGCAGAGTTCGAAAGTCCGAATCAAGACGCCAAACCATCGTGATGGGGAGATGATGATACGTAAGGGAAGACAAAGATGGTAACGCCTCGAGAAGAGACGGGACACCTTAGGGAGCCCAAGGGAAATTTGATTATATGGTAAAATATTCGCCCGAGAGTTCAAAGATTCGGATCCAAGACATCAAACCATCGGATAGGGAGATAGTGGTACGAAGGGACCAGATGTGGATGTCAATATGGTGGACATGGAGAGACCCGCTCGAGATGCGGAAATGGAAAGATATCTCAAAAAGAAAAATACAAAATGGAGGATGATTATGCCGCAGATACCACCTAAAACAATATCTCATGTCAGGCCATAAGGGCATGTCAAATGATGCTTTGTCCAAGATGCAGCATCATATGCAACGAGAGGATCGCTATGGAGTTCGAACGAAAGCAAAGAGCTCGAACTGGAGTAAATTGGCGCCAAGACAACCAATTGTTCATATGCTACCCTAGAGTTGGGGAAAGTTTGTTGAATTTTAGTACTGTCACAAAGGGAAACCAAGTGCTTGATTTGCCCAAGATGTTCAAAGATACCACTGAACATGGTGGAGCTCAAACGATTCCCTTCACCCCATGCTGGAATCACAAGGAAGTTGGTCAAATGAGTCAGCGTTTCGATGGTAGTCACAGTCAACGAAAGCTTGATAGCCCATATCCAAAGGGTGCTCAAGGGTGACATTTAAAATCCCCGCCAAGTACCAATAGATGATGGTCGCAAGTCAAAACCAACAAAGGGAAGGATGGATGGGAGGCAATGAGCGAAATGCCATGCCATGGTATACCGGAGACAATTCAATACAAAGAAAGAGGGAGGAACCGAGGTGGAAACTATAAAGGTAAGAATCCCATGTCAAGATCCCAATGGCGGTGAATCGAAGGTCGAGAGGAAGGTTTAGCGACAAAGGAGCGTTCACCAACAAAAAGAAGCTTCAAGCACCAATCAACCAACAACAACAGAAACTCAAGATAAACCCCGCTAGTAGGAGGCTTTTTCAAAACAAAACTAGATGAATCAAAAGAGTACACCCCAATTCCACAAGAAGACGAGGATATGCTTACGATAACTTCAATCAAGGAGAATCCTCCTTAATCTAAATCGCAATGTGGTATCTCAGATACCATCCGATTTGGCCAGAGACCAAATCAAGAACAGAAGAAGAAGACACCATTGATCTAATGAAACATGCATCAGCTTTGTTATTATGTAATGGATAATGGCGCGGTCGAAGAGCGTAACGCATTCTTCGAACACCCGCATCCCACAATGAAGAATCATTTAAAGCCACCGCTCATTCGAGCAAAGGCCGGAGCCACGGGTGAACAAGGTCTTAGTAGATGGGGTGTTAATCGATGCCTAAATTCATGCCGAAAAAGTTAGGCATTCAAGACGGTGATATTAAACCTCATAACATGGTTTTATCCAACTATGAAGGAAAGGTAGGACAAACGCTGGGGTAGTGCAAGTGGAGTTAATCGTCGGATCAAGTCGCAGACCCACTATGTTCATGGTGATCAAACCAAAGCAAATTATAACTTGCTATGGGGAGAGAGTGGATTCATGGCGAGGGCGTCCCTTCGCCGATGCACCGAGGTTAGTCCCGTGGAGAGAGGATGGATAGTAGAAAACATCAAGCGGACCGAGCTACTTCATGACAACAACAATCTAGTTAACAAGAGGAATTATGACAAGTATCCGCTAGAATAGCCCTCGCACCCCAAGTGACGAATCGAATGAAACAAGAGATGTTTTATATGACCCTTCGCCATGATGGCATGTATTGGGATAGGAAAATAATTAAGGGTGATGAAGGCGAAGGCACTTCGCAAAGACGGCCACAGTGGAGTCCGATGACCCGATCATGATCGAGTCCTCTTCCTCGAAAGGATTTCGCCTATATGGTCGAGAATGAATGGAAAGCGGCAGGCTGCAAGAACATACGCTAAAGTAAACGAACTCAAGGAATGGTCCAAAGATTCACCTGTGACGAACGAATAGATCAAAGGCTTGATGCCATTTATGAGAACCCTTGGGCTTCGAGAAGGATCCAACAAATTCAAGTGCTAAGATGTTGGCACAGACCCACTCAAGAAGTAAATTTGGGGATATCAACACAAAAAGAATCACCTATATAGCGCAAACTCATTTCAAGCCTCAAACAAGAAGTGATCAAGTCCTCAAACAGTAACAAAGATTGCTTTGCATGGGACTATGATGAAATGCATGGTTTAAAAGAGAGTTAGTGGAGCATAGACTTCCAATCAAGGATGGAAAGAAGCCCATCAAGGACTCTGAGGTTCGCGCCAGGCTCACGAAGATCAAAGCAGAGGTCGAGAGGTTGCTACCGCAAATTCATCGTAACCACAAGGTATGTCGAATGGTTAGCAAATATAGTACCGTTATTAAGAAAATGGTTCATTGAGAATATGCATAGACTTTAGGGATCTCAACAACCCAACCCCAATACTCTATGCCGTGGCGAAATGTTAATAGATTCTCTGCTGGATTCGAATACCGAGTATGCTAGATGGATACTCGTTATAATCAAATTTTTATTGTCAAGAAGATGTTGCTAAGACAACATTTTGTTGCCCAGAGCCTTAGGCACCTATGAATGGGTAGTGATGCCTTTTGGTTTAAAAACGGGCAACTTACCAAAGAGCAATGAACTCCATATTTCATGATTTTATTGAAACGCTTATGCAGTGTACATTGATGATATAGTCATCAAATCTATCTCAGAAAATCATCTGCATCATTTGAGCCAATCATTCGAAAGGATGAGAAAACATGGCTTGAACATGAATCCTTAAATGTGCATTTTTGTGCAGGAGATTTCCGGCTTTGTGGTTCATAAAAAGGAATTGAAATTAACGTAACAAGACCAAAGCCATCATGGAGACTAAAGCCCCACATCGAAAAAGGAGTTACGTTTCTACTAGGGAAGATTAATTTTCAAGGTTCATTTCGAACTTAATGGGAAAACATGTGCTTTTTCTCCACTACTTGCTTAAAGCATGGCCAAGCCTTCGAATGGAGCGAAACACGCAGAGGCCTTCGACAAGATTAAAAGATATCTATCTCAACCTCCTATCTTGTCTCCACCTTCATGGGGAAAACCCATGAGATTGTATATATCTCGCGTCTCGAACTTACTATAGGTAGTATGTTAGTACAGAAGACAAGAATGGCATCGAAAGAGCCATATATTATTTAAGTAGGTGTTGAATGATGCGTAAACTAGATATAGTAATATAGAAAAGTTGTGTCTTTGTTTATACTTTTCTTGTATGAAACTCAAGTATTATATAAAACCGTTGATGTTTATGTTTCATCTCATTTCGATGTTATTAAACACATGCTTTCCAAGCCAATAATGCATAGCGTAATTGGTAAACGGGCATTGGCCTGAATATGCTTTGACTTTATGCCTTTAAGAGCGTGAAAGGCCAAGTAGTTTCGATTTCATCAGGACCATTCATTGGTCGAACACTGTCATGGGTTATGTCGAAATGAAACCTTGAAGCTATACTTTGATGGTTCGACCCATGAGAGGCGGTGTTGAGTTCTCATAATTTCTCCGAGGGAATTCCAACAAAATTCAAGTATAAGTTAGATGGCCCTCGTTGCTCGAACAACGTGAATCGAAGCGCTTGTTGGACTTGAAGCTTTGTTGGAATTGGGGCAACTAGAGTCGAAATCAAGGGCTTATCTGTAGTTAGTAGTCAAGCGATAACTAAGGAATACAAATGCATAAAGGAAAATATGATGATATATTTCGTCATAGTTAATAGGCTACTCAAAAATTCAATACATGGACATTCAAAGACGTATCAAGAATAGAAAATCAAGAAGCAAATGACCTAGCACAATTAGCTTGTGTTATAAAGTCTCGCTAAAACTTAGAGGATTTGATTGAGATAAGAGGAAGAGTCATGGCTACCGACTTACACCATCGATTTAGAGAATATCAAAATAAGTTATGGTGATATAGATAGGTTTCAAGTATTAGCCATAGACACTTTAATGATACGATTGGCAAATCCATTAATAAGGTATTTAGAAAACCCAACATTGAGTGTGGATAGAAAAACAAAATATAGAGCGTTGTCATATGTCCTTATGGGAAATGAATTGTTCAAGAAGACCCAAGAAGGTGTGTTACTAAAATGCTTGGGAGAAAGTGAGGCATATTTAGCGCTATCAGAAGTCCACAATGGGGCGTGTGGGGCACATCAAGCGGGTCATAAAATGAAATGGTTGCTATTTCGTTATGGTATGTATTGGCTCAGTATGCTCAAAGATTGTATAGATTTTGCTAAAGGATGTGAAGAATGCCAGAAACATGCAGGGATTCAACATGCTCCTGCAAGTGAGTTGCATTCGATCATTAAGCCATGGCCCTTTAGAGGATGGGCATTAGATTTAATAGGAGAAATTAATCCTGCTTCATCTAAAGGTCAGAAATATATCCTGGTAGGAATAGACTATTTCACTAAGTGGATCGAAGCAATACCTTTGGTAGTTGTAGATCAAGAGACTATCATCGAATTCGTACAAAAATAGATTATTTATAGGTTTGGGTTGCCAGAGAGCATAACCACAGACCAAGGATCGGTGTTTACTGGTAAAAAGATGCAAGAATTTTCCCAAGAAATGGGGTTCAGTTGCTAACGCCAACACCATATTATGCTCGTGCAAATGGTCGTCAAGCACCAACAAAGTAATAATAGGTCTAATCAAAAACATGTTGGTAAAAACCAAGAAGTTGGCATAAGACTTTAGATCAAATACTATGGGCATGTAGAACATCTCCCAAAGAGGCTACTAATACTACACCTTTCCAATTAACATTTGGTCATGATGCGCCTTACCAAGAGAAATTCATCTACACCGCTCAATTCAAAGGCAAAATGAAATCTCATCTTCTTATATTGGGAGATGATGATGAATGAGTTGGTCGAGCTAGATGAAGTTAGATTGCATGTTAGAAGTCCCGATGAGGCAAAAGAGAGTGGCGAGCATATAACAAAAGGGTGAAAGGTAAAACATTCAGTATTAATGATTTAGTTAGGAAAGTTATATTGCCCATGGACAAGAAAAATAAAGCATTAGGTAAATGGTCACCTCATTGGGAAGGACCTTTTCGAGTAGTGAAAACATTTTCAAACAATGCGTATGAAATCAAGAGTTGGCGATGACAAACGAATCCTAAAGGTTAATGGGAAGTATTTAAAGAAATATAAACCACGCCTGCAGGAGGTTCGAATAGTAGCAACGTAAATCATAAACATATAACTCGAGGCCAAAATGGTAAAATTAGTTGCCAAAATGGCATTGTTAAGTGTTACAAACAAACATTCAATGAAGATACAAGATTGCTTTAAATAAACAAGTTCAGAAGTGGGTATTGTTCCTTAATCGTAGCTGGGCTCCTTCAAGATAGAAACTTAGCCGCTCTTTCGCCTCGCCTCGCAAGCCCTTTATTCAAGCTCTTCAATCGATTACCAAAAGTGTTGACTCATATACAAGTTGTTGCTGGCTTCCTTAATTTTATGTCAAGTTCCCGGATCCGCCTCCCATTGAAGAATGGATCGAGCTCAAGATCATAATCAACTTTAGCTTGCTCGATATGCATGGCATGATCTTCAACCTCCTTAGTGAGCTTCGAGGCATGTTCATAAGCGCGCCCATTGCGTTCGTTTTCTTGGACTTTGTTGCCACAGATTCATTTTGAAGAAGGCATCCAGCTACGTTATCGATCGTGGATCAAGTTCAAACAAAATGGTCGACTTCCGTGGAACATGTGGCGAGATTGACTTGATTGATAAGTCCCTTCATCACAAGTAGTCAGTACTATCTTTTCTCGAGTATTTCAATAAATCCACATCAAGTATGGTTTTCCGAATCTTGTGAAGAAGTATGACTCTATCATCGAAGGTACCGAATCGAGGTCGAACCAAAGATTAGCCTTAGGGAGGGAGTGTTTCTCCGAGCTAGTTTAGCCTTCATGTACCCAATAGGGTCCTCGCTTCAAGAGGACTAACTCCACTTCTACTGTCCGGCATTTGGAAGACTTTGAAGTTCCATACGCAATGGAGTGACATCCATCTCAACGTCCATTGGGTCATTAGTGGAACATCATCGCCTTCATTATTCGCTTCTTCATCATCCTCTTCATCATCAATCAAGTCCACCACCGATGTCATCATTTTGATTACCACCAAGATCGATGTCGCCCTTCGCCGAACCTTCTTGAGCATCTTCTCCTTCTTCATCCTCGACCCTTCCTCACTTGAATCTTCGCTCTTGGGAGTTATTGGTTTTCTTCTTCAAGATGAATTGCCCTTTCGCCTCTTGATGGATTTTGGGAGGAGACTCGTGAGAAGTCTCGAGGCACTTCAGTAGCATCTTCGAGCGTTGTTTCGTTAGTCTCCTTGAGAGGAGGCGAAGTGCCTTGATCATCCGTTGTTCGAGGTTCCAGCTTGAACCGCCATATTGATGAACCTTTATTCGCACTAGATTGCTTGAATCCCCATGAGGAGAAAAATGGATCGAGCAATTGTTTGTGGGGAGGAGTCAAGTAGTTGGGATCGAGTGGAATCATCCTACACGAAACAAAAGAAGATTAGAAACTTATAATTAAGGTACGAATAATCATTTTCAAAATTCAAGTAAAATCACCGTGGGTTATCCGGATATATTGTCGCTTATGTGTTCCAACATTACGTTGGAGGTCGAGGGTGGATTTTTGGATTTTTGTGAGGGAGCAACATCCCTGGAATCAAGTCCAGAGACGTTAGTGTCTTTTGGAGCGTCTTTCTTATGCTTCTTTCGTAAAACCGATGGTGAACTTTCCCCAGCCTTGAGAGTCTTTCCACTAGCACTGGGTTTTCTTTTCTTTGGAGTAGTTGGTGGGAGTTTGCTAGGCTGAAATAATGTGAACGTAAGTTAGACTTCAGTTATAGACTTGAACTTGTTTCGAAATGCCAAAATAAAATTGTTTACCTTTGAGGTTGGAACGGTTGTTGGGATTGGAGCAGGTGTTGGAGTTTGAGTAGTTGTTGAAATCGGAGCATTGGTGTTTGTTGCTGTTGTTGGTGCAGGAGTGATGGTTGGAGTTGCCTTGGGTACATTGTCATCAATTTCGTTAGTTGTTTGGGAACTACTTCCTTCCTTGGTCTTTGATGCAACAGTTTTTATTCTGATAGCTGAGAAGTGAAACACATAAGACGAAACGTTAAAATAAAGTAAATAAGACTTATTTGGGGTTTCCCAAGCATTCGCACCTGCGCCTTCATTCGAAAGAATCGACATGGCAGAAAGGTCATAGCGAAGATGCCCTGGGAAATTATGGAGCCAATGTCGAGCCCATGTCACGCCTCGATGGCTTTAGTTTCCTTTGAGATTTGTACTTGAACATCTCTTTGCAAGTAAGCCACCAAGGGTATGGGGAAACCAAGCGAGCCTGAGGGTGTAGTTTGGGAAACTTAGGTGGATGCATTTCGAGTGCCAACCTATACCTATCCTCGTGTGATCTGAAGGAAGTCCGAACTTAGAGACTTTTTCTCAGAATTTTTCCTTCAAGGTTTGGGACGCTCGATATACCGTGGACTCCAAGTGTAGGATCATAAGTTGTTTCAAGTAAGTTTGAAAAGCTTTAATTTCTTGTGAGTGAACATACCTTTCTTCTTGTGTACCGCACATCGAGCGCAGTCGGTTTATTCGGATAGTGAGTATCAAACATACAAGATTGGTAGAATTTACTCCACCAATCTAGAAAACCTTTGGATGGAAAATAAGATGGTTCAAAAGAGATTAGTTCGAATTGAGCAAATCCTTGATACTGTTCTTGCTGTATTTTGGCTTCTCTAGCCTTGAAAGTTCGACCAGAGATAATAGAACTGTGAGTCTGAAAGAGTGGTTCGGGAATCAGTTGGCATAGACCAAATTGTCTCGAGACAAAGTTGGGTTGATAGGCAAAAAGGAGAATCTGATTTTTAGTGGGAGTGATCCTTGAAGAGATTAGCCTTGGGAGCAAAAAGGCTTTCCAGATATCTTGAATTTCTTTGACCTTAGCAGCCTCCGAAAGGGGCATAGTAAACCATGATGGTCCATGAGTCCTCGAAGCAAAAGGCGCCATAGTCTCTTCGAACTTCTGCTTCTTAGAAAAGAGCATAATGTATTGAGAAAATAAAATCTAGAAATCAGCCTTGTCATCACTCGGAGTCAGCCTTCTTAATCTTGTGCCTTCAACATTTCGATCTGTTATTTCTGGATCATGGTCAACAATAGTATCCGCAGTAGAAAGTGAGGATTCGAACATGGCGTTAAGCCATAGCTGGAGCAGCCAGAAAGGACCAGCGAGTAGGATATTCTTGGGAGTGTGGGATTTTAAACTTGAAACAGCTGACCTCAGACTTTCATAAAGGTCAACTAATAAGAGCTCACTTAAATTAATCCTCCTATTCTCATGTAAATCCCTTGCTAAGGGAATAAACCTGGCTACACAGCGACCTCACGAAAACATATCTTGATAGCCAAAGAGTGAGAAAGGCAACATGTTCGATGTCAGAAACGCTATCACCTTCAGTGTGATAATGGCTGATGAACTTGGAGAAGCTAGCTAGTTTGATATCGAAGTCAATAATGCTGGAATGTTCCTCAGAATCAGGAATGTATGTTTCTCCTAGTGGTGATAATCCAGTGATAGCAGCTATATCAAAAAGGTGGGTGTTACCATTCTCCGGAAGGTGAAAAGTGTTGTAGGTACTATCCCGTATGTGGATGCAAATAGCAAAGGATGGCTGTAAGTAAAGCCCGGTTTCGATAATTTGAGAAGATTATAAATACCTAGTTCCTCCCATCGATGGGCTTTCTTAATCTCTACTTTAGCAAACCACTCGTAAGCTATATCGTGATAGGCGGATCGAAATGGTTTAAAGTTACTTTTAACATAGTCCAAAATGAAAGGATCCTTTGGGGAATCATAGGGTTTCTATGTCTTTCGAAGCTGAGGGTTTATTCACGTTATCAGTGTCTAATCTAGGGGTTTCCATTTTATTGAACAAGGGTTTAAAGTCATAACAAACAAGGAATATGGTTCTAACATCCTTCGTAATCTCAAAAGCGTGAGAGGACCCATTAGGCAAACCTCTTTCCGAGGCGTTAGTTGGGATTAATACCTGTGAAGAATATAGGAGTTCTTGTTCCTTTGAGATGCCTTGAGGAATGAGTACCGATTGGTCGTGGTGAGTTTCAACCTTGCTTTTCGTGATTGTTCCAAGATTCTTGGTCTTCTTCTTAGAAATCTTTTCCGGGATGATGTTGTTGAAGACATTGTTGAAGTCGTTAAGGTTTTAGGGTTTTCGAAAGAGAGAAAAAGGTTCGAGTGTGAAAAGAGTAAAAGATCGAGTCATGGGTTTTATAGTAAGGAATTTGAAACAATCATCAACTAAGGCCAATGTACGTGGAGCGTGGGTTGGACACGGAGTAAGGTGGCGAAAGTAAGCATTGAAGTAAGCATGATTAAAGACAATCATTATCTTTAATAACCGCACCATACCGTGGCAACTGTTTGAAGCGGTTCGAAACCCAAGAGTCGTCATGATCGACGTAATGGAAGTCATACAGGTCATTATTGCTTAAGGTCACATCAAAATCGTGGATATATTTAAAATAAGTATTTCTCGGATAGGGATTCAAATACATATTTTAAAGGGGCAATTTGTTGGTCAAGATTTTGATGCGTATGATTTGAATAAGAATCATCGAGCTCGAAATGAAACAATGTCGATTCATTGGAACGAGGAAAATGTCATGGTTTGGAATGAAGGAATCACTCTTCGAATAAGATATTGAAACTTGGGGCTTGAGTAGCAATTGTGAAGGAGCTTCAAATGGTGGAAGCATGGTGTTAGGCAGCGTTGAATCGAAGGCGATTCGGATATTTGAAATTCAAAATATGAGCGGGATGAATGGACGTTCGAATATACTGGAAAACAGTTCGAGACGTGGAGGCTAGAGAGAATAGCTGCATGTCCAAAACGTGGCAAGCTCTCATAAGTCGACCGCTATGGTCGAATAGTATAAATAGAAGTCTTAGTGTTAGGATTTCGTGTGTCATATCTATTGTACTAAATTCAGTAACATTCAAAATACCACATGGATAGGGAAACGAATGCACGAATGATGTACGTATGATTGCACCACTTTTATCTTTCAACAACGTATCTTTATCTTTCCAATTTACCTTTATCTTGCATAAATGTCATTTAAATCATTTATATTCAAAGTCATTTAATTTTCCATGCATCTAAACGCTTTTCCTTTCGTTTTAAAGCCTTTTACTTTTCAGAAACCTTTACATTCATGCTATTATTTTCCAGAAAACTTCTACATACTTGTTTTACATTCTGTCTTTTACACTTCATGTTTTACTTTGAAAATCTTTTACATTCACAAGTCATTTGAACATTCCTGCACTTACATACTTTCTGCAATTCGAAGTCTTTATGCCCTATATGTTCAAATCATCTTTATATTGCTTTGCTTGATTACGTTATTAATTTATTGAATATCATAATCGAAATACACTTGAGACGTATATAAAACATCTAAAATAAGCCTTGAACGTTAACCGCCAGCTTAAGTTTATGCAAACGACTAATAACCCCATAGGATCAATCTAGTCGATCCTGCAAGTTACCAAAGGGATTAAACAACAATCATAACGCTTGTTTGATAGTTTGGAGGACTAGCGGTTGTTTCACCAGAAATCACTGTGAACAGTTATGTGATTAATGGGAATGATGAAATTATGATATGTGTTGTTGTATTGATGTTTACTGGTTGAATTTTGGTGTTCCTAATGCTATAATTCGTATGGAATTGGAAAGGAAAAGTTTGGATAGAATGCTACTGTCAAAACTGCTGTTTTTGGGTTCTGCAGGTCGCAGGAACCGGTTCCCATGTGGGAGGAACCGGGTTCCTAGTACAAAAACCAGGGAGGATGAATTCTGGAACTGTGGGAACCGGTTACTCTTGGGGAGGAACCGGGTTCCCAGTTGAATTTTTACAAAGAAATCCACATTTTCTGTGGGAACCGGTTCCCTGTCTGGAGGAACCGGGTTCCCCATACAATTTTCCAGAGGCGTGATTTTTAACAATTTTGGGAACCGGGTTCTTCCTGGGAGGAACCGGTTACCACTGTGTCATTTTGAAAAATACTAAACTTTAAAAATTCAAAACTTTCAAACCGTAAGTCCGTTTTGGACGTTGTTACTTAATTTTAATGCTCTATTTAATGAAATGAATAAAATTACTATAACTTGAATTTATTTTAAAAATGCGTCAAATTTCGAATTATGTAGTTTGTACTTGTGCATATTTGGTGTGTATGCAGTTATGTATCCGTGGTAATTGATTGTATCAGGATTTGTGGAATAAAATGCATGTTTATGCTATTTGTTGTGTGCATGATCAATGAGGATATCATGTTCTGGCTTGGTTTGGTTTATGACGTTGGTGTGATCATAAACTTATTTGAATGTTGCATGCTTTATGATGTGCATGCATATATATTATGGTGGTAGCTAATTCCCATTGTGCGGAATTAGTGAGATTTGCCAATAACCGTTCTGGGGTGATTATGGGTGGTGAGGTTGAATTCATGTCCGGGTGATTATGGACGAATCGATGTTGGTGACTTAGTTCACGTTTTGGTACCACATGCATAGAGTCGTGCATTTGCATTTGTATGAAATTGTAACATGTTAACATGGTTTTCAGTGTTATAATTTCATTGTTGTTGTTATTGTGCATAATGAACTGTGTGAATTGCAATTGTGTACTGAAATCTGATTATGCTAATGAGGATGAAATAATGTATTGAATTGTTTTGTTGTTCTAAGAAACGTATAATGCATTTTATATTGCGATGAAATCTCACCCTTACTTTGATGATTTCAGATTAAGGTTAGCAGCTCAGGAGTTGGTGAGGATGGCTTATAGAGCTGTGCTAATTAGTTATCCGCGTGTCAGTGTCATACTCTGGTAGTTGTAACACTGGGGAACGATTGTTTTGGAAATTATAGTTTTGAACTCTAATTCTTCGGTTTATGTTGGAATGATTTATGAGATGGATTTTATTCCGGTTTGTTGGTATTTTCCGTTGTGTAGAACATATCATTGGTTCTGATCATTTTAATAAAGTTCTTCAGTGAAGCATGACTACTGCTTCGATATTTTATATTTGGATTTGAATTGTAATTCCCTTTATTATATGTTAACTCTGATTTAATTATTATATTCGTAGGGTATTTTAGAAGGGGTGTTACATTATACACTGACAGATGGGCACAAGATCAATATCATGATCATCCTCGTCCTGCTCATTCTCCAAGAGCTCATCATGTGCTGAACTCGGCGGACATCCTTCACCATCTGGTGTCATGTAAGGGTGCGACACTCTAAAGAACCATATCGTGTACCCCTCTACAAAGTGCCACATATGGGATGCCTACATCAACAAATACTCTTCTAGCACGAGATGATTCTCCCAATCCTGGAAGACATCATCTAGATCCCTCCGTGTCATGGTGTCGGGAGCAGCCTGGAAAAGAGATCAGGGTATCATTTTCACAAAGCCAAACTGGCGCATACATCGCTCGGGCAGATACCTGACCATCATGTTAGCTCCACAGGCTAGCCACCCAGAGTATAACGAGATGGTATTGAATGCAACAACCTCCCTGTAGTCCTCAAACGGGGTTTAATTGATGTCGTCATGGTTGATGCGATCAAGGAACACGCGGTAAGGAGCCACCTTATTGTTTCCCATGTTGAGAATAAACCTGGCAGCCCTTGGCATGAAGTCCTAATAGTAGGGATCTACAGTGTAACCATGGATGCGGTGAAAGTATGATATAATCCATCTCTGCATCAACAAAAATATAATGTGTAAGTATAAATAAATTAAAACTAATTAAAATTTATCATTAAAATAAAAACATACTGTGAGGAGTGTGCACGAGCCAGTGAACACCCTCGGCCTCTATCTGCAAGCTTCATTAAGCTTTTGGTAGAGGTAGGTCAGAACAACGGCACCCCAGTTCCAGTCACGAACTGTAGACAGGTCCATAAAATATCTCAGGTAGGTCACATCGGTGTAGTGGCCACTCGTGTCCACAAAGACGGACGTGCCTACTAGATACATCATAAAACAACGGATGGCATAACCACGGTGAAACTGAACAAAAATATCCACCTCCACAAGCTCCCTAGCTGCTTGTGCAGTTCTTTTTGCAAGAGCTGCTTGACGGAGGTGCTCCCTGTAATGCCCCGAATTTAATTAATTGTTTAATTAAATTATATACGAATTATTTATTGGAATTAGTCGAAGTCAGGAATTTTCAAAATTATTATAAGAGACATAATTGGATTAATATGTTGATTTGAGTGGTTAAGTTTATAGTCGGATTAATTGTCGGTTTAATCGGAGAAATAATATTAGAAATAATATTATTATATTGGAGTATTATTTAAATTGGATTTAGTGGTGGTGTGAGAAATAACAAATTGGAGGTGTGAATAATAGGTTCAATGAAACAATATTACTATTTGTTGGTGTTAATCGAAAAAATTAATACTTAATTCGATTACGATACAATGGAGTCGCCATCTAACTTTATTTATTCCTAAAGAGGAAAGGGCAAATATAGATAAAACCCATGAAATAAAAATGGAATAGTCTTCGAGACCAAGAGATGCGGTTTCGGGAATCGGTTATGCAAGGGGAAGGTATTAGCACCCCTCGCATCCATCATACTCAATGAGACCCATTTAGTTTTAAGTGTGTTTGTGTGTTTTAAAAAGTGAATTTGCAATCTTATTATCATGCGAAAAAAGAGATATGAAAAGAGAAACATGTTTTAATTTTTTGAAAGTGTGCTCGCCAAGATGTTAGAATCTCGTGCCTACGTATTCCCCAAGTGCGATGGGAAAGTCAGAGCTTACGTAGTTCTCAGTTGCGAGAACATTTGTTGGTTGGTTGATTTTATTTATGAAAATAGGAGCTTAATCGTACGTGGACCATAATATATCACTAGTGCAATTCGCATGTGAGCGAAAAGAGATCACGTGTGAGCGATGTGAGTTTGAAAAAAGGACTTGCACGTGGGCAATGTTTGATGAGTTGAATTGATTTTAAGTGGATGAAAAGTATTGAACAATAGGACTAACGTCTTACAATTCAAATACTAGAAACCAGAGGAGCTAATGCTCAGACGAGTCGTCTATCACCCAAAATGTTTCCTTGTAAAAAAAATGTGAAGTGAAACGAAGTTCACGTTATTAAGATTCTTTAAACAATTGGTATAGCGTCCATCAATTTAAAGACTTGGAGTTCATTTGGCACAAGTTTTCAAATAATTGGCCTAACGTCCAACGATTCAAAGACTTGAGTTTTATTGTGAAAAAGAATTTTTGAAAAGACACTCGACGTTGGATCGAGGTTTGGAAATTTATTATGAAAGTGGTGAATGAAAATGAGAGGGCTGTGATTAACCAAGAAAGCTTAATTAATCTTGAGAGAATAGACAAGTGTCTACTCCCTACTATGAGGCCCTTATTTGAGAATTTGGTATATGGATCAAGGTGCGAGAATGGAAACGAAGCGGATAATTGCGAATAATTATATACAAGCGTAAAATAAAGCGATTAAATAAATTAAAAGCCAATACAAGGTGGCTTGCACAAACGATAAGGTAATTAACAATTGTGTAGGTGCATGCACGAAATAAATTTAATCGATTAACTAAACAAAATTTAATCAAGTAATTAGTTTAATAAAATTAATTAGATGGGCTAATCAATTTTAAATAACCCAATTAGATAATTAAATAATATTTAGCTAATCAACTAAAGCCTCATTGTAAGCCCAAGAGCAAGCGTGGTGTGTGTAGCATAGGTGTGGCCGTTGTGACGCTTCAAAGCTTTGTCAACTCAAAGTATGAAAATGGCTCGCAATCGATAATTAGTTTGAAATATTTTTGGTTCGTGCTTTGTGATGAATGATTAAATGAAATAAAGCAATAAAATAATTAACTAAACTATTACAACTCATGGGAGTGGGGATCCATATTTACAAATGCGGATTTAATCGAATAATTACAAGTCCTTATAAAATGTATAAATGAGAATAGAAACAATTCAACAATTAACAAAAATAAATAGCTAAAAGAAAATATTTTTGAGCATTATAAAATTTTGAAATAAAAATTAAAAAATGAATTTTTTATAAGAAAATAAATTTAATAAGATGAATTCTAAATCTAAGATCTTATGTTTTTTTTTAAGATAAAGCTTTGAGTATATAAAATAAAACTAAATCTATATATCTTTTTTTTGTATCTTTAAAAATTATTTTGAAGATCTAAAATATATTACTTCTGGTATCAATCAACAAAAGCAATATTATTTCTAAAGAAACTTAACAACTAAAAATAAATAAAATCTTTTTGTTCTTTTAAAATAAAGTTTTGAGTAAATAAAATAAAACTAAATCTATATATATTTTTTGTATCTTTGAAAATTATTTTGAAGGTCTAAAATATATTACTTCTAGTATCAATCAACAAAAGCAATGTTAAAAAAAACTTAACAACTAAAAAATAAAATCTTTTTGGCTTTTAAAATAAATTTTTGAGTAAATACAAAAAAACTAAATCTATTTTTTTTTTGTATCTTAGAAAATATCTTTAAGAAATAAACAAATTAAATCAGAAAGAAAAACTTAAAAGATAGAACAAGAAAAGAATTTTTTTTTTGAATGTTTCCTTCTTTATTTACTTAGCAAAAATAAATTTGTTGTTATATTAAAAGCAAAATACTAAAACAAATTTAAATGGACTTGAATGGGGTGCTGCTGGCAGAAGGATAGTGTGAAGAGCAGTTGGGTCGGGTTGGGCCTAATAGGCCCGAATGGCCAAAAACAAAGGAGACCAAAACCCTAGTTAGAATGATACACCGCTGCCTCCTTGATACTCTTTATTATTATTAACTAGTAACAGACCCGTGCTCCCTCACGGGTATATCTGTTAAGTTGTTGAACGAATCGTAATGAATTGAAAACAATAAAAAATAGGGTGAATGCTTGATTGTAAATTAGATAGATAGATAGATTTGTTTTGATATTTATAATATTGAATGATAAATATAATTATATAAAAAATTAATGAGATTCATTAACTAAAAATTAATGATATTCATGAATTTGTATAGATTAAAATAATTTTGTATAGTAAATTTTTATTCAAATGCATATTGAAAGTAATATTTATCAAAAATAATTTTGCGTGAATTTAACTGGTCGTATCCCGTTATAAATTTATTTAATACGATATAGATTTTATCTAAATATAGATGTATATTTGAAATGAGTTATTTAATTATAAAATGAATAATAATAATTTAAATTTAATTTAAATATTTCAACAAAGTATACAAAATTATTTTATTGATACTGCCCCGGGAGAAAAATAAAAAAGTTTGAATTTTGTGTCTCAAATAAGTATAATAACTAAATAAAATAAATATTTTGTTCATAGTGATCCGTGAGAAAAGTAAAAATTTTAATATGTGCAAATATTTTTTTTAATAATTATGAATAATTTTGATATTTGAATTTTTTTTAATAATTATGTCAATTCAATTTATTAAAATTGTGAAAATAGAGTGAGGAATAGAATGGTCCTCAAATTAAAGTGTAAGAATGATTATCTTCTGAAGGGGAGTCAGAAGTGGCATCTTCGAAGAGTCGGAAGTTGCAACCGAAGAGTCGGTTGCAACTTCGAAGGAGTCGAGGTTGCAACGGGGAATCGAGTTGCAACCGAGTCAGTTGTAACCTCGAAGGAGTCGAAGTTGCAACCGAAGGGATCAGTTGCAACTGAAGGAGTCAGTTGCAACTTCTGACACGTGTAGTTTTAGGACATGTTTTGATATTAGATAATTGTAATGATTATGAAAAGACAAAACTAACCTTTTTTATGTGTAAATTGTTTGAAAGGGAGGGGTATTTTGGGTGGAATGGTGGACTATTCTTTTAATGGCTTGATAGTTGATATCAATTAATTTATATATTGGAAAATAAAGTTAAAAATCGAAAAAAAAATAACATCCAGCACGCTATCATCTTTTCTATCGTCACTTTCTTCTCACACGTATCTCTATGCTATTTTCAATCACGCCTATGACTTTTCTCTCTCTCTCTCTCTCGCTTGTCTCTCGTTTCTCGTCATATACTCTCTCTTATCAAAAACCAAACAACAACATAAGCAAAAAAATGTAGAATAACTACCCTTAACCCCAATATCTCAATAACCCCAGATTCAGTATTGGATGGCAATCAGAAGGTAAAAAAAATGCAAAATATCAACAACAACAATAAGATTAAAAAAATGGTTGAAGCCCAAGTATGCTATTATTTTACTCTGTTCCGCTCTTTCTTTCTTTCTTTTTTTGCAACTTTGAGTTCTTCTTCGATCTGCTATTTCATTTCTGGGATTCAAAATCTGTGTTTGGCTTCTGATCGTGTGAGTATGAAGGAGTTGTTCTGGAAATAAGATGAAGGGTAAGGTTGCAGTGGCCATTTTGGAGGTGGTAAGTTAAAGGTGATGATGGTCTGTTAGGGTGATGTTAGTAAAGAGAGTGAAGTTGAAGGCCTGGTGATGGTTTGGTGTAAAAGAACAAACAGGTTACGGTTTATGATTTGGTTTGAAGTTCGTGAAGGCATATGTGAGTGTGAGTATGATACGGTGTTAATGGTAGTCAAGTTTTGTGAAGGATGGTTTAAAGAGTTGTTTCGATTTGTTTGAGGTGTGGATTGTGAGAGTTTTTACTATTATGGTGAGGTGAGTGATAATGGTTTTGTGTAAGTCCCAGATGAAGTGTGAAGGTGTTGTTTTATAGATGAATCAGAGGGTGTTTTGGGGAGAGAATTTGGATGAAAACTCAGTGAGGATAAGATCAAGGAAAGATTGGTACAAGGTTAGTTGTTAGTAGTGGGATAGTGGAGGAAATTGGCAATTTGCAGAGTAGTGTAATGGTGAGTGGAATTGTATTGCAAGTTGTATGTGTACTATTTTTTTTTGAATTTGTTTCTTTGTGTGTTGCATGTTGTGGTACAAAGATGGTGGGAGCAAATAGGTAGTAGAATGGTGCGTGAAAGAACTGCACAAATTGCAGATTGACCAATTTTCTTGCCACTTAGTAAAAATAAATAAATTTATACCTAGTAAACTAAGGAGATGTAATATATACTTATGAATAAATAAAAATATATATTTTTTCATTTTGTTTCTATTTCTAATCTATCTAAAATTATTAGAAAAATCATCTTCAAGATTAAAAAAATTAACTATTAATACAAGATGTAATTATAATAAAAATACAACTTAAAAATATGATTAAAAGATTAAAAAAAATGCAAAATATGCAAATAAATAAATAATATTATGGAATAATAATGTGAAAACAAATTAGCAACACTCAACTTTAAATACAAAGTGATGCAAATTAAATATTATCAGTCAAAAATGTCGATGAATTAATGAATGAAAATTTATAGGCAAAATTTAGGGTGTGACACTATTATTATTATAAGTTGGATTTAATTATAAGAGAAGGAATTGGGTTGTGAGAGTTATTGGAAAAATAAGTAAAAGAGAAAGATAAACCAGTACGTGAGGAGAAAAGAAAAGAGGAACAAGGGTTTGGAGGAAATTAGCCGCCGGAAGAGGAATCATAAACCGGAAAGCCAAATTGAAATTCGACCGGAAAATTATAGAGAGACCGCCATTCCAAGGTAAGAGTGGGGTTCTAACTCTATAACTGGGTTTATGATGATTCATATGTGAGGACCTAATTGTATAGAATTATCTCTGTTTGTGTAAATTGTATATAGAATAATTGTTTGTTTTTGTACCGATTCTGTAAATTTTGGTTGTTTTAAGGAAATAATGGTGACGGTGAACAATTGTGAAAATCTTTGAAGTTGAATTACTGTGGAATTGGTCTATGTTAAAATTATTGTTGTAGTTGAAAATTGATGTTGCAGCGAGTAAGTTGATTTCGTTTGAGAATGGTTGATCGAATCAAATGCGTTGATGTACTTTTGGTTGAAACGGTATCAATTAGAATATGGAAACTAGATGAAGAAGAAAGAAAGAAAATTTAGGGGCGGGGCCACACCCATGTTAAGGAAGGATAATATATATATATATATATATATATATATATATATATATATATATATATATATATATATATATATATATATATATATATATATATATATATATATATATATATATATATATATATATATATATATATAGGGACGACGCCTGGTGAAGAGAAGTGGGTAGGCCACATTGGGTTTGGGGGCGGACGCCCTAGTGGCTTGGTGAAGGGGGGGGGCAAGCGCCCCATGGCTATTGGAGAAGGGTGGGCGCCCCATGGGTTATGGGTGGGGGCAACAATTATTTGATGTTTTGCTATTTTTGAAGGTTTGCTTGCATAGAATGTTTTCTGTAATTTTTGGCACTTAGGTTAACGTTAGGACAATTAATTTAATTAGGTGGATGTATTATTGATATGAAAAAAATAGCATTGATTAATTAATAGGAACAATCGGTTTCCAACACATAGCGATATGAAATAGTTGTTTGCAACAGAATATGTGAAAATTGCAGTGTAAATAATTAACAGGAATTTAATTATTTTTAGCAGTAATGATATTTTAGAAGGTGGTGTAATTTGGTCTGTTGTGAAATAATAATAATACTGATACGTTAGCAGCAGTGTAATGGAAAATAGTATTTTAGCAGAGTATTAAAACAACACCGAGTAGCCGAAGAAGTAAATTAAGCGGTATAATTAGTTGTTCGGAATCCGTTAAAAATTATCGAGGTAGTTCGTATATGTTAGTAGGTAATTGTGATTGGTTTGCTTTGTGAATTGTGCTGAATATGTTGTGTTGTTATTTTTGTTGTGATTTATCATCGGTGTGTATGTTGTTGTTGTTTTATGCGAAGGTGCAGGATGTTTCAATGACGATGTTTACCTCTATTTATTGGTAAAGAATTTGGTGATATAGTCTTATGTCTGGCAACGTGGATTTGTTGTTTATGTTGTGTGATGTGCATTATCGAGTTGCATACATTGCATATTTTAGCGATGGACTAGATTGGCAATTGTGTTGAAGTTTTATGCCTTGTTTGATGCCTCTATTAATTGGCAATTGGCGACGGGGGCTGAAGCCCTGATTGGTACCACATGCATATGCATTGTTGAGTCTCATTTGAGTTGGCATAAATATGATTGTTGCGATTGTGAAGTGATTTATGATGTTGTTAATTGCGAAGTGATATTTTGTATGATTTAATCCTAGCATATTATTTATCATCATATCTCATTGTGATTTGCCTCTATGTGGGTAAGTATAGGTAGTGAAGAATGACGAATTAGTTGCTCTTAGTCCAAGTCAGTTTAGTTGCTCTAATACGTAGCATTCGGGGGGATGAATGCTTGATGTTATTTATTAATTGTTGTTATTACTTTAAGTTGTTGACATTTAAGTTGAATTCATGAAGTACCATGATGTTGTGGGAGTTGTTTTAGTCGAATAAAAATATTAGTGAATTGTAGTTTATTGAAAGTTGAATTAACTTATTACAGGTTCATCCAGGTTTTAAGTGTTATGTATCTGAATAAATGTGATTAATATATGTTGTTTTTATGTGAAGTAAATGTGGCATCCCATATATGATGATTTTTTGCACTCTAATTTTATTAATATTCAAGGGGTAGATTTGGGGTGTTACATTAGTGGTATCAGAGCAGGTCGGTCTGTTCGGCCAATGTTGTCTAATGTTGTTTATTCCTCAGGACGTGATAAGTGTGTGAAACACTGTCGGTACTTGTTTGCTTTTGGTTGATTGTTTGCAGGAGTTGGTTTGAAGCTAAGTGGGGGAGAAGCATTGCTTCTCGGATAGGTTTCAATTGAAGGATGTTGGTTTGTTGCTGATGTTGATGGTGCGAGTATTAATTAAGTGGTGTTATTTCCCGAAGTAACATGTATTCATGATTCTGGTTGTTTAACAAGTTGGAGCGTCTTGGAAAAGAATAATTGTTATAAAATGGAATTTAGTAAGTTGTTGTGTTCAGCATTGTTAGTGGACAGTGAGTTGTCAGTTGAGTAGCCTTTGCGTAAGATGTCGATGTTGGATCAATGATTAAGTGACGGATTGCGGTAGGCCTTGCTGTGGAATTATTGGTGATTGATTGCAAAAGTTGTAGAAGTAGTTGGAGTTGTTGGGATCTTTTGAACCATGACTGCAAGATGGAAAAAGAACAACTTTATAGTTTGGTAACGATGGTTTATACTCCATTATGGTTGTCGAATATCTATTGACAAATTGAGGACTTAATCAGCCTTAATTTATTGTTGATAGTGGACGAAATTGTATTGCATGGTATAGATGTATCTTGATATCTTGATGGTGAATAAAGTGATAGATGCTATATCGAGAATGTTATTGAGATGAGGATGTGATATTGTGTAGCCAAATATAAGTGAGTGATAGTTGTTACCACTTTGTAAGTTGATTGAAGCAGTGATGGTTATGTAGCAAGAGTATTGGAAAGTTAGCATATGCATATTGGATTTAACCATGTTGAGTTGTTGTTATATCGAAAAGGTAGCAGTTGAAGTGTTGTCAAACGCAATTGAGGGCCAGAGAGTTGGAAGTGAAGTAGAAGATGGTGGTGTCGGATAAATTTTTAAGGACGAAAATATCCTAAGTGGGGGAGAGTTATAACGCCCTGAATTTAATTAATTATTTAATTAAATTATATAAGGAATTATTTATTGGAATTAGTCGAAGTTGGGAATTGTCAGAATTATTATAAGAGACAAAATTGGATTAATATGTTGATTTGAGTGGTAAAGTTTATAGTCGGATTAATTTTCGGTTTAAACGGAGAAATAATATTATTATATTGGAGTATTATTTAAATAAATTGGATTTAGTGCTGGTGTGAGAAATAACAAATTGGAGGTGTGAATAATAGGTCCAATGGAGCAATATTACTATCATTATTATTATAAGTTGAATTTAATTATAAGAGAAAGAATTAGGTTTTGAGAGTTATTGGAAAAATAAGGAAAAGAGAAAGAAAAACCAGTACGTGAGGAGAAAAGAAAAAAGGAACAAGGGTTTGGAGGAAATTAGTCGCTGGAAGAGGAACCACAAACCGGAAAGCCAAATCGGAATTCGACCGAAAAGTTATAGAGAGACCGTCAATCCAAGGTAAGGGTGAGGTTCTAATTCTACAACCGAGTTTATAATGAATCGTATGTGGGGACCGAATTGTATAGAATTATCTCTGTTTGTGTAAATTGTGTGTAGAATAATTGTTTGATGTTGTACCGATTCTGTAAATTTTGGTCGTTTTATGGAAATAATGGTGATGGTAAACAATTGTGAAAATTGTTGAAGTTGAATTACTCTAGAATTGGTCTATGTTAAAATTATTGTTGTAGTTGAAAATTGATGTTGCAGCGAGTAAGTTGATTTTGTCTGAGAATGGCTGATCGAATCAAATGCTTTGATGTACTTTTGGTTGAAACGGTATCGATTAGAATATGGAAACTATATAAAGAAGAAAGAAAGAAAATTTAGGGGCGGGGCCACACTAAGTGGGGTGGGCGCCCCATGTTAAAGGAAGAAAAACAATAAGAAATAAATTATATAAAGGGGGCGTACGCCCTTGGTGAAGAGAAGTGGCTAGGCCACATTGGGTTTGGGGGCGGATGCCCTAGTGATTTGGTGAAGGGGGCAAGCGCCCCATGGCTATTGGAGTAGGGTGGGGGCCTCAAATCTTTATTGTTTTGATTTTTTTGAAGTTTTGCTTGCATATAATGTTTTCTGTAATTTTTGGCACCTAGGTTAACGTTAGGAGAATTAATTTAATTAGGTGGATGTATTATTGATATGAAAAAAATAGCATTGATTAATTAATAGGAACAGACGGGTAACAACAAGAAGCGATATGAAATAACTATTTGCAATAGAATATGTGAAAATAGCAGTGTAAATAATTAGCAGGAATTTAGTTATTTTTAGCAGCAATGATATTTTAGTAGGTGGTATAATTTGGTCAGTTGTGAAATAATAATAATACTGATACATTGTCGAGGTAGTTCGTGTATGTTAGTAGGTAATTGTGATTGGTTTGCTTTGTGAATTGTGCGGAATATGTTGTGTTGTTGTTTTTGTTGTGATTTATCAGTGATGTGTATATTGTTGTTGTTTTATGCAGTGTTGCGGGATGTTTCAGTGATGATGTTTACCTCTATTTATTGGTAAAGAATTTGGTGATATAGGCTTATGATTGGCGAGGTGGATTTGTTGTTTATGTTGTGTGACGTGTATTATCGAGTTGCATACATTGCATATTTTAGTGACGATCTGGATTGGCAACTGTGTTGAAGGCTTATGCCTTGTTTGATGCCTTTATTAATTTGTAATTGGCAACAGGGGTTGAAGCGCTGCTTGCTACCACATGCATATGCATTATTGAGTCTCATTTTAGTTGGCATAAATATGATTGTTGCGATTGTGCATTGATTTGTGATGTTGTTAATTACGAAGTGATATTTTGTATGATTTAATCCTAACATATTATTTATCATACACTTGTTTATATTGGAAGATATCTCACCCATTCTGTTGTGATTTTCCTCTACGTGTGTAACATACAGGTAGAAAAAAATGACGAATTATTTGCTTGTAGTCCAAGTCGGTTTAGTTGCTCTGATATGTAGCACTTGGGGGGATGAACGTTTGATGTTATTTATTAATTGTTGTTACACTTTAAGTTTTTGATCTTTAAGTTGAATTCATGAAGTACCATACTGTTGTGGAAGTTATTTTAGTCGAATAAAAATATTAGTGAATTATAGTTGATGGAAAATTAAATTAACTTATTACAAGATCATCCAGGTTTTAAGTGTTATGTATCTAGATAAATGTGATAAATATATGTTGTTTTTATGTGAAGTAAATGTGACATCCCATGTATGATGAATTTTTGCACTCTAATTTTATTAATATTCGAGGTATAGATTTGGGGTGTTACACTCCCCATATAACTCCTTCAGATAGGAGAACCTCACTTACGCCCCATTTGTGGAGTCATAGTCATCAATACCCTTGTATGGATCAGCTCCCATATACTCAACCGCCTTAACTCTGGTTATCTTGGCATGGTTGAGTAATCTACCTCTGATAGGTAGTTGGAGCAAGCAGGAAACATCGTCAAGGGTGATCGTCAACTCCCCAACTAGAAAATGGAAAGATGACGTCTCCTTATGCCATCTCTTAGCAAAAGCACCCTGCATGTCGGTGCTAATGGTACCGTAACTAGTACTGAATAATCCGACAAGCCCAGATGGGATGATAGCATTGTGGAACCATTGAGTCTTAGGAACATATAGATCAAAGATTTTGCGGGAGTGGTTGACATGTTTCAACGCCTTCCTTTCCTGAGACATTAGAATCAAACGAAAATAAATAAAAAAGAACGGGCAGTATACAAAATTAAATGAAAAATAAATAAATAATACGAATGGGGAGTATACGAAAATAAAAAAAACGGGCAGTAAATGACAATAAATAATATGAAATGTAATGATAATTATTATAATACCTCTCCACCCCAGACATAATGGGAAGTATCGTCCTAATAATAAATCAGGAGGGATGTGTCATATGGCCCTCCTGGATATCCATCATCATCCGCCTCTGCAAGTTCCTCAATATCGTCGTCGGGGACCTCATCATTTTTGGCGTCCTGGGCATCCTGGGACTCCTCCGCTGGCACCTCTATCTTTGGTACCTCCTCCTCATGTGCACCAGAGGAAGACGCCTCATGGAGATGAATCCTCCGTGACACTCTAGAAGGTGATGCTATATTAAGTTGTTCCTTAGCCCTTATCTCTCGCTCTTAACGAGTCGACGTTGTCTGGCTTTGCTTGCCATGTCTCAAACGTGTCATCTGGTTGTCATTCTCTACCATTTTCTTGAAATAAACTATTACAAGTGTTAGCATACTAATTTAAAAACAAATCAGGAAACAATTCGCAAGTTAACTTGCGAATTCACCCATCATGGATAAATTCACAAGTGAACTTGCAAAGTCTGTCCTGGTTCACTTCGCAAGTTAACTTGTGAAACCCCCTTCGTCCAAAAAATTTCAAAACTAGAAACTCAGTCCCAAAACTCCCAAAATCATATTTTCCTACTACATTTACCTACTATTACTTCATATACTATTAAATTTCTATAACCTAACATAATAATATAATAAAAAATTAGAATTTGAATAGAAATAAGTTAAGAATACTTACACAAAAACGAGGTTGTAGTTGATTTTGGAGGAGTTGGAATTAGTTGAAATGACGAGTTGAACTTGGATTAAGTGACTTTGAAGTGGTAGAAATTGCAAAGGTTTGGAGTAGAGAGGTTGAATTTGGGGATATTTTGAAATGAATGGTATTGGGGGTTTGTCTGTGTTTTTTCTAAAAATAACACGCAGACTTCGTAAGTTAACTTACGAATTCCCAAAATAACGTGAATTCATAATTGCACTTGCGAATTCACCTTATTTTTAAAAAATAAGGTGAATTCATAAGAGCACTTATGAATTCACATTATTTTTTGAAAATCTTGGATTATTTCATAAGTGCATTTACGAATTCACCTTATTTGGGGAATTCGTAAATGAACTTAGGAAACTTGAGGGTATTTTTGGTTTTTCACCAGGGGTGGGGAAGAAACTCACTAGGTTGGTGAAGAAATTTCCTAAACATAAATATATAAGTAAACATTCTAATGTTATATTTCCAATTGCATGCAAGCAAACTAGCATGGTGTGGAAAAAGGCGAAGGGGGCGGAATTTTAGGAACATGCAAACTAGGTGGAATGTGTTTCCGATGGGTAATAGGTTGAAGGCGGAGGATGACATTTCAATTTTTCCATTCTTTTTTTCCAGAGTTTTTAGATAGGATTAAGGCAGAGGATATCTTAGAACTCTTTGGCTGTATTGGTGATATAGTCGAGGTGATCATTCCACCAAAAAAGAATAAATTATGGAAAAGATTCGGCTTCGCAAGGTTTAGAGGGGTTGGAGTCGAAAGGATCTTTACGGTGAAGCTGGATAATGTGATGATCGAAGGTGGGAAAATACACGCTAATTTCCCTCGGTTCCTTAGGAAATTTTGAATAAAGGGATTTGAAGGAGGTAAATGTGTTGGAGCTATGGATACCAAGAAGAAGAAGAAGACCGAGTTTGGAATGCAAGTCAAGAGAAATATGGGAGAGGTTCATAGGAAGGGTTATAAGACTTTTGTTGAAGTGGTTAACAACAAAGAGGATCACTTTCCAGAGTCTAAGGCGAGTCCCCAGTCTCATCTGAGATTTATTTCCAACAATGAAGATCTTTTAAGGCTTAAGAAAGCTTTCGTAGGGGTTGTTCTTGTTCCAGGGATGACGTATAACATTCAAACTAGTTTTGAAATGGAAGAGTATTATTCCATCAAGATGACGCCTGTAACACCCTGACTTCCCCGTTGCATAATTATACAAAATTAGAGTAAAATTAAGCTTTCAAAAAACATAAATCAGGATGTCACATGCTTCAAAAACCACAACAACTCATTTAATTAGATACATAACACATGATTAGAATAAACGTAATATAGTCTAAATCAAAAAATTTATTGAAATAGCGGAAATACTTTAATTCTCAACAAAACATCATCAACAAAATATTCCTGAGTTCAAACTACTCCAATCAGAATCAACAAAAGAAAACCAAATCAAAATAAATATTCAAACGTTTATCCCCAACCCGAGTGTTACGTATAAGAGCATAACTTCGAGTCGAACTAAAAAGAAGAGCAACCTCTTCGACTCCTGCTACTCGAGCTACTCTTGAGTATCTGCGCGTTACCCATGTAAAGGCAACATAACAACAAAAGGAGTGAGATATCACAACAATATAAAGGACAGTATAATTAGAGATATACGAATTTATCATGCATAATTATCAGTGTTCAAGTATTTCATCACCACAACACAATTGTCATAAGTCATATAATTCACAATTAACATCAAAAACAGTTATGGAATGCAACTCAACATAGACATAATGCATGCGGTATCAAGATTTCCACCGAATCCACTCCATCTAGGATCGGGGTCACCATTTTCGTGAACAAGTGGTTCACCTAACTACTAATACACTCCATTTAGGATTAGAGCCATCAACAAAGGGAATAATTGTATTCACCTCGCTCGTATCCACTCCATCTAGGATTTGAGCCAACAGCTACAACAACATATGCAACATGAATGCATGAGACCAAATCTTATAACCAATAACAAAAGCATTGATCTCAACATAGCCAATACCTTATCGTTTCTAGACACCTGCTGCAAACCAACAACAACAATACAACACAATACAACATCGATTTCTACGACGTCACAACATACAACATATGGCACCAAAAGAAATACAAATCCCAAAATTATTGAGTTACTAATTTTCAAAACATTTTTATAATAAACATCGTGTTTTTAGCTTTCCGTAGGTTCGAACGATGCGTCAAACGGACACTCAAGCACAAAGTTATAATTTTTCAAAGTTTAGAAAATGTTTCAAAATTGTACAGTGGTAACCGGTTACCATATAGTGGGAACCGATTACCGCTAAAACAATAACTTTTCCATTCTGATTCGCGCGTGGGAACCCGGTTACCCTCCCAGTGGGAATTGGTTACCCACCCATAGTTTTTCTCCCAAAAGCATTTTTTTCACGTGGTAACCGGTTCCCACTGTTTCTTTTTCAAAAATTCTGCAATGTGCAGGTTGCGATTTTGGTTCCCAAAACCCCCCAAAAATACCAATTTTCCACTTCCAATAGCAACAAGAATATCACCAAACATACTCACATTATATTTACCAATGGGAATCATTCCACAACACCAAAATCCACAATTTTTCAAATTAATTCCTCATGCACAACAAGCAATTTATGAATCAACACTTTCATACAAACAATTAACTCATGAATCAATACATTCACATAACCAATCATACAACAAACCCCATATACCTAGGATTATACTACCCTTTAGAAAGTTGGAACCCCAACCTTACCTTGGATTGAAGTTTGCTCTAAGACCTCTAACAGTGGAGTTCTTCCTCTTCTTGCCCTAATGTCTTTTCTCCTCTTCTCTTTCTCTTTTACTCTTCCTTGTTTTTACGATGCAACTAATGAGGATTATAATTCTTATTTCACCTTATAGTCATATCTACTATTAGGACCCATAATATTGGTTTTCCTTTTCTATCCTCACTTATGCCATCCAAATTACCACCTTGCCCTTGTCATATCTCTACTAACTGTTTTACTTAAATTATTTAATTAAAAATCAACTAATTAGTAACAACTTCTAATTCTATTATTTCTATTAATTCTAATAGTTAATTCTAAATTTAATAATTCACCACAAATTAATAAATCTAAAATGCTACCAACAACATTAAATCTGACACTACCCCACACCAAGAAATGTCAAAACATATCATTCAACACACCAATTTATCAAATAATTTCTAACTACATAATTAAATAATTATTTAATTAATCAGGGTGTTACAACTCTCTCCCACTTAGAATATTTTCGTCCTCAAAAATTACCTGATACAAACATCTCTAGATACGACTCTCGCATCTTGCTCTCCAATTCCCATGTCGCATTTTCACCGGTAACTCCTTTCCAAACCACTTTCACCAAAGCGATCTCTTTACCCCTCAGCTTCTTGATCTCGCGACTTTCGATCCTTACAGGTGCAGTTTCCACAGTAAGATCATCCCGCACTTGTACATCGTCCATCAGAATCTCGTAAGACAAATCTGGATTATACTTTCAGAGTTGCGACACATGAAACACGTCGTATAAATTGGATAGATTAGGTGGCAAGGCCACTCTATATGAAACAGTCCCTACTTTCTTAGAAATCTGATACGGACCAATAAAACAAGGAGTCAACTTCCTAGATTTCAACGCACAACCAACACCAGTTATCGGAGATACTTTTAAGAATATATGGTCTCCTTCTTCAAACTCAAGTTCCTTTCTCCTCTTGTCATAATAACTATTTTCTCTACTTTGATAAATCTCCATCCTTTCTCAAGTCAATTTCACCTTCTCGGTAGTTTCTCGCACCATTTCCGGTCCAAGCACTATACTTTCACCAGTCTCATACCAACGTAAAGGCGTCCTACACCTCCGACCATAAAATGCCTCGAAGGGTGTCATACCAATTCTAGAATGAAAACTATTGTTGTAAGTGAACTTAATTAATGGAATATGACTATCCCATGCACCTCCATGATCAAGAACACACGCTCTCAACAAATCTTCCAACAATTGAGTAGTTCTTTATGTTTGACCATCTATTTGTGGATGATATGCTGAACTTAATTTCAACTTCGATCCTAATGCATCTTGAAAACTCTTCCAAAAATCAGAAGTAAATCTCGGATCCCTATCCGACACAACACTTGACGGAACACCATGCAACTTCACTATTACTCGAAGATAAATCTCCGCCAACTTAGAAACAGGAAAATTAATACTAATTGGAATGAAATGAGCTGATTTCGTCAATCTATCAACAATCACCCAAATTGTATCGTGCCCTCTCTGAGTAGTAGGAAATCCTGTCACAGAGTTCATCGATATGTTATCCCATTCACATTCCAGAATTTCCAACGGTTCCAACAACCCTTCCGGTTTCTGGTGTTCAACCTTTGACTTTTGACAAGTTAAACATCCATACACAAACTGCATTCGACTTTTCGGGTGTATGTTTTTTGTATATATGTCCTTAACTTTTGCTCAAAACTTTTTGGTTCGGCAGGAAGCCCTTACTTTTTCCTAGGCCAGTCGACCTAGCAGGTCTCGTTTATGCGTAGTATTTTTGACTATGTCTGCGTTCACAGGGTGTGGGAAGTCTTCTCCATCCATGGTGGTGGGTGTTGTAGCACTGTCGTAAAATACTTTCTTAACCATACATGGCTCTTTGTATGTGGGAGGTTATCTGCCCCTGGAATCAATATCGTGGTATACTTGACGCTTGAAGTTATTGGTCAACCATTGGACTTAGAACTTCTGATAGTCTCGTAGTTTTCTGAGGAATGTTACAGGAGAATGATATTGGCACCATCTGATACTACTGGCACAGACGAGTACTCAATGGCTTTTGCTGAAACTTGTGATCAATGTAACATGCCCCAAGTGATTCAGATGTAATCTCTGCCCCTGGCTATTCAGCACTTTTGAGATATTTTCTGAATCTTCACCTGATTTCCCCAGATGAGTTGGATGATAGCATGTCATGCCCCTTGATTGGAAAGGCTTGTTACCAGAGGTGTCTTTATCTGTAGTAATTTTGTCCACTAGGAGGACCTTCATTCATTGAATATTCGTCATGCAAAACTCTCTGTTGTCAAACATTTAGTCATATGCAAACAATGGTATTAGAATGCAAAGCTTATGTCTGTCTTGAGGTTTATAAAAATGTATTTTTTTAGTAAAATTTTTTTGTAAGAATATGATATCAACTCAGGATTTATAGTAAGCCTTACAGGAATCAGGATACCTTTTTGTAACAATATGTTTTCGAACTAACCATGCTTCAGTTAGGACTTTAAGGGTTATAACGTGGCTCGATTCACGGTTTAAGAAACAAAGGATAATGGATCGAAATTTATTTGTACCCAACCCAATCTCCGTGATGTTCTCCAGTCCTATGTTTAGTTAATTGTTCATCCTTCAGTTCCAATAGAATTTGGAATTGCAACACTTATATTTGGTGATGGTTTAGAAACCAGAAGTTTATTTGAAAAGACAGTCATCATTTTTTTGTAACATTTTTCTTTTGTTGAGGGTTTTTAGTGACATATTTTTGACTTTGTTATCCCTAACTTTTGCTTGAACTATTTATTTTGAGATTATAGTCAGTGGGATGTCTCATTTTTTCTTAAGTCTCCTTCATAGGTTTTTGACTTAGCGAACTTTTCTTTTGATAGATATTGACTGCCTGACTTAATGATTACAGGGAACCATCACCGGTTTTTGACTTAGAAGGATATCTTCTACATTACTTGTCTTGATTGACTGTAAATTTAAATTAAATGAGAAACTACCCTGCCCCAGGTTATGATTAAGGGTTTCAACTTGTGTAAAGAAAGAAAACTTCTGCTTCTTAGGCTCAAAGGGGTTGACTAGGGATTAACTTCCTTATATCTCCACTATTTAGGAATTGAAATAATGCCTGTACATCGTCAGCACAGTCTGTTCAAAAGCATACTGTAAGAAATTATGGTATCGTCTTTGTCATCCTCCCTCTAAAGGCTTACCGCTTTAACGAGAGTTGAATATCACAAAAAGTAAGAAACGTAATTTAAATATAGTGAAACAAATGGATTATTTCAAGACAAAACATGTGTAATGAATTAATGTGAAAAGCCAAAGTTTAGCATAAGGATAAACGTTCAAGTAAACAAAAGAAATTACAACTAAAAATTCAAATGAAAGAAAGCTTCCCCGCCCGAACTCGTCACTTTAGATTGTATACCCTGCAGTTTCGATATTTGATGGATGATAGGAAAACTCAATATGACCATCTTGCGTGAACTTGAGAACTCTTTCGTCAATCAGGTCCTGAATTTTTCTCTTCAGGGCCCAACAATTATTTGTGTCATGTCCAGGGCTATTGGAATGGTATGCACACTTTGCATTGGGATTGTACTTTGGAGAAGATGTGTTAACATGCTGAGGCGGATCTCTCAAAGTAATCAACTCTGCTTTCGACATATGTTGTAATGCTTGAGACAATGACATGTTGATTTTGGCAAATTGTCTTCTGGGTGTATCTTGCTTATGCCGATTACTTTGTTGTGGCTGGAGAAGCAATATGAACTTGTCTCTTTCTTTTGAACAAGTCAGCTTCTGTCTCATTGGAGGTTGGTTAATGTTTGGATCCCCAACTCTAGAGGTTTTTCCCATTCGATTGTCTTCGAACTTGAGAAGCTCGTTGATGAAGACTCTCAATTCTTTTTGCCCCTGGGCTAAGTTTTGGATAAGAGCCATCTGACCAATCATATGGGTTCTCATCTCTGCTATCTCAGCTTGCAGTTGTTCAAACTGGAAATCCTTGTTCTCTTCAAGATTCTTCTTGGTGATGAGCTCTTTCAGATCTTTCTGACCTTGAGCTAAGCTGGTGAACATTTCCTGGAATTAAGCTAAGCTTGTCTTCAAGATTCTGTTTGAGAGCCATTTCTGCTGAAATAAACAACGAGAGAATGAGAAAACTGATATTCAGTGTACCTGTTATGAGATGTTATGCGATGCAAATTTTTTAAGGACCTTTAGGAATTTAAGTTTGTTAAACAAGCAAGAACAAACTTTATTATTAGTTGACTTAGTAAGTACAGATGGAAGTTCAAAATAGTAAAATGAAATTCCTAGAGCTTAAGACTCCCATGGACACTTCCTCTTTGCGTTGAGATAGGTATTGATGCCTTGCTCCTTGTGAAGTAGCTTTGTCAACACCAATATTGTTTTCTCGTTAGTCATAGCATTGAGTTCCGGATGTATCCATTTCTTCTTTGATTTGAATCCAGGATCTCTTTAATTCTTCGAAATCAGTAGGCTTGTCTAGATGAAGAATAGTCTAGGGTTCGTCACCTACAACAATAGTTTCCATAATTACTGGAAGCATAGCAGTATATGGCATCATGAGATTTTGAGCTCGAGCTCACACCCATTTGAGGTAAGGTTCCCAAGGAATGGAATTTTTGTGCCCCAAAGTCTTGGTATCAGTTTTCTTCACCATGCCCCAAGCGTGCAGAAATCTTCGGCGATAACCATGGATATCGTTGTCATAGTCAAATACAATGTCTTGGAGAAGTATATCGTGAGGACCATCTTTTTTAGCATAACCAAACTGTCATAGTGTTAGAGAAGGGTTGTAAGTGATACCTCCCCTTATTCCAAGGAGTGGCACATTAGGGGATTCTCCATAATGCTCAATGAAGCTGAAACCCTTTTGAAAGTAGAGACACCAACGAATATCTGAGTGAGAGAATGACATCAACCTTTGAGACCACTTTAACCTTTGTTCGTTCTTCATTACTGACTGAGGAAGGTGCAAAATAAACCACCTGGATAATAACAGTACGAAACACATGAGATTTCCTTGACTTTTCGTGGTACGAGTGTGGAGGGAATGCAAAATATCTCCAAGCAAAGTAGGAACAATATTATGAGTGAGGAAGATCTTGATGGCGTTCACGTCTATGAATTTATCTGGATTAGGAAATAGCACCAAAACATAGATTAGCAAAGGCACAATGTCTTCAAAATCATGGAAACTCATAGCCTTTAGGAATTCTCGAGCTTTCTTTATCAGAAATTTGGCAAGCAAGCCCTTAATTCCACTTCTTGTTTCCCAATTGTCTTCAATGTATGGTCTCTTTATATGTAACGCTGATGCGATGTCTTCGTGCGTAGGAACTTTTTCTGAACCAGTGAATGGTATTTGATCAAGAATGGGTATCCCAAGTAGCTTAGACAATTCTTCCAATGTAGGTACCAACTGATAGTCTGGGAAAGTAAAGCAGTGATGCTTTGGATTAAAGAACTAGAATACGACACTCATCATATCTTCTTTAAAACCTGGACGTGACCAATTCAAGTATATAACCATGTCTTTTGATGCACTGAGAGTGATCGGGAATTTTTGATACTAACTCTTTGAGCTGAGAAGGTATACCCACAAAGTTGATTCAAATAGTCTTCCTGGAAGCCATAACCCTACAACAAAGAGAAAAAATAAATCCCTAGGTCCTTGAAATGGTTAGAAATGATATGATGTTATGATATTATGATGTCATGGTGTCACGTTTAAATAGCAAGCACAAGCAAATCACACAATAGCCCTAGGTTTAAGGCTTGCATGAGGTATAGGTTTCTACCCTACCAAAGTTTGAGTGAGTTCTAGGAATCTCATATAATAGAAACCATGTTCTAGGAATCTCATATCATCGATATTTCTCGTAGGCTTTATTTCAATACGACTACCAAGTGGTCGGCCGAAACATCCCGAAAGTCAAATCTTAATGAGCGTAGCATCGAGTATCAACCAACCTCATTTTACACTGAAGTTGGCCATCTCACTACCTTCTAATGGCCAAGATGGGTCAATTAAGGTTCTAGAATTGAGTTAGTGCTTGATGACACCATGCAGACGCCAAATATTTCCTCAACTGAACACAAGGAATATCGGGACATCCAAAGTGTCACACTAACCGTAGCCATTATTTTGACCATTTCGGTATATGCCTAACAATCACGATGATTTATTGCCACTTACTTAAGGAAACATGGATCCGGGTGTAGGATCCCCCACAAATATAATACCCAAGCAACCCTTAAAAATAAAGAAGACAAAGGAAACAGAAAGCAATAAAGTGATCTTAAACCCTAAGGTAGCCTCTCTTTAGGTTGTATCCCCAACAGAGTCGCCAGTTCTGTAACACGGTGGGAGAACTGACTTGTTTGTTTTTCTTTTTATCGCAAATGTTACGGATAGCAAGAGTCGCCACCGACTTTTCTTTTATCCAATAAAGGGAAGGTGAAAAGAACAAGAAAAGACCTTTGTTAGATTCTGAGTACTGGAGGCAGTTATGAAAAGGGAAGGTTTTAGCACCCTTTTCCATCCGTAGTTATCTACGGGCTCTTAGTTGCTTAGCTCACTTTGAAAATTTGCTTTCTGTGTTTGTGTAGTTTGAAAATGTATTTGAAAAGGAATTTCGCTTTGACTTCGTAATGATTCTCGTTGGAATGTATATGAAGTGTTTGGAAATGTTGGTTTTGAAAGATGTTTAACTTTGTAATGATTCACGCCAGAATGTATACAAAGTGTTTTGAAAAGTTGTGAAAAGTGTGAGGTGTGAAAAAGTGTTTTGATTGGAGCAAGCAACAGAGTCTTATTACCTACTCAGAATGGTTGTTTCCATGTTATTTTTCCTTCTCCTTTAGAATAAGGCTATCTATACCATTAGTTGGCAGGTAACTTTATTCGTTTGTATATGAAGGGACAATCGAAGGGTCATCGTATGGTCATAGAAGGCAACATGTAAGGATACCTTTAGTAATTCGTAGGGACAATCATCACTTTTCGTAGGCAACAATCAAGGGACGAGATCATGTATTTGTAGGTAACATCGAGGGTCATCGAGGGACTATGATCTTTGTATCGAAGGGAATATGATGATATTATTCGTAAGCGTCTTTGCTAATCGTATTCCTACGTTTGAGGGACATGACCATTGATATCCGAAAGGCAAAAAGAGAGGATACCCTAAGGGGTGTGCAAGTGTGAAGATTGTGTTGTATTCAGATATTTATCTTGAGATTAGAAGTGATCTAGGGTTGATTTTAGTCTTTAGCAAATAAACCCTAATTAACTAGAAGTTAATATATGCAGAAAGTAAAGTGTGGAAATGCAAAGTGCGGAAACGTATATCCTACGCTATTACATGGCTTTGGGGCAGATACATAATAGGAGTGCGGAAAGTAAAGGCAGAAATGTAAATCTACGCTATTACAGAATAAAAATTGTGCGACCTATACATCTTTTCTACAATTGTAAAAGCAGAATAGCAAATAAAAATAATCAAGATAATAGGAAATATGTTAGTGAAAATGTTTCGGAAATTAGTAAAAAACGTTTTCAGGTTAGTAACCCTAATTACTAGAAAAGAAATTATTTTTGTGATTTTTGAAAAGGTTTTAATTAATTTTGAAAAGAAAATTAAGTTAAATTAAGGAAAACAGAAAAAAAAAAAAAAGGAAATAAGAAAAGTTAGAAAATGAGAAAAAGGGTCAGCAGGGATCGAGCCCTAGAAGTTGCGCTTATCAGAAGTTACTTCTTTCAGAAGTTGCGCTTGCATGCTTCTAACAGAAGATACTTCCATCAAATGTTACGTCTATCAGAAGTTGTACTTGTATGCTTCTGTCAGAGATTGTGTTCCAGAAGTTCTTTCCCAGAACTTCTAGGTTCATCTTCTGGTCAAAACGGTGTAGCATTTCATTCTAACACCTGAGTCAGAACATCTACTAAAAACAATAAACAGGTCAGAGTATCAATTTTATCAAAGGATCATATCATCTGCTGAAACTAAACATAAACATGACAGAGTATCAAGTTCATCACGGGATCATATTATCTGTTGAAAAACATAAATAGGTCAGAGGATCATAGCATCAGAGGATCATTTTAACAGAGGATCATGTTATCTGCTGAAAAACATAAACAAGTAAGAGGATCATAGCATTAGAGGATCATGTTATCTTTTGAAAAACATAAACAGGTCAGAGGATCAGACATTCAAACCACCGTCCAGAGTGCTCAACTTCGTCTTCTCTGGTGAGGTCAAATCTCAAACTTGAAAAATAAGAAAGGTTAGCAATCAAAAGGGACCCTACCCCCCTAAATCGAGGGCTGCGAGTTCACTACTGGCCTTGGTTTGGTCTGAATCGGCTGGTATCTGGAGATACGAAGCTTAGCAGTTCCATGCCCTAACTATGGCAAATCACGATTTGGCCATGAAAAGCTTGTAACGATGGCCCAGGCCTTCTCTAATAAACCTCAGGAAACGATTAGCATGGTTAGTTTAGATCAAAACATCATAAAAACAGAAATACGAATTTAAGGAAAAGCATGTAATCGGAGTTTCATGATGCATGTGATTCATGGCGTTATGCCCATGGTTATGGGCATGTACTTACCCTACAATACCTCAGGAGCACGTTTGTATGCTTGGAATTGATTGAAGGAGGCTGGAAACTAGAATACAAACTTGTAAGTTTGTATGAAAATTTTGGAGAGTTAGGGTTCTTTGTGGAGGCAAGTAATCTGTCCCGTTTGCTTGTGAATGTATCATGTATATATAGGGCATGAGATTAGGTCAGAAATAATGAGGAAATATCATGCCTTGAATGCAAAGAATATCTCATTTGAAATTTAATCAAATCTTTCCAAAAATAGCTCAAACTTTCCTAAAAACCTCGTGCACGAATTTGGCAGCTTGTAATGGGCTTCCTTGGTCCTCAAGACAAGTAGAAACCAAGCCCAACTCATATTATAACTTATCTTTGTATTTTATTTAACTAATTTTGAATTTTGACCATTTATTTCAAAAATAAATTAAATAAAAAGATAAGAGGTGTGGCAAGGAGTATGGATGTCACGGATAATGTCAAGATTAAGTTTGGATCATAAAATCTTGGGCCCATTTGAAAAATATTTGCACTTGCTAAGTATTTATCTCCATGCACCTCCTTAAAAATGTCAAACTTGAACAACTTGTATCTTGCTCAAATTTCAACATTTTTAAGTGTTCTTGGACTTTTTTAGGAAGCTCAAGATGTCCTTTGAACACTCACTTTGGTTGCATCTTTATTGAAGTTTCCATGTTCATGTACACTTCTTTGCAAAAAGATGACTTTTTGTTGACTTTTAGGAGGACCTCTAATGTTTTGATCCATAACTCTCAAATGAAGAATTTTTGGCCAAAACTTGTGACACATGAAGTTGTAGAGAATTGAATTCCCTTAAGAATGAGCTTTGGTGGAAAAATTTCTGATAAAGTATGTGAAAGTTATGCCTAGTCAAAGTTCTGTTGACTTTTGGTTCAAAAACCTTAACTTGGAAACTTTGACTTTTGATCAAATCTTGAGTTTTCTTGATGATTCATGGTCAAACCTTGATAATATGATGGATATGACTTCAAAATATTGATGTTGACCAAAAACTATGATGTTTGACTGTATGTTGACCACAGTTGACTTTTTGTCCAATATAATTGATTTTCAACCATTTGAGCACTTGACTGAGCAAACTTGAGCTATGAGGCTTGAAACATGACATTGTGATACCTTGAGACATGCGAGGAGGTATGATGATCACTTGAGGTATTAAAACTTGATTTTTTCTTGAGATAAGCAAAACCCTAGTTGTGGGTTGATTGCTTAGGAGAGGGTTCATCTGGTCAACCCTTGGAAAATTATTGAGTATGGAGATATGGATTGTCTTAAGAAATAGGAGGGAAAATTTTGGGGTATAACATCAAGCATCAACATGTCTGCTTCATGTCTATCCACGTATTTGAGCAAGACTATGTCATGATTTCTTTTGTATAACACATCTTCATTGAGAAAGAAACTACCACCTAATCTCCTTAAGGTCTTTCTATCTTTGCTTGTCGCATCAACCAGATACTCTCGAGTCATCATGAAACACTTAATATCACAATACCAGGGCCTTTCATCTTTTTCCAAATCTAGGGCGAATATGTAAGTTGGACTTTCAAGACATCCAACAGTGATCTGAGGTACATCATTCCATCGATTCACCTTATACATAGAAGCCAAAGTAGCCAAGGCATTTGCCATCTGATTTTCATCCCGAGGAATGTGGTGGAGCTCTACTTTTTTGAAGAAAGTCAGCAGTCTCCTTGCATAATCTTTGTAAGGGATTAAACCATGGTGACGAGTCTCCCAATCTCCTTTTATCTGGTTTATTACTAAAGTTGAATCACCATATACATCAAGAGTTTTGATTCTAAGGCCAATGGATTCTTCAAGACCCATGATACAAGCTTCATATTCCTCCATGTTATTCGTATAATCAAACGTCAACCTCGCCGCGAAAGGAATATGAGATCCTTGAGGAGTAATGATCACAACACCGATTCCTTTCCCATAAGTGTTCACATCTCCATCAAACACCATTTCTCGTCGAGATTCTGGATCTGTACCTTCTCCAGGAAAAGGTTCATCACAATCTTTCATTTTTAAATACATTACATCTTCGTCAGGAAAGTCAAACTCAACAGATTTTTCATCCTCAACCGGTTGATGAGCTAGGTATTATTCCAATACACTACTTTTAATATCTTTCTGGATGCGGTATTCAATATCATATTCAGATAACAACATCTGCCAATGAGCAATTCTTCCCGTAAGAGCATGCTTTTCAAATATGTACTTGATCGAATCCATTCGAGAGATCAACCAACTAGTATGATTCAACATATATTGCCGCAAACGCTTCGCAGCCCAGGCTAAAGCACAACAAGTCTTTTCCAACATAGAATATCGGGACTCACAGTCGGTGAACTCCTTGCTCAAGTAATAAATGGAATATTCTTTCTTTCCTGTTTCATCTTGCTGTCCCAAAATACAACCCATGGAGTTTTCCAACACAGTCAAATACAAAACCAACGGTCTTCCTTCAATGGGAGGGAGCAATATAGAAGGTTCAAGCAGATACTCTTTGATACTTACAAAGGCCCTTTGGCAATCATCTGTCCATACGTAATCTTGATCTTTCTTCAACAGCTTGAAGATTGGTTCACAAGTTGCAGTTATATGGGAAATGAACCTGGAGATGTAATTCAAATGTCCGAGGAAACCTCTGAATTGTTTTTCATTTCTTGGTACCGGCATCTCTTAAATTTCCCTAACCTTATCAAGATCGACTTTAATTCCCTTCTGGATAACAATGAAACCCAACAGCTTTCCAGACTGGACACCAAATGTACATTTATTAGGATTCAAGCGGAGACGGCACTCTCTCAAATGCTGAAATAGTTTCAACAAGTCATCCAAATGATCTTCTTTATTTTGGGACTTAGCAATCATATCATCAACATACACTTCAATCTCTTTATGCATTAGATCATGGAATAGGGTTGTCATGGCCCTCTGGTACGTTGCACCAGCATTCTTTAACCCGAAGGGCATCACTCTGTAACAAAATGTTTCCCAGGGTGTGATAAACATTGTTTTTTCCATGTCCTCAGGAGCCATCTTAATTTGTTTGTATCCGGAAAATCTGTCCATGAACGAGAACACTTTTCATTTTGTAGTACTGTCTACCAACATATCAATGTGTGGCAAAGGAAAATCATCTTTCGGACTAGCCTTGTTCAGATCTCGGTAATCAACACACATGCGGACTTTTCAATCTTTCCTAGGTACTGGCACAATATTGGCAATCCACTAAGGATATACTGATGTCACAAGGAAACCTCTTTAATCTTTATCGCCATATCAGGATGATTTCTTCTTAACTTCTGCTTGATTGGCGGACACTTAGGCTTTAGCGGTAAATGATGCTCCACAATATCGGTATCTAACCCTGGAATATCTTGATACAACCAAGCAGAGATATCCACATATTCTTTTAGCATTTCAATCAACAAAATCTTCACCTCAGGCTGTAGCAATGCTCCAATCTTGACTTCTTTCACATCTTCCTCAGAACCCAAATTAATGACTTCTAATGGATCTTTGTACGACTGAATGGTGTTTTCCTCGCTCTCAAGCAACCGAGAAACATTTTCAGGGATCTCATCAAATTCCTCTTCTTTGGCTACATATACAGGATGTTCAAAGTTGGAAGAGGGCGCAGGGTCATTGTTTTCAACGGTTTTATGAATTAATCTGCACATATGATTATGATTGATTTTAAAAACTGACACATGTGACAAGTGATTATGCAGATTCAATTCAATTATTTTTTGTGAAAGGTTTTTTCTGGTTACCATTTTTCAAGAAAAAGCGGAAAATAAAAGACACAATTTGGAATGAAAAACAAACTTTTATTAATGATCTTAAATTTCCAAAACAAGCAGATTTTTCCCGTACAACATCACTTTCACCTTGGGCGGAGTGAAAGGATTATTATTAGAAAATTTAACCAAGCTAAAGTGAATTACGTCGACACATGAATGCAAGTGGGGATGTCAACAGCAGTCCAATTACAAACTCTGGTTTCATGCGTCACAAAGTTGGGAATTTCCTGCTCTGGTCCAACTTCAACAATGGCATTGACTCCTAGAACAGTAGGATCAAGATAACTAGCACTTCAGAAAACATCTGGATATTTGGCAGCACAGGTCCCGATTTCAGCATTTCTCTTCCGAGCTTCACGGAAAAGCCTAAACCAAAACCATTCTTATTCACATTTGGCTCAATAACCTTCCCCCAAACATTGATAGGACCTTTCTGAACCACATTATGAGCATCTTTCAACGAAGCAATAGAATCTTCATTCATTTGAACACTTTTAATAGACAAAGCTTGGAACTGCGTTCCAACAGCGGCTTCATCAGCTTCTACTACGGAAAAGGAGGATAAATGGGAAACCAACATAGCTTGTTCTCCTTCCACAATAATCGCAGTGCCTTCACGGATAAACTTCAGCTTTTGATGGAGGGTTGAAGTCACAGCACCAGCCTCATGAATCCAAGGTCGTCCAACCAAACAACTATAAGCAGGGAATATATCCATCACCTGGAAGGTAATTTGAAACAGATGTGGGCCAATGTGAATGGGCAAATCCACCTCTCCAATAACAAATTTATGAAAACCATCAAACGCCTTCACAGTGATACCACTAGTATGCATCGGCGAACCTTGATATTTAAGCTTTGAAAGGGTACTCTTGGGAATAACATTCAACATAGAACCATTATCAATAAGCACATTGGACAATGCATCACTCTTGCAATTCATAGAAATGTGCAAACCCATATTGTGATTCCTTCCTTCAACAGGTAACTCTTCATCACTGAAACTAAGATTATTGTAAGTCGTGATATTTCCAATCGCACTATTGAAAGTTTCCAAAGGCACGTCATAATCAACAAACTCCTGATCCAAAACCTTCATTAGAGACTCTCTGTGAGATGAAGAATTCATTAACAAAGCCAGGATTGAAATCTTTGACGGTGTCTGCAACAATTGCTCAACAATCTTATAATCACTCATCTTAATAAGCTTCAGCAAATCATCCATCTCTTTCTCTTGGGTTACCCCACTAGTCTGCCCTTCAACCTTCTTGGGTTCAACACTAGTCTCCACAATCTTCTTTCCATCATCAACTATCTTTGGAAACACTAGAGCAAACACACGACCACTTCTGGTCATTCGACTACCATCAACAATATTTCCTACTTGAGATAACGGTTGAATTGGAACCTCAACATCCCCTTCCAGAATGGTGGCATTGTACATGTATGGCACAACCTTGTTGGAACTATACGGGATAGGTCCAGGTAAGCTAATAACCAAAGGAGTAATTGGAGGCTTACTATAATAAGTCACTTCCACGGGAGTGGGAATATCAAAATGGGGCACAATGACATTCACATCTTCTTCTTCACCAGACTCATCAGCGGAGAAATACTCATCAGCAGAAACATACTCATTATCAGACTCATCAAACAATCTTTCAATCATATTGATGCCATTGTTGAAACCAACCCTCCTTACTATAATCCGAATAATATCTTCATCTAGCAGACGCTGAATATCTCTTTTAACCACATCACAACCACGATGATTTGTGCTACATATTGAGCATTCACTATATCGGTGCACTTCTTGCCCTTTAATGAAATGGAACTCAACGTGTAAATTCACCAAACTAGCACTAGTCTCGTTCACATCATGGATTTGAACTTCTACAGGAGGACCATAAATAGAATTTGCTTCAACTTCAGGTTCATCCTTCAACCTGATGACCTGAATAAGGTTCCTGTCCATCATATCTTGAAGATCATTCTTTATCTTATCACAACCACGAGCATCTTTATTGCACACATTACAAGCAGTATGATCATGAGTGCAAGAACCAACCTTACAGAGATCCACATACAACTTTACAAGATTTCCAATGATCGAATTCACATCGTAAACCCTTATTTCTCCATCAATCATATTCGCAGCATTTCCATATTTGGGAAACGTATTCCCTTGCACATTAGGACCCATGTCTTTGAAAGACAATAAACCAGATCTAACCATCTTTTGCACTTCTGACTTCAATGGATAGCAATTTTCAATACTATGCCCTGGAGCTCCTTGGTGGTATGCACAAGTCTGATCAACCTTGTAATACCACTGTAAAGGATTGGGAACAGCTGGAGGTGCCCTTGGTTGCACCAAGTGCCTCTAAATCAATGTTGGATACAAATCTACATAATTCATTGGAATCGGATCAAACAGTTCTCTTTTTGGGCCTTGCCCTTGTTGAGATTCTTTGTTATAAGGGATAGTAGTCGGAGTTGTAGCAACAACAGGAGTAACAACAACAACTTGTTGATTTTGAGGATGTCTACTAGGAGGTCTGGTTCTCCTTTCCTGGACAACAACATTAACTTCTTCTTTCTTTTTGGAGAATCCAAAAGATGGCTTCCTAGCCCCACTCGATCCTTCTTCTTTTGACAATCGTCCCTCTTGGACAACCTCTTCTAGACGGAGTCCCATGCTCACCATTTTAGCAAAATCATTAGATGCACTGGCCACCATCTTCCTATAATAAAAGGGACCCAAAGTCTTCAGTAAAACCTTGGTCATCTCTTGCTTACTTAGAGGAGGTATAACATGTGCAGCAAGCTCTCGCCATCTCTGAGCATACTCTTTGAAGGATTCCTTATCTTTCTGAACCATTGCCCTTAGCTGATCATAGACGAGCGCCATGTACATGTTGTAGTTGTAATGTTTCACAAAAGCTTCACCTAAATCATTGAAAGTATGGATGTTACTGCTATCTAGATTCATGTATCATCTCAAAGCTGCACCTGTCAAACTATCTTGAAAGAAGTGAATGAGCAGACACTGATCTTCAGTATGAGTGGACATCCTTCTCAAATACATCATCAAATGTTCACGAGGACAAGGATTTCCCTTGTACTTCTCAAACTCTGGAACTTTGAACTTAGCAGGTACTTTCACATTAAGAACCAAGCACGGATCATTGACATTATCACCAAACAGCTCTTTCCCATTGAGGGCTTTCAACTCTTTTTGCATCTTATCAAATTGTTCCTGGAAACCATCCATTCGATCATAGAAGTCTAAGATTTAACTTGGAGGAGGAAGTGGATTATCAAACTCTTTGTTGAAAGCAGGAGTAACATGCACCACAAGAGGTGCAGAAACAACAACAGGTTGGGCAAAGGAGGTCACTTGAGCAACATGATTATAACCTTCAGGCATAATATTTTCCCTCCTATTTCTCAAGACAATCCACATCTCCATTCTCAAGAATTTCTCAGGGTTGACCAGATGAACCCTCTCTTAAGCAACCAACCCACAACTAGGGTTTTGCTTCTCTCTAAGACAAAATCAAGTTCCAGTGCTTCAAGTGGTCATCATACCTCCTAATATGTCCCAAGGGATCACTATGTCTAGTTTCAAGCCTTACAACTCAAGTTTTCTCAGTCAATTGCTCAGATGGTTGAAAATTAGTTGTATTGGACAAAAAGTCAATTGTAGTCAACATACAATCAAACTTCATCATTTTTATCAACATCAATATTTTGAAGTCACATTCATCATATGATTAAGGGTTGATCATGATTCATCAAGAAAAGTCAAGATTTGATCAAAAGTCAAAGTTTCCAAATTAGGGTTTTTGGACAAAAAGTCAATAGAACTTTGACCAGGCATAAATTTCACATACTTTCTTAGAAATTTTTCCACCAAAGCTCACTTTGAAGGGAATTCAATTCTCTACAAATTCATGTCTCACAAGCTTTGGCCAAAAATGCTTCATTTGAGAGTTATGGATCAAGACATTATAAGTCCTTCTAAAATTCAACAAAAAACTCATCTTTTTGCAAAGAAGTGTACATGAACATAGAAACTTCAATGAAGATGAAACCAAAAGGAGCTTTTAGAGGACATCTTGAGCTTTCTAAAAAGTCCAAGAACACTTAACAATGTTGAAAATTGAGCAAGATACAAGTTGAGCAAGTTTGACATTTTTGAAGAAGTGCATCAAGAGAAATACTTAGAAAATATTTTTTTTTCTAAATAGGCCTAAGTTTCTTTGATTCACACTTGCTTCTAACATTGTCAAGAGCATCTCAAGCCCAATAGCACACCATGTTTTCTTTTCTTTGATTTATTTTTGAATTAATCCAATTTAATTAAATTTTAATTAAAATAAAATGCAAAAAATCAAATCATTAAATGCAAAGATTATTTTTCAGCATTCTAGAGGTCCAAGCAAACCAATATATTTGCCAATTTCGAAATTTGCTTGATCAGGAAAGAGATTGAATGAGATTGAATCAAGAATGACAATATTTGGTGCAAATTCTCAATCATATATTTTGCATTCAAGACAAGATATTTGATCCAATTTGTTAACCTAATTCTCTTCCTCTATATATACACAATGCATTCAGACCTCAAGCACAAGAATTTCATGCAGCCAAGAACCCTAACCTAGCTTCAAAAATCCGTGGCACCCAAGCAACTGGCAAACATGTTTTTGCATCGATTCAAGCCAAACAAAGATTGCCAATCAATTCCTTGGTGTTCACTGATCCACTCCAGACCATCACCATCGATCGAGACGCCCAGAATGACGATATCCAACTCACAGTTTGCTTACTTTTTTTCAAGTTTCGATTTCCATTATTCATGCATTATAAATGAAATCTAAGCATATATCCATGTTCATATGATTGTTTAGAACGTATTCAAATCATTAATTTTGAAGATTGACGCTGGAATGGTGAATCACCATTATTAGGGTTTCGCGGCCAAGCTTGTTGACACCCTAGTTAGAAGCGATTTTAGACCAAATTGACATGTGCACTCAATTTGTAAGGTTATTTACAGGTGATCTGGGCTCTTAGTTTGCATCGATTGATGCTTATTTGCAGGTTTGGAGATGTGGCCGTGGGTAAACTCTAATACCCATGAGCAAGCCGTGGGTAATCCCTGTTCCAGAAATTCAAACGAAGAGGACGATGAACAGTGCGAGGCACGCGCGGTTTTTTTCAAATATATTTCAAATCTTTGTTTTCTTATTTAATTAATTCGTTCCATTATACTAACGCAAAAACACCATGGCTCAGTTGGTCAAGGGAGCACGCTGGTAACTGTAACACCCCAAATTTACCCAAATGTTATACACAAAAATCAGAGTAATTTAAAATTTCATACATTGAATACTGAGGCGTCACGTCATCAAACCAAATAACTTTAAACATTTCAATTTAAAGTATAAATCTCAGATACATAGCCTCGTCGCAAATCATAAATTGATTCATAAAATGAAACGTCTTCTTTATTAAACTTCCTCATCCAAATCATGTTTTTATAATTTATGATTCTTATTTACAAAGGAAAACAACAAAAGAACAACAACAAGACAACATAATAATTCCCCCCGAGTGCTACGTATCAGAGCGACACCGACTCGACTAATAGCACTATATACTCGTCTTCATAACCTCGCACGCTACCAATATATAGGTAACGCTAAAGTAAAGGTGAGATACTCCAAAACATAAAATTAAAGGCATGATAAATATATATATAGTTTGGAATTATAAGCGATATGGATTAGCAGGTGCATTCCACCACATATATAAATCTCACCTACTTTTATCGCTATTCTAAAGTGTTTAATCTACACTTAATCGCCTAAGCCTCATCGGCACAATTCATCACAACAACACATACACCTCCGTCACCACGAGATCGTCACACGTTAATACGTCATTAACCAACATGGTAATTATAAACAACAACATCAAACAATACTAATAACTTAAGCATCATAAATGAAATCATCACAAATTGGCTAAAGCCCATCGTCGCAAAACATCATCACATCATATTTGCATTAAGCATTTCATCAAAGTTAAATCATCGTAAAACTCATTATTTATACTCATCACCTAGTTATCATGAAAATATCAAGTTATATTCATTTCATGTTCATCACAAAGATCATCACAAGTTGGCTAAAGCCCATCGTCGCTTTTTCGTCATGTTATATCCATCGCATAATTTTTCGTGACATTACCACATCATAATCAATTTAGGTTCAACACAAAAATCATCACAAAACAAGATATCATATAACATCGCAATTCATCATAAGCCATCAAATAAAACTCAATACCAAAAGACTCCAAAATAAACATAATGGACTTCATGAGACAAGACTATGTTATGCATGTGGTACCCATCGCTTTGTCCATAATTAGGGACACTTGGCATAAAGCCCATCTTCGCTCGGCATAAAAGCCATCATCGATGGACATGAAAGCCCTCTTCGCTTATGAAATGTATGTGACTCAATAATAAAGACCACACAACAACATATCATCATCGCTCATCACAATTGACATAAAGTCTACATCGCCATATTTATTCACATCAAATAAATATATCATCGCATCATATTTGCATTATGCAAAACATCACTAATAATTCATCATCATCGAAATCATGCATTCACAAATCGGAAGCATTTATTAACAACATCAATATAATCATCACATCATCATGTACGAAGACATATAACATCGCATCGCATATCAACAAGTATTCACTAACTAATACGTCGTCGCAAAGATTATGTTTAATCACCCCACCTCATTATCGATTCGTTCACTAACTTCTAAATACGGAGAAATAGTTAAACACCTATCATCATCGCAAAAGCCATCCCTAATAACCGCCATTACTCCTAATCGTCAACATCGCAATCGGATTGTCCATACGTGTCTTAAATCCCCTAAAACAAAGTCCGATTCAATTAAATCGTAATTAAGCCTATTTCGGGTCATCTCACAAAAACTCACAACTTCTAAAAGCTAACCTCACCACTAAGTTCTACACGTCAAACTTAGCTAGCACGTCAATTTTCGTTGAATTCGGAGCAACTTGCTCCGTCGTCGAATTTACCGAAATCGGAAAATTAGAACACAATCGGGTTCCAAAGGAAACGCGAAAAATCAGAATTTTTAAGGTTACAGATGCATCAACACGACCCGTGTTGAAAAGCCACCAGAACGTGCAAAAATGCCCAAGACAGAGAGTCAACACGGGCGCCCGTGTGCATCAACACGGGCGCCCGTGTGCATCAACACGGCCCGTGTTGATTGGCCTGCAGGATCCAAAATTCCTATACAAGAGGGAAACACGGCCGTGTTAATCAACACGGCCCGTGTTGATGGACCTGCATGAAAACTTCATCTTTTTCATTCCTAAACGAGATTTCTAACGGTTCGATTCGTTCTAATGATCATTAAAACCCATAATCCATACTCCTATTCCAACTCTTCTAATCTATTTCAATCAACAATCAACCAAACCCTATAAATCAACTTTTCCCCCAAATCCAAAATATAAATATCAAAACCTAACAATATGAGATGGAGAATCAAACCCCTTACCTCTAGTTGGATGATCCATGATGATTCTACAAAGCTCAACCTCAAGCTTCCCCTCTTGCTCTTCTTCTTCTCCTTCTTCCCCAAAACCCTCTCTTTCTCTCTAGCTCCCAAGTTTGGCTTATGATGTTGGAAAGGGAAACAAAATGAGGAAAATGGCTTTTATAAGTTACGTTTCTACTAGCTTCCTCTCTTGCTCTTGTTTGGCTTTGGTGTTTTATGTTGGAAGAAAAACAAGGAAAGTGTTTGGATGGAAAGAAAATGAGGAAAGTGGTTTTATGATAACCTTACTAGTAAACTAAGGTGTAAACCCAATCCTTCCCAATTAATCCTCACACTCCTAATTTATTCTTATAAATTAACACACTAATAATATCTACCAATATTATTAATTCAATCAATTAAAATAACTCTGGGGAATTAAATATCGGATCCGAATAATATTTTACCGGACCGAACGGAACGTCGCCAAATATATTATCATATATATCGATTAATATATTTATTCTCGTTGCAAAATAAATATCGGTCGGTAACTCGAAAATATTAATATAATATAATATTAATTAAAATAGGGCGTTACAGTAACCAGGAGGGCATGAGTTCGATCCCTGGCGCCTCACTTTATTTTTTGCAACCTTTCCAAAACTAACCTATTTTTCCTATTTTATTATTATTCTCAATTATTTTCTTTTCTATTTCATTTTCCTTCAAATATTTTTTCTAAAATACAACAAAAATCACAAAAAATATTTTCTTTTTACAAATAGGTCAGAAAAATCTTAATTTAATTTTTGACACAAAAAATCATTTTTTTCCTTTTATTTTAATTAATTGTTAATTAACCATTAAATTAACCTTTAATTATTTTTCTACATTAAAATCAATCCACAAAATTCCAAAAAAATATTTTCTTATTCCAATTAGGTTTACTAACCCTAAAACATTTTTCTAACATGAAAGTCTATTTTCTACTAACATTATCTTCTCTTATTTACAATTTAATCCTTTCTGCGTTACTGTCCCGGCTATTATAATTGCTCACAAGTTGTAATAGTTAGGGTTTAAATTCCTTACATATATTATGTAACTGCTCATAGGATGTAATAGATTAACTAGGGTTTTACTTTCCGCAATTTACTTTCTGCACCTCCTATTATGTATCTGCCCCAAAGTCATGTAATAGCGTAGGACTTTACTTTCCACACTTTACTTTCTGCACCTTTACTTCATGTACATATATATCTAATTTCTAGTAACTAGGGTTTGTATGACAAGACTAAAAGCAATCCTAGATCACTCTAAATCAAGACTAAATATCTGAATCAAACACACTCTTCACACATGCACTCCCCTTAGGGTATCCTCTCTTGTTTCCTTTCAGAATACAATGGTCATGTCCCTCGAACGTAGGGATACCATTAGCAAAGACACTTACGAATAATATCATCATAGTCCCTTCCATATAAAGATCATAGTCCCTCGATGACCCTCGATGTTGCCTACGAATATATGATCTCGTCCCTCGATTGTTACCTACAATAAGTGATGATCATCCCTACAAATTGCTAAGGTATCCCTACATGTTTCCTTCTATGATCATACGAAGACCCTACGAATGTCCCTTTACATCCAAACGGATAAAGTTACCTACCAACTAATGGTATAGATAGCCTTATTCTAAAGGAGAAGGAAAATAACATGGAAACAACCATTTTGAGTAGGTAATAGACTCCTAATTGCTTCCCCAATCAAAGTAATTTCACACCTCACACTTTTCAAAAACATTGTATACATTCCAGCGAGAATCATTATAAAGTTAAACATCTTCCAAAACAAACATTTCCAAACACTTCGTATACATTCCAACGAGAATCATTACGAAGTCAAAGCGAAATGTCTTTCAAAATAATTTCAAAATCACACCAGCACAGAAAGCAAATTTTTAAAAGTGAGCTAAGAAATTAAGAGCCCATAGATAACTATGGATGGAAAGGGTGCTAACACCTTTTCTTTTCATAATTGCCTCCCGTACTCAGAATCTAACGAAGGTATTTTCCTGTCCTTTTCACCTTCCTTTTATTGGATAAAAGAAAAGTCGGTGGCAACTCTTGCTATTCGCAACATTTGCGATAAAACGCAAAACAAACTAGTCAGTTATCCCACCGTGTTACAAATAACCAGGAGGCATACGGTGCTGGACGGTAGAAACGACTGGCACAACAGAAACATGAGCATCTTGAATCTTGGATATAACAGTTCTCTGTTGAGGTTGAATGATACGAGGAGAAAGCGGAGGAGATAGTGGCTGATTCTGAGAAGCCACCAACTATTCCACCATAGCAGTCAAGTTGGCTATACCGGCTCTCAAGGAAGTAACCTTTTCGCGCAGCTTGCGATTCTCTTGCTCAAGATTTTCCATCTTTTTATTGGAGTTGGCTCGAGTGTTATACTGATGGAACAACTTGAAGACTGAATGAAGCAGAGAAATGGATAAGACACTTGGGAGACGCCGTGAAATGCGAAATGATGCATGATATGCAAATGCTGGTTTTATTTGACTTTCAAGGAACTCGATATGGAAAGTAAATCTGAATTGGATCAAAGTATTAATCAAGTTATCATCAAAATCAATCATCCATTTTAGTGGATTAGATTTTTCACCCCATCAACACCCAAGATCTAATGAGTTTGATGAAACTTATGAGGTTTACATAAAAAAAATCTAGGTCCCTTGAAAGCCGACTGAAAAAGAAATTCATGAATGCATGAATGCATGAATGCATGGTTATGCAACAATCACACACAAAGATCACAAACAAGGGAGGGTCTATAGGTTTGACGTCACGAGCATGAAGTCAAAATTTACTACCCACAAGGTATTCTAAGATTTGTCTAAAGGAATCCCCACAGTTTTCATTCCTCCATCCAATACTACCAACTTCCAGATTGCTCAGTAATCAATAATACCATCAGGTGAAACTCGTCTAAGTGAAGTATCGCGTAGAAACTACTTCCAGATGACTCCGTAATAGTCCCCGCACTACCCCTAAAAAGGCCAGGATGGGTTAAGGGTTCTACGGTGTCATACCCCAAAATTTTCCCTCTTACTTCTCAAAACATTTCATACATCTATACTCAAGGATTCCTCAAGGGTTGATCAGACAAACCCTCTCCTAGACAATCAACCCAAACTAGGGTTTAGCAATTCTCAGATCAAGATGGACTTCCAACATCTCCAATGGTCATCATGCCTCCTCATAGGCTTCAAAGATTCTCCATGTCCAGTTTCAAGTCTCACAAGTCAAATTTCCTCAAACAATTGCTCAGATGGTTGAAAATCAGTTGTTTTAGACAAAAAGTCAACTGTGGTCAACCTACAGTCAAACTTCCTGATTTTTGGTCAACATTCTCATTTTGAAGTCGCATTCATCATTTGATCAAGGGTTGATCATGATTCATCAAGAAAACTCAAGATTTGCTCAAAAGTCAAACTTTCCAAATTAGGGTTTTCCAATGAAAAGTCAACTGAACTTTGACTGAGCATAACTTCTTCATACTTTCTCAAAAAAATTTCCACCACCTCTCATTTTGAAGGAAATTCAATTCTCTGCAACTTCATGTCTCACAAGAATGTTCAAAAAATGATTCATTTTGAAGATATGGATCAAAACATTACAGGTCCTTTTCAAAGTCAACAAAAAGTCAACTTTTTGTTTTGAAGATTTATTGAGCATGGAAACTCCAATTGAGATGAAACCAAAGAGGTTGTTTAGAGGACACCTGTAGATTTCTAAAAAGTCCATGAACACTCAAAAATGTGGAAAATTGAGCTAAATACACCTTGCACAAGTTGGGCATTTTTGAAGAGGTGCACAAAGAGAAATACTTGTCAAAATCCAAAATTTTGCAAATAGGCCCAGTTTTTCTTGGTTTAAACTTGTTCCTTATCTTATTTGGAACCTTCAAGCCCAATGCCACGAATTTTGTCTTTATTTTTCTATTTAATTTGAATTTTATTCATTTAAAAACAAATTAAATTAAAAAATAAGGTATAAAATCAAAATCAAATGCAAAGTTGATTTTTCTCTCATTCTTGAGATCCAAGCAACTCATACAAGCTGGCAAATTTTGAAATTTGCATTGATTTGGCAAGAAATTGATTGAAATTGGATCAAAAAAGGAAGATTTGATTTTGTACAAAATCAAATATTTTTTACATTGATTGATCATTATTTGTTCTTCAATTCAGCCCAAAATCCATCCATTATAAATATACAATGCATAAAACATGAGAAAGAACAGAAAAATTGCTCAAAAGAACCCTAACCTAAGTAAAAAAAACCGTGGTGTTCAAGCAACTTGCAGCCCTAGTTTTGCTTGGTTTCAGCCGATTCTAATCATTCAAACACGTTCCTTGAAGCCTCTTGAGTGATTCCAGACCTTTACAACTCTCAAAAGCATCAAGAATTACGAAATTCAGTTTTGGTTTGTTCTTACTTTTTCAAAATTCGAATTCTGTTATTCATGCGTTTTTAACATGTTTTGATGTTTGTTTTGTGTGTAGAACAAAGTTTGCAAGCTTTCTGGGTGATTCAATTGCATTTTAATGGCCTGGAACGAAAATCACCATTGTTAGGGTTTTCTGATTCGAATTAGGGCTTCTCAAAATAGGAAAAATTGGACAAAACCGATGCCACCAGTGTGTTTAGAATCTTGTTTGCAATCGGTTCATGTACTCACAATTCATTTATATTGCTTGTATGAAGTTTTTGAAATATGCAGGGGCCATAGTGTCGAACTTAGCCGACGCTAAGTTTCCAGAAATTCAAACGAAGAAGAAGGTGTTCTTCGCGCGTGATTTGAATTCCCAGGGAGCAAAAACGTTTAAAAACAATTCGTTTCAATTCTTAAACACGTGGACGCTCTAGCTCAGTTGGTCAAGGCGCGTGTGTGTGTGAAGGAGAGGTCTCCGGTTCGATTCTCAGCCATGGCATATATTTTTACAAGTTTGAAAATTATTATTTTTGCATGCATATTTAATTTAATTACTAATTAATCGTTTAAATGACTTTTAATTGTTTTTAAATTACCAAATCGATTCAGAAAATTGCCAAAAAATTATCTTATCATATTAATATCATTACTAACATAAAACCTTTTTCCTCATTCAAAAATATTTCTTTTTGCTAACATTTTTCTCTTATGCAATTTTCTCGTATTTCCGATTATGTATCTGTTCACAGGTTGTAGCGCTTCGGACGATTTTTCTTGCTTTTCCTTTTCCAATTATGTAACTGCCTATTGGATGTAATAGTTTAATTAGGACTTTTATTTTCCGCACTCTTATTATGTAACTGCCACAAAGCCATGTAATAGCGTAGGACTTTATCTTTCTGCACTCTACATTTTCCGCAATTTACTTTCTGCACCCTATAAACTGCTAGTAATTAGGCGTGTATGGCAAGATAAAATTGGACATAGATCACTCATAATTCTAAGATAAAATATCTGAATTCAATACACTCTTTTCACACACGCACCCCTTAGAGTAATTCTCTCTCGATGCCTTACGAATACAAATGGTCAAGTCCCTCGAACGTAGAGGTATTCTAGCACCGTTGCCTTCAAAACAAATCATCATAGTCCCTTCGATACAAAGATTATAGACCCACGATGTCGCCTACGAATACATGATATTGACCCTCGATTGTTGCCTACGAAAAATGATGATAGTCCCTTCGAATGTGCTAGGATACTTCCTACAAGTTGCCTTCTATGACCATCCGATGTCCCTTCGAATGTCCCTCTACATCCAACGAATAGGGTTACCTACCAACTAATGGTATGGACAGCGCTATTCTAAAGGAAAGTAAAACAACACGAAAACTACCAATTCTGAGTAGGTAATAAGACTTTTAGTTGCTTGCTCAATCAAATACTTTTCACACCTCACACTTTTGTCAAAGTTCAAACTCTTTTAAAAAAAAAACATTTCTGAACACTTTGTATACATTCCTACATGAATCATTACAAAGTCAAAGCGAAATGTCATTTCAAAACATTTTTTCAAACACACAGAAAGCACTTTTTTAAATGATCTAAGAGCAACTAAGAGCCCGTAGATAACTACGGATGGAAAGGGGCGCTAATACCTTCCCTTTTCATAACCTTCTCCCTTACTCAGAATCTAACGAAGGTCTTTTCCTATTCTTTTCACCTTCCCTTAATTGGATAAAAGAAAAGTCAGTGGCGACTCTTGCTATCCTCACATTTGCGATACAAAAATCTCAAAGTCAGTTCACCGTATTACATACGGCTGCTCAGCTTCTGGGACTCTCAGGTCGAAAGCATTCATGTCTTCCTGATCGCTCGGTAAACAAAATACCACAATCAAGGAGGTCTTCATTTAGTGGGGGATCTCATGTCTCCTTCTTTAGGATTACTCCCTAAAAGTTAACATGACTATACCGCCCGTCCTATCTTAAGTTTGCTCGAGTCTGGGTATAGGAACTCACAAAAGAAGATCACCAAGCACCCTTGAAAACTAGAAAAATAATCCAGACAAACAAGCATACAATATATACAAACAATAAAGTACTTATATACAAATAAACAAAAATATGGTCAACCCACTTAGAGATGGTCCAGCAATAGGTCAAACATCCCCAGGAGAGTCACCACTTTTCTGTAGCGGCAAAAACTGCGAGTATAAGCCATTGAATTGACTCAACTCAAAAATTAACAAAAGAGTCATCATCGCACTTTTATTTTATCTAAAGAAATAGGAAAAAGAGCGAACAAAATCCTAAAAAGAAGATCATAGATCTAGGATCGGGGGTTGTTTATGCAAAGGGAAGGTGTTAGGCACCCAAAGCATCTACAGTACTCCGCAGGAACCTTTTTGAAAATTTGTATATATGTGCTAAAAAAAGGTTTGTACAAAAATGGATGGTGGGGGGAGAAAAGAAGTATTTTTTTTTAATTTTTGGTTTGATAGAACTTTCAATGAGTTACAGGCCTACATACCAATAATGTGCAATGTTGAAATCAAAACCAAGTAGTTCGGCTAAAAAAGACCGAATTTGTGTGTGGTTGATTTTAAGAAAAAATTAGTTTGGAAAAGCTACAAAGAGTTCAAAAAGGGTTAAAATGAGGTTTGATGTTTTTTAGTCAAAGTATTGTTAGATTGATTGAGAGTTTATTAAGAAAGATGAAAGACCTAACCGGGTGCATAAAGTAAAAGATGGAAGATTTTGGAAATTAAAGAATGGGGAGGAGATGAAGAGGCCAACCTAAGTGCATAAAGTAAAAGGTAAGGGTAAAGAAAGATCTAACCGGGTGAGAAGATTAGTACTTAACATCAAGAGCCAATCCCACATCTCGTCCTTTGGACAACCACATAAACAACAAATAACCATACAAAAAAACCAAGCTTCGGATGAGTCAATGCTTTTAGGTGAACTCTTGTCTCAAGAAAAACAGGTAGAGTAACGGCTGTATTTCGAGGAAATCCACTCTTAATCGAGTATAACGAAATAACTTTCATACAAAGATAATAACCAGACAAAGACAAAATAACACCAAGAGCACATAAATCTCCCCACCTGAGGTAAAGGTCCTAATTTTAAGTCCAAAGATCAAGCTCCAGGTACAAGGATAGTAACCAAGTCCAATTAAAAGTTTTTATGTTTAAGTTGAATTATTAGGTATTTTGGAAAAGGAAAACAAAGCTCAAGTGAGCAAATTCAAAATAACAAGAAAATAAAATGCTCAAATGATCAAAGGAAAATGACATGAAATGTAAATGCTAAAAGTAAAGTGCATAAAAATAAAGAGCATAAAAGTAAATGCGAAAAAATAAAGAGCGAAAAATAAAAAGGCATAAAATAAATGGCAATTAATAAAGGTTAGCAAGAAGACCATCTTGAAACTTGTCAAGTATATCATCGAATTATTAATTGTTAGTCGTCAGCAAGGTGACCATCTTGAAACTTACACATGAAGACTTTCCAAAAGCTTGATAGAATCAACACGACCACACGACAAGTTTCAATTGTTTTTTGTCAAGTATATCACAGGTTTTGGAATTATCATATCACTTGATCAAAAATGATTGAGAATTTCAAATGGTCAAAGTTAGTGGAAACTTGCCAGAAGCTTGATTAGAAATCAATGCGACCACACGACAAGCGCCACAAGTGTTGAACCAAGATCAAAGCTCAAGTCATCTTTTGGGGCTTATGTTTGAACTTTGAAGTTCATGCCACCAATTGATCACTTCCTCTGAATCGGGACAAAAGAAAAATAAGATGGAGAAGAAGAAAACATTTTCAAATTTATTTTGCATCAGATGAATTTTATTCGGTCTAACTTCGTCAAAATCAATCAACTTTCTTGGTGGATTTGGTCAAGAAACCTATCAACACCTAAATTCCATTGAGGTTGGGGAAATATGTGACTCCAAATTAAAATCAAAAAAATTAGCAAAATAAAATGAAAATAAAAGTCAAATAAAAAATATTGAAATTAGGTTATTTAATTGAACTTTATTGACGAAATGCATAAATAGTATTTTTTCATCAAAATAAAATTCCAAGAAAATTACCCAAAGTTAATCAGAGGTCAACAAGTGTTGACATAATTTTTCAGAATTTTTCTGAGTCAAAAATTATTTTTAAAAGAAAAAAGAAAAGGATGAAATAAGCCAAAAATAACAAAAAATAGTAAAATCAGAAATAAAAATAAAATGAGGACACCAATATTTGTCAAATGACCATTGGATCCTTCCATAATTTTTCCACAATTTTAAAATATCAAAAAGTATTTAAAAAAATTAAAAAACATCAAATAAAAGAGAAAAATCATAAAAAATATCAAATCTGAAAATAAAATTATGAAAAAATAAAATTCAGAAAGATAATATTCCAAAATATTTTTGTGAATTTTTTCATAATTTTTGGACCAGAAATGAATTTGATATGATTTTTTGAAGCTTAAAACATTAAAAATATAAAATCAGAAAATAAAATAAAAGCAGAAAAATGTGGACCATCTGATCATAGTCAAAACGCGTTAGTAAGCTAATCCATTGGATCAGACGTGTTGTGCTTGATATAGACCTCTTTTAAAATCACACCGTATCATCATTTAAATGAAAATTAAAAAAATAAATTCAGAATTAATTCACGCGTTGGATGGAGTCTGCCTCACAAAAGTAATCAGATCCAAGGGCTCACATCACGCGTGTATGATAAAACATTTTCACCGGATCTAATTCAAAAAAATGACACAACACACTTTCATTGGTTGAAGACAGACACGTAGGTCGTCTTCAACCTCCAGCCTCCCAGAATTGGAGTTCCTCAAACTGTAAAAATCAATAGCAATGGGTGGTATCTTTGAATTCGTCTCTTCAAGACGATCTCAACCACGTGCTCGCGAAAAAAATTTACACTGAGTGAAGAGAATTATTGAAAAAACTCAAATAATAGCGAATAGGATTTTGATGGATTTCTCAGTCAATACTTGATGAAAATGCAAATGGTGAAGATCACAAGGATCAGGGAGATGAGGAGAATGCAGTGATGCTTTATTTTACAAGGTTTGATGGAGATTTCTGCCTGAACGAAGTTCACTTTCAGAGCTCTGAAACTGGACTTGGATAGCACAATTCAAGAAGCTTCAAGGCACAATTCTTGTTCCGTTAGCTTCAGTGAGGTTCATGGAAGAAAAATGCATGGTTAATTTCAAGCTGAAAGTGGTCTAAACACGAATTCGAAGTTACAGAAACTTGAGGAAATGAGTGGAATGACTTGCTTATTTATAGGAGAATTGAATGGGATCAAAAGAGAGGGTGTATGATGCAATTTGGAGCGAAAACGTGCACACCTGTATCATGAGCAAAATGTGACTTGCAAGTTGTCAAAACTCAGCCAAATCGTGCATTTTATCCCTCTAATCAAGCTTGGCAACTTTGCTAATCATGTTTAAGTCCAAAACACACATCAATTTGATCATTAGAAGCCACATTATTGAAAACCAAATATGACTTCAAGCACAAAATCAATTCCACGAGGCTCTCTTTGCAACCATGGTTATCATCACTCAAGGACTTTTATGATGCAATCTTGAGGTCTTTGGAAAGTTGGGATTACAAGCTTTACAATGCACTTGGAAAGGTAGCATTTGGAAACTTGAGCTGAAAGTTGTGATCACTTGAAATCACCAAAAAACATCTAACTTTTTATACTTAGAAAAATTTCTAAGTTTGGCAAAAAATTACCTATAATATTTTTAATCCAAACATGGTCTTCCATCCAAAATTTTCTATTGATTTCTAAATATGAAATGAAGTAGATCTTTAAAATAACATTTTGCAAAAAGAACCAACCAAAAACTCCAAAAATTCAGCAATTTATGGCCTTGTGAAGTTGAGGAAAAATCATGAAATGACCTATAATGTTTTGATATTTTCAAGTAACTTCCAAACACTTTCAATCTTTAAATATTATATGGAGATAAAGTTAACATCTTCAAGATTTTTGTTCAAAAATAATGACCTCAAAATGATAAATGATGATCAAGATATGTTCATTTGAAGTTGATTGTCCAAAAATTGAGGAATTCATCAAGGACTTGTAATCTTTTGACCTCATAGGAAAACTTCCAAGCATTTTATTTTCTCACCAATTGAACTAAGTTATTGTATACACCCTTAGGTTCATTGTGAAATAAAAATGAGCTCAAGGAGGAAAGGGATGACCAAGATATGATCCTTTGAAGTCATATAAGGTGGATGAAGCATCAATTTAGAGAGTGGGAAATCATAGGTCTTCAAAACAAACTTCTAATCACTTAAACTTCTTGAATCAAAGCATATATATATTAGAAGTCCTTTAAGGATCAAATTATCTTGAATTCATCCACAAACTTCACACACACATCAAGATATGGTCCTCAGAAGTCCAAAACCCTAATTTCAAGAGAGATGGCCATGGGATGGAGGAATTTTGGAATTTGATGATCTCTTTCAAGCATGAAGCACATATTCAAGATAAGAGAGCATATTTGATGATAAAAGAAGTCTTCAAAGAGAGACAATACTTTCAAAATCTTGAGAATTGATGAGAGAAGGCATGAAAGTAAACATATGAACCTATCAACTCTTTGAGGAACTTGTGCACCATTCACCTATAACATTTAGAGCAAAGTATACACATCATGGTTAATCAAATATCAATCATCACATACAAACAATAATTACTTCCGCAAGTTGCTCGGTGATCTCCCAAAGGACAAACCCTAAAGATAAGAGAAAGAGAAGCAATTTATGATCTTTGTGCAATGCAATTGTATGAAGTATGAGAGAATCTTAGGGGGGGAATTGGGGTACAACAGTAAGGTGCGATGGGATAAATGTAATATTTAACAGCTAAATTTTCAGTTTTGACTAAACTATACTAATTATAATAGGACTATATATGTTTAGAAGCAAGAGTTGAGAATAATCCATTTGGAAAGAGTTGATAGGTACAATTGGAAAGAGTTCCTACCTAAATAACGGAGTTTTGTGTAATCCGCCTATGCGGACTTAAAACAAAGTGAAATATGGATCTCGACCCAATAGAAAATCTTTCAACGGTATTTTCCGAATCAAATGTCGAGGGTCATTTTATTTGAGTAAAAATAGTGGGAGCATTTTAATAAAAGGCCTTATTAAAATGATTAAATAGGTGATTTAATATTATTGTCAATGTTACGAGAACCTATAGGATCGCACCCATAGAGTGTTGACAGTGGAATGTATGTTTAACTTAAATAAGATTTAATTTAATTATGTATTAATAGTATTTAAATTGTTTAATGCATCAACACATATTATTTATTTGATTAAATATGATTTAATTAAATAAATGCGAATGGACAATTGATTAAATTAAATATGATTTAATTTAATTAATATTTATTTTATTTAATTAAAAGAATTTAGTTAAATATAAATAATATTTATTTAATTAAAATAGTTTAATGAAATTAAATTGGGCTTGTTTTGGAAAAGGCCAAATACAGTGAATTAGGATTTTAGAAGCTCTCTATAAATAGAGGAGCTATTTTCTCTTGTAATGCTAGTTATCAATTTTCTCTGAACAAGAGGCAGCTAGCACCGCATTCCATTTTGCATTCGCGTGGACTACGTAGAGACGTCGGTATCTTCCGCTGTTCGGGATCAAAGATAAAGCACGCTTCAAGAGGTAACTCTTGAATCCTTATTTTGATTCAATTGATTTGTGATTGATGATTTAATCAAGATATATTTTTCCGGGATTATTTCGTTAAGACGATCAAAATTTTTGAAAAATTCCTCTTAAAATCCCAACAGGATATTGAGACTCTGATCTTTATTAAGAATTTACGGTGGAATTGGTTTTCCATATTTTCCAAAGATCTTGATGACTTTATGAAGGATATTTGGTTTGTCAATCCCGAGTTGTATGTTGGCTTGCAATTTCTTAGGGTTTGGGGTTGGGGTTGGTTTTGTTGGTTGGTCATTTCCTTTTGTATTAGGTTAGCATCTCTTGCGCTTTTTAATACAAGTGATTTTCAAAAAGAAAAAACTTCAATGCATTAAATACATACATTTTAAAATTATTTATCTTTTTAAACTTTTAAAGGGTACCCCTGAATCGCTCTTTAGCATTTCCCTTTATAATATAACTTAGATTTACATAAGAAAAATTATGGGTTGGAGTTGAGAAGGCTGGGGGAGTTTAATGATGCTTTATTGGGGAAATAGTTTTAGAGGATGTTGGAGGAGGGGAAGTTTATGGTACAAGGTTTTAGTTCATTGTTATGGTGAGGAAGGGGACAGTTGAGATTTGGGGTATAAGGAGGGTCTAATTGGTGGCATAATTTGAATAGGAGCAGACAATGGGGCAGGATGATTTAAAGTGGGTGGCTGCTCGGATGAAGATGATTGGAGATGGCGTAGGAGCATGTTTGCATGGGTCGAAGAGTTGGTTGGAGATTATATTAGGTTGATGGATTCTTTTTGTTTTGTAGGACGAGATTGTTGATACTTGGGTGTGGAGTTTACATTATTCAAATCAATATAATGTTAACAATGTCTACCATTTTTTGACGATGTCGGTGGATCCTGAACAATATGGCGATTCTCATGCTTGGTGGTCTAAAGGGTTGCCGCTAAAGGTTAATTTTTTGTTTGGTGGTTATATCTTAATAGGTTACCGACGAATGATGGTTTTGTTAAGCGGCAAATTATTATAGTTGCGGAGCACGGAGTAGAACTTCACATGAGATTCTGGAAAATGAAATTTTCGGGTACAGACAACACATGGTAATACTGATATCTCAACATCATGATAATATATCATTTTAGTATTTTTTTAAAATTATAACTTTGATGATACATTAGTCTTTGAAAAAATAACTCAATTACATTTATATGATAAAAACTCGATTTTACTCTTGTCTATATTTTTTCAGAGGAATTCTTGTGTGGTAACGTACATAAAACCTTATTCTTAGACACAATCAATAAAAATAAGATAATCATTATGAATGAGAGAGAAAATTTTAAAATTATTTAAATTTTAATTTCTTTTTTAATTAGATTCATGGATGATTGCAGTGTTTTAAAAACCGGACCGGACCAGTCGGTCGGACCGGTCGAACCGGGAACCGGCCAGGTAACCGGCCTGGTTCAATAGTTGGATCGAGAATGTTGTTGAATCGGTAAGAACCGGCAAGAACCGGTGAAAACCGGAAAAACCGGAAAAATCGGCGGTTTTCTAAAACCGGTGGTTCAACTGTATTTTTAAATTTTTTAAATTTTTTTATTCAAAATTTTTAAATTTTTTAAAAATTATGTAATTTAATTTTTTTATTTATTTAGATTATTTTATTAAAATATTATATTTAAATAAAAAATAAAATTAATTAATTATATTATTAACAAAGAAAATGTTGTTGATGCGGTTGATTTTGTAGATAATTTTGATATTGAAGAAGGATATCTTAATATTAAAATAATCTTTACTCCTTGAAACTAAATAGTAGATAATAAAATTATTTTGTTATAAATTATTCAATTATACTATGTTGTAATTATACTTTGTAATTTTGTACTATTTTATTATATATGATACTTATATTTAAAATTTAAATTTAAATTATCAAATTGTAAATTTATTTATGATATGATATTTTTAAAATATTTAAAATATTTAAAATTTAAATTTAAATTATCAAATTGTGAATTTATTTATGAAATGATATTTAAAAAAAAAATTAGTTCTAATTATATTTTGTAGAGATTGAGTCATCTGGTTCGACAAGTTTTATACCTATATCGTTTTGTTATAAAGGCCGGTTTAATCAACTGAGTTATCCGGTTTAATCCGATTTAGTCATGCGGTTCAACCAGTGACCAAGTGGTTCAACCAATAAACCAGTGATCCTGTACCTTCACCGGTTTGATCTCCGGTCCGGTTTTTAAAACGCTAGATGATTGTGATTATGAAGGAAAGAGAAAATTTTAAATTTATTTTTTAATTAATTAAATTTTTATGATTGGTTATGTGTAAACCTACTTCTTATAGTTGTGTCCACTTAAAATTTTTTGATTTTTTTATTAATTTATAAAATAACAAATCTTCATTCGTCGGGATGTAACAATTAACGTAGCGGACATAAAAAATAAATAAATGATTCCTTATATCCATTGTTATTATTAAAATAATTAAAGTTATTGCTCTTAAAGCAACTCAGTTCCAACAGATAACATATTTAATGTAACTAATTTCCTTTTTATTTTTAATTTTATGGTGTTTTATATGTATAAATTTTGATCCACTGATTTTCAATAAAAAATAAGAGTTCATTCTATAGTAGTTTAACTTTATAAATAAAGATGTTGTCACGTACCTCTTGATGCATTACTGTTACAAGTTTCAACTTACTTTTCTGTAATATAATTCATCAAAATCATAGAAGACTCAACAAGAAATAATTAAAAAATAGTAAACATTGATAATTATCTAGATTTCTAGATAAGATATTTACTATGGATATATTAAACATCGATTCACTGAGCTTAAAATAAATATAACGCACTGATGAACGTTTAAAGACATTTAACAAAATTCTATTATAAATAGAAGGCGGAGATCTATTTAATTATATATTTTACAAATCATTAATTTTTTTTATAAAGTGATCAAACAATTTTAAATTTATTGTAAACATTGGAGTAAAAATATGGTTCAAATTCTCAAATTTCTCTCTGCATTGATAATCTTTCTTTCTCTGTTTACTAAGCTTGTTTATAGCAGTAAACCTAAGCCAATTCGTAAGTTATTTATTCATACCAATTTTCAATTTTTATTTGTAATTTGATATATTTTTATTTGAAATTTCAGCTCTATAACACTGAGCTGATATATTGTAACTTTCCTGCGAAACCGTTTTGTGTTTCTTCAAAGTGTTTGTGCGTGTAAGAGTGAGAATATATTTTGAAAAATAATTATGTGTTTCTTCTATATATGTATAATCTATTAGTACCTTTTAATGTTAGTACTTTTATGATTTCTCTCACAATTTTAATTTTATTCACGTTTCTATGATCTTTGAGTTTGTTTTACAAGATCATGTCTTAATTATAAACAAAAGGATGTGTATTTTTTTTTAATATACATTTGTTTACATTAATATATATCCATTTAACTCAACTAACATGTATCAACTATTTCATCCATCAAAGTATATGGTTGACTCCAATATAAACTATAGTCGAGAGAAGTTACTCGAATCAATTATAACACTATTACAAAAAATGCATTTAATAATGGTTGAGAAAGATATATAATTACATGGGATCAGATTTTATAATGTGTGGTTGTATATGCGGTACTTACAATCACGGTCCAATGACCGTCGTAGTAAACTATAAAATGTGTGCCTTATAACAATGATTATTCCTACTAACCGTTGTGATATTGTATATGAATAAATGTCAATCGTCTCATACCAAAATCAGCACTAAATCATTTTTGAATTGATATCAAAACTTGTATTATAAGTACACAATTTCATTAAGTACATCAAAATTTGAACAACTCGAGGTATGCAATCTTTTCAACTTCTAAGATAAGAGAAATCGTATAGAATTAAAGAAACAATAATGAGCAGCTTTAGTTTTTGAATTTCCAAGAGAAGAAGATGAAGAATCAAAAGGAATAATATAAAAGCAGAAGAACCAAAACACAAAAACAACTTCATCCAAAGGAATCAACATGTGTTATCCTGATCAAGCTACCAACAATACTGAGAATCAAAATGTTGATGTAGAGGGTGATGTGGTGCAACGCCAACCTCAAATTCAAGACGCTGTTGTAGAGGGTGTTGTGTTTAGACTAATGAGAACTCTCAATATGAGGAAAAGAAGAAGGTTGAGAAGGCAAATGATGATTTTTTTCGATTTTGATGATGGTGACGAGGCTGACTATGATTGGTCTAACTTTATCTCGGCGAGAGAATTTTGATTTGATTATGATTTTTGATTATGATTTTTGATTATGTAATTAAAGTTTTATGTAATGAAGTTTTAATCTTTCTGCTTAACTCTCTTAAGATTATCAACTTAAACATTCAACTTAAACTAACAACTTAAATTATCAGCTTAAACTACAAAATATATAAAACACATAATTGTAATTAAAAATCCAACAGTTTGCGATGAACTTACTCGTATGAAACTCTCTGTTAGTTGCGTTCATGTCAAGTTCATTGTGTAACACCCTATTTCCCCAATGATAATTTAATTATAAAATTAGAGTAGAATAATATCTAACATACAACACCAAAATAGAATGTCACATCTTCATACATCATACACGCTTATGAAATAAGATACGCAACACAAAATCACATACTCAATAGTCTTAAGCTTCATTTCATTTATTCGCAGCGGAAAAACATCAATAACAATTACTTTCAACTCTTCAACAAGAGTGATAAAAATTATCTTTCAAAAATTCAGCACAAACAATAGCTAAATCTCAACAACGGAGTTATACAAAAGTTTACTCCCAACATAAACAAAACAAGCGCAAAACCCCCCAAGTGTTACATATCAGAGCATGACGCCGACTTAAAATAATTGACGACTAACTTCGTCTACTGCAGATCACCTGCACGTTACCCATGTAGAGGCAACATTCAAATAAAAGGGGTGGGATATCACAACAATATAATAAGTTATATAATCATGTGTATACGACAATTATATCATGTAAGATTTCAAGCTCAAAAATCATCAATTATAATTCATATTAATTATACAATTACATACATAATTATCGTCATCTGTCATACAATGCATACCAATTATGTAACTCGACATCATCGTCGTATCAACAATTCAACAATATGCAACTCAATATCATCATCGTATTAACAATTCAACAATATGCAATTCAACATCATCATTGTATTAACAATTCAACGACGTGCAATGCAACTTCATCATCGTATTAACAATTCAACATTATGCAATGCGACTGACACTAATGCAAAATGCATGTGGTACCATTAGGGAAAAACCCTCATCTTAATAATGTCAACTTATGGCAACAATTTTATAACGCCAATACAGGACATCATAATAGGGCAAAACCCTCAACTTAATAATGTCAACTTGGGGCAACAACGTCAATACAGGCCATCTTTCGCCAATATAGGTCATCTTTCATGAATGCATGCGACATTGACATGCAAAAAATAATTTACATTGATTATTCATACTTATCAATGTCTCGCAAATACAGGCCATCGTCGTCATCATTATCATGCAATACATCATGCAAAATCCTTCGTACATCGTTTATACAACACTGAAACATTCAATCACAAACTTTTGCATTACAACACATACAACATACGCACACATCAGAATTAATCAAATAAAATATTAGTCTACTGCCATCAAAATTATTACCAAATTGTAGAAAATATTTTTAGCTTTCCAACGGTCCAATCGGGGCGTCAAAATTATTATCAAAATTATGGAGTTTTCAAGTTTTTAAAAATGCTGTCAAACATTGAGCAATCGATTGCACTAACGGAGAAATCAATTTCACCTTGTTCCAGAGGCCAAAAATCACGTTTTTAAGCAGCGCAATCGATTGCCCTTTTACTGCAATCGGTTGCTTACTGAAACAGAAGCAAAAATCCCAATTTTTAAGCAGTGCAATCGATTGCACCATGTGAAAAACAGTTTTATAAATTTTAAAAAGTAGCAATACGAAAATCCTTTTATCTCAATTACAAAAACACAAACTTTTAATATTCTGATACTCCTACAATTTTTTTAATATTTCAATTTTATCCTTTTACTTTTTTTATTTTTATATGGAATTTTTTTTATTTTCACTATTTTTTGAAAGCGTACGGAATAGCCAAGGAAACAGAAATTTAACAAACCAGATAACTCAAAATGGATACATCCGATACGTATTTTTTCAGGAACCGGATAACATGTCATAGCTAAATCCGGAAAATGTCACTCGGATCACGCAAATATTAAGCACAAGAGTAAAATACAGAAAGATATAAGGGGGGCCTAGAACAGAAATGTAACATTTGTTTAAGCTGGTAGAGGAATCAGATTATGTATACTGGAGCAGGAAAAAAGACGATTCAGAAGTTATGAGGGATATTTTCTGGGCTCATCCAGAATCACATATTTTTTACGAAATACGCAGCAACAACCCGAATAACCCAAGCAGTGGGTTATCCGGGGTGAAAGGAAGCAAACCGGATAACCCTGGGATGGGACTTCCGAAGTGTAAAACCCAAACCGGATAACCCACACACGTGACTTCCGGTGTGTGTTAAAATTTTCAAAAAACACACCGGATAACCCACTTACCATGTTATCCGGTTTGTAAAAAAATTATCTTTCTCTCTACTTTTTCAGAAGTTAAAATGGTAAAAGTAAAAAAAAAAAAATTATTAGTATTTATTCAAGGTCAATTTCGTCCAGATGTCAAAATTGTAGGGGTATGGGAATAAATGTAGGGGTACGTGGTAAAATTTTCATAGCGAAATCATGTCACTCTCCCATTGCTTGGCCCATTGTTCCATGTTATAACTAAACTTAGTTTAATTAGAAATTCAGCTATGCAACCCCTGTTTCCATGCCTCACATTCTTGATATTTGTCCAATTTTGCTTCCAATTTCGATTCTATACTTTGTTTACTAACACATGTTCTAATTATTGCAATTACATTTTATTTATTTTTATCCCACTTATATCTACACCTTTTCATTAACATTTGATATTGAATTACTATTTTTTTTAATTGAGTAATGTATTTTTAATCTTGTAAATATATAAAATACTTAGTATTTTTATTATTATATTTAGAAATGTAAATATATAATTATGTACATATTATTTTTGATTTTATACTTTACTCATTTCATTTGTAAATCAATTAGTTATATTGCAATGATTCTCCTTGTGTTGCAATTTCGAATTTGAAATTCAATTTGACTTTTGAATGCGTATGAACACAAATATATCGGTTGCCTTATTAGAGTTGATTCCTACATGAATCTATTCTAAAATTAATTAATCTAATAAAGTGCAATGTCCAATAATTAATACTTGAGCTTTGTAAGCTTCTCTGCATTGGTTTTGTTCGTATCTCGTGTGATGTAGGGGTCTTTATCCGATATTTCATCTAATGTGCCAAGCTTTATCCAATCCTGAAGACTACTTGAAGCATTTTCTCGCACCACGCAATGAAGATATTTAGTTATTTCAATTTAATTCGATTGAGTTGTATTGCTTATTTATTTAAAGCTCTTCTCGCATTTTTGATTTGATGTATCCCCATTCATAAACTTGTACCCCATCCCTGTATGGTCTGTAATAGTTTAGGATATTATTTCCTTGTGTGTTCTAATTATCGCTTAAATACGCATTTTATTGTGCAATTAGAACACATAGCCTCCTCTTGGGCTCCTCATCAATGAACAAGTATACATACACAGTGCACACTCGTACACATTCATAGTTTGGTCCTAGGATTTTTTACGGTGACAACTATCCAATCGATTGTTCCAATCAGTCGTTTAGAATACTAGTGTCACTCTTGTTCCACTTTCTAGGAGCGTATATATAGCCACCTTATATGGGCTCGCTTGCTTTCCTACTTCAGTGGATTCTTATATCCTCTTGGCTCATAAGCCAAATTCCTCAAGGGTTTCATAGTTGAGTTTGGGCATGGTCATTCTCACAAGGTTAATCGAAGCCCTAGTTTGCTTTGATTAACCATAACCTGAATAAACTTTGGTTCATATACCAATTATCCATGCACAAGGGTTTCATAGTTGGGGTTAGGAGCACCTATCCTCACGAGGTTAATTAAGTCCATATACTTGATTAATCATAACCCGATTTCATTTCTCACCTTCTCTTGGTCCATATACCAAAAATCAAAAACACTTTCATAATAAAAGTTCCAAACCTCGATCCAACGTCGAGTGTCTTTTCAAAAACTCTTTTCACAATAAAATCTGAGTTTTTAAATCGTTGGACGCTGGACCAATTGTTTAAAAACTTGTGCCAAATAAACTCCTAGTCTTTAAGTCGTTGGACGCTAGACCAATTATTTAAAGACTTCTAAATAACGTGAACTTTGTTTCACCTCACTTTTTCATAAGAAAACCTTTTTGGGTGATAGATTTACTGTCGAGCATTAGCTCCTCTGGTTTCTAGTATTTGAATCGTAAGACGTTAGTCCTATTGTTCGGTACTTTTCACCCACTTAAAATCAATTCAACTCATTCAACTCTTTTTTACTCATATGCGACCATCAAACTATTTTCTTACAAAGAGTGTGCAATAACCATTTCAAATATGAACGAAGAATTAGCTTTTCAAACAAACTAAACAAGTCGAAGTTCAAACATTTGAAATGTCTAAGGCACGATTTTTCTTATAAAATCAACACAACCAACTTAAATATTTTCAAGAGAAACTACGGAACTCTGACTTTCCCATTGCACGAGGGAGTACATAGGCACAAGATGCGATGTCTTTGGCAAGTTCAAAAACCCAAAAATAAAGACTTTTCTTTTTCCTCCTTTCTTAATCTTAGAAGTTAGCAAATTGCAATAAACACACTTAAACACACACGAACTAAACGGGTCTCATTGAGTACGATGGATGTGAGGGGTGCTAATACCTTCCCCTTGCATAACCGACTCCCGCATCCATGTCTTTTGGTCTTGTAGACCGCCTTATCCATCATTCGTGGGTTTTATCTATATTTCTCAGCTCTTTTTAGAACAAATAAAATTAGGTGGCGACTTCATTGTTTTTAAAATAACCGATGAAAAAACCAATCATCAAAGGATGAGTTTGTCTTAAAATGGGAAATTGAAACGAAACTGGACAACAATATTGAGTGTGGGTGTTGTTGTCTTCTTCTCGACGATGTCAACGGCGATGGTGTTAGGATTGTTTCTTTTATTAGTGGGAATATGGGTACTTAATGTTTAATATATAAAGAAGTGCCAGTGTGTAACAACAGTTTTACCAAAGAGCCGTACATATCATTATTATTTAATTAAATATAAATATAATTGAAAAGGCGTGCATTAACGTAAAAAGGGTTAACTATTTGAAGGAGTTAAGGATTGTGTTATAACAAGATTTGGATCTGCGTTTAATCTCTGGCTTTTAATGATAACAAGCATATATTTTATGAGAAACAATTGGCAAAATACCATTTTTGGTCCCTTAAGTATACCTCGGGATCCATTCTGGTCCCTTAACTCAAAAAAGTTCCAAAGTGGTCCTTTAATTGTTCAAAAAGGTCCACGTTAATCCTTTCCGTCCAATTTTCTCAAACGACATCAACTTTTGCATGTTGGCATCTGACATGGAATTTGATGTGGCATATGATTATCACAGTATTAATTATAATCCCACAAAAACTCAAATTTTTTGCCTTAGACCTAGATTCAAACTAGGTATATGCTGGTCACTTAGAAGTTAGTTTACCACTAAGCCAAGTTTCCCTTTGTGATCAAATTTACTAATTAAATATATAATAATTATCTCTTTTTTCTAGGTTTCTTCAAATTCTCTCAACCTGGGTTTCTTCTGTGACACCCCAAATAATTCAATATTTAAAATAATTAGAATTTTTAATTATTAATTTAATTAGATTTTAATTATTAATATTTGAAATATTGGATTTAATTGGTTAAATAAATGAAAGGAGGAGTTGGGAGTGTGAGGAGTAATGGGGGGTGTGACGAGTAAAATACTCTACCTATCCTAATTATTATTTTATTTATTTATTGGAATAATAAAAGGAATAATAAAAGGGAAAAGAAGGAAAAAAGAGGAATAGAAGGAAATTCATCATTCGTAACATTGGAGAAGAGAAGAGAAAGAGGAAAAGAGTGAAAGTTGCCGGAATTCAAAGAACCCACAAGCTAAGGGGTGGTTTCGATTGATTAACATGTATTATCGATTTTGATTTCAATTGAATTGATCGTAGTATGTTAAGAATTCTCAATTTAGTAATTCTAGGTTTACGTAGAATTATCCCAATTTGTGTCGGATTGTGTAGAATTGAGTAATTCGTATGTTATAGGGTCATTAGGAATGATCAAAGTATGTTATATTGCATGTTACTACTGTTGGTTGAGTGATTCTACTACATTGGAACGTATGGATACGATTGGAAAGGATAGGAAAATTGTTTTGGAAACCCGTTGCTGTCAAACTGGTGTTTTTGCCATCGAGTCGGGAACCGGCCTGCTGGGAGAACCCGGTTCCAAGATGTTAGTCGTGAAATCGGGCATTTTGATCAGAACCTTACTCCGGGAGGAACCGGTTCCACGTTATATTTTTCCAAAGAAATCGATTTTTTCTAGGAACCGTTTCGCCTAGAGGAACCGGTTCTATACATTTTCCAGGGCGTGTTTTAGAAATTTAGGGAACCGGTTCTCCCGAGGAACCGGTTACCATCATATTTTTGAAAAATACCAAACTTTAAAAATTCATAACTTTCAAACCGTAAGTCCGTTTTGAGCGCCGTTTTGGAAGTTGTTTCTTAAATTTAATGCTCTATTTTATGAAATGAAGGAAATTCCTGTAAATTGAATTTATTTTGAAAATGCGTCGAATTCCAATTTAGGTGGTTTGTTATTCAATGCATACTTGGTGTATATGCAGTAGTGTACCTGTGTCAATTGATTGTATCAGGATTTTGTGAATGAAATGCATGTTTATGTTGCTGGATGTGTGCATGATCGTTGAGGACATCATGTTTTGGTTTTGATTCGGTTTGTGATAGTTGGTGTATTCATATATTGATTGAATGTTTCATGCTGGTGTTGTGCATGCATATGCATTCTGGTGAAGTTAATTCCCATTGTGTGGAATTTGACTTGTATTGCCAATAACCGTTCCGGGGTGATGATGGGTGGCGAGGCTGGATTCGTGTCCGGATGATTGTGGACGAATCGATGAATATTGTATCCGGGTGATTATGGATCAGTGTGTGTGACTTAGTTCACGTTTTGGTACCACATGTATTGCGTCTGCATTTGTATTTGCATGGGATTGTAACATGTTAGGATGGTTTCCAATGTTACAATTCTCTTGTTGTTATTGTTGTGCATAATGAATTGTGTGGTTGTAACTGTGTGTTGAAATCTGAATTATGCTAGAATGGGTGGATTAATATACTTGTGATATGATGTTGTCTGAGTAACTTATAATGCATATTAATTATGATGAAATCTCACCCTTACTTTAATGATTTCAGATTAAAGTTAGCAGCTCAGGAGTTGGTGAGGATTGCTCTAGAACTATGTTATTTTGTGTTCGTGTGTCAGTGTCATGCTCTGATAAGTTGTAACACTGGGGAATGTTTAGCTGAGAAAATTATTTAGTATTCATTTGTTATTTGAATTACTTTGGGAATAATTATGTTTTGGTATTATTCTGTTTTGGTTTTGTGGTAAATTCCGCTGTGTAAAACATGATATTAATTTGATTGATTATTCTAATAAGAACTTCAGTGAAGCATGGCTACTGTTTATTCGAGGTTTCATTTATTCTGAATTGTGACATCCCTTGTTTTACATGTTACTCTGATTTAATTGTTAAATTCGCGAGGTATTTTAGAAGGGGTGTTACAATAGTGGTATCAGAGCATAGTCGGTCGTGTCTTAGTGTCGTTATCCCTTTTGTATGCGACTAGTGCAAGGTAACACTGTCGATACTTGTGTTCTAATGAGCTTATTTTGTAATGTTACAGAACAATGGATGGAAGAGGTAACGGAAGAGACGATGTCGCTATTGAAGCTTGGGAATGCTAATGGTGTGCTTGAGGAACCGGAGTCGGTATCGGCCGATAGCATGGGAATTTCAGAGAACAATCCTCCATTGTTCAAGGCACACATGATCCCGAAGGTGCTCGTGAGGTGGTTGAAAGAGATCGAGAGGATCTTTAGAGTAATTGATCAGGCTGATGACAAGGTGAGGTACGTACTACACGCCGGTAGAGGAAGTCGATGATCGGTGGTTGCTACCGTGATGTAAATGGAGCAAGATGGAGTTGCACTGAATTGGGTTGTGTTTAGGAGGGCATTTCTGAGGAGGTATTTTCCTGGAGACATTAGGGGCAAGAAAGAGATTGAGTTTCTGGAGCTCAAATAGGGTAATAAGACTGTGAGTGAGTATGCTTCAAAATTTACGGAGTTGGCGAAGTACTATGCTCATTATACTAACGATGCAGATGGGGAATTTTCCAAATGTATCAAATTTGAGAATGGTCTTCGTGATGAGATCAAGCAGGGTATCAGGTATCAGCGTATCCGAAGGTTTTCTGATTTGGTAGACTGTAGTAGAATTTTGGAAGAGGATCTTGCTAGCACTCGAACAAATGCTCGAGGGTATGTTGATCGGAAGGGTAAGCAACAGATGGATCGTGGTAAACCTTATGATAAAAATAATCAGAGATCTGGTGGTTGGAAGAAGCCTAGTGGGGGAGATTCTGGTTCTTCCATTAAGTGTTTTAAGTGCGGTGAGACGGGACATCGTATGGTAGACTACAAGAGTAATGATATGAAGTGTTTCAAGTGTGGGAAACTCGGTCATGTGGCTTACGATTGCAGAGTGAGAGTGGTGACCTGTTACAACTGTGGTGAAGAGGGTCATACTGCCCTCGTACAAAACCCAAAAAGAGCAAGCGGGTGGTAAGGTTCGCTTTGTCCGGATCGTAGACTGCCGCATTTATCATTGATTAAAGATACATGTTTTATTAATGGCATTACTTTGATTGCGATTATTGATACTGGAGCGACACATTCTTTTATTGCTTTGGATTGTGCTAAAAGATTGAACTTGGATATTTCTAATATGTATGGAAGTATGGTTATTGACACTCTCGCCGGTTCAAAGGACTACTTCATTTGTTTGTAGGAATTGTCTTATTGTGATTTTTGGTAGGTTTCGTATGGATTTAGTGCCTCACCGTTAGAACAACTTGATATCATCCTTGGAATGAACTGGTTGGAATTCAACCAGGTTCATATCAACTGTTTCGAGAAGACGGTTATTTTTCCTGGAGAAGCTAGAATTGAAGATGTGACTATGTCGGTTAAACAGATGAACTTAGCTGTAAAAGATGATGTTGTGGTGTTTATGTTGTATTCTACAATGAAGCGAAGGGAAAGGCAAAGAGTGATGAATGGCTGAAAACACCGGCGGAACCTCCGACATGATAACTAGTATCAAATAGAGTCGCCATCGAACGTCTTTTATCTCACGAGGGAGAAAGGAAAACATCGAGTAAACCTGGGGGAGAAATCGCAGTCCTATAACCGTAAAATCGAGAGAATCTAGGTAAGGGAGTTAGTTACGCGAGGGGAAAGGATTAGCACCCCACACGCCCGTAGTACTCTATGCTTAATCGCTAATCATGGATGCAAAAGGGTGTGTTATAACTATGCTTAATCGCTAATCATGGATGCAAAAGGAAAAGAGAAAATAAGAAACCACGGGGAAAAGAAGGAAGTATTTACAAAGTTTGCTCGATCGAGCCCCGTGACAAGATGCCTACGATTCCCGCGTGCAATGGGAAAGTCAGAGCGCCGTAGTTCGGCTCACTTGTTTTGGTGTGTTTTGTGTTTTTTACTTGTGAAAAGGTTTTAAACACAAAAAGAAAGAAAGCGCGCAAAGGCGAAAGGAGTTGGTGTTGGTTGGTTGTTTTTACCTTGAGAAAGGAGTTTAACCCATTATTAAGTGTTTTGAGTTGGAAAGGAAAAGCAAGTTTTAGTTTTATTCACAACGCAACATGCAAAAGGAAACTAGCAAAGCAAAAGGTTAGACCTATGGTTTAAGATGCAAGGGAATCTCTACCTATGTTGACATGCAAAGGATGTAAATCCTAATGTCTAGGCTAAAGAACCAAACCTAACCAAGGGAACCTGCAAGAAACAAACAAGCAAATATACACAGATCATAAGTAGAATTGCCCTAAACGGGTCTTTAATAAACCGAGGGTTCCCGAACATGCTCCACGAAGCCCCATCATGCATCTCTATTCCTACTCTCATGGCAAAAGAAAGTCAGAAAGCCCTACTTCTCATGATGTCTAGGAAAGCTGTAAGAGAATGCGGTAAACAGTGTAGAAACTACCGAACGGATATAGAATCCGAAGAGCAGCACAAGCTAATGAAATACTCCGGAATACTTTGAGTACTGCAGTCATATAACAAAAGTATCGAAACAAGCGAAATACGTGTCAATACGCATCCGAAGCGACAATGCCTGCAAGAACGAGGTAAGGCAAGCAACACAAGATAGAAGTGATGTACACGTGGGTATACAAACTCAACCAAAACCTGCAAGAAGGGAGTTAGACCCAAAAAGCAAATAACGGAAAAGTGTGTGAATATTGAAGAAACGAGCCGCATATGCATGCGTCGTGTGTCCCTGCATGAAATGGAGTACAAACAGTAGAGCATGGCTAAGGTCGCTGCTCATCATCGTAATCGAAAAATCGTAAAAAAATAAAAGATCGCGCTTAGCGTATACCGCGCAAGCCGCAACCCAAAAGTCGAACATTTGGCGCTGCTCGACCGCAAGCGCGACCGCAACCCCGCAAAAATCAATTTTTCGAACCGCACTCGCTTATGATGTTTTCATGCAACGTTCGATCCGTATCATTAGGCAAAATCCAAAGAATGAATGAGAGCTAAATGAAGCAAATGGAATGCAAATCGAAGCGATAAAACCAATGCTCATATCAAAGTAATACATGTGGATGCAAGGCATGCTAATGTAACGATAAAAATGCAAATATGTTCAAATCAAAGTAATGAATGAACATGCGAGGAATGCTAATCGAACGATAAAACCATAGCTCAAATACATGTGAAGATGCATGAACATGTGAGGAATACAAATCGAAATCGAAATCGACAAAGAATGTTGTGACGAAAAGCTGAGGGCCTATTTTGTTGGGGAGATCCACTTCTCCAAAAACAGATTATCTTGAACCATCAAATGCTTTGACAACCAGATCACTAGGCCAGAGTTCAAGACCACCATAGTCAATCTTCATCAGTGCGGATTTGGGGATCACATTGAGTGAGGAACCAACCAACACTGGACAAAGTCAGGTGATTCTATGGAAATATGCAAAGCTCTGTTATGGTTCCTACCTTCTGGCGGAAGATCACAATCAGTAAAACCCAAACCGTTATTCGCTGATATGCTGGCACACACATTCTCAAATTGTCCAACCGAGATCTCTTGTGGCACGAAAGCGGTGTTCAACAGCTTCATCAAGGCATTTCGTGCACTTTAATCTCAAGCAAAGAGAGAATAGAAATTTTCGCAGTGTCGAGCAAATCAATCACACGAAAGTCACTATGGATAAACTTCATAATCTCTTCTATATCCTTTCTAGGTCGATTTTTAGGTTGCTCGTGTTTTGCTTGCTTAGGTTGCAGATCCGCTTTGAGTTGTATTGTAGATCGAGAAAATCCGCCCGCGGGTCATACCACTACTTCCAAAGAATGTTATCAGCATTGGCAACATCCAACGCATCACCCTTCTCAGTTGGGGAAGAGACTTCTTCTTGTTTCACCCCATGGTAATAAACATCCGATCCATAATGCCACGGCACAGCTATATCACTTTCGTATGGCAAAGGACCAGGCTTGGTAATTGCTAGGGGAATAGACTTTGTTGGCGCATATATCACGATTGGAGTATAAGGAATGGTAATCACAGATACATCCCGCATCTCAATCTTCTCATCCTTTCTGATCCGGTCAAACTGTAACTGACCATCATTAATCAAATCCTGAATACCAGCCTTCAAATTTGCACAACCATTAGAGCAATGTTCACACCTATCACAAACGGCTTCACAACCTGGGAAGACACCTCTTTCAATCAAATACTTCTTGACAAAAGGCAAAGGTGTTTTCAGCAACTCAACATCCATGACCAGATTTAGGACCTCCCCATCTTCCATCACGGCTTGGACAGCCCCATGACGCGACATTGGGTTCTGTGTGACATTAGGTCCAGCAACCTGTGGTCGAGCCTCCAATTCAATGGTCTTTGAATCAATGAGATCTTGCACCTTGCACTTGAATGCATAACAATTCTCGATACTATGCCCCAAGGTTCCGGAATGGAACTCGCAGCTAGCATTGACATCATAATTTCTGGGCCGTTTATCCATAGGAGGAGGTGCAAAAGCAGGCTTGGGAACAACCAGCTTAAGGTCATTCAAGTGGACAAATAAATCAGCATGGCTCATAGGAATAGCATCAAACCTCCTAGGAGCACGGTTCTCTTGTTGTCTTTGGTTTTGCTGACGCGGTGCTTGTTGGGTTGGAGGTTGAGAAGCGGATATGGTCACTGCATTGACCTGAGCCTTGCCTCTATTACCATATACAACGCTGGCTTCTCCCTTGTCCTTCTTAGGATAACCACTGTATGCTTTCTTAGCACCGGAAGAGCTTCCTTCAACGGATTTTACCGCATTTCACTCTCGATCCGCCACCATAGCGACCATCTCAAAGAAAGCTACGTATCGCATGCAACATAGTAATGTCCGGATAGAGTACTGGTGAACATATCAATCATTTCCCGCTCAACCATGGGTGGTTGAACTCTAGCGGCAAGTTCTTCCAAAGGCATTCTTGAACGCTTGCCCCGATTTCCGAGACAAACCCAATTGCACGCTTTGAGCCATATCAATGTTAAAATGATACTGCTAGAGAAAAGCATTCACAAGATCACGCCATGTCCTGATATGGCCTCGTTCCAGATGCATATACCACTCTAAAGATGCCCCAGTAAGACTCTCTTGGAAGAAGTGCATCAACAACCTCTCATCTTCAGTATAGACTGCCATCTTGCGGAAATATGCAGTGATATGAGTTTTGAGACAAGTTGCCCCATTATACTTGTCAAATACTGGCACTTTGAACTTCGGAGGAAGCCTCACTCGAGGTGCCAATCCCAAATCCGACAAATCCAGCCCAGATAATTTCTGACCCTCAACAGCTTTCAACCGCTCTTCAAGCAAACGGACTGTGGTCGCTATGGAAGTCAACGCACCGCCATTCATAGAATAAGCATTATTCGATCAAAACCGCTACCGAGAACGAGGACGACCGAACACGATGCCCTTGCATCCCATCATCAAAGAAAATTGTCCTGAGGCGAGTAAGTGGTGGAGGTGGAAACCGCTGAATGTACACCGACCACGAAGGTGGTCATTGACACCCAAATCAAAGATTATTGGCTTCAAACGGGTCGACCAATGAAGCCAAACGGATGGCCGGCCCTCCTCGAACGAGTCCTCTCAACCAAAGCCCTCACTTGCCGACGATTCATATTGGTGATGACTTCCATGAATGAGTCATCCATCTCAAGGCTTTCATTGCGGCCATGTCCGAAGTTGTTCCATCTGTCTTCTGTTTCGAGTCGGGTAACGGTGGAAGTTTGCAATCTTTCTACCAAATAAAAGCAGAAGCCGAGGATGAGAACTCCGGACAAAACCTGTTATGCATGTCATGTATATATATGTATGATATGCATGTTATGCATGTAATGGCATATTTGTACATTTTCAGGACTCTTAACACTTTGACTCAAGCTTTAGGATTTAACAAGATAATGAATACTGAAAAGTTTAATATCATTGGATCAGAGAAGATTACAAGCATTTGAATCAATCACTTTTGCAAATCATGAAAAAGGAGTAATCCCATCAACAAGTCTGATGGTGATTTCCGCATAAGACACATAAAGCATAAATCTAGATATCCGACATAGGAAAACCCTCTGCCTTTGGTGCACCCGATTGAATCTTGAGACGTTCCAATTCTCCAATAGCAAGGGACAATTGGGCTTCTCTCTCTTGAATACGGGACTCATACACCAACTTCTGATTATGCATTTGCTTCTTCAAGTCTTCGATTTGAGCCTTGTACTTCTTTTCCAGGCCGACAACAACCTTTCGGTGCTCTTCCATGGGAACGGAGAAATCTTCAACTCTGGACCTCTTCCTGGTTGAATCAGATGCTTCTCCTTTGAAATACTTGAGCTCGTGAGCCAACTGGTTCTTTGTCTGAGTTGCAACAAGACAATTCACCGCTAATGTCTCCTTTTCTTCAAGCAAAAGACGATTCTGAGCAAGTACACGCTCATAATCCCCTTTAGAAACTACATCTGGAATTGACTCTGAAGGATAAAATGTCGCTGCTCCGGTAAGGGAAGGCCACTGACGATCACTATTCTTGTCTTTGATCCATTGGATGTAAGAAGCATAGGCCGTAGGGTCTTTCTTACCAAAATACTGACCACCTTCAAGACGGATGTTTTTCCATGCTTGGACAGCTCTAGCCATCATTCCGGTAGCATCAGGTACATCATAATATAGAGTTTCTCGCACAAAACTCGCATTAGGAGGTCCAACTAAGGCATAACCCAATTGTCTCACAGCAAGAGTCGGATTGTAATTGATACCTCCCTTTATGCCCAAGAGAGGGACATTAGGAAAGTCTCCGCACCGGATAATAATCTTCTCACTCTCAGTCTTGGACATCTCGCGTCGACTCCAATTGATATCGTGGGATGTGAGGCCCATCAATCTAGGAATCCACCTCATGGTATGCCGAGTGTCAACAAAAGCACCGTTTCGAGGAAGAAAACCTTGAAACCAATGATATAGCAATGGCGCATAACAATTTACAACTCCACCTTTCCCTTTGAAACTCCGGGCTTGGATGGAATGATAAACATCTCCCAACAAAGTCGGAATTGGATTCCGTTGGATGAAAATAGAGATGGTATTTGTGTCAACAAATTTTGGCTCATTCGGGAATAAGCATATCCCGTAGATGCAACAAGCTAAAACGGCATTGAAACCCTTCCAATCCTTCTTGACAAATTTGGTGTTACCCTCCCGAAGAAGAAAGCCCAAATGAAAGCCTTTCACGGCACCCTTGCTTGCGGCATTGGCGGATACCACAGATTTTTGTAAATGAAGAGCCTTGGCAACTTGATCATCGGTCGGTATCTCCATGGAAGCATGAAAAGGTACCTGATGCAAGATAGGAATGTCTAGGATACTAGAATACTCTTCCAATGTAGGCATCAACAAGTAATCGGGAAATACAAAGCACCTCAACTCACGGTCATAGAACTGGAAAAGGGCCTGGAGCCCATCCTTCTGATAATCGGTCAAAGGAGATTTCAACCATGTAAGAATCCTTCCATAATCCCGGGTAAACGTGAGAACATTCTCAGATGGAGACTTGTTGGCAAGCAGGAGGAGATTCTCAAGAGCAGGAGTGGGAAATTTGTACACTGGATGACGTCTCTGATTGTTCGTCTTTTCAGTATCCATCTTCCAAAATAACCCGACAACTAGACCCAAAGGTAAAAAATCCTGGAAATAACAAATATGCGTGTTAAAATATGCAAAAGTTAAAAATTTTCATGAATGCAATGTTTTGAATCATGTATCCTGTTCATCGGAACCACTGTCGTACTGGACTCTCAGATAAGTATCACAAAGTCTGAAACTTGTCACACAACCAAGATATCATAAAGAACTGGATATGAATGTCACAGGTTCAAAGGTCTGGCGTCAAACTGGAATCCCACAGAAAATACTAGAAAATACCAGAAAACCGAGCCACCATCAATAACAAAGTCACCGGTAGTAACAAGTCACCAACAGTCACCAACAGTACCTGTAGCAATGATATCCCGCCCCAACTCACAGGGTAATTCTAGACTCAACAGGGTATCCCTAATGATAGTCAGAGTCGACGATCCTTTATCGAGTACTTTGCTGACTACACAACAGGTGTAGGCGAAAGCACCGCCAATCGAATCTCGCCTCGACTGCTCCATGCCTCACACGCACCACGGGATGCGGATTCGACATGGACATCTATCTAGCCTATGTGTCATCGGGTCGGGTAGTTGGCCTTTACCTCAAGTAACACCCACCCGATCAAGAGATAAAACCAAAGACAAGCAAAATTCAAATACGTGATATATGAAAGCAAAGAATATGCCACATAGAATGCAATGCAAAGCATACAAGGGATGATAAAGCGATAAAGCGATAAACACCCAATAGACATGAAAAGAAAGCTAGATCAACTCCCGATCGGACCAAAGACAGTCTGACGATCCTCAGCAGTCGCCACCAAAACACCCATGAACCTCCGACATGATAACTAGTATCAAATAGAGTCGCCATCGAACGCCTTTTATCTCACGAGGGAGAAAGGAAAACATCGAGTAAACTGGGGAGAAATCGCGTCCTATAACCGTGAAATCGAGAGAATCTAGGTAAGGAAGTTAGTTACGCGAGGGGAAGGGATTAGCACCCCACACGCCCGTAGTACTCTACGGTATCCACCTTCTAATTCTAGCTAAAGGGTGTGTTATATCTACGCTTAATCGCTAATCATGCATGCAAAAGGAAAAGAGAAAATAAGAAACCACGGGGAAAAGAAGGAAGTATTTACAAAGTTTGCTCGATCGAGCCCCGTGACAAGATGCCTACGTATTCCCGCGTGCAATGGGAAAGTCAGAGCGTCGTAGTTCGGCTCACTTGTTTTGGTGTGTTTTGTGTTTTTTACTTGTGAAAAGGTTTTAAACACAAAAAGAAAGAAAGCGCGCAAAGGCGAAAGGAGTTGGGGTTGGTTGGTTGTTTTTACCTTGAGAAAGGAGTTTAAACCATTATTAAGTGTTTTGAGTTGGAAAGGAAAAGCAAGTTTTAGTTTTATTCACAATGCAACATGCAAAAGGAAACTAGCAAAGCAAAAGGTTAGACCTATGGTTTAAGATGCAAGGGAATCTACCTATGTTGACATGCAAAGGATGTAAATCCTAATGTCTAGGCTAAAGAACCAAACCTAACCAAGGGAACCTGCAAGAATCAAACAAGCAAATATACACAGATCATAAGTAGAATTGTCCTAAACGGGTCTTTAAATAAACCAGAGGGGTTCCTGAACATGCTCCAGCTACGGAAGCCCCATCATGCATCTCTATTCCTACTTCTCATGGCAAAAGAAAGCTGTAAAGCCCTACTTCTCATGATGTCTAGGAAAGCTGTAAGAGAATGCGGTAAACAGTGTAGAAACTACCGAACGGATATAGAGTCCGAAGAGCAGCGCAAGCTAATGAAATACTCCGGAATACTTCGAGTACTGCAGTCATGCAACAAAAGTAAACCGGTGAGAATCGCTCAAAGCATCTAAACAAGCGGAATACGTGTCGATACGCATCCGAAGCGACAATGCCTGCAAGAATGAGGTAAAGCAAGCAACACAAGATAGAAGTGATGTACACGTGGATGTACAAACTCAACCAAAACCTGCAAGAAGGGAGTTAGACCCAAAAAGCAAATAAGGGAAAAGTGTGCGAATATCGAAGAAACGAGCCGCATATGCATGCGTCGTGTGTCCCTGCATGAAATGGAGTACAAACAGCAGCCAAGCATGGCTAAGGTGACTGCTGTTCATCATCAGAATCGAAAAAATCAGGAAAAATAAACCAGAAGACCGCGCTTAGCACGGTATACCGCGCTAAGCGCGTCAGGCAACCCAAAAAGTCAGAACATTTGGCGCTTAGCGCTCGACCGCTAAGCGCCGACCGCAACCCGTAGAAAATCCGCGAACCGCACCTCGCTTATGATGTTTTCATGCAACGGTTCGATCCGTATCATTAGGCAAAAATCCAGTAATGAATGAGAGCTAAATGAGCGTGCATGGAATGCAAATCGAGCGATAAAACCAATGCTCATATCAAAGTAATTAATGAACATGCAAGGAATGCTAATCGAACGATAAAACCATAGCTCAAATACATGTGAAGATGCATGAACATGTGAGGAATGCAAATCGAAATCGATAAAACCAATGTTCAAATCAAAGTAATGAATGAACATGCGAGGAATGCTAATCGAACGATAAAACCATAGCTCAAATACATGTGAAGATGCATGAACATGTGAGGAATTCAAATCGAAATCGATAAAACCAATGTTCAAATCAAAGTAAGTGCATGAACATGTGAGGAATGCAAATTGAAATGATAATTCCAATGTTCATTTATGAAATTGAATGCATGAACATGCAAGGAATGCAAATCAAAATGATAATTCCAATGTTCATTTATGAAATTGAATGCATGAACATGCAAGGAATGCAAATCAAAATGATAATTCCAATGTTCATATGACAAGTTAACTGTATGAACATGCAAGGAATGCAAATCGAAATGATAATTCCAATGTTCATATACATAATGATGCAAGCTAGTCATGGCATTTTGAAGTTCTCCTTCAAAGAATCTAAGTCAAGCATTAACACAAACACTTGGAATGCACATGCAACAAGTTATGCACAATGCATTAAAAGCTTGGATATCTACATGTTGAATGCAAGTTATGCTTCAACCTACCATGAATCAATGCTAGATACTCACTAATGCATGAGCATGCGATGGATGATGCAAAGTATATGAGTTCATGTCTTGTATGCAAGGGGAGATCAAATGCACAAGTATATACGCATGCTATGAATCAAAATCTAAACTCCGACACAAGCAAGGCGGCAAAAATCGATTCAAATCAAGGAATTCAAGAACACAAATCTTAGAATCAGAATCTACATTGAATTTGCATGGGATCTCAGTATTCAATTTCAAGAAAAGCTGAAAATCAGAAAACAGCTTAAAATAAGTGCTTATTTGAACCTAACACTTACTTGCACTTAAAGTTTGAGTCAAATTGAAGAGGAATTCCTTGTGCTCTTCAAAGAAAATACCAAATCAATGAGAAAGTATGGATGATCTTCAGAATTAAGCTTGAATCCTTGAAGAAAAGCTTGAAATCCAATGGAGAATTGGGGAGGAAGAAGAGAAACTCTTGAATCTTGAAATTGAGGAGAAAATCGAGATCAAACCATTCCTTCCATGTCAAATGTGAATAGGAAGAGGAGAAGATGCTTTAGATTGAAGTAGAAGGAGCTGCGATGGAGAAAAAAATCAGAAATTGCAGGTAACGCTTAGCGCGGGGGGTCGCGCTTAGCGCGCTCTGTGCAAGAAGTCGGTGGTGCACAGAGGTCCGGTGGCGGCCTGTGGTGGTTGCTTGGAGGGAAAGTTGAACTTTAAACTTTTTTGAGTTTTTGTGCTTTGGGATTTGAGAGAATTGGAGTGTGCGTGGTAGTGGGAAATTTAGCAAATGAATGTGTTGTTATGATTTGTGAAGAGGAAAATCTATTTATAGCTTTGGATCCTTAATCAACAAGCTAATCATGATTATCCGAATAATTTTCGTAATTAATCCAAAAAAGCCAAATCCGTGCGGAATTCGGAGTCGGAATATAAACGAAAAGTGTCTGGAATGCGATTTTGCTTGCGTGAACCAAAATCCCGACTTAATCCGATGAATGGTCAAGGAAATAGAAATTTCTGAAGTTTCAGCATCAATTTCGGACCACTGACACATGCAGAATTTCATTCGCGCTCTGTGGGGAAAATGCCTCAGACGAGGATCCTCTGATCGGAATTTGCACATGCGTGTCTCTCGGACATTTGAAACTAACAAGATTTGTGAACTTTTGGCACCGGTCCCATCTCGTTTCGATGAAAATCGAGTAAGATATGATTTTTCGAACTTCGCGTATCAGATAAAAAATGCTCGGTTCAGCTCAAAAATCAAACTCAGAGATTAAAATTTTGGTACCGATCAGTGGGGAATTAGCTCTCGAGTTGCAAATGAGAGTTGTAGAGGACCTTGATACGGAATTTTAGGAATCGATCCCGCTCAATTCCGAGCTTCCAGCTAGAAAATGAAGCCTTTTCGGTGAGCCAAAACACACAGTTCAGCACTAAAATCAGCTTGATATGCCGGGGAAAATGACTCCTTTGAGAGCCTTCCTCACAGAACCCGTTCTCGACCTTTAAATTAAAGTTGTAGATAATCATGAGAGGGAAATACCGGTCGAAAACCAAATGAAAATACCCAAGGAGATGAGAGATACGCCTTCTGGAGTGCCCAAAATCCGCCGAAACCCGAAATCTGCTTCATTGAAAAAAGAGCTCTTTTTGGGTGCCATTCAGAATACTTGGAATCTGACACTCCTTATGATGAATGCTATGCATGATATAACATGTATTTTTATGTAAATGGGATTATAAGCCAAAAATAACGCGGGAAAGAGGAGGGTAAATTTTGGGGTACAACAATGGCCAGTGGTGAATGAATTTCCAGAAGGGTTTCCGGAAGACGTTAGTGAATTTCCACCTGAGAGGGAAGTGGAATTTACTATAGATTTGATTCCTGGAACTAGTCCGGTGTTGATGGCGCCTTATCGCATGTTGTAACACCCCAAATCTACCCAAAGTTTATATACAAAAATCAGAGTAATTTAAAAGTTCATAAATTAAATACTGAGGCGTTACACCATCAAAATAACTCACTTTAAAACAGTTTACTTTAAAGTGTAAATTTCGGATACATAGCATCGCAGGAAAACATAAATTGATTCATGGAAATCAACACATCTCCTTTATTAAACTTACTTCACCAATCACATTTTAATAAAGTATGATTCCTATACATAAAGGAATAACAACTAAAGAACAACAACAAGACATAAATATTCCCCGAAAGCACGATCGTATTAATCGACACGACTAACAGCAGCTATAAACTCCGTCTTCATAACCTGCACGTTACCAATATAAAGGTAACGGCGAAACAAGTAAAGGGTGAGATAATTCAATCAATATAAATAAAGGTACAATACATAATATATAAAGCTTCGGAATTTATAAAGAAATACCGACAACAAGTCTCACTCTATATAATATCACCTACATCATTTTATCGTCCATATAATTCTTACTTATACGTATCATTATCTCATCATCTTAACATCAATATTTAACCATCACAATTCACCATTTAATCAACAAACATAACATCATTTTATCGTCACTTCACCACCAACTCAACAACATCAAACAACAACATCAAACAATGCTAATAACGTAAGCACTCAACTTTGGAGTATAACTCCCAACATGGTTGTCATCAAGGCCAATCATACACAACAACACAACATAAACATAATCATCATAAATTGGCTAAAGCCCATCATTACAAACATCATCGCAAACATCATCACAAACATCATCACATCCTATTTGCATTAAGCACTTCATCAAGTTCAATCATCGCAAAACTCATCATTAGCTATCAAATAAAACTCAATACCAAAAGACTCCAAAATAAACATAATGGACTCCATGAGACACGACTATGTTATGCATGTGGTACCCTTCGCTTTGTCCATAATTAGGGACACTTGGCATAAAGCCGATCTTCGCTCGGCATAAAAGCCATCATCGCTTAGCATAAAAGCCATCATCGCTTGGCATAAAAGCCCTCTTCGCTTATGAAATGTATGTGACTCGACAACACGACATCACATAAACAACAACAACAACAACGCAACATCAACTACATAACAACAACAACATTAGGCATAAGCCTCAACGCTTCGCTTACCCAACACCAAGGTAAAACGATCAACAACAACAACACTAGGCATAAGCCCTCAACGTTCCGTTTACCCAACACCAAGGTAAAACGATCAACAACAACAACATCAAAGTGTTTGGCATAAGACCTCAACAATAATTCAACACTATAAAAGTCATGCATTCACAATAGGAAGCATTTATCAACAAGAATCATTTAGTCATGAACAATTCATCGCAAGCCTCATATCTAATCATGTAGCATCATCATAATCATCACATCATCATTTTCATACAAACATGCATTCAAACATAAGCATACATGTTGTCATACTCAATCATTCAAACCATATCAAAACATAAGGCATTTTGCACTTAATGTATAACTCACAAAATCATTCATTTAGTACACCAAACATCACCAACATTAACATATTCATGAATATAAGAAATTCAACACATTCAAATTCACATATAAACATAAACACTTTCTCAAATAATCTCTTATTAAAATAATCTCTTAGAGCTACCAAATTCCTCATAATCATATAGAAAATTTCACTAGCTTTCCAACGCATCAAACGGCGCCTAAATCGGAGTTACGGTCTAAAAGTTATGGCCGAAACGATTTTTGGGAAAAGCCTACCCGAGGCTTAACACGGGCACCCGTGTTGATGGAACACGGCCCGTGTTGGCGACTCTGCAACACCATTTTTTCACGTTTTTATGCTTCCAAAATCACCCCAATCCATTCCTAATCATCCCCAAACATCCTAAGACCATCTAAATCGAATTCCTACCATATAGCAATGATCTAAGGCATATAATAGGATCAATACCACATCAAAACACCAATCGATTCCATTCATCTCATGCCATCATTTCCTCATTTCTATGGTTTTGCAAAATAGGGCACAAATGGGGTTTCCACCAAAACCCACATTTCATGGTTCTTATTTCATCCTAACTAATACCCATTCATGTTTCATCATCACAACAACCATGGCATCAAGAATCCATCATCTCTACAAACCTTAGCTCATAGAATATATCACAACTTTATTCATAGTAAAAGAATGACCAAACCCCTTACCTCAAGATATTGGATGATCCAAGATGATTCTTACAAAGCTCAATCTACAAGCTAGCTCATGATCTTCCTCCTTTTCCCCTCTTGCTCTTCTTCTCAAAACCCCTTTCTTTTCCTCCATGTTTCTATTCTTGGCTTCTTTTTCCAAATGGGAAGAAAATGAGGAAATGTGGTTTTATAACTATGTTTGCTTACTAGCTCCTCCTCTTGCCCTTGTTTGGCTTTGGTATGTTGAATGGAAAGAAAATAAGGAAAGTGTTTGGATTGAAAGAAAATGAGGAAAGTGGTTTTGTAATAACCTTACTAGTAAACTAAGGTGTAAACCCAATCCTTCCCAATTAATCCTCACACTCCTAATTTATTAATATAATTAATTCAATCAATTAAACTAATTCCGGGGAATTAAATATCGGATCCGAATAATATTTTACCGAACCGAACACAACGTCGCCAGATAAATTAATTAATATGAATATTCTCGTCGCAAGATAAATATCGATCAGTAATTTGAAAGTATTAATATAATATAATATTAATTAAAAACAGGTGTTACAACTCTCCCCCACTTATAAACTTTTCGTCCTCGAAATTTCGACCAAAATGAACAAATCGGGACATGCCTACGCATTCGTCCACTCAATCCTCACGTCAATTAAACAACATACAAAATACACCAAACACAAGGGCATCTCCCTAACCACAACGTTCAGACAAGAACAACCATGCCGAGATGCAAAGCCCATACAATGCACTCGACAACCAACTAACACCCAACAACTAAACAAGCCGCAAACACACCGGTTCACTCGATAACCAAACAAACAAGACCGATACTATCCTAACGTCTCAACCATAGAATTAGCCACACACTCGAACCGACACCTCGAAAAAGAGTCACCAATGATAGGAACATAAAGTTCTACAACACAACACCGTCACCACTGCTAAAACGAAAACAACAAAATGGTTATACAAACCAAAACTGAAACAATCAGAAAAGAATAAAACCACGCGTGCTACGCAAACACGAAAAAGATGTCTTCATTCACGCATAAGTACGAACTCAAAACCCACACTTGCAGTTATCGCTCTCATTCCAGCAAATCACAAGGTCACATCATCCTTGTAGATCACCAGTGTACCACCCTTGAAAAACAACAAGTTATACAAACACAACAGAACAACGATATACTACGCATTCCAAGGCGTACACAAACGGCTTACGATTATAACTCACTAGTCCAAAACCAACAACCTCGCTTACTCGCTAAACAATTCAATGCTCGATTGATCAACATTCATTGGTCCTCTAAATACACGACATAGTTTGACCTTTTCAAATATTGTCCAAATATACACTTGTGAAACTTCGACGTATACACTTGACTTCAATGAAGTCGTCCCTTATAACAATTCAATTCCCAAAGTTGAATTAAGTAAACACCATCCTTGCATCGTCGCAACGATCAATACACTGGTTTCTTATTCGAAACACCTTTCAAAACTCTCAATCTTCCAAAGTGGTAATTCAAACCAAAACACTCTCTTAAGAGCTCCACTCAACAACGTCGTCTCATACAATAGTAATTACAACACGGGTTGGACTTAGAACCATAACATCAACTTCTATGGAACCCAACAAGAACACCGTCGCGACCGACTTTATTCACCAATAGAAGATTCTCTTTATAACACCTCAACCATCTTAAAGTATCCGTGGTTACCAAACCATCACCGAATTCTTTACCGTCAAGACTTATCTTAGTCGTAATCTAATAATCCATCGCGACTATTAGTATCCGACGAAATCCATAAGTTAGTGGTGAACAAATCCCTAATAACCTTCTGAGCTTAATCTCAACAAGCGTCTCAAAACAAACATGCAACATCTTTTCAAAATAATAAATCCTAAATCAGATATCCTTTGGTTATCCTCAATATCAACTTACTAAACTCAACAACCGACAAAGTCTCTTTATAGATTGCACTCAAACTTGAATCGTCTTCAACAATTCCAATTCGAAGCATTCGCTAAACTTTCCACCGGCTCGAACAAACTCGCTTACCATCGTGAAGTCCATATAGCGACTCAACCATCTCAAGTCAAAGTACTCACGATTAAAACCAACTTATAAAAAGATCTCCCGTCAAACTCACAAAGTTAACCATCCAAAACAAAAGAACTTCTAAGCTCTGAAATAACTCCTTGAAGTCTTCTACAAGATACAAATAAATCTTCACGGAACCGCCCCAAAATATCACCGTCTAAGTTTCTTACTTAAGGCACTCACGTCCAACAGTTCAAAATTCTATCTTTAGAATACTCGTCACGCACTGATCTAACTTCACTACTGATAACGCAAAGCTCGGATGCTTGCCACAATTCCTGACTGGATGTGAACCAATTAATACCCATGAACACGAAATAACTCTTACAACTACTCATGAGAGTACTGTTCGAACATCCCAAAATCATACCTGACGCATTAGTCACACTAATGACATCAGCAAATACTCGCCATGACCATACACTATCTTGAAAAGCATAATCTAAGCATCTTCCACTCTCACAACCGTAGACAAGCATCAATCTCACTAAACACATAAACTCCAAATGACTGATTCGTCCAAATATAAATCCTCGAAAGTAGACACTTGTCCTCAATATCCACTTTGTTCCGTGACTGCAAACGACACACCAACTCGGGCAACCTTAGATCTCCTTGAACAACATAACTGGCGCACTCCACGGCGACACGTCCGAATAAACAAACTCTACTCAATCTAATCCTCAAGTTGACTTTTCAACTCTAATCTAGAAGCAACATCCCTTAAGGATACTTCGAATTACAACTAGATTCAGAAACTAAATCCATCAAAACTTCACTTCGCACTATTGTGGCAATCCCCTCACATCTTCACAACATGCTTCGGAAGAATCACAACAAGAAGCTCGCTTGCCAAAATTTTGTTTCTCACCAAAATCCAATTTCGCCCACTACTCAAGTAACCAAGCACCACCTTGTGCCAACTCATCTGCTTCATACACTGTCAAGCTAGCAAGACAAGTCTATCCCATCCAACACAATTCCCTACTGCTATCAACAAGAGATTAAGGGTGATCGGTTCCTCAATTTGTCAATAGGTAGTCGACAATCATGATGGTGACATAAACCCTCTTTACCAAACTACAACAGCGTCTTCAAACTTACACTTCAAGTTACAAAAGCGTAACACTGCTTGAAGCTCCACCTCTAAGCCACAAGTGCCACAGAGAAGTAAAACTTCTCCCCCACTTGTTTCACACTTACCTCTGTAGATAAATGGATAAAAACAAGCAAGTACCGACAGTGTTTCACACACATGTCGCATACAACAGGATTAAACACACTAACAACTTGGTCGACAGACCGACCTGCTCTGATACCACTAATGTAACACCCCAAATCTACCCAAAGTTTATATACAAAAATCAGAGTAATTTAAAAGTTCATAAATTAAATACTGAGGCGTTACACCATCAAAATAACTCACTTTAAAACAGTTTACTTTAAAGTGTAAATTTCGGATACATAGCATCGCAGGAAAACATAAATTGATTCATGGAAATCAACACATCTCCTTTATTAAACTTACTTCACCAATCACATTTTAATAAAGTATGATTCCTATACATAAAGGAATAACAACTAAAGAACAACAACAAGACATAAATATTCCCCAGTATGATCGTAAATACACTAAAGCTATAAACTCCGTCTTCATAACTGACGTTACCAATATAAAGGTAAGTAAAGGGTGAGATAATTCAATCAATATAAATAAAGGTACAATACATAATATATAAAGCTTCGGAATTTATAAAGAAATACCGACAACAAGTCTCACTCTATATAATATCACCTACATCATTTTATCGTCCATATAATTCTTACTTATACGTATCATTATCTCATCATCTTAACATCAATATTTAACCATCACAATTCACCATTTAATCAACAAACATAACATCATTTTATCGTCACTTCACCACCAACTCAACAACATCAAACAACAACATCAAACAATGCTAATAACGTAAGCACTCAACTTTGGAGTATAACTCCCAACATGGTTGCCATCAAGGCCAATCATACACAACAACACAACATAAACATAATCATCATAAATTGGCTAAAGTCCATCATCACAAACATCATCACAAACATCATCACAAACATCATCACATCCTATTTGCATTAAGCACTTCATCAAGTTCAATCATCGCAAAACTCATCATTAGCTATCAAATAAAACTCAATACCAAAAGACTCCAAAATAAACATAATGGACTCCATGAGACACGACTATGTTATGCATGTGGTACCCTTCGCTTTGTCCATAATTAGGGACACTTGGCATAAAGCCGATCTTCGCTCGGCATAAAAGCCATCATCGCTTAGCATAAAAGCCATCATCGCTTGGCATAAAAGCCCTCTTCGCTTATGAAATGTATGTGACTCGACAACACGACATCACATAAACAACAACAACAACAACGCAACATCAACTACATAACAACAACAACATTAGGCATAAGCCCTCAACGTTTCGTTTACCCAACACCAAGGTAAAACGATCAACAACAACAACACTAGGCATAAGCCCTCAACGTTTCGTTTACCCAACACCAAGGTAAAACGATCAACAACAACAACATCAAAGTGTTTGGCATAAGACCTCAACAATAATTCAACACTATAAAAGTCATGCATTCACAATAGGAAGCATTTATCAACAAGAATCATTTAGTCATGAACAATTCATCGCAAGCCTCATATCTAATCATGTAGCATCATCATAATCATCACATCATCATTTTCATACAAACATGCATTCAAACATAAGCATACATGTTGTCATACTCAATCATTCAAACCATATCAAAACATAAGGCATTTTGCACTTAATGTATAACTCACAAAATCATTCATTTAGTACACCAAACATCACCAACATTAACATATTCATGAATATAGGAAATTCAACACATTCAAATTCACATATAAATATAAACACTTTCTCAAATAATCTCTTATTAAAATAAGCTCTTAGAGCTACCAAATTCCTCATAATCATATAGAAAATTTCACTAGCTTTCCAACGCATCAAACGGCGCCTAAATCGGAGTTACGGTCTAAAAGTTATGGCCGAAACGATTTTTGGGAAAAGCCTACCCGAGGCTCAACACGGGCACCCGTGTTGATGGAACACGGCCCGTGTTGGCGACTCTGCAACACCATTTTTCACGTTTTTATGCTTCCAAAATCACCCCAATCCATTCCTAATCATCCCCAAACATCCTAAGACCATCTAAATCGAATTCCTACCATATAGCAATGATCTAAGGCATATAATAGGATCAATACCACATCAAAACACCAATCAATTCCATTCATCTCATGCCATCATTTCCTCATTTCTATGGTTTTGCAAAATAGGGCACAAATGGGGTTTCCACCAAAACCCACATTTCATGGTTCTTATTTCATCCTAACTAATACCCATTCATGTTTCATCATCACAACAACCATGGCATCAAGAATCCATCATCTCTACAAACCTTAGCTCATATAGAATATATCACAACTTTATTCATAGTAAAAGAATGACCAAACCCCTTACCTCAAGATATTGGATGATCCAAGATGATTCTTACAAAGCTCAATCTACAAGCTAGCTCATGATCTTCCTCCTTTTCCCTCTTGTTTTCTTCTCAAAACCCCTTTCTTTTCCTCCATGTTTCTATTCTTGGCTTCTTTTTCCAAATGGGAAGAAAATGAGGAAATGTGGTTTTATAACTATGTTTGCTTACTAGCTCCTCCTCTTGCCCTTGTTTGGCTTTGGTATGTTGAATGGAAAGAAAATAAGGAAAGTGTTTGGATTGAAAGAAAATGAGGAAAGTGGTTTTGTAATAACCTTACTAGTAAACTAAGGTGTAAACCCAATCCTTCCCAATTAATCCTCACACTCCTAATTTATTAATATAATTAATTCAATCAATTAAACTAAGGAATTAAATATCGGATCCGAATAATATTTTACCGAATCGAATACAACGTGGATAAATTAATTAATATGAATATTCTCGTCGCAAGATAAATATCGATCAGTAATTTGAAAGTATTAATATAATATAATATTAATTAAAAACAGGTGTTACACATGTCGGCATCTGAATTAGCTGAATTGAAGAAGCAGTTGGAAGAGTTACTTGAGAAGAATTTTATTCGTCCTAGTGTTTCGTCGTGGGGTGCTCCGGTGTTGTTGGTTAAGAAGAAAGAAGGCTCAATGAGATTATGTGTCGATTACAGGCAATTGAACAAAGTTACAATCAAGAATCGGTATCCTTTGCCGAGGATTGATGATTTGATGGATCAACTAGTTGGAGCTTGTGTATTCAGTAAGATTGACCTGAGGTCTAGATATCATCAGATTCGTGTGAAGACGGAAGATATTCAGAAAACTGCATTTAGGACGAGGTATGGACATTATGAGTATTCTGTTATGCCGTTTGGAGTTACTAATGCACCTGGTGTTTTCATGGAGTATATGAACAGGATATTCCATCCGTATCTTGATAAGTTTTTGGTGGTATTTATCGATGACATTTTGATCTATTCAAAGAGTGATGAAGAGCATGCAGAACATCTCAGAGTTGTATTGGAATTTTTGAAAGAGAAGAAGCTTTATGCGAAGTTGTCCAAATGTGAATTCTGGTTAAGTGAAGTGAGTTTTCTTGGCCATGTAATTTCCAAGAATGGAATTGTTGTTGATCCTACGAAGGTAGAAGTGGTAACTCAGTGGGAAGCGCCGAAGAATGCTTCTGAGATCCGTAGTTTTCTTGGTCTTGCAGGTTATTACAGGAAGTTCATTGAAGGATTTTCCAAATTAGCGTTGCCATTGACTAAGTTGACCAGAAAGGGTCAGGTGTTTGTTTGGGATGCTGAATGTGAGAAAGGATTCCAAGAGCTAAAGAAGAGGTTGACTAGTGCTCCGATCTTGATTTTTCCGAATCCGACGAAGTCTTTTGTTGTGTATTGTGATGCGTCATTGATGGGTTTAAGTGGTGTGTTGATGCAAGATAAGCAGGTTATGGCTTATGCTTCAAGACAATTGAAGGTTCATGAAAGGAATTATCTGACTCATAATTTAGAATTGGCAGCAGTGGTATTTGTTTTGAAATTATGGAGGCACTACTTGCATGGTTCTCGATTTGAGGTATTCAGCGATCACAAGAGTCTGAAGTATCTTTTTGATCAGAAAGAGCTCAACATGAGGCAGAGAAGGTGGTTAGAATTTCTGAAGGATTACGATTTCGGTTTGAATTACCATCCTGGTAAGGCAAATGTTGTTGCGGATGCTTTGAGTAAGAAGTCCTTGCATATGTCTATGTTAATGGTTCGTGAATTGGATTTAGTTGAACAATTCAGAGATTTGAGTTTGGTATGTGAGACTACTCCGGATAGTGTGAAATTGGGTATGTTGAAGCTGACTAATGGTATTCTGGAAGAAATTCGAAATGGACAAAAATCTGATGTTGGTTTAGTTGATAAATTGACATTGATCAACTAGGTTCAAGGAGGTGAATTCCGAATTGACGAGAATGGTGTTATGAGATTTGGTGATAGGGTGTGTGTTCCGGATATTGCAGAGGTTAGAAAGAGTATTTTGGAAGAAGGACATCGTAGTGGGTTGAGTATTCACCCCGGTGCTACTAAAATGTATCATGATTTGAAGAAGTTGTTTTGGTGGCCTGGAATGAAAAAGGAAATTGCTGAGTTTATGTATGCTTGTTTGGTTTGTCAGAAGTCGAAAATTGAACATCAGAAACCGTCAGGATTGATGGAACCGTTGTTTGTCCCGAAATGGAAATGGGATGGCATTTCTATGGATTTTGTGTCTAGTTTGCTGAGGACAGCGAAGAATTGTGATTCTATTTGGGTTATTGTTGATCGGTTGACAAAATCTGCTCACTTTATTCCGATAAGAATGGATTATCCGATGGAGAGGTTAGCAGAGTTGTATGTTGAGAAGATTGTAAGTTTGCACGGTATTCCTTCTAGTATTGTGTCGGATAGAGATCCGAGATTTACGTCTAAGTTTTGGACAGGATTGCAAGAAGCTTTGGGTACTAAGTTATGATTGAGTTCTGCTTATCATCCACAGACAGATAGTCAGACGGAGAGAACGATTCAGTCGTTAGAGGATTTGTTAAGAGCTTGTGTGTTTGGAGAAAGGTAGAGCTTGGGATAGTTACTTACCATTGATTGAGTTTACCTACAACAATAGTTTTCATTCGAGTATTGGTATGGCTCCGTTTGAGACATTGTATGGTAGGAGGTGTCGGACTCCGTTATGTTGGTACGAATCTGGAGAGAGTGTTGTGATCGGACCGGAAATTGTCCAATAGACTTCAGAAAAGATTAAAATGATTCAGGAGAAGATGAGAGCTTCTCAGAGTCGTCAGAAGAGTTATCACGATAAGAGGAGGAAAGATCTTGAGTTTATTGAAGGAGAACATGTGTTTATGCGAGTTACTCCGATGACTAGTATTGGTCGAGCTTTGAAGTCAAAGAAGTTGACTCCACGCTTTATTGATCCATTTCAGATTACCAAGAGAGTTGGAAAGGTTGCGTATCAGATTGCCTTACCGCCGTCACTTGCAAATTTGTATGATGTTTTCCATGTATCTCAGTTGAGGAAGTACATTGCTGATCCGTCTCATGAGATTCAGGTAGATGATGTACAGGTACGAGATAATTTGACTGTTGAGCATTACCTGCGAGAATTGAGGATCGGAAGTTGAAACAGTTGCGGCGGGGTAAAGAGATAGCACCGGTGAAAGTAGCTTGGGGAGGACCGGCTGGTGGGAATGTCACTTGAGAGCTGAAGAATCAGATGAAGGACTCGTATCCCGAACTTTTCGTCTAAGGTATGTTTTCGAGGACGAAAACTCTTTTAGTAGGGGAGAGTTGTGACACCCCAAATAATTCAATATTTAAAATAATTAGAATTTTTAATTATTAATTTAATTAGAGTTTAATTATTAATATTTGAAATATTGGATTTAATTGGTTAAATTAATGAAAGGAGGAGTTGGGAGTGTGAGGAGTAATGGGGGTGTGACGAGTAAAATACTCTACCTATCCTAATTATTATTTTATTTATTTATTTATTGGAATAATAAAAGGAATAATAAAAGGGAAAAGAAGGAAAAAAGAGGAATAGAAGGAAATTCATCATTCGTAACATTGGAGAAGAGAAAGAGGAAAAGAGTGAAAGTTGTCGGAATTCGAAGAACCCACAAGGTAAGGGGTGGTTTCGATTGATTAACATGTATTATCGGTTTTGATTTCAATTGAATTGATCGTAGTATGTTAAGAATTCTCAATTTAGTAATTCTAGGTTTACGTAGAATTATCCCAATTTGTGTTGGATTGTGTAGAATTGAGTAATTCGTATGTTATAGGGTCATTAGGAATGATCAAAGTATGTTATATTGCATGTTACTGCTGTTGGTTGAGTGATTCTACTGCATTGGAACGTATGGATACGATTGGAAAGGATAGGAAAATTGTTTTGGAAACTCGCTTCTTATACGTGTTTTTGCCATCATGAGTGGGAACCGGTTCCCGTGGGAGAACCCGGTTCCCAGTGTTAGTCGTGAAACTGGCATTTTGAACTGAACCGTTACTCACGGGAGGAACCGGGTTCCACGTTATATTTTTCCAAAGAAACTGCATTTTCTTCTAGGAACCGGTTTCCTGCCTGGAGGAACCGGGTTCCCCATACATTTTTTCAGGGGGCGTGTTTTTGAACTTTGTGGGAACCGGTTCTCCTCGAGGAACCGTTACCATCATTTTTGAAAAATACCAAACTTTAAAAATTCATAACTTTTAAACCGTAAGTCCGTTTTGAGCGCCGTTTTGGAAGTTGTTTCTTAAATTTAATGCTCTATTTTATGAAATGAAGGAAATTCCTGTAACTTGAATTTATTTTAAAAATGCGTCGAATTCGATTTAGGTGGTTTGTTATTCAATGCATACTTGGTGTATATGCGGTAGTGTACCTGTGGCAATTGATTGTATCAGGATTTTGTGAATGGAATGCATGTTTATGCTGCTAGATGTGTGCATGATCGTTGAGGACATCATGTTTTGGTTTTGATTCGGTTTGTGATAGTTGGTGTATTCATAGATTGATTGAATGTTGCATCCGGTGTGCATGCATATGCATTCCGTGAAGTTAATTCCCATTGTGTGGAATTTGACTTGTATTGCCAATAACCGTTCCCGGGTGATGATGGGTGGTGAGGCTGGATTCATGTCCGGGTGATTGTGGACGAATTGATGAAACACGATCCGTGATTATGGATCGTGACTTAGTTCACGCTTTGGTACCACATGCATCACCGCATTTGTATTTGTATGGGATTGTAACATGTTAGGATGGTTTCCAATGTTACAATTCTCTTGTTGTTATTGTTGTGCATAATGAATTGTGTGGTTATAACTGTGTGTTGAAATCTGAATTATGCTAGAATGGGTGGATTAATATACTTGTGATATGATGTTGTCTGAGGAACTTATAATGCATATTAATTATGATGAAATCTCACCCTTACTTTAATGATTTCAGATTAAAGTTAGCAGTTCAGGAGTTGGTGAGGATGGCTCCAGAGCTATGTTATTTTGTGTCCACGTGTCAGTGTCATGCTCTGATAAGTTGTAACACTTGGGAACATTTAGCTGAGAAAATTATTTAGTATTCATTTGTTATTTGAATTACTTTGGGAATAATTATGTTTTAGTATTATTCCGTTTTGGTTTTGTGGTAAATTCCGCTGTGTAAAACATGATATTAATTTGATTGATTATTCTAATAAGTCCTTCAGTGAAGCATGGCTACTGTTTATTCGAGGTTTTATTTTATTCTGAATTGTGACATCCCTTGTTTTACATGTTACTCTGATTTAATTGTTAAATTCGCGGGATATTTTAGAAGGGGTGTTACATCTTCCGTCTAGGTTTCTTCAATAGTGAGATTGTTACTAGTAGATGAAAAATTATAAGATTGTAGCTTGAATGCAACTATTCTTCTACATAAGTACTGCAAAAACAAACATCAATGTTAGATTTTGAGTTGAATTTGTAAAACAGTGAAAGGGATAGTAAATAAACGAATTTCAATTTTCTTTCCAGAAGAATTGACGCCAGCGAACGTTAGGTGGATAGACAACAAACAGAATTCAATTTCAGATTTTCAATTTTTTTGTTAAATCATTTATCCAGAAATCTCCATTTTTCCTTTTATCAAGAACTCATTTAGATATCGTTTCAGTGAAAGTTCTTACCATGATATGTTTTAGACGAAGGGTAGAGATGAAATCGTAACTAAAGCCCCAAATTCAATCTGGGTTCTTCAACCTGGGTTCTTCAATCTGGGTTTCATGAAAAGACAAAGCGGTGAAAAAATCATTCAAAGATGCAAATTGCAGTCCCAGTGAAGAACATGGAAACAACACCGAAAATAGGATCTTAGAGAAATGAATATTTCTATTTTCTAAGCAATAGGAAAATATATATATATATATATATATATATATATATATATATATATATATATATATATATATATATATATATATATATATATATATATATATATATATATATATATATATATATATATATATATATATATCAATCATGTGTTTATGTTTTATGATTGTTAATGTTGTTGATTTGAATTTGAATAAAGACTTTATGTTTTAAACATCAATTTTCTAAAACAAAAATATGTAACAGATACCATATGATAGACTATTTAATAAGTTGTTTTCATATCATAGAAATTTTTCTCATGTTGCAGGGTTTCTTTTTCTTCGTTGAATGTATTGCAGCCCTAATGAAACCCTAACTGTTAATTAGTAATGAGAAAGTTAATAATTAATAATTAAGAATGAGTAAGAAATACAAACAAGTGTGAAGTGGTGTAGTGGTTTGATATATTTTCTAGCAACCAAGTGTATTCGTGTTTGAATCTACATACAACAAAATTTAAAGGACTAACATGGATCTTTTTGAAAATTTAAAGGACCACTTTGGATCTTTTAAGTCTTAATCAAGATATCATCATAATCACCTCACCACTCAAAAGAAGAACCATTGAGTTTTGTTTCTAATGTAACATCAGTAGTTCTATGGAATGTTGAATGTTCGACAAGAAAAGAATCTCAATGAGTGTCCAAGAAGAAATAATTTCTAATAAGTTGTTACTTCAAAATTATAAATCAAAGGATACAAGAAACAAGCTTCCAAAGCAGAAGATCAGAAGATTGGGCTAGTTTATTAGAAGAGTTGTTGCTTATGATTCTAAAGATGAAGTCAAGATTCTGAACATATATATAGATGCTATCTCAAGTTAAGTGAATTTAATATATGCTACTGCTAGTAATACTACAATTATTTGATAACATTAAGTATATAATCATTTAACTTATACTATTTTGATGCTATCTATGGTAAACACATGAAATTATACTACTCGTAAGAAATTATATTTAAAATGTGTGTTTTTGGTAAAAACTTGTTTTTATACAACAAAGATTCATTCATTTTAAATATATGTGCTATCACATATTCAAAATCTTGAGAAATATGGAAGTTGGCTTTAATAAGTACGATGAAGTGCAAAAGTAGTTCGAAAGTTCCTGTCAAGAAACCAATACAATTAACTGGAATGTGTTTTAAGGTGTAAATAAGTAGTGCACTATAGAAATCATGGACTATGAAAGAGAAGTAATTGTTGATCAGGATTTGGAATCACATGGATGGAAATGCATATCTTCAAGAATATTATGATGTCGCTGCCAGCTTACAGAAACAGATGTTTCTCGACACATGTTTTCCAATACAATGTTACTTTTGGAATAGCTATCGTTATCAGATCAAAACTTTTTATTACACCAGTTTACGTAATTATGATATTCGTTAAGTGTTGCATGATGTTCTACCGCTTTCAAGTGAAAAGGAGGTATCCGATGAACCGGGTCTCATTGAACTTGAGCCTCAACCGATTGGATCCACAGCTACGATCTGAACTGGTAGAAACTCGTGAAGTTCAAGCGTAGTCCATGTAATCGTAAATAGAGGAAGAATAAACACTATTTGGCCTCCTAGAGCTTAGAATGATATGTTTGTATCTGATTCTGTGATGTCCATGCATATCATTCCACTGGTGTCGCTTCCTACTCTTCCAAATGCAAACCTGTAGGAAACCAAACCATGTTATCTTTATATAGAACCATTCATAGAAAAGGGAGAACCTTATATACTTGGAATTTTTTCCTAAAAGAATACTTTCTTCATAGATTCATCCTTCTAGCCACGATGTTTCATTGACGACCTGACTATTGCATACATATCAAATATACATGTTATGTATTAAGCAGTTTCACTATACTTTTTGAATTTATCCAAAGTATCAAAACATAAAACCAAACTGACTCCTAAATTTCTGAGAAAATAACAGTAATACAAATAACTTCGCGCAAACTTAGTCTTGTCATTATCATCACTTCAATTCCCAGATGTGAAAGAAGAAAGTATCGAGCAAATATTCTTTAACTTATTTATTTCAAGGACGTGAAATCAAAATAACCTGGCTTGATCAACCAAGTAAATAGATAATCTATTAGTGACATAAGATAGATACATCCATTCCAGTTGAGAATCAATAATAGACTGCCGAGAGAATGTTCAAGAAAATTGATACATAATCCATATCTACCTTTGTCTCAATTCATATAATTTAAAGCCGACATATTCCTCAAGTTTCTCATCGATGCACCCAGACCAGTTCCCATTCTAGAAAAATGTGACGTGACCAAACCTAACAGTCTCACTGTCGAAGAAGAAACTCATAAGTGACTATGAAAGCGATCATTTACCAAGTTCAAGGATTTGCATGCGGGTGAAACTATTACAATATCAAGAGAAAGCCAACAGAATAAACAATAACTCACCTGCAAGCAAAAGTGCGAACACCAATTTCAACTAAATATTCTCCATAAGTCCTTTGGATCTCTGGTGGACAAATAGGCTAGGGTATTTGCGTGGAAGCTTCAATTCACCATCATATTCAAGAATACCAGCATAACGAATTTTAGGGAAACTTACTTTATCAAATTTGTCGAAGTTTTCATATTCAAGAAGTTAAATGTAACATCGACATCGCCATCAACAATAGGTCCAACAGAGTTTCCACTCTCATCAACAATAACAAAAGGAGGAGAATACTGGTAATTGGCATTGGCCTTTGGTTCTTCCCTCAACAGCTTCTTCACATCATCGGCGCTAACACAGACCATTTTCGTCCTCTCTGTAGAAACTTTAAATTGATGGAAGAAAGAAAAAACAAAAGAGAATGATGTTGACGAAAGCTCTACCTTGTATTCCTTCACCCAAGCTGCAAGGTGATATGGTTCCATCCACCTTCAAACATCTTCTGAAACTATCAAATACATCAATGGAGGGCGGAACGGTTGCAAATGGAATATGGAATACAAAGTTTGCGAGAACCAACCGCTTGTTGCTTGTTGTAACCGTGCACATTAAAATGAAAGGAATGGGAAAGGTTAAGAAAAATGATTGTTGGGTGTAACCACCGGTAGTTTGATGGTTACGTAAATTGTTTTTTTTGTAATTCTTGTAACTGTCATCAAAAATAAGGATTGATAAATAAAATGGATTACTTAATGTTAAAAGATGCCACGTGGTGATTTAGGAGGCAGAAGGGTAATTAGGATTTTTAATAGACACCTTCTTTTCTTATACGATAGATTTCATTTTCCCTTCAAACTTATAAATGTTGTTATTTTTTCCAGCTGTTTGAGTTTTCCAATTTCAAATGAAATAATCACGAAGACAGAAAATCATATTGATAACAAAGATAGGATTAGTGATTTGCCTGATGGTATTCTACTTCACATACTCTCTTTTTTCAACACCAAACCTGCTATTCACACTTGTATTCTCTCCACAAGATGGAATAATCTCAGGAAGTATCTTCCCACTCTTACATTAATTTCTTCACAATTCACCAGTGTCGAGATTTTCACTGAATTCGTCTCTCGTCTCTTCGCGATAACTCAACCGAACTGCACACTCTAGAATTTCACACATTGTCCAAAGATTAGATATTGTGTTACATGTGATACTTTCCGACTTGTTTATTGTCATGTTGCACTCTAACATATCTTGATCTTTGTGTTAGTCACCCTACAGTTTATGGTAGCGCCACATTGTTTTCTAGTTCTTTGAATATGCCAGTATTAACCAGCTTTGCCTTTTCCATTGCCAATGATGGTCGCGTCGATCCATTTTCAGCATTAACCAGTTTGAAAAGTTTGAGTATTGTATATTGTGAAGTTGTAGACGAGCAAAACCTTTGCATTAAGTGGCTGTTAGTTTGCATGTATACATTGTTCATTAGGCACCCAAAACCTATTTCAGAGTCGAGTTGCCTGCACCAAATCTTTGTACCTTTGTTTTTAGTGGTATTCCTGTTCAGAAACTCTTTGGGAGCAAAGGTGATCTCTCTTTTATCAAACAAGTATTGATTTAATAGAATTTTGGAAATCATCAGCGGAGACTTCATTGGTTTTACTCGACTGTTTGAACTTGCTAATATGGAATTGTTGATCATCTCTTAAACTGCTCTTCAGGTGCTTTAGGGGTGAAAAATAAGCTTTCCTATGTTCCAAATGTATTGCTTGAGCTCCCTTCATTGTGTAACTTGAAGTCACTCAAGGTAGAAGAGAATCGTGTCCTCCCACTACATATATATATAGTTTCATCTCTTTGATGAAGATAGGGGGTGGCAAACGGACGTGTCCGCCCCGTTTAGGCCTACCCTGCAAAAACTCGCAAAAAAGCATGGCAGGGTGGAATAGGTATAGTTGAGACTGTGGGGCTAAAATCTTGCCCACTTCGCATAAAAATGAGGGCGGGGCGGGCCCGCTAACATTTGCACCGTTTATGCCTAAAAATTACAAATAAAATTTCAATCACTTGCAATGGGCTCATTCCCATCATCATATGAGTAAAGCAACTTATTCTTACAAATTATACTGACAATTTAAGTTTTGGTATTGTTGCCAGAAAATCCTCACAAGTGTTCTATTGAAAATACAACGGATGCAAAAGCAATATAACAGAATGAAGAACACTTATTATTTCGATTGATCATTATTGTACAATTCCTTCCTCAACAATCAAATATAAGGAATAGTTGGAGTACTCCATAATTTAAGACTTAAAGGACTATACTATACCTGTAAAACAAAAAATTATACGGTGTAAGTGTATAGTCCTTAAACTCATTAAATTTTGTTATTAGCTTATTCATATTTCGGAAAAAAGAATGAAGTAATGTACAATTATCTGGCAGGAGAAGAAGTTGAACTTTGTTTAATTTACTATCCAATGGTTTTCGAAAGAGTGAGGTGCCGGATCAAAAGGATAACTTTCCACCTTTGGTTGACATTTTTGAGAATAAAGATGACTTGCTGTCAAAGAAACTTGAAAAAGACTGTGGAGTCCCTTTTTCTTCATTGTTGATCTGATCTTTCCGAAAAGACCTTAAGAAACTTGAAGAAGATTGTGGAGTTGCTTTTTCTTCATTGTTGATCTGATCTTTCGGAAAAGACCTCGAAAGTTTCTCTTTGCCACTAGAGATAAACTTCTTGAACCGGCCCTTTGTTTCATTGTTGGTATTCTCAGTTGATTCTTCCGAATGCTTCATCATCTTCAGTGCCTCCTCAGGATTCATCAACATTCTCTCCACTGTTTCATATACCTACATTGGCACATGATCGTCGATTATTTACCGTGATTTTCTGAAGCAGGTAGTTGTAGCTTCAAGTAAACGGCCATTTCGTGAAAACAAACACATACACTGAATAGCCTATTGCAAAACAATCGCGATTTGTTCAAATTTGGTTACACTATAGTTCAATAGTCGCTATTTAACAACACTTTCCCTTTACGAGATGCCGCAAAAGGCTTTGGCGATAAACTATATAACTAGATGATATAAATCCCTTTAGACTCTACTAGTACATACCTGAACAAGTTCATCTACTTTCTCAGTGAATCTAATGCTTTCACAAGTAGTAACTACATAGTCCTTGCAGTCATTGAACAACTTTGAGAAGACAATGTTACGACACAACAATGGTTCAGCAATTGTAAATCCTAAACCAAGCTGTACAATCAAACAAATAATCTGAAGATTAGAAATGCATGAAAATTGCACAACGTAGATAAATAATTCAAGAAATTGCAAAACAAAAAACAATTGCAGGATGATACCGATAATCATACGTGTTATAATTCGACGAATTTACAATATATTTTCTAGCAGTATGAATATTTACAAGTTCAGCAAAGTTTAATCTTCATTTTCGAGAGAACTTACTAGTGAAACAAAAAGCTGTCCAAAAAGCTCAACAGGCTGAATGGCCTCAAATGCATCAAGGATTCCCTCCCTAAGAAAAATGTAAATTGCCATTGAAGTGAGAATGTCTATTCAAGGAGAGAATTAAGTCCATTACAAAATTGCTTATATTTACTTACACTGCCAAATCTTCTTCAAAAAGAGGTGTTTGTTTCACAGCAGGTACTGGCTTAGACGTTATCCACAATTCGTGCCACAAATTACCTGCTATCATCAACGTGCACCGGTTCAGAGAAGTTTTATGCTTATATATTAGCAGACCATCTTAGGACTCATTACTACCATCTAAAAGCATACCTTCTTTTCGCATCCGTTGACTTAGTTGACCTCTGTTAGACAATGACTCGCTACTACTATCATCAGAAGAATAACTATCCTCGGTATTTACTTCATTTTCAGTCCAATCAGGAGGAGAGTACCATCTCACAAAATCTTCCAAAATACAACCGGGATTTGCAGCCTAAAACATGATCATAAACCAAATTTACTCAGATAGAACATCACTACAGTAGAAACATCTCAAAAGAGTTAAGAATATCAGTAAAAAAAAGGTTTTTGCCAAAGGAGAGTCTGACCTTGAAAGCCTGCATATCAGACAGGAGTTGAGAGCATCCGGCTCCAAGACTGACCATAAAGTTAAAGAAAATTATCAAAAAATAATAACTATAACCAATTAGATCATCGATGCAAACATTCCTCGAAACAAATCTAATAGTGTTATGTTAGTACAGACCTCCCCGTCCGCAGCACAAACTCCTCGGTCTCTTTGATAAGATCTTCTGTAAGCAACGGTACTTCCTACATGAAATGCACACTAACGTTAATCGTTGGAAATTCGGAACAAGTTTGTTTAAGTAATGATTGTGTAACTCAGACCTGGGTGATAGGACAGTACGCAGGCTCGCCCGTTTCCAATAGTGTCACATTTCCGAATGGACAATGAGCACCAAGTCGAAGAGCAAGTTCTCCCGTACTTAATCGAGCATACAACAAATGACTTGCAGAAGTTCCATCACAGAAGTTTCTTGATTCTAATGTATTCAAATTTGCTTTCATCATCATAGAGTCTAGTGATTCAGTGGCAACGATATGGCGCCTTTTCCGAGAGACGCAACAATTAATTACTTGAATTTGCTGATGGAGAAGACATGACTTCAGATCGGGAATGTCATCAAGAGGGACTCCAGGTAAATGTTTTTCTTCATACCAAAGTTTTCTCATCTCCATAAGTAAAAAAAATAAAAGTCAATACACACTTTTTCAACTGTTAACTAGAAATTTTCAGTTTGAGCTAAACATACTTCAGCAACAACCTAGCACCAAAAATATTCCATTTCTCGAAGGGTCTTGAAGTTTCCGATTACTTCAGCTAGCTTAACAACAAGGCTTTCAGGAGGAGCACCATGAATATCTCTTATGAAAGATGTTAAGTCAATTTCATCGGGATTGGAGTTGATCTTCCTTCTAAGGAACTCTCCCTCTGCAAATTTCTCGCAAATATTACAAGGGGTGCAGAAAAGTATAAACATAAAATGGTTCGTTGATTCAATTATATCAGAAGCAGCCTGTGTAAAATTATCATACCTGGATTAAAAAGAGAATTAATCAAATACAAAACTTTCTCCTGGCTACAAAATTCAGAAGAAAGTTTGTTGTCTTTCTCACGTAACACTAACGCCTTCACTGCTGAGAGACTTAAGCCTGCTCTTTCCATCGAATGCAAAGAACCTCCCGATGAAGCTATAAAATCTTTCATTGAATTTGATTTCCTTCCAGCCCTAGTAAAAAAGAGACAATTTCGAGATTGTAGAGCTAAGAATCTTTCTGAATAACACACAAAGAAGACTCTTAAACATGTTACGAAAAAGGTGAGCATAACTTACTTAACCGCTATTGCCAATTGCTTCAGGACAGAAGATGGAGGAATAGGCCTTTCTGCCGCAGCAGTTAAGCCTTCAACAGAGGGAAATCCATCTAAAGCCTAGATTAAAAATTTTCAAACAAGTGTCATTAAAGTAATCCATTTGAGTACTTGAATTGGAAAATCAATGAAACGATATCAATATTGAGTTCAACTTATCAGAAAGATTTCCAGGCAATTAACCGTTCGATTAACAATAAACATGCATGACTAACTATTAATCCATCACAAGCACAGCAGACATTAAATAGTATTCCTACTCTACGAGTATTGACAATGACGGTCAGACATTATGTTAGTATGTTGAAATTGAATGTTTTTTCATCGTTAACATTTATTATCTCGGATTAAACCCTTGAATTAAACTACCTATCTTCTTACCTTGGCATCAAGATCAAGAATGCTCAAATTTTCATCATGAAGTGGAATAGCTGCCATGCTTGCATCTCCAACTTTATCTGTATTTTCCATTTCTTTTCTCCCTTTCCTAATGTTGTTAATTTTATCTTTCCAATCCTGCTTTGTTCCTATATGTCGAGGCCTCCACTTTATTTGCTTCAGTTCGTTAAGAAACTGCACAAATCCATCACATTCACAAATAAGTAAGTGAATTTGTACTTATCTTCGCAGGACTCAACGTATTTTGGACTATAGCTTTCTCATTAGGCTAAAGATATGTTTAGATTTTCCATTAGTTCGCCAAAAATAAACTCCGTAGATTCTCTGTACATTTGCGAATTCTCAATTTTATAATAAAGATACACTAATCCAAAGACGAAACTCAATCTAAATTTTCATTTCCATATTAGAACTTCAATTAAAACCAAACAAATGTACTTACAATACACACAAACACTATCGATCTGGATTGAGTGTACTCCAAGCACCATACTGTCGCTCCAATTGACAGATCAATATTGGACGGTCCATATTCCAACTTTGGTCTAACAACCACGATCCTCATATTGGAGCGACAACAAAGTGTTTTGATCACACTCAATCCAAATCACACACACAATACCACATGAGTGAATATTTTGGTTCCACATTCCCATCCCACAAATGAAACAATGGAAATGCTAAACTATATATTTTGAGTTGAATGGTCATGCAGATTTACACCGTCATCTAATAAAAAATCAACAATTTGTCATGTGATCAAATGAATTTTAAAATTTAAATTTGATTTATAGAATACACGTTGGTGATTGGTTGTTTAACTCTAAGTATCTTATTTTCTAAATTTTTTTTGTCAAAACACAGAATTGCCCAAAATTGATAGAAAACAGATGAAAATGCTTTATCAAACAAACCTTTGACTCATTCTCTTTAGCAGATTCATCTGGTGGACGCGTCCGCCTTACATAATCATCACGCAATTCCTTATCAGACTCTTCACCAATTATCAAAAACAAAACTCCATTTCAATTTTTAACACAATAAAGCACAAGAAAGTAACATAAAAATTGAAGAAGAAAAAAAGAAACAAACCAATATCGGATTTGAAATCCATAAAAACACTCTCAGCTTTAGCAGCAGCGGAATGGAAAACAGTTCTAGCTTTAGAGGCAAACGAAGAACTAGCAACGTGAGGCTCCATTATTACCATGCGCAGCGGGTGCGTACGTTAAGTGTAGATTATGAACAGCTGAAGAAAATTAAGAAGAAACATGAATGAAGAGAATGTATTTATAGAATGAAAGAAAAAGAAGAAAAAAAACAGAACAAGTCCAAGTTATATAGATAAAGATGAAAAAGAAGTTGAAGAGACTAAGTATACAACAATTGAAGGTGGTGAAGACTGAAGACTAAGTAGATGGTGATGCTGAGTCTTGTGGAGTTGGTAGTATGGTAGTAATGGAACAAGAACAAAACATTGAAAAGAAAATAATGTTTAGCTTTTTTTATGTTTGAAGAAAATATTTTTTTTACATAGTCAAATAACTTTTTTGTTATAAATTATTTTTAGATAATATTCCATTGATTCATAAAAAGTATAGTTTCTGACTTTAAAGAAAATAATTAGTCAAATGAATTATAATAATCTAGTGTTGTATGACTAAAATTCTTTCTTTTATTACTTGAAATGTGTGGAATACTTATATAATAGGATAAAATTAGAGTTGATTAATTCATTTTTATTAAATGATTTATAAGTTGAATGATGTCTTTCAATATAAATATTTTATATTATTTTTTTTCAATGTGAGATTTGGATTTTTCAATATAATAAGTAAAAAATAATAATAATAATCAATTGTTATTTTAAAATAGAAATTATTTTCAAACAGATAAGTATTATAAATATGATATTTTGTATGAGACAGAAATTTATATCATATTTAAATTATAAAAGACAAAAATTGGAAGGATCAACAATTTTCGTATAAGTTTATTTTAGAGAGACATTCTATATCAATCTTGTAAGTGCATCTTATTAGTTAGGGATAATTACTTTAGTGGTTTTTTTAATTATTTTATTGTAATAAGTTGATTTTTTAAGTTTTTTTATAATACTATGGTCTTTTTAATATTTTGAGTTGAATTAGGATCTAATTTTATTTTATTTTTTGTTGAATTAAGATGCGATTTTATATTTTTTATATTACTTTATGTATTTAGGATATTAATATATTTATTTTATTACAACTTTATGTATTTTGAGTGATAGGTTGAATTTAATATTGAAAGAAAAGATAAAAAGAAGGTAAATGTATTTGTTAACTTAAATGGCCAAATTTAAAAATAATTTAAGAGACTCATTCATTACAATAAAATAATTTAATGGATTCGGATATGATACAATTATGTCTATTAGAATATCATTTTAGTTTAAAAAAAGAAACAAAATATATATTTAACATTATATTAAATAAAATTATAGAATAAAATTATTGGCCTAGCTGAAGCATAATGAAGTTGAAATATGTGTCTAAGAGTTATGGTTTGATCCTTTCTGTTTCATATTTTTTTATTTGTGTAACTATTATTTAAAAGTGATGAGAATATGGATTCGGTTTCAGTGACTAGTCACGATACCTTTCAACAAATATACACCATTCGATCAATCTATTGTTCCACACATAAACACGTGTTATTTTTCTCTTTCATTAAAAAATACAAAAATTGATGGAGGTTTCAGAACAAATATAAACACCTATTTGTCATTGCCACCGTGTGCATCCTGTCAGTGTCTCACCTCGCTGTCAGCATCATCTTTCTCGCGTCACCGTATTGTTTCACCGCTGCCATTGTCCTCGTCGTTGCCATCTTGTTGTGCCGCCACCATCGTCCTCATTGCCGCCGTCTTGGTTCGCTCGTGCTCGCCGTTTCTTTTTCGTAGCCAAAAGATAGTGTATCGTAATTAAAGGTTATTTGGTTTTATTTAGAGATTCAATTGGAAATGGTTGAATTTTAGATTTTTTTAGGACTTTTTGCTACAATATAAATCTCTGTTTCGTTGTATCCACTCTTTGTATTTCATCATCTTCTTTATTTATGAAATGAATTAGAAACTCTATTTTACTTGATCAATGCTGGTGTTAAAAATTTTAAAGAATAATGAACGAAATTTTAGTTGAAGCAACATAGTAACACGTCAAAGAAATGAAAATGAAACAAAAACAGATCGATAAGTTTAGGAGGAGAAGCAAGGCGATCTGGAAAAAAAATCTAATTTGTGTTTTTTCTTTAATTTAAAATATATAATTTGTATTTTTTTAAGAATAAAGAAGATTAAAATGTGGCTTCATGTGGTGTGTTTGATTTATCAAATGGCGAAGGTTGTCTCAAATTTGTATTATTTGTTACAGGAGCTTCAGGTGTTGAAGGTCGCTTATCATGGTTTGAAGTTGAAGAACTTTTTCGAGAGTTTCATGTCTGAGGAGGTAAAGAGGATAGTAGGAGATATCCATCTTCTGGACTTTGTTGGTTGCTCATTGACTATGTTGGACACCTTCCTGTTATCAGTTTTTGTTGAAAGGTGGCACTAAGAGACATCATCCTTCTATCTACCATTTAGGAAGATAACAGTGAATTTAGATGACGTAGATGCCCTATTTCAGATTCTAATTGCTGGTATAGTTTTTACACCACTACATAGGGACCAGGCGACGACGATGTGCATGGTTATAGATGATTTTGAGGCTTCTAAGATGGAGGTGCTATAGGAGTTTGGTGAGACTCGAGGATTTCACCTTCGGATGACTTGGTTGAGGAGATTGTATAGGGAGCTTGTGGCGGCATAGAGGTACCAGACTAACGTTAGGGCGTACGTGCTATATTTGGTGGCATGTACTCTCTTTGCGGACAAGTATGGATTTAGTGATGTTCGATATTTGTCTCTGTTCAGCACACTTGACACTCCGTGTTGGGCTTGGGGAGTGGCAACATTCACCATGATGTATATGACACTTGACGTTGCTTTTCGTCCTGATACCAAGCAATTTGCTGGCTACCTCAGCTTGTTACAGGTATACTATAATTTATTTGATAGTTTTTATTAATTATCTGGGTGTATTTATTTAATGGTTTTTATTTATGCAATGTTGGATAAACGAGCACTTCCTTCACATCTTTGATCGGAAGATCCAGCGTGTCCAAGCATCTGACCATGCGCAAGGAGGTGGAAGGCCAAACAGACCATTCCATGAAGTTTGATGGAGTACATGAGGGGTTGGATGCTTTGACTTTGGAGGATGTCGTCTGGACACCATATACATTTCACCGCCCTCATCGTCCATTTGAGATATCTACTTTATATTCAGGACATGTCAGTTGGGAGAGTCATGTGGCTAGAAACTTGCCTGAGAGGTGTCTACGTCAGTATGGTTATTGAAATTCTGGTATCAAATATGAGATGTCGAAGGAGATGTCACGACACTAATATCTGAGGTCTAAACAAGGTATAATAGAATAATAAAGACAATAAAGTAAAATTGACACAAGTAAATTGTTCACCTAGTTCGGTGCAATCACACCTACGTCTGGAGGCTACCAAGCCATGGATGAAGTCCACTATTAGTAGTATTAATTCAGAGTCAACTCGCTCATTTACAACTCCTCACTTAATCACTACCCAATGCAACTTCTACCTAAGAACCTCTTAGATATGAGACCCCTCTCACTCCCCCTCAATCACTCACAGTGATAAAACCATAACAATGATTTGAAGACACACGTCAAAGACACATAATCATTCTTTGATTCAAAACTTATGAATGATTAAAAAGTTACAACTCAACTAAACGTCCAACTCTAGTATTAAAGAATACAAGAGTGGCTCACAAGGAATAATTAACACAAGACTTAAACCTAATCTTCAAAAACCATCACATTCAGATTCCTTCAGTGTAACTAACTCTGCAAGTAGGGTTAGTGGTTCTTCTTATAGTAACCACAACTAGGGCTTGGCCCAAATACGCTTCACATAAGTCTTCAAAACTTCTCACTACTTTCTCCATGAAAGTAGGATAAAAACTCTACAAAAATATTGCAATGGAACTTTAAATAAATTTGCTAACTTCGAGCAATACAAATATCAATCAACTAGCAAAATAACGCCTAGAATTTCTAAACAGAAAAACCATATCAGTTTTGTAACACATGTCAAGACATCTGTTTTGACATCTTGTAAATTTGCTGATACATAGTGAAGAGACAACACAGATCCTCTTTTTCAAGCATTATCAAGAGTGGATAGCATTCCAGGATGCTGATTGATAATGATACCACAAATCAGGGTAGGGAACGCAACATGCATCTCCACAACACATGTTTCAACATGCTTGATGGTCTGGTCAAATATATATGCACCATAGTCAAATGGCTTCTTCGGTGATTTGTAGGAACCTAGTTTGCAACTTCAATTCTGTGCAGTATGGCATACTTGACACTCAATTTTCCAGTAGATAGCTTTTCCTTCACAGACCATGCAATTACCTGGTTTACAGTAATGATTTTGCAAGCCTGGTTGTTAGTTACTTCCAGCTCACACTACTCATCCTCACTCCTTCCAAGGTGCCTATTAATAACAGTAGAGGAGAATTTGACACAGTTTCCTCTCACAAAAACCTTCCTAAAATCCTTACTCTTGTTGTCAGCACAGTCTTTAGGAATATTCACAATGAACTCCTTTACCAGAACCTCATAACACTTAGCAAACTTGGTCACATTCTTCATTAACCCAGTAGAAGATATAAGCTCCATAACTTCCTTGCACTCCAAGGCATCATTTCCTAATTCTTTCTCAAGAGTAATTCTCCTTTGGTAGACATACTTTCATCGCATGACATAGTTAATAAAGTAAAATGAGATATTATCTATAGGACCATTTGGCACATTATCAGATGGCCTTTTAACCACAGTCTTTTTCATATGTATGATATCCTGGAAATCATCTTCAACATCATCCTCTAAGTCAGACTCAGACCTAGTCTTCCTTTTGCTAGAAGAGGGAACAACCTTACTCCAAGATTTAGGAGGTCCATATATGACTATTTTCTTGGTGCTCTTCGAAGGGGTATGAAGCGGCAAAAAACTGCGAGTATAAGCCATTGAATTGACTCAACTCAAAAATTAACAAAAGAGTCGCCACCGAACTTTTATTTTATCCAAAGGACTAGAAAAAAGAGCAAATAAAATCCTAAAAAAAAAAGATCTGAGATCTGGGACCGGGGGTTGGTTATCCAAATAGAAAGTGTTAGGCACCCAAAGTGTAACACCCTTCTAAATTACCCCGCGAATATTAATAATAAATTCAGAGCTAACATGTAAAACAAGGGCATTACAATTTATTTATTTAAAAGAAAGTCCCATACAGTTGTCATGCTTCACTGAAGAACTTCATTTAAATAATCAAAACCAGCATACATGTTCTACACAGCGGAAATACCATCAAAACCGGAATAAAATTCAATCAATAATTATTCCCAAAATTAACCAAAAGAAACAACAGAGTTTTAAAATATAACTCGCAACCAAACGTTCCCCAGTGTTACAACTACTAGAGCATGACATTGACACGTGATCAGAAAAATAGCAAGTGTATTATTTTCGTCGATGTAGTTATAATGAGTTTCCCCAAGTATCGATCTCGAGGACTGCGTAGTAAATACCTATTCGTGCTCTTAATTCAATTGAACAAAAATAATGGTTGGGTTGATTTTAAAACTTTCAATTACACTCGTAACAAGTAATGACTGATGAAATATAATGAGAATGATGCTAGGGTGAGTGGTTGATTTAACAAAACTATGATCCAAATTCAGATTTCCTTATTGCATATGAAAACTATCAATTACCTATCTCTAGAATGTTCTTCCGTAAGTCCTTAATGAAGAAAACTATTAAAACCCCAATACTTATTCAAATGTCCATTCAAATAACTCTTGGTTTTAATCATAAAAATATCAAGAACTCAAGTGATTAAAAAGAGTTCCTAATCCTAGGTGAGACTCCTAATAACCTAATTGTGTAGAAACCCTAACAATCACAGTCCTGCCAATTGTTAGTCATAGGTATACATGTATTTGTCCGATACATAATCATAAGAACACCACACAATTAAATTAAAATAGATAAACATACATTAAGGAGATCAAGAATCTGAATTCATACAATAATCAAATCAGGACCACCCCCTAGCATTGGGGGGTTTAGCCTCTCATAGTATTAGAAGAAAACATCAAATAAGAGTTAAACATTACAAAGAATTACGATGACTTTGATCTTCAATGGTGGCTGCCCTTGAATCTCGCCGTCTCCGAATTCCTCCCCGTGACTCTCCTCTCTCTGTGATATTTCTTTCGTAATTTCCAAAGTGCCTTCTCTTTTTCCCAAAATTCCTTCTAATAGTCTCAGTCACATCCCAATATTAGTCAAAGTCCAAAATACCCTTAATGACAAAGAAGAGATCCAAAACTTAAAAAATAAAGTTTCCTCCCGCGTCCATCAACACGGGGTTGATTAACACGGTGCCCGTGTTGGTCTTTCAAAATCTCGGTCAATCAACACGGGCCGTGTTGATGAACACGGGTGCATGTGTTGATCCACTGACTTGGGCAAATTTTCACTTTCCACTGGCTTTTCAACACGGGCCGTGTTGATTCACACGGGTGCCCGTGTTGATTCCTCTGTAGCCTCTAATATTCTGATTTTTTGCACTTCTTTTGTCCCGATTTGTTCTGTTTCATTCTTCTATCCCTGAAAACACTTAAACACATAACCAAAGCGTAAAATGCGATAAAAAGACATATAACACTAGACAAATAAAAGAAACGATAACGAAACTCAATGCTAAATAACGTAAAACCACCGATCAAATTCCCCAAACTTAAAGCTTGCTTGACGACGATTAACATAACTAATGAAAATTAAAGCAGATCGATACTCATATGTGCAAGTTCAGTTCTTATTGCTCAGAAAGTAGTGCGCTCAGCATTCACATGACACTAAAACACCTTCCAACTATGCTTCGCACTTAAATACTCTCTTTTTTCCTCTTTCATTCGCACAATCAGATTAAGGCACTGGGAATTATGATAATCATCACATGCATATGACTAGCCAAGAACTTTACTTATTTAGGCACCAAACGAACAGCATTTTCCATTTTCTCATATCGATGAAATTTTCAAACCTTTTGGTTATTTATTGTCCTTTTATCTGGACGACGTTTGGGGATCAACCCCCTTTGGGCTGAATAACCCGTGAGGCTACCCAACTTAGCTGGTTGCCTTTACCATCTTTTCATCATCTAATGCCATTTTTATTTGATTCTCAACCAATCATACCTGCATGTGAATCTAAAATATGCCAGACTGCATAGATAAACTATTCAAGGAGTACTTCGCAGACTTTAAGCACTATAGTACGAATCGATACGTTGGACTCGTATCAATGTCACATAATTCCGAACTCCCTACCTTAAAACAATCATCCCTGCATCTCACACAATATCAATCCCGACCTTATTGAAATACAAACTCTTGTGTAAAACAAAACAAAATTTGCGGTCAAAATTCAAAAAAATTCAGAAAATTTGGGAGAATTTCTACTAGTGTTATTACACAGCATTTATCATTAACTTAACACAAATCAAACAACACAATAAAACAAAATAAAACAATAAAACCTACCCCAAACTTGAATTAAACATTGACCTCAATGTTTCAGACTAAGCTCGAGAGAAGTGACTCACAAAGGGTGATGCAGTACCAAGTGCTACCTCCTAGCTTTGCAAAATAGGATCCCTCTTTATTACCGCTAACAAAACAAAAAGAAAAGCTTGTTATGAGAAAGGTTGCCTCCCACGTAGCGCTTCATTTAACGTCGTATGGCTCGACGGTCATTCCTTACGGGGTACTCTCTTCCACACCTTGTTGCTTGTACTTTCCGCAGCACAAAATTCAACCTCCTCAAGAGCCCGAGCCACTGCGTGATTCACGTTACTTCCAACTTTCATCTTCTCACCTTTGTCTACCTTCTTCTTTCCCTGCTTGGCTTCTTGACTGAACTTGGGAACTTTAATTGATACCAGCTGAGAGATTCTTCCTGAGACTTCTTCAGGAAGTGAATTTGAAATTTTGCTCTCTCCCTCAATTTTGACCAGACCAACAGAAAATTTATTATTTTCACCTGCACCTTGTTCCCCGGCAACGGCGCCAAAAACTTGATCGGAAAAATAGCAAGTGTACTATTTTCACCGATGTAGTTATAATGAGTTTCCCCAAGTATCGATCTCGAGGACTACGTAGTAAATACCTATTCGTGCTCTTAATTCAATTGAACAAAAACAATGGTTGGGTTGGTTTTAAAACTTTCAATTACACTCGTAACAAGTAATGACTGATGAAATATAATGAGAATGATGCTAGGGTGAGTGGTTGATTTAACAAAACTATGATCCAAATTCAGATTTCCTTATTGCATATGAAAACTATCAATTACCTATCTCTAGAATGTTCTTCCGTAAGTCCTTAATGAAGAAAACTATTAAAACCCCAATACTTATTCAAATGTCCATTCAAATAACTCTTGGTTTTAATCATAAAAATATCAAGAATTCAAGTGATTAAAAAGAGTTCCTAGTCCTAGGTGAGACTCCTAATAACCTAATTGTGTAGAAACCCTAACAATCACAGTCCTGCCAATTGTTAGTCATACGTATACATGTATTTGTCCGATACATAATCATAAGAACACCACACAATTAAATTAAAATAGATAAACATGCATTAAGGAGATCAAGAATCCGAATTCATACAATAATCAAATCAGGACCACCCCCCTAGCATTGGGGGGTTTAGCCTCTCATAGTATTAGAAGAAAACATCAAATAAGAGTTAAACATTACAAAGAATTACGATGACTTTGTTCTTCAATGGTGGCTGCCCTTGAATCTCGCTGTCTCCGAATTCCTCCCCGTGACTCTCCTCTCTCTGTGATATTTCTTTCGTAATTTCCAAAGTGCCTTCTCTTTTTCCCAAAATTCCTTCTAATAGTCTCAGTCACATCCCAATATTAGCCAAAGTCCAAAATACCCTTAATGACAAAGAAGAGATCCAAAACTTAAAAAATAAAGTTTCCTCCCGCGTCCATCAACACGGGCCGTGTTGATTAACACGGGTACCCGTGTTGGTCTTCAAAATCCAAGGGAACTCTCCAGGTCAATCAACACGGGCCGTGTTGATGAACACGGGTGCCCGTGTTGATCCACTGACTTGGGCAAATTTTCACTTTCCACAGGCTTTTCAACACGGGACGTGTTGATTCACATGGGTGCCCGTGTTGATTCCTCTGTAGCCTCAAATATTCTGATTTTTTGCACTTCTTTTGTCCCGATTTGTTCTGTTTTATTCTTCTATCCCTGAAAACACTTAAACACATAACCAAAGCGTAAAATGCGATAAAAAGACATATAACACTAGACAAATAAAAGAAACGATAACGAAACTCAATGCTAAATAACTGTGTAAAAACCACCGATCAACACGCGGATAAACTAAACGCATAGCTCAAAATCCATCCTCACCAGCTCCTAAGCGGCTAAGACTTCAATCTGAAATCATCAAAGTAAGGGTGAGATTTCATCGAAAATTAAAATGCATTATACGTTTCTAAAAAACAATAAAACAATTTAAGTATATCATTTCACCCTCATTAGCATAATCAGGTTCAATACACAATACAAATCACACAGTACATTATGCACAATGATAACAACAACAAGATTATAACACTAGAAACCATCCTATCATGTTATAATCCATATGCAATGCAAGACTCCATGCATGTGGTACCGACAGTGAACTAAATTCACACACTGTTCCATTCCACCTCGGACACAACTTTAATCCTCGATTCGTCCATACATTATTCGGACATGAATCCAGCCTCACCACCACTAAACAACTGGGTACAGGTATTGGCTATACGAGTCAAATTCCACACAATGGAAATTAACTCCACCAGAATGCATATGCATGAACATCAAATGCGTGTAACATTCAACAATGGAACATGATATCAACAACAACATAACATGTATATACAACACCGATAACAGCACATGATATCAATACAATCATGAATGAACAACAGGAAAACAACACATAAGCATTAGTCCTCGTCCAACCTATTAGAACAATCCTAAACCAGTTCATCCACCATTCCTAGAACTACCATAGTTCACAAATCAGAAATCAGATCTTTTCAAAATAAAATCCGTTAAATAGTATTTTCTCCATTTTATAAAATAACATTTTTAATTTAAAGAACACTGCCCAAAACAGCACTCAAAACGGAGTTACTGTTTAGAAAATATGAGTTTTTAAAGTTTGAAATATTTTTGAAAAAGCTACAGGGGTAACCGATTCCCCCAGGGTAGAACCCGGTTCCCCATCATTCTGGAAAACACGCCTCTGGTTTTTACTATAGGGAACTCGGTTCCTCCAAACTGGAAACCGGTTCCCACGAAAAATATTCATTTCCTTTGTAAATTTTCCACTTGGAACCCGGTTCCTCCCCAGGAGTAACCAGTTCCTACTGACTCAGAAGCAATCCCTCTCTGGATTTTGTACCAGGAACCCAGTTCCTCCCATATGGGAACCGATTCCTACAACATGCAGTGGCCCAAAACTGCAGTTGACAGCATTCTGTTTCCCCAAACTTTTCCCTTCATTCCAATTACGAATTGTAACACCAAATAACATCAAATTCATCCAATATACACCAACACAATGTCATATAGCATAATCCAATCATCCCCAATAACCCCATAACATACGAATGGTTCAAATTCACACAATTCGACAACATTAGGGATAATCCTACAAACCTAGAAAATTCTAACTTGGGGTTCCTAACATATTCAAACTATTCTATCGATTTCCAAAACCCATAAGGCAAAATAATTGCGAGAAATCACCCCTTACCTCGTGAGAATTCGTCGGATTCTGACACCTTTGGCTTTTCCTCTTCCTTTTCCTCTTCTCACTTTCACGTAGAATGAAAACTTCCCAATTGGCTTCTCTTTTCCTTTTTCCTTTTATTCTTATTACTCTAAAATAATAAAAATAAAACAATTAGTGTAAGTAGAGCCTTTTACTCCTCACACCCCCACTTTACACTTCACACCACCAACACTCCCATTTTTATTCTAATTAAATAATTCCAATAATCCAAAAATACCAATAATTAAATTAATAATTAAAAATTTAAATTATTTAATAATCGAATTATTGGGGTGTCACACAAAGCATCTACGGTACTCCGCATGAACCTTTTTGAAAATTTGTATATATGTACTAAAAAAGGTTTGTATCAAAAATGGATGGTGGGGGGAGAAAAGAAGTATTTTTTATTTTGGTTTGATAGAACTTCCAATGAGTTCCAGGCTTACATACCAACAATATGCAATGTTGAAATCAAAACCAAGTAGTTCAGCTAAAAAAGACCAAATTTGTGTGTGGGTTGATTTTAAGAAAAAATTAGTTTGGAAGAGCTGCAAAGAGCTCAAAAAGGGTTTGAATGAGGTTAGGTGTTTTTTAGTCTTACGAAAAGAAAATTCAAAATATTATTAAATGGATTGGAAGTTTATTAAGAAAACAAGTTTGAAAAATTCATGGACCTAAGTCCAAGTTTTTTTTTAAAGCGATTCGAGTTTTGAAAACAAGAATCCTTTGAAAAAGAGGGAAGATTTTGGAAATTAAAGAATGGGGAGGAGATGAAGGGGCTAACCTAAGTGCATAAAGTAAAAGGTAAGGGTAAAGAAATATCTAACCGGGTGAGAAGATTAGTACTTGACATCAAGAGTCAATACCACATCTCATCCTTTGGACAATCACATAAACAACAAATAACCAGACAAGAAAAACCAAGCTTCGGATGAGTCAATGCTTTTAGGTGAACTCTTGTCTCAAGAAAAACGGACAGAGTAACGGTTGTATTTCGAGGAAATCCACTCTTAATCGAGTATAACGGAATAACCTACATACAAAGATAATAAACAGACAAAGGAAGAATAACACCAAGAGCATAGAAATCTCTCAAGCTGAGGTAAAGGTCCTAATCCTAAGTCCAAAGATCAAGTTCCAGGTACAAGGATAGCAACCAAGTCCAATTAAGAGTTTTTTATGTTTAAGTTGAATTATTAAGAGTTTTGGAAAAGAAAAATAAAACTCAAGTGAGCAAATTCAAAATAACAAGAAAATAAAATGCTCAAATGAGCAAAGGAAAATGACATGAAATATAAATGCTAAAAGTAAAGTGCATAAAAATAAAGAGCATAAAAGTAAATGCGAAAAAATAAAGAGAGGAAAATAAAAAGGCATAAGATAAATGGCAATTAATAAAGGTTAGTAAGATGGCCATCTTGAAACTTGTCAAGTATATCATCAAATTGTTAATTGTTAGTCGTCAGCAAGGTGACCATCTTGAAACTTATGCATGAAGACTTTCCAGAAGCTTGATAGAATCAACGCGACCACATGATTTCAATTGTTTTTTGTCAAGTATATCACCGGTTTTGGAATTATCATATCACTTGATAAAAAATGATTGAGAATTTCAAATGGTCAAAGTTAGTGGAAACTTGCCAGAAGCTTGATTAGAAATCAATGCGACCACACGACAAGCACCACAAGTGTCAAACCAAGATCAAAGATCAAGTCATCTTCTGGGGCTTATGTTTGAACTTTGAAGTTTATGGCACCAATTGATCACTTTCTCTGAATCGGGACAAAAGAAAAATAAGATCGAGAAGAAGAAAACATTTTCAAATTTATTTTGCATCAGATGAATTTTATTCGGTCTAACTTCGTCAAAACCAATCAGCTTTTTTGGTGGATTTGGTCAAGAAATCTATCAACACCCAAATTCCATTGATGTTAGGGAAATTTGTGACTCCAAATTAAATTAAAAAATCAGCAAAATAAAATGAAAATAAAAGTAAAAATAAAAAGGTTTTTAAAAAATGTTGAAATTAGGTTATTTTAATTGGACTTTATTGATGAAATACATAAAAAGTATTTTTTTTCATCAAAATAAAATTCTAAGAAAATTCTCCAAAGTCAATCAGAGGTCAACAAGTGTTGACAAATTTTTTCAGAATTTTTGAAAGTCAAAAACTATTTAAAAATAAAAAAGAAAATGATGAAATAAACCAAAAATAGCACAAAAAAAATAGTAAAATCAGAAATAAAAATAAAATGAGGTCACCAATATCAGTCAAATGACCATTGGATCCTTCCAGAACTTTTCTAGAATTTTTAAATGTCAAAAAGTATTTCAAAACAATTAAAAACATCAAATAAAAGAGAAAAATCACAAAAAATATCAAATCTGAAAATAAAATTGTGAAAAAATAAAATTCAGAAAGATAATATTCCAAAATAGTTTTGTGAATTTTTTCATAATTTTTGGACCAGAAATGAATTTTATATGATTTTTTGAAGTTTAAAACATTTAAAATATAAAATCAAAAAATAAAATAAAAGCAGAAAAATATGGACCATCTGATCATAGTCAAAACGCGTTAGCAAGCTAATCCAATAGATCAGACGCGCTGTGCTTGATATGGACCTCTTGGAAATCACACCGGATCACCAATTTAATTAAAATTAAATAAATAAAATCAAAATTAATGTTGCGCTTTGGATGAAGTCTGACTCACAAAAGTAATCAGATCCAAGAGCTCACATCACGCGCGTATGGTAAAATCAAAACATCGGATCAAATTCAAAAAAATTACATGTCCGACTCTCATTGGTTGAAGACGGACACATAGGTCGTCTTCAACCTCCAGCCATCATCCACACTCGATCCTCAAACTGTGAAATAAATTCCTCAGACCGGTGTCATTCGCTTCGTCTCTTCAAGACGATTCTAATGGTACCCTCGCGAAAAATTTATTTCACTTGTATCATGAACAATCTGGAAAAAAACAGGAAAAATAATGAGCACTTGTTCTTAGAAATTCTCAGTCAATTCTCAATGAAAATGCAAATGGTGAAGATCACGAGGATCAGGGAGATGAGGAGAATGCAATGATGCTTTATTTTCCAAGGTTTGATGGAGATTTCTACATGAACGAAGTTCACTTTCAGAGCTCTGAAACTGGACTTGGATAGCACGATTCAGGAAGCTTCAAGGCACGATTCTTGTTATGTTAGCTTCAGTGAGGTTCAAGGAAGAAGGATAAATGGTTAGTTTCGATTTGGTAGTGGTCTAAACACGAATTCAAAGTTACAGAAAAACTGGTTATGGAGGAAGTTTGGCAGAGGTTTTTTGGCTATCAAAGCTTGAGGAAATGAGTGAGGAATGATCCTCTATTTATAGGAGAGTGAGTTGTAACACCCCATTTCTACCCAACGTTTATTATAAAATCAGAGTGCGGAAATTTTAAACTAAAAACATGGGATGCCACATTTCAACATTAACACACAAACAAATAAGATACATAACACTTTTTAATTCGGAGGATCTCATAACAACTTGCAATAACTTTCAAACAAAATACTTTTTATTACTACGCAGCGGAATTCATAGTTATACAACTGAATATATCATACTAATAGCAACTTTAAACTTCCTGTTCAACTTTCAACATACTTAACAACTTTTTATTTCACCACATCACTTAGGATTTCAACAAATTATACTAATAACAACTAGAGTTAACAATATAAACAACATAGACCAACGTCCCCCCGAGTGTTACGTATCAGAGCAAAGACACCGACTTGAACCGACATCAACTAATTCTTCCATTCCTGAATACCTGCACGTTACCAATATAAAGGTAACAGCCAACAAAATAGAAAGGGTGAGATATCGAATAATATAAGCGAAAGTACGATAATTCATATGCTTAAGTAAAGAAACATACAATAATTACTACTTTAATCGATAACACATAATATCTACCAAACAACATTCTAGTCAACAACATATAATATCCACCAAACAACATAGAATCAACAACATATAATATCCACCAAACAACATAGAATCAACAACGTATAATATCCACCAACAACATAGAATCAACAACTTAAATGCGACTCAATGCGACTCGACAAATGCAAATGCATGTGGATCCATTTGGAGCAAAACTCCAACGTAAAAATATGCCGGTTATCGAGGCATTCAACAAGGCATAAGCCTTCAACTTACAACGTGGTGCCAATCCAGCCAACTTACAACGTGGTGCCAATCCAGCCAACTTAATAATGCACATGCTATGTATGATACACGACCAAGATCAACACCAACTTAAAACAACAACAACTTAATCATGCATTAAGCGCATCAACTTAATCAACACGATCAACTTCGACCTCAACAACTATCAACAACGTCAACAACAATGCACATAATTAACATAATCAACTTCAACTTCAACAATAATTAACAACTTCAACAACAATTAGTAATATCAACCACAATATAATTTATAATTAACACGATCAAATTCAACCTCAATAACAATTAACAACTTTAACAATAATTAGCAATATTAACAACAATACAATTATAATTTAATTCAATCAACTTCATCTTCAGCTTTTGCCGCATAATTCTACGGTTCTTAAATCATCCAATTCGTACATAAACAACAACGATTCGGCTGTATCAACAATCAAGCAACTAATGCGAAATTCAACATAATGACACTATTTTAATTAACTACCCGTATACTCGAACTATCCCGTAAAGTTTCGTCCAATTCCGATAAACTATTTTCTCCGCTTAATAATTATTTTATTACCGGCAACATTACTAATTAATTCTAATTATCCTACTAATTAATTTTATTATTAATTTTGCATAGTTTGATCATTTGTTAATCTTGCATATTTCAATACTACTCCTCTAATGCTCTAATGCTAGAATATTACGTTATCAATTAATTGCTACTACTACTATTATTAATCATCTACACTATTAAAACATGCTAAGACACTATGTTCCTAAATCAAATGAAACAAAAAAATGGATAGGCGGTCATTTAAATCGCCTCATCTGCAAAGGCGTCTCTCTCTTCCGAGGCGGGGGCGGTTTCCTTAGCATCGACAACAATGGAAAATGGACACCAATTAACCACACGGGGCATTTATCAATTAACGGGGAACACAACAATTTTAAAAATTTATTTTATGGAATATGGGCGGAACGATTCACTAGCACCTTGTTTCCAACTATTTTCTTACAAACGGCTATTTTTTTTTACAACATAAAAATCCTTAAGGTTACTTATTTTTATTCTAATAATTGGTTTATTAATAATTTTACTATTTTTCTCCTATAATTAATATTCTACATTTAATTTATTAATTTTAATAGAATAAAGTATTATTTTATTCTAACTTAGCCTTATATTTCTCCTTTTATAATTTATTCAAACCTAATTCATTCTCTTATAATTAAATCCAACTTAATATTATTATAATTAAAATTAATAATAATAATATTTCTATTATTTCTACTTAACTTAATTTTCACAATATTTCTAACACCAATAAATAACTCTATTAATTCCACACTTATTTCTAAATATTAATATTCTACCACAAAATTAATTCATCACTAATTATTCTAGTTAATTAATCTCTACTCATGATAATAGTTCTGACATTATTTACTTAAATAAATTAATAAATAATATAATTTATTAATTAAATTAATAATCCGGTTTACTTTTAACACTTAATAATATAAATTTTATAATTCAATTAAATTATTATTTAAATTTTAATAACTTTTAATATAATTAATCAATATTGTTTTACTAAATATTTTTTATTCTTCCATGGCAAACAATTTCTTATTTTGCATTATTTTTTTATCTTGAAACAAATAATATTTCACTTTCATACTCAACTACAACATTGATTATCTCAACATAATAATATTATTCTATAGTATTTTAACATAATTATATTCTATTTATTACTATGTAACAAATATATTATCTTTTCATAACTTATAATAAGATATTTTTAATATCAACAATAGATAAAAGTATATCATTATTGTGTTTTTTTTTTTAAATTTTTATCCATATTTCTACAACTTTTAAATAAACCCATAATTAGATGAATAAATAATCAACTTACAAAATCTATCTCATAGTAACTATTCTTTTATTTTTTCAACCAAATAAATCCAATTCTTAAAGGCTTCGGCGTAATCTGTATATTTTAGTAACATACTAATGATATCTCTTAACACATTTTAAGTCTCCAACTTTTAACTTGCAACAACAATAAAGAAGTATCACTATTGGCAAATAAAACGGGGTTCATTTGATACCACTAATGTAAATTTTATTATAAAAAGTGCGGAAATTTTAAACTAAAAACATGGGATGCCACATTTCAACAAACAAATAAGATACATAACACTTTTTAATTATCTCATAACTTGCATATAATATTACGGTAATTCATAGTAAACTTATGATACATAGCAACTTTTTTAAACATACTTAAATTATACTATAAGGATTTCAAAGGTTATACTAATAAAATAGAGTTTAGTGTTACGAGTGTTATATGAGCAAAGACACCGACTTGAACCGACATCAACTAATTCTTCCATTGCTTACCAATATAAACAAAAAGAAAGGGTGATATACTAATATAAGCGAAATGATAATTCATATGCTTAAGTAAAGAAACATACAATAATTACTACTTTAATCGATAACACATAATATCTATTCTAGTCAACAAATATAATATCCACCAAACAACATAGAATATATAATATCCACCAAACAACATAGAATCAACAACGATAATATCCACCAACAACATAGAATCAACAACTTAAATGCGACTCAAACTCGACAAATGCAAATGCATGTGGATCCATTTGGAGCAAAACTAAAATATGCCGGTTATCGAGGCATTCAACAAGGCATAAGCCTTCAACTTACAACGTGGTGCCAATACAGCGTGGTGCCAATAAAGCCAACTTAATAATGCACATATGTATGATCGACCACACATCAACACCAACTTAAAACAACAACAACTTAATCATGCATTAAGCGCATCAACTTAATCAACACGATCAACTTCGACCTCAACAAATCAACGTCAACAACAATATAATTAACATAATCAACTTCAACTTCAATAATAACAACTTCAACAACAATTAGTAATATCAACCACAATGTAATTTATAATTAACACGATCAAATTCAACCTCAATAACAATTAACAACTTTAACAATAATTAGCAATATTAACAACAATACAATTATAATTTAATTCAATCAACTTCATCTTCACTTTTGCCATAATTCTACGGTTCTTAAATCATCCAATTCGTACATAAACAACAAATTATTGTATCAACAATCAAGCAACTAATGCGAAATTCAACATAATGACACTATTTTAATTAACTACCCGTATACTCGAACTATCCCGTAAAGTTTCGTCCAATTCCGATAAACTATTTTCTCCGCTTAATTCAACTGACAGTATTATTTTCTACATTACCTTCAGTTTTCTGCAACATTACTAATTAATTCTAATTATCCTACTAATTAATTCTGACAGCTCTATTATTAATTTTGCATAGTTGAATGATCTTCCCACTGTTAATCCACACTGCCTGTTACATATTTACTGTTGCTAAATACTACTCCTCTAATGCATTTTTCTATTGCTGCTAGAATATTACTGCTACCTGTTATCAATTAATTGCTACTACTACTATTATTATTTTCCCCATCATGCTGATAATAATTTTTTCCACGTAATACTACCCTTAAAACATGCTAAGACACTATGTTCCTAAATCAAATGAAACAAAACCAACACAGGACAACGAGGCAAACGGGACGGTCACCCTTCCAAAGGCGGTCGCCTCATCTCCAGCATCCACCGAGACGGGCGCCTCTCCCTCTCACGATGTCTCTCTTCCCATGGAGGCGGTCGCCCTCCACCTATGCCACAGGACGGTTGCCTCCTTAGCATCGACTCAACATAATTGACACAAAACCACAACGCATAGAGAATCATTTGATACCAATTACACAACATAACCACACAACAATTAATTCAACACGGGCATTAATATAATTTATTCAACAATGAAATTTTATCGTAAACCGGATTAACAGTATAATTAAGCAGCCCTAAACCCCACATACGAACCATCCTACAATCGATTATAAAACCCGAACCCCACCCCTTACCTTTGGATTGACGGGAACTCGGAAATTCGATCGGAATAGCGGAACTCTCGGACGGCAACGATCCTCACTAGCACCTTGTTTCCAACTATCTTCCTTTCTCTCACTTCTGGTCTTTCTCCACGGCTAGGGTTTTCTTTTGGTTTGCAAGCAACAACATAAAAATCCTTATTTTCCTAGGTTACTCAATATATTTAGTAGCTTCTAATAAAAATTGGTTTATTAATAATTCTCCCCAAAAATACTATTTTTCTCCTATAATTAATATTCTACATTTAATTTATTAATTCCAAACAATAGAATAATTCTAGTATTATTTTTATTCTAACTACTAGCCTTATATTTCTCCTTTTATATCTCTTATTTATTCAAACCTAATTCCTTCTCTTATAATTAAATCCAACTAATAATATTATTATAATAAAAATAAAATAGTAATAATAATAATATTTCTATTATTTCTACTTAACTTAATTTTCACACCTCTTTTCTATATTTCTAACACCAATAAATAACTCTATTAATTCCACACTTATTTCTAATATTATTTTCAATAATATTCTACCACAAAATTAATTCATCACTAATTATTCTAGTTAATTAATCTCTACTCATGATAATAGTTCTCTGACTAAACTGATTATTTCACTTAAATAAACTAGTCCAATAAATAAATACTATTATTCTTAATATTAATCTTCCAATTACACCAACCAAATAATCCGGCTTAAACTTACTAATCCAAATATGTCTCTAAATAATGCCGATAAATCCAATTATTCCGGTTAATTCTTAAACTACGTCTAATTCCAATAATTAAATCTTTTAATAATTTAATTAACTAATTAATTAAATTCGGGGCGTTACATGAGTGGTGATGAAAATGAAAAGGAATTATGGTGAATTCATGCAAAACGAGTTGGCTGAAATCATGCCAAACGTGTGACTTAAAGCGCATCAAAACGACCTCATTTCAAGTGCAATTTACATCAAAATGCATCTAGGCAATTATTTAAACATGTTTAGCATCTAAACTTTGAGTAATTTGCCTTGTAATCCAAGTTTACATGTGTAATTTTTCTGATTCGAAGCAAAAATTGGATGACATGGAGCTCCTTCAAACATGTATAACTCATTGCTCAGGGACCTTTATGATGCAATCTTGGGCTCTTTGGAAATCTGAAATTACAAGCTTTACAACGCACTTGGAAAGGTAGCATTTGGACACTTGAGCTGAAAGTTGTGATCACTTGAAATCACCAAAAATCATTTGAAATTTTCACACTTAGAAAAATTTCTAAGTTTGGCAAAAAATGACCTATAATGGTTTCAATCCAAACATGGTCTTCCACTCAAAATTTTCTCTTGATTTTCAAATACGAAATGAAGTAGATATCTCAAATAATTTTGCAAAAATAACCAACCAAAAACTCCAAAAATTGAGCAATTTATGATCTTGTGAAGTTGAGGAAAAATCATGAAATGACCTATAATCTTTTGATCTTTTCAAGTAACTTCCAAACACTTTCAATCTTCAAATCTTATATGGAGATGAAGTTCAAATCTTCAAGATTGTTGTGCAAAAAGAATGACCTCAAAATGATAAATGATGATCAAGATATGTTCATTTGAAGTTGATTGTCCAAAAGTTGAGGAATTCATTAAGGACTTATAATCTTTTGACCTCATAGGAAAACTTCCAAGCATTTTCTTTTCTCACAAATTGAACTAAGTTGTTGTAGACACCCTTAGGTTCATTGTGAAATAAAAATGAGCTCAAGGAGGCAAGGGATGATCAAGATATGATCCTTTGAAGCCATACAAGGTGGATGAAGCATCAATCTAGAGAGTGGACAATCATAGGTCTTCAAAACAAGCTTCTAATCACTTAAACTTATTGAATCAAGGCATATATATATATATTAGAAATCCTTTAAGGATCAAACGATCTTGAATTCATCCATAAACTTCACACACACATCAAGATATGATCCTCAGAAGTCCAAAACCCTAATCTCAAGAGAGATGGCCATGGGATGGAAGAATTTTTGAATTTGATGATCTCTTTAAGAATGAAGACATATTTAGGATAAGAGAGCATATTTGATGATAAAATAGGTCTTCAAAGAGAGATAATACTTTCAAAATCTTGAGAATTGATGAGAGAAGGCATAGAAATAAACACATGAACCTATCAACTCTTTGAGGAACTTGTGCACCATTAACCTACAACATTTAGAGAAAATTATACACATCATAGTTAATCAAATATCAATCATCACACACAAACAATAATCCCTTCCACAAGGTGCTTGGTGATCTCCCAAAGGGAAAACCCTAAAGATAAGAAAAGGAGAGGGAGAGAGAGAGAGAGAGAGAGAGAGAGAGAGATAACCAATTTGTTATCTTTTTGCAATGCAATTGTATGAAGTATGAGAGAATCTTAGGGGGGAAATTGGGGTACAACAGCTGCCCTTATTTAAGTGTCTTATATCCGAAGATAAGAAGGGAACCTTCACCTTGATAGGATAGAAGATACTTAAATATAACACAAGCCCTATTTTTGGCCCTAAGATGCCATTCAATGTTTAAGGGTTATGAAATGAAAAATAATGAACCTCATAGGAGACAGGACACCACTGGGGAAAATGATAACTCCACCTTGAAAAGGGGAAAGTCATGACACGGGTTTAACTAACAAGAAAGAGCAACAATCTTTAGATAGACGACAAACTACCCCCTCACAGAGGAGTTAGCAAAAACAAAAGAATAATGTCAACTTCCTAAAGAGAGTAAACCATTAATCCTGAATAAACGCCAAGAATTGTTTCTGAATAAAAGGTGGTAAGAAGACAACATCAACAAAAGACTAAGTCCCCAAAAGCTCTGGAACTCCACCAAAAATAGGCTGGAAGTCCTTCTTTAACCAGGATACTTCATCATTCATCGGAATAACAGATCTTCGACAAACTACCTCCCATAAAGACGAGGCTACCATTCATCGGAATAACGGATATTGTTGCAAACAGTTATTGGAATCGATCAGTAATGAGTTTTTAAATCACCCAAAGGAATCCCGAAAGGACCAATCATCAATGAGCTTGTAAATCACCCAAAGAGACATTCCACAACGAGTTTGTAAATCACCCATTGGAAATAAATGGTTAAATCAATAATGAGCTTGTAAATCACCCAGAGCAATACCATAAAGAGATGTTCAATAGTGAGTTTGTAAATCACTCAAAGGAACTTCCATCGACGAGCTTGTAAATCATCCATCAGAGATAAACGACTATTTAGCAATGAGCTTGTAAATCACCCAAAGGAATACTGAAAAGAAACGTTCAACAGTGAGCTTGTAAATCACTTAAAGGAATTTCCATCGACGAGCTTGTAAATCACCCATCAGAGATAAACGGCTATTCAGGGATGAGCTTGTAAATCACCCAAAGGAATACCGAAAATAAACGTTCAACAGTGAGCTTGTAAATCACTCAAAGTAAATTCCATTGACGAGCCTGTAAATCACATATCGAAGATAAACGGCTATTTAGCGATGAGCTTGTAAATCACCCAAAGGAATACCGAAAAGAAACGTTCAATAATGACCTTGTAAATCACTCAAAGGAACTTCTATTGACGAGTTTGCAAATCACCCATCAGAGACATCCATAATAAGTTTTCAACTTGTTGGAGGTAAACAATTAATCCCTAGCGAGATATTCCTCATTGGGTTACCGAAATGAGATCAAATTGGCATTAGCAGACTTGCTGGAGAAGATCAGGTGTTCAAGCAACGGGACTGTCATCTACTGTTTGGGAGAAGAAATAATGTCAATATCATTGGAGAATGAGAATGGACTTCCATGGGAAGAGTCAAGTTCACTCCATCCGAAGAGATAAAGTATTCTTTGTGCAAAATAAATTCAATACCCATCTAGAAATTCACAGTCTGAAACAACAATGCCAATTGGAGATTAGAATCCAGACCAAGATTGCGCTGGGGAAAAGGCTCTATTTCTCCACGAAGGATAACCGTGGGGAAAGCGAGAAGGATGAATCTTTTCTACTCAAAACTGACAATGGTGAAATATATGACATACTCGGATTACCAATGTATGCAAATGGGTAACGAATTAAATCCATGCATAATGTCTGAATGAATGTATATGAGATACGTATGGCCATCTTATCGAGATCTACAAAAGATATTAAATGGCGCATGGATGACACTCGGCCAACATAAAATCCTTAGTAATCAACACACATGCGGACTTTTCCATCTTTCTTAGGTATTGGTACAATATTGGCAATCCACTGGGGATAAACTAATGTCACAAGGAAACCTGCGTCAATCTGCTTTAAAACTTCCTCTTTAATCTTTATCGCCATATCAGGATGAGTTCTTCTTAATTTCTGCTTGATGGGCGAACACTCAGGCTTTAGCGGTGAATGATCCTCCACAATATTAGTATCTAACCCTGGCATATCTTGATACGACCAAGCAAAGATATCCACATATTCTTTCAGCATTTCAATCAATAGAATCTTCACCTCAGGCTATAGCAATGCTCCAATCTTGAATTCTTTCACATCTTCCTCAGAACCCAAATTAATGACTTCTAATGGCTCTTTATACGGTTGAATGGTATTTTCCTCGCGCTCAAGAAACCGAGAAATCTCTTCAGGGATCTCATTAAATTCCTCTTCTTTGGCTACATATACAGGATGTTCAAAGTTGGAAGAGGGCGCAGGGTCATTGTTTTCAACGGTTTTATGAATTAATCTACACATATGATTATGATTGTTTTAGAAATTAACACATGTGACAAGTGATTATGCAGATTCAATTCAATTATTATTTTGTGAAAGTTTTTTTTTCTGACTACCATTTTTCAAGAAAAAGCTGAAAATAAAAGACAAAATATGGATTGAAAAATAAACTTTTATTAATGATCTTAAATTTCAAAACAAACAGATTTTGCCCATACAACATCACTTTCACCTTGGGCAGAGTGAAAGGATTATTATTAGAAAATTTAAACAAGCTAAAGTGAATTACTTCGACACATGAATGCAAGAGGGGATGTCACAACACTCCAATTATAAACTCTGGTTCCATGTTTCACAAAGTTGGGCATTCCCTGCTCTGGTCCATCTTCAACAATGGCATTGACTCCTGGAACAGTAGGATCAAGATAACCAACACTCCGAAAAACATCTGGATCACATTCTGTCTTCAGAGTTTCTTTAGATCGCTCTTCATGCTTAGCTATTCCTTCGTAAACAATAATCTCATCCTTCGCATCAGAAGGTTCCAAAGAAGCACACAACATCTCAACATTCTTCTTTCTATCAGCAAGAACAATTATTGCCCCCTCTTCAAATAAACCCAAATGCATCTGAAGCAACTCGATTTTCAAAAATCATTTTAATTTTCGAAAACTAGTGAAATCGCCACCTAATTTTATTTGTTCCAAAAGGAACGGGAAAATATAGATAAAACCCCATAGATGCGGATAAGGCGGTCTACGATCAAAAATATGGAATCGGGAGTCGGTTATGTAAGAGGAAGATATTAGCACCTCTTACATCCATCGTACTCGATGGGACCCGTTTAATTCTATGTGTGTGTATATTCACTAATCTCTAAGTTATAATCGGAAGAAAAGAAAGAAACGGAATTTGTTTATTATTATTTTGAGTTTGGCACGGTTTCAGAACCGTGTGCCTACGTATTCCCTTGTGCAATGGGAAAGTCAAAACTCCGTAGTTCCTCTCAAAAAGGTTTTAATTGGTTGTGTTGATTTTATAAGAAAAATCATGCATTAGACATTTCAAATGCTTGAACTTGGACCTGTTTAGTTTGTTTGAAAAGCTTAAGTCCTCGTTCGTGTTTGAAATGACTATTACACACTCTTTGTCCGAAAAGAGTTTGATGATCGCATATGAGCGATAAAAGAGTTTGAGTGAGTTGAGTTATTTTTTATGTGGGAGACGAGTATTGGACCATAAGCGTTCAACGGCTAACGCCCCAATTACTTGGATGAGTGGACAGAAACATCCTAATCATCTTTTTCTACCCAAAAGTTTGTTAAGAAAAGGTGAGGTGAAACAAGGTTCACGTTAATTAAATTTGATTAAGACACCAAACATACGGTCGAGGGTCGATACTGGACTGACTACCATATGCTTGGGAGGAGGGAGAAATAGAATATTTATTTGTGAAAGTATTTTTGAAAAGAAACTCGACGTTGGATCGAGGTTTAGAACTTTAATTATGAAAGCATTCTGAGATACGTGCTGAGATGAAATGTGGAATCGGGTTATGATTAATCAAGTATGTGGACTTAATTAATCTCGTGAGGATAGGTGCTCTTATCCCCAACCATGAGACCCTGGTGCATGGAAAATTGGTATATAGACCAATGTTATTTTCGGGTTATGATTGATTAAAGCAACAAGGGCTTTAATCAATCTCGTGAGGATGACCATGCCCATCCCCCACTATGAGACCCTTCGAGAAATCGACATATGAGCCAATCAAAGCGGAATCGGATTGATTTTAATTTTAATTTGTGTGTAGAGTGTACAATGGTGAATAAATACTGAATGAGTAAATAAACAGACAAATATCACACAATACAATCGGAAATATAAATAATTATTAGAAATGATTTTTTCTGTTTGATGAAAAATCGACTAATAGTTTAATCGATAAATCATCAAATAAAAACTATCAGAGCCAATTACTATTTAGTACATCGCAACAAATAAATTATTCGCATAAAAAATAAATAAATTGAAAAGATGAAAGTTTAGAGTTAGCCTGTATTGCAGTGATTCTGGGAGGTGCGAAAAGAAATCCATCTGATCCTTGTACGATTGGTCAGCAAAAAAATCTTAACACGTGCTAGCGATCTAGATGCGTCGAATCTTTCTCCAAAATGCACCAACGACCAAGGTAGTATAATATTTGCCAAAACATATATATATATATATATATATATATATATATATATATATATATATATATATATATATATATATATATATATGTGCATCTTTATATATATTTTTAAAATAATTAAATATTTTATTAAAAAGAAAGTAAATAAAAATAAAAGAAAAAAAATGAATTAATTAAGAAAACAAGGTGGTGACACTTGTCACCACCAGATTAAACATAAAAAACTAAATTGTTTTTATTTTTATTTTTAAAATGGATTTAAAATAAAAATAAAATAAAAGAAAGAGATTACCCAAAATGGGCAAAAACACAATTTGTCTCTCTCGCTCGTGTTCTCACGCATTCATCTTCTTCTTCTCATCGTTTCCAAATGGAACCCTATCCCTCTCTCACGACCTTCATGCTCTCTGGTTCTCTCACTCCCGCGATTCTCACGCATTCTCATCCCTCACTCTGTTCACAGTGATTTCTGGTGAAACAACCGCTAGTCCTCCAAACTATCGAATAAGCTTTATAGTTGTTATTCAATTTCTCTGGTAACTTGCAGGATCGACTAGATTGATCCTATGGGGTATTGGTCGTTTGGATAGAATTAATAACAAAATAAGTGTTCATGTTTAAGACTTGTATTTAAAGTGTTTTATATATATATATCCAAAGTATTTCGATCACAATGCTAAATAACTTAATGACATGATCAAGCTAAATAACATAAAACTGATTTGAACAAGTAAACGCATAAGGGTTCGATTTGCAAAGAAATGTATAAATGCAGGAAAACGTAAATGGTTTTCAAAGGTAAAAGACTTTTAATATAAAAGCATGAATATAAAAGCATGAAATGTAAAAGACAAGAATGTAAAAGATTTTTTGGAAAGTAAGAACGTTAATGTAAAGAGTTTCAGAAAAGTAAAGGACTTCGAAATAGAAGAAAAACGTTTAAATGCAAGGAAAAGTTAAATGACTTTGAATGTAAAGAATTTAAAAGACATTGATGCAAGATAAAGGATAAACTGGAAAGATAAAGATGCTTTACTGAATAATAAAGGTTTTGGTGCAATCATACGTACATCATTCGAGCATTTGTTTCCCTAGCCATGTGGTATTTTGAATGTTTACTGAATTTTTGTACAATAGATATGACACACGAAATCCTAACACTAAGACTTCTATTTATACTACTTCGACCATAACGGTCTGACTTATGAGATCTTGCCACGTTCAGAACATGCAGGATACTGTGCTTTACTAGCTTCCACGCGTCTTCGAACCGTCTCCAGCGCATATATTCTAACTTCCAATTATCCTGCTCGCGTTTGAATTTCAAATGCTTTGGCCACTTTGTTTCAAACTCACTTCTCAGATACAATCCTACTACCACTTCGAAGCTTCCTTTATATGTATCATCACAATTGTCGTTCGAAGCTCCAAGTTTCAGTACGTCCGTTCGAAGAGCCAATTCTTTCATTCCGAACTGTGACATTCACTTTGTTCCAACGAACACTGATATCATTTCGTTTCGAGCTCAATGATTCCATTTCGAATCATAGATATCAAAATCTCCAGCCAACAAAATGCCCCTTTAAAATATGTATTTGAATCTCTTTAGAAATACTTATTTTAAACATATCCAAGATTTTGATGTGACCTTGAGCAATCATGACACTGTATATGATTTCCACTACGTCAGTCACGACGGCTCTTGGGTTTCCGAACCGCTTCAAAACAGTTGCCACAGTATGGTGCGGTTATTAAAGACAATGATTATCTTTAATCACGCTTGTTACCAATGTTCATTTTACGCCACCTCATTCCGTATCCAACCCACGACCTCCACGTATCTGGGCTTTAGTTGATGAGTGCTTCAACTTCCTTACTATAAAACTAAACAGCTTTAGTTTTTTACTCTTTTTCCACACTCTGAACTCTTTTCTTCTTCTCTTCTCGTTAAAAAAAAACCTAAAAGCTCTTAACAATTTCCAGAAATGTCTTCAACAACATCCCAGATGAAAAAGATTTCCAAGAAGAAAAACAAGAACGCTGGAACGATCATGGAAAGCAAAGTCGGTATTCACGAAGGTCAATCTGTGCTTATACCCCAAGGAATCTCCAAAGAACAAGAACTCCTATACTCTTCCCAGGTATTAATCCCAACCAATGCTGCTGGAAAGAGGTTTGCCCTAATGGGCCCTCTTACAGTCTTTGAAATCCTGAAAGATGCTAGAACAATATTCCTTGTTTGCTATGATTTTAAACCATTGTTTAATAAGATGGACACCCCTAGGCTAGGAACCCAGAATGCGGATGAATCCTCTGCTTCAAAAAACATAGAAACCCCTGATGTCCCCCCGAAAGACCCTTTCATTTTGGATTACGTTAAAAGCAATTTCAAGCCGTTTCGATCTTGCCCTACCCCTGATGTAGCTTACCAAAACTGGTTTGCTAAGGTAGAGGCTAAGAAATCCCATCAGTGGGAAGAGCTAGGAATCTACAATCTAATCAAGTTGTCGAAACCAGGCTTCACCTACAGCCATCCCTTATTATTTGCGTCTTTGTACTTTTGGGATAGTACCTATAATACCTTTCACCTTCCTGGAGGAATGATCACACCCACATTCTTCGATATAGCAGCTATCACAGGATTATCACCAGTAGGGGAGACATATATCCCTGACTCTGAAGAACATTCAAGCATCATTGACTTCGATGTCAAGTTAGCCAGCTTCTCAAAATTTATCAGTCATTATCACACTGAAGGTAATAGTGTATCGGATGTAGAGCATATTGCCTTCCTCACCCTTTGGTTATCGAGATATGTGTTTTGCAGTAGGTCACTCCAAGTAGCCAGTAGGTTTATTCCTCTAGCTAGAGATCTACATGAAAATAGGAGAATTTTTTTGAGTGAGCTCTTACTCGTTGATCTCTATGAAAGTTTGAGATCAGCTGTTTCGAGTCTGAAATCTCACACTCCCAAGAACATCTTGCTAGTTGGTCCGTTCTGGTTACTCCAACTATGGCTTAATGCCATGTTTGAATCCTCCTTATCCACCGTTGATACCATTGTTGAGCAAGATCCAGAGGTAGCGGATCGAAATGTTGAAGGCACAAGGTTGAGGAGACTGACTCCAAATGATGATAAGGCTGATTTCCAAGTTCTATTTTCACAATACATCATGATCTTCTCCAAAAGGCATACATTTGAGGAGACCATGGCACCTTTTGCTTCGAGGACTCATGGACCGTCATGGTTCACCATGTCCCTTTCGGAGGCTGCTAAGAGTAAAGAAATCCAAGATATCTGGAAAGCTTTGTTGCTCCCAAGACTAATCTCCTCAAGAATCACTCCAACCAAGAACCAAATCCTTCTGTTTGCCTACCTACCCAATTTCGTTTCAAGACAATTCAGTTTATGTCAGTTAATTCCTGAACCCCTTTTTCAAACCCAAAGCGCTATTACCTCCGGTCGAACTTTCAAGGCCAGAGAAGCTAAACTGCAGCAGGAACAATATCAAGAGTTTGCCCAGTTCGAATTAATTTCTTTTGAACCAACCCATTTTTCATCAAAGGGTTTTCTGGATTGGTGGACTAAATTCTACCAGTCTTATATGTTTGATACTCTCACCATCCAAAAGAAACTAACCGCTGCGTTCGATGTGCAGGTACACAAAAAGAAAGGTATGTTCACTCATGCTCAAGAGATTAAAGCTTTTCAGAATTACTTCGAAGCTACTTATGATCCCACGCGCTTGCAAACCACTGTATATCGAGCGTCCCAAACCTTGAAGGAAAAATTCAAAGGAAAAGTCTCTAAGTTCAGACTTCCTTCAGGGTTGTCACCTGAGGATAGGTATAGGTTGGCACTCGAAATGCATCCACCTAAGTTTCCCAAACTACCTACCTCAGAACTGGCTCTGGCTTGGTTTCCCCCATACCCTTGGTGGTTAACTTGCAAAGAGATGTTCAAGTATCAATCTCAAAAGAAACTAAAGCCATCTGAGGGTGACATGGGCTCGACCTTGGCTCCATAATTTCCAGGCATCTTCGCTATGACCTTTCGCCATGTCGATTCTTTCGAATGAAGGCGAGTCGAATGCTTGGGAAATCCCCAAATAATTCTTACTTTCTTTATTTTAACATTTCGTCTTAATTGTTTCGATTTTCAGCCATCAGAATAAAGACTGTTGCGTCGAAGACCAAGGAAGGAAGTAGTTCCCAACCAACTATCGAAACTGGTGACAATGTGCCCCAGAAAATTCCAACAATTACTCCTGAGACAACAACAACAACGACAACAACAACAACCATCGCTCCAACTCCAACAATTTCTCCAACTCCAACAATTGCTCCGACTCCAAAGGTAATCAGTTTATTTTGGTTTTTCGAATGGACTTGAATTTATGATTGAAGTCTAACTTATGTTTGCACCTTTTCAGACTAATAAACTCCCACCAACCACTCCAAAGAAGCGAAAGCCTAGTACCACTGGGAAAGGTCCCAAGGTTGGGGGAAGTTCACCAATGGCTTCGAAGAAGAAGCAGAAGAAAGATGTTTCAACGGACACTAACGTCTCTGAACTCGATTCCAGGGATGTTGCTCCCTTACCAAAATCCAAAAATCCACCTTCGACCTCCAACGTAATGTTGGAACATATAGACAGCAATATCTCTTCAGACAATCCAGATCCATTGATTGAGGGCGGTTAAGCAAGATGATCAAGGCACCTCATCTCAAGGAAACAACACTTGGAAGTGCCTCAGAGACTTCTCATCCAAAATCTCCTCTCAAGATTCCTAGTGAAGTCGAAGAGGAGGCTTGCCCTTCTCGAAGATTCTAGTGAGGAAGGATTTCGAGGCCAAAGTCCCAGTCAGCCAAGAAGTGATGGGATTCAAGTGGAGTTGGGATAAAGATGATGATGAGGAAAATAATGAAGGTGATGGTGTTCCTACCAATGAGCCAATGGAAGTCGAAATGGATGTTACTCCATTGCGCATGGAACTTCCTGAGTCTTCCCAAGGTCAAACAGCTGAAGAGGAGTTAGCCCTCTTGAGACGAAATGACCCTATTGGGTATATGAAGGCTAAACTAGCTCAGAGAGATACTCCTCTTCCTAAGGCTGGTGCTGGTTCGACTACTGATTCAACGCCTTTTGATGATAGGATTGTACTTCTTCACAAGATTAGGAAGACAATCCTTGATTTGGATCTATTCGAAGTACTCAAGAGAGATAGTACAACCTGCTTTATTATGAAGGGACTTCTTAATCAAGTCGACCTCCTGTTGTTCCGAAGTTAGCACCATTCTATTCGAACTTCAATCTTTGATAGACAATGTGACTGGGTGTTTCCTCCAAGATGAATCTGCTACCAATAAGGTTCAAGAGAAGCGATCTGCAATGGACGCTGATGCTTCGAAGCTTTCTAAAGAAGTTGAAGAGCACGCCATGCATATCAAGCAAGCTAAAGCTGATTATGAGCTTCGAGCTCAATCCATTCTTCTGGGAGAAAGCAGTTCAAGAACTTCAAAATAAAATTAAGGAGGCCCAACAGGTGGCATATGAAACCAACACTTTTGGCAATCGATTCAAGAGCTCCTTAATAAAGGACTTGCGAGCAGGCAGCTGAGCAATTTAAGGGTGAAGTCGCTATTCTAGAAGGAGCCAAGCGCTTCACTCAACAAAGGCTTGAGTCTTATCGGAGTATTTTCGATCGATTAAGGAACAACACTCATTTCTAAAGATTGTCTGTTTATTTTGCTTGGAATATTAATTTGACTTTAATCTATAATACCCAAACAATGCCATTTTGGCAATTTTAATTTACCATTTTGGCATATCTTCACTATGTTTCGATTACGCTATTATTATTCGAATCTCCTGCAGACGTGGCTTATATTTCTTTAAATATTTCCCATTAACCCTTAAGACTCGTTTATTATCATTTACTTCTTCAATCTCATATGCATTGTTTGAAAATATTTTTACTATTCGAAAAGGTCCTTCCCAATGAGGTGACCACTTACCTAATGCTTTATTCTTCTTGTCCATGGGCAATATAACTTTCCAAACTAAGTCATTAGTACTGAATGTTTTACCTTTCACCCTTTTGTTATATGCCCTGGATACTCTTTCCTTTTGCCTCATCAGAATTTCCAATGCATGCAATCTAACTTCATCTAGCTCAACTAACTCATTCATCATCATTTCCCAATATAACGAAGATGGGATCTCATTTTGTCTTTGAATTCGAACTGATTGTAGATGAAGTTCTACTGGTAAGACTGCATCATGACCAAATGTTAGTTGCAAATGTGTGGTGTTAGTAGCTTCTTTAGGAGATGTTCTACAGGCCCATAGTATTTGGTCTAAAGTCTTATGCCAATTTCTTGGTTTTTTACCAACATGTTTCTTTATCAAACCTATTATTACTTTATTGGCTGCTTCGACCTGACCATTTGCTTGAGCATAGTATGGTGTTGATGTTAGCAATTTAAACCCCATTTCTTGGGCAAATTCTTGCATCTTTTTACCGGTAAACACAGAACCTTGGTCTGTGGTGATGCTCTCTGGCAATCCGAACCTATAGATAATTTGTTTCTGGATGAATTCAATAATAGCCTCTTGATCTACAGCTATTAACGGTATTGCTTCGATCCACTTGGTAAAGTAGTCTATTCCCACCAAGATATATTTCTGACCTTTAGATGAAGTAGGATTGATCTCTCCTATTAAATCTAATGACCATCCTCTAAAGGGCCATGGTTTAATGATCGAATGCAACTCACTTGCAGGAGCATGTTGAATCCCTGCATGTTTCTAGCATTCTTCACACCCTTTAGCAAAATCTATGCAATCTTTGAGCATACTGGGCCAATACATCCCATATCAAAATAGCAACCATTTCATTTTATGGCCTGCTTGATGTGCCCCACATGCCCCATTGTGGACTTCTGATAATGCTAAATATGCCTCACTTTCTCCTAAGCATTTAAGTAATACGCCTTCTTGGGTCTTTTTAAACAATTCATTTCCCATAAGGACATATGATAATGCTCTATATTTTAATTTTCTGTCAACATTTAATGTTGGATTTTCTAAGTATGCTATTAATGGACTTCGCCAATCGGTATCTGATAAGGTATTTATGGCTAATACTTCGAATCCATCTTTATCACCACAACCTAATTTAATATTTTTCTAAATCTGATGGTATGAGTCTAGTAGCCATAACCCTACCTCTTATTTCGACCAAATCCTCAAAGTTTTTGGCAGAAACTTTATACCCTGAAGCCAATTGTGCTAAGTCATTTGCTTCTTGATTTTCTATTCTGGGTATATGTTGAATATCCATGTATTCGAATTTCTTGAGTAGCCTATTAACTATGACAAAGTATGTCATCAGACTTTCCTTGATGCATTTATATTCCTTTGTTATCTGTTTGACCACTAACTCTGAATCACCTTTAATTTTGACTCTGGTTGCCCCCGTTTCCAACAAAGCTTCAAGTCCAACAATGAGCGCTTCGTATTCAGCTTCGTTGTTCGAGCAACGAGGACCATCTAACTTATACTTGAATTTTGTTGGAATTCCTTTAGGAGAAATTATGAGAACTCCAACACCACTGCCCTCCTTATGGGTCGAACCATCAAAGTATAATTTCCAAGGTTGCATTTCAACGTAACCCATGACAGGCTTTTCGACCAGTGAATAGTCCACAATGAAATCAAAAATTACTTGACCTTTCACAGCTCTTAAAGGCATGAAAGTCAACGAATATTCTGTCAAGGCCAAAGCCCATTTACAAACTCTGCTATGCATTATTGGTTTCGAGAGAGCATGTGTTTGATAACATCGAAATGAGATGAAACATACACATCAACAGGCTTTATATAATACTTAAGTTTCATACAAGAAAAGTATAAACAAAGACACAACTTTTCTATATTACTATATCTAGTTTCTGCATCATTCAATACCCTACTTAAATAATATATGGCTCTTTCGATGCCATTACTATCTTCTTGTGCTAACATACTACCTATAGTAAATTCAGAAGCAGATATGTACAATCTCATGGGCTTTCCCCATGAAGGTGGAGACAAGATAGGAGGCTGAGAAAGATATCCTTTAATCTTGTCAAAGGCCTCCTGATGTGCTTCGTTCCACTCGAAGGCTTGGCCTTGCTTTAAGCGAAGTAGTGGAGAGAAAGCTTGAGTCCTTCCACTTAGATTCGAAATGAATCTTCTGAGAAAGTTAATCTTCCCCAGCAGAGATTGCAGCTCCCTTTTCGATGTGGGTGCTTTTGTCTCCATGATGGCTTTGGTCTTATTCTGGTTGATTTCGATTCCTTTTTTATGAACCACAAAGCCAAAGAAATCTCCAGCCTGCACAAAAAATGCACATTTAAGGGGGTTCATTTTTAAGCCATGTTTTCTCATTCTTTCGAATGATTGGCTCAAATGATGCAAATGGGTTTCTGCAGATATAGATTTGATGACTATATCATCAATATACACCTGCATAAATGTCTCAATAAAATCATGGAAAATGGAATTCATTGCTCTTTGGTAAGTTGCCCCAACATTTTTTAAACCAAAAGGCATCACTACCCATTCATAGGTGCCTAAGGCTCCTGGGCAACGAAATGCTGTCTTAGCAACATCTTCTTCAACAATGAAAATCTGATTATAACCAGAATATCCATCTAGCATACTTAGGTATTCGAATCCTGCAGAGTCTATTAACATTTCTGCCACAGGCATAGAGTATTGATCTTTGGGGTTTGCGGTATTTAAATCCCTAAAGTCTATGCATATTCTCAGAGAACCATTTTCTTAATAATGGTACTATATTTGCTAACCATTCGACATACCTTGTGGTTACGATGAATTTGCAACGCAGCAACCTTTCGACCTCAGCTTTGATCTTTGCGAGCACTGCTGGCGCGAATCTTCTGGGAGTTTGCTTGATGGGCTTCTTGCCATCCTTAATTGGAAGTTTGTGCTCCACTAACTCTCTCTTCAAACCAGGCATTTCGTCATAGTCCTGCAAAGCAATCTTTGTTTTCTTGAGGACTTGATCACCTTTGCTTGAAGCTTGGGTGAGTTTTGTGCTTATGTAGGTTATTCTCTTTGTGTTGTCGTCCCAAATTCACCTCTTGAGCGGATCCTGTGCTAACATTTTGGCTTTGAGTTTGTAGGATCTTTCTGAAGCCCAAGGGTTACATGTCGTACATGGCATCGAGCCTTTGATCTATTTCGTTTTCTTCATAGGGTGAATCTTTCGAACCATTCCTTTCATTTCATTTACTTCAACTATATTATCTATTTCAGCCTCAGAAGCTGCTTTCCATTCATTCTCAGCCATATAGGCCGAAATCCTTTCCAAGAAGGAGGACTCAGTCATGAGCAGGATTGTCGAACTCCCAGCCTGGTGGCCGTCTTTGCGAAGTGCCTTCGAGTCCTTCGTCCCCCTTAATTATTTTTCTGTCCCAGTACATGCCATCATGGCGAAGGGTCATATAGTAGTGTGCATGCTTTGTTTCATTCATTTCGTCACTTGGGGTACAAGGGGCTATTCGTGCCAGGTACTTGTCATAATTCCTTTTGTTGACCAAATTGACCGTTGTCATAAAGTAACTCTGGTCCGCTTCGATATTCTCCACTATACCATCTTCTCTCTATAAAACTAACCTCTGGTGCATTGACGAAGGAACTGCCCCTACGCCATGGATCCACTCTCTTCCCAGCAGCAAGTTATAATTGGCCTTGGCTTCGATCACCATGAACATGGTGGGCCTGCTTCGATCCGACGGTTAAATCCACTTGCCAACGTTTGACCTCGTTCCCTTCATAATTGGATAGGACCATGTTGTGTGGTTTGACATCACCCTCTTGAATTCCTAACTTTTTCAGCATGAATTGAGGCATTAAATTAACTGCAGCGCCTCCATCCACTAAGACCTTGTTCACACCATGGGTTCCTGCCTTTGCTCGAATGAACAATGGCTTCAAATGATTCTTTATTGCTGGCTCTGGATGTTTGAAGAATGCGTTCTGCTCTTCGACCGCGCCGTTATCCATTACATAGTAGCAAACTGGTATGTGTTTCATCAAATCTATGGTATCCTCTTCCTCATGCTCTTCGATTTGGTCTCCTGTCCAAACTCAGAAGGTAGTACAGATACCACATTGCAGTTTAAATTGAGTGAGGACTCCCCCTCTGATTCGAAGTTATCTGTCAGCATGTCCTCGTCTTCTTCTGGACTTGGAGTGTACTCTTTCGATTCATCTGGTTGTGTTTCAGAGAAAATTCTCCTACTCACTGGAGGTTTATCTTCAGGTTGATTGTTTGCTGTTATTGGCTTGTTGGTGCTTGACACTTCTTTGTTGTTGGTCGAAGCTGCTCCTTTGTCTGCCAAGGCTTCTCTTTCAGCCTTTCGAATTCGTTGTTGCCTTCGCCATTGGGATCTTAACATAGGATTCTTACCTTTGTAGTTTTCTAGTCTCAATTCCTCCCTCTTTGCAGTGTTGAATTGCCTCATATATACCATGGCGTGACGTGCATTTCGTTCGTTACCTTTCCATTTATCCTTCCCCCTATTGGTTTTGACTTGCAGCCACTTATCTGTTGGTACTTGGGGATTTTGAGCGTCACCCTTGAGCACCTTTTGGGTAGGGCTATCGGGCTTCGTTTTGTATGATTACCCTCGAAGTGTTGACTTATCGACCAACCTCCTTGTGATTCCGGCATGGGCGAAGGAATAGTTTGAATGCTCCGGTATTCGGTCATATCTCTTGAGCACCTTGGGAAAATCGGCACTTGGTTGCCCTTTGTGACAATGAACTCTGAACTCCAACAAACTCTCCCGACTCTAGGGTAGCATCCGAATAATTGGTTGTCTTGGTGCCAATTGACTCGGTTCGAGCCCTTTGTTTCCTCTTGAAATCTGAGCAATCCTCGTTGCGGATGATCTTGCATCGGGACATAGCATCATTTCACATTTCCTTGTGGCCTGACATGAGATAATCTTTGGTTGGTATCTGTGACATAGCCATCCTCCATTTTGTATTTTTCTTTTCAAGATATCTTTCCATCTCCTGCATCTCGAGCGGGGTCTCTCCATATCCACCATATTGACATCAACATCTTCCTTTTTCGTCATCATCTCCCATCACGATGGTTTGACATCTTCGATTCGAATCTTGAACTCTGGCGTAGTACTTTACGGTAATCAAATTTTCCTTTGGGTTCCCTAAGGTATCCGGACTTTCTTTTGAGGAATGCTACCATCTCCATCTTCCCTTTTGTATCATCATCTCCCCATCTGTGGGCTTGACATCTTGATTGGGATCTTGAACTCTCGGAGCGGAATATTTTACGGATAGTCAAACTTCCCAGGTTCTCCCAAGGTGTCCCGATTTCTTTTGGGGATCTTTGGTTTCGTGATCTTACTCTCTCAATTTTAGCCTTAGGCCTTGATTGGCTGTGTCAAATTTTGCTTCGGTCTTCCGGCCTCGTGCTGGATCTCTTTCGAAACACCGGATGGCATTGTTTCGGTCGAAGCCTCTAGTTGTTTGTGGACGTCCTCAGTGACTCCATTGTTGACTTCGACTAACACCCAGCTTTCACTTTCAGCGCTTTCTTCTCCCAATGGAGTGGCCTCTTGGTCCGCTTCCACCATATTGATTTCTCCAATGCACGAAGGCTCGGAGTAGTTGGTGTCTGCCACATCTAGAGGGTCTTCATCTACTTTCATTTTTGGTTTGTCAGCAAATTTCAATCTGTCATCCTTAATTGCGTTTTGAATCAAATCCCTGAAAAGAAAACACTGTGAGGTTTTGTGGCCTAGAAAACTATGATATTTACAAAACCCTCTTTTCTTTCTTTGATCTAGAGGAGGTATTTTGACATTTGATGGCACAATTAACTGGCCATCTTTGACAAGCAAATCGAAAATCTCATCACACTTTGTCACATCGAAGGTATATACCTTCTTTGGGAATTTATCACTTTTCTCATTTTCAACAATTTCTTTCCCTTTTGTGGGAACTAATAGTTTACAAGAGTAAGGTGGAGCCTGTTTTAATTAATGAGATCTATTTCGACCTCTTGAATTCGGATAGTCTTGACTTCCTCGGTTTCGACATAGGAAATTCTTTCTTTCTTATTACTTTTGAAAGCCAGCCTTTTCGGCCTTTAATCTTTCGACTTGTCGAACCCTATCTGCTAACTGAGCCATATCCCTCAAGTATTGTGTGTCTAATTTATTTCGAATAGAATAGTCAGGCCACCGGTGACCATTCGACTAACTCATGTTCAGGAACTCTTGTGAAACATCTAGATTTCAAGAGTCTAAACCTATTTAAGTACTCATCTATGGGTTCATAAACTTCCTCTTAACACTTGCTAGTTCCTTTAGACTTATCTTGGATTGTCCATATAGAATTGTTCATGGAATAACCTCTCCAAGAGGGTCCGGTGTCTATTGATCCGGAGGCAAAGTGGTAAACCATGTGCAAGCATTTTAGTGAGGAACTCGGGAAATATTTAATCCTAAGGTTCTCATTATTTGCTATGTCTCACTGCGGTCGGATACGGCTATGTGTTCATTGTTGATTCATTGGTATCTCCAGAAACTTTGTAAACTTAGGGATCTTGTATCCCTTGGCAAATCGATATGCATTACATAATCTGCTATAGAAGAGGCATAATTTGGCCTTCTAATCCACAATAATACCGTTTTGGGCCATAATCCTCTATCATGGTGGTTAGGTTATTTTACGCCAAGATATTGTCATTTGAATTCTATGGACAATCTGCATCAGCATCTTGGTTTCGACCCACCATGACAACTCCTCTAGGTTGTTCTTCTCGAAACACTGGGGCTTCTAATATTTCGACCCTTGCCCCTGGTTCCATCATTCCCCTTTGTGGTTCCTCTTGAATCACTGGGGCATCTAATCTTTCGACCCTTGCTAGTGGTTCTATCAATCTCCTTTGTGGTTCTTCTCGAATCACTGGGGCATCTACCCTTTGTGCCCTTGCCCCCAAATTAACCCCTCTCGGTGGCCTATAAGGTGGGTCATCAACTTGTTCGATGATAGGTATGTTCGCTCGAACGGTTCACGGTTACGCCTCGCCTCTCTAGCGGGCGAAAATCTGCTATTCGACTCATATTATCTGTGTTTTCTCTGTTTGTCACAGTTACATTTTGTACTATTGGGGCAAAGATTTCTTGCATAGTTTGCGCTAACACTCCTATCATGTTATGGTTACTATCATCCATTAACTGCCTAAAAGCTATCTGATTTTCTGTGATTAGGATAGGCAATGCACTATAACCTCTGACCCTTGGTTATTTGTCATGAATTGATTAGCCCCGAACCGGACCCTAATTGTGGTGGCGTATTGATCGAAGTTTGTAAACTGCCATAAAAGCGTTGGCATCCCATAAGGGATTTGGGTCTATTACTATCAGCTGGGTGGTCTAGTTGATGGTGGGGTAGCGAAATGGGTTTGTACCCACTTTGTGGGACGATCCCCAAGATAACGATGGTCCCTATTTCCTAGGGTCGAATTGTTTGTTGACATGCCACTTGTTCCGTTCGTGGCCATATTACTAGTCAAAGATGCAACTGACTGTGCATTCGAAGGGATCGCGCTGGACGTTCCCGTCGAAATAGACGCATTAGTGCTTGTTCCATGTGGGGCGTTTTGTTCCCCTTGTTGATTGTTTGGATTAGACATCCTATTATTTCATTTTTTTTCTGGGTAAGGGTTGGTTACTATTAGTTATTCTACCACTCCTAAGGTTCATATACCAACGAACTTCGTTTACTCAGAAAGAACTTTTATAATAATTATGTCTTATAATCCTTATTTTATTTTAATTTGTAATGACCAATGATTGTCCCACTGGGCGTGCCAATTTGTTCACAGTGATTTCTGGTGAAACAACCGCTAGTCCTCCAAACTATCGAATAAGCTTTATAATTGTTATTCAATTCCTCTGGTAACTTGCAGGATCGACTATATTGATCCTATGGGGTATTGGTTGTTTGGATAGAATTAATAACAAAATAAGTGTTCATGTTTAAGACTTGTATTTAAAGTGTTTTATATATATCCAAAGTATTTCGATCACAATGCTAAATAACTTAATGACATGATCAAGCAAAATAACATAAAACTGATTTGAACAAGTAAACGCATAAGGGTTCGATTTGCAAAGAAATGTATAAATGCAGGAAAACGTAAATGGTTTTCAAAGGTAAAAGACTTTTAATATAAAAGCATGAATATAAAAGCATGAAATGTAAAAGATAAGAATGTAAAAGATTTTCTGGAAAGTAAGAACGTTAATGTAAAGAGTTTCAGAAAAGTAAAGGACTTCGAAATAGAAGAAAAACGTTTAAATGCAAGGAAAAGTTAAATGACTTTGAATGTAAAGAATTTAAAAGACATTGATGCAAGATAAAGGATAAACTGGAAAGATGAAGATGCTTTATTGAATAATAAAGGTTTTGGTGCAATCATACGTACATCATTCGAGCATTCGTTTCCCTAGCCATGTGGTATTTTGAATGTTTACTGAATTTTTGTACAATTGATATGACACACGAAATCTTAACACTAAGACTTCTATTTATACTACTTCGACCATAACGGTCTGACTTATGAGATCTTGCCACGTTCAGAACATGCAGGATATTGTGCTTTACTAGCTTCCACGCGTCTTCGAACAGTCTCCAGCGCATATATTCTAACTTCCAATTATCCCGCTCACGTTTGAATTTCAAATGCTTTGGCCACTTCGTTTCGAACTCACTTCTCAGATACAATCCTACTACCACTTCGAAGCTTCCTTTATATGTATCATCACAATTGTCGTTCGAAGCTCCAAGTTTCAGTACGTCCGTTCGAAGAGCCAATTCTTTCATTCCGAACTGTGACATTCACTTTGTTCCAACGAACACTGATATCATTTCGTTTCGAGCTCAATGATTCCATTTCGAATCATAGATATCAAAATCTTCAGCCAACACACTCATGGTCTCTCTGTTCTCTCTCTCGAAACTGAAATGGCCACGTCGGAAATCGCCCCATGGTGGTTCCGGCGGCGACGTGACCCCTAACCTCCGTGTTTCTGTGTTTTTGCGTATTCCTGACTCTTGCTAATTGGATGTTCATGTTATTTTTGCAGATACGTAACAAAATTTTGGGCGAAATCCAAAGGGGGTTTTTGAAAACCCTAGACCTCTGAGGCGATTCCGGCGATGGTGAGGGTACCTGAGCCTTGGAGATGCGTCGATGGTGAAGGATTGCTTCTGAATTCGTCCCGGGGAGACTGTTCCAAACTCCTCTTTTCTTTCTCTGGTCGGAATTTGGTTTCTGAAAACTTAACTCTGAAGGTGTTCTGGGGGAAAATGATGATAGGATATTTGCTTGTGTTTTCTGTGTTTACGATTTTCTGGGTTTGTTTCTTTTGGAACCTCAAACTGTGAACAGATATTACACTTGTGCTTTGCTTTTTTTTGGTTTTTTTTAATAGAATAGATACTAGGTTTGATCTTTGCTATGGTTTAGAATATATGCCATTTGGTTTAGTTGTCTGGTTGGTGTATTTGCTGGTTGTTACAATTGGAACTGAGGTTGGATTTTCTATGATTTCTTCTCCTTTGGGTTGGTCTTGAAACATATGGTGTTTATATTTTTTTGCTGGGGTTTGAAACTGTGAAGAACAGATTCTTGTGGTCTTGACTTATGGTATTTTTTGAGCAGATACTACATTTCCCTTTATCCCTGCTTGGTACTGTGTTTTTTCTTTTAAGAACAAATATTTTGCTTTTTCTTTCTGATTGGAACAAATCCCCATCTTGTCTCTTTTTTTGGTATTATATCTTGGAACAGATACTTGCTTGCCTTGGTCAATCTTCTGCACTGGATTTTCATCATTAGTGCTAGGTTTTACCCTTTTCACCTTAGGTGAAACAAAATCTTTGGAACCAAACCTTCTTCTTCTATGATACTGCTGCTATACATTTTGCTTGCATTGTTTGGCTTACTTCTTTTGGCTCTGCTATACCCCTGCTACTGCTTGCTTTTGTGTTATCCCTGCTGCTCTTTTGTGCTGGTATAGATAACCATGTCTTTGTCTCAATTGCTGCCCTGTTGCTTTTGTTTTGGGCTGACTTACTTTGCTTGCTGAGTTGGTTTGCTGCCTGCTGCCTGTTGGATTAATTTGTTGGCTTTTTTGAACTGTTGGATTAGGAATGATTGAACTGTTGGATTAATCTGTTGGTTTCTTGAACTGTTGGATTAGGAATGATTGAACTGTTGGATTAATCTGTTGGTTTCTTGAACTGTTGGATTAGGAATGATTGAACTGTTGGATTAATCTGTTGGTTTCTTGAGCTGTTGGATTCGGAATTATAACTATGATGAATAACTGAGTTTCGACTTTATTTGTGAACCGAATTAATTCGTGATTTGCAAATAGGCTCTTTTTTCACCGATGATTAATCTTGAACAAGATTATGAGGATTAGCATTCTAAAACCTGATTCCCGCCAGCAACTCCTAATGACGAGTTCGGAAAAGAACTGTTTTTCTTGATTTATGTTGATGCTCAATTATAATTACTAATCATGTTTTCTTTTGTTGTTTTTTCATGTAACGATGCGATGAAGACGGAGACAAAGAGGGCAGCCCGGATGTGAAGAATGGCTCGGAGGAAGACAACGATTTGCTCGAACCAAAAAATAAACTTTAGGAACTTGTAGCATTAGAATTAAGAAATCTTGTAACTTTTTAGCTTTGTAATTCACATTTGTACTTGAATTTCAATGAAATAATTTGTTTTTTTTTTCTTTTTAAAATTAAACTTGTAATTCTAAAACTTTGTGGGTCTTGAGATGAATGAATAGAAACTTGAATACCATTTGTATAGCCTTTCGATCGAATGAACATTTCACACAAAAAAGAAACGAAATCAATCCTAACTTGAGTAGCTTTGCTTGAAATGAATGAAACGAGTAACATATCCAATATGAATTGAATAACTACTTGTAACTATTTTTTTGCTAATGAGTTCAAACACCAAGAACGACATCTTTCCCTCCATTGAACTTAAATTCCCCAAGTAATAAATAATTCCTTTTAAAATTTAAATTCTAAAATAAATAATTATTTTTGAATTCAAATACCAAAAAAACAAATAATCCCTCTCGGACAAATAATTCCAAACAATTCCCTTTGAACCAATAATTCGAAACCGTTCCTCTTAAAAAAAAAATAATTCGAAACCTCTTGAATTTTGAATTATTCTCAAATTGAATCAGTAACAAAACCAAACCTTTCGTCGAGATCCAACACAATACTTTTCCATGAAAATTCTGAAGCCACAAAGAATGAACGTCTATGCTTGAAACAATGAGGTAAAACAAAGGGGAAATTTTAGGGTGCGACAGCATCAAAGTCTGGAGATCATCTCTTAAAGTAGCACAACCCCAAGGTTTCCCTTCATAATTAGGGCAACAACAATGACTAAAATCAATCAATCCCTTCTGAACCCACTTCTCATGTATCTACACATGAGTCACCGTGTTGAGTTCTTCAAGATCAGCTCGCTTGAGATATCTAGCATATGCTCTGGCAGGGATCATAACACCAACATCAACTATCACAAACTCATTAACAAATACAACCTCTTTGTTAGGTGGAACCTCATCTAAAGGATCAAAAGTATACACAATTGCATCTCCATCACTACATTCAAACTTCTCAACAGGGAGACACTCAGCAGCTGAAGCATATTCATCATCAGATTCATCAAATAATCTTTCAATCATATTGACGCTATTTTTGAAACCAAATCTGCGCACAACTAGGGTTGAGCAGACAAAGTCTCTCATAAACAGTCAACCCACAACTAGGGTTTTGTTTTTTCCAAGGAAAAAGTAATTTTTAATACCTCAAGTGGATGTCATGCCTCCTCATATGCTTAAAGTATCACCATATCAAGTTTCAAGCCTCATGGCCCAAGTTTGCTCAATCAATTGCTCAGATGGTTGAAAATCAGTTGTATTGGACAAAAAGTCAAATGTGGTCAACATACCGTCAAACTTCATCATTTTTGCTCAACATCAATATTTTGAGACCAAATTCATCATTTTATCAAGGTTTGATCATGATTCATCAATAAAACTCAAGAATTGATCAAAAGTCAAAAGTTGCTAAATTAGGATTTCTTAAGGGAAAGTCGACAGAACTTTGACCAAGCATAACTTTCACATACTTCATCAGAAATTTCTCAACCAAATCTCATTATGAATGGAATTCAATTCTCTACAACTTTGTCTCAAACAAGATTTTCCCGAAAATGCTTCATTTGAGAGATATGGGCCAAGACATTATAGAACATTTCAAAAGTCAACAAAAAGTCATCTTTTCTCAAATAAGTGTACATGAACATGGAAGCTTTAATGAAGATGAAACTAAAGAGAGATTTTATAGGATATCTTAAGCTTTCTGAAAATTCCAATATAACCTCAAAATGATGATAATTGAGCAAGATGTAGTTTGTGCAAGTTTGGCAATTTTGAAGAAGTGCATGAAGAGAAGTATTGAGCAAACTTAAATTTTTTCCAAATGGGCCTATGTTTTCATGATTTGAACTTGTTTATAACATGGTCCATGACTTCTAAGACCAGCTACACGCCATCCTATTATTTATTTCATTTATTTTTTAATTATTTTATTTAAATTCAATTTTAATTAAAATAAAATGCAAGGAAAGGTTTCAAGGCATGTGGGCTTGATTGCTGAGTTCCTTGAGGTTCAAGTGAGTCCAAAAAAGCTGGCAAAAGTGCATGGGATTGATTGGCATAATATTGAGCAAAAAAAGAAAGATTTGATGCAAATTGCCAATCAAATATTTTTCAATGAATACAATATATTTTCCTCTCAAGTTCTTGACCTAATTTGTCCCTCTATATATACACAACAATGTCGGCCACAAAGGACACAGATTGTTGCCTTAAGGACCCAAGAAAATTATTCAAAAAAATTATAAGTTTAGGGCAAACTCGAATCTTAATTTACAGCTATTATCAATCAATTTCAAGCATCCACTCATACTCCTGAGGCTTCCAGGAACCGATCCAAGCCTTTCCACCACCCCAAAGCATCCCAGAATCGTGCTATTCAACTGCACCGGTTTGGTAAAAGTTCTTGAAATTGATTTTAATTTTCCATGCATTGTTGACATGTTTGATGTGTTTGTTTATGTTCAGGATGTTTGTTAGAACATGTACAACGTATTACAGGTAAGCTTTGAGGCTTAAATCACGTTATGCCATAGTTAGGGCATGAAGAACTATGACCTTCGAACCCATTGGTATAAGGATTTTTAGGACAAATCAATGTCACCAATCGATTCGCAGGGGTCGATTTAAAGGGGGTAGGCTTAACCTTGTGCTTCGATTCTCTTTATTTTGCAGGTTTGAATTCTTAAGTGGTCGGAGAAGATGACCAGAGGGTTGACTTCGGCGTTGCCTGGCCGTTTGACCAAAACCCTAGGTGTGGCGTTCTACAATTGGTCCATTCAAATCAAAGGACCCCACATGCACGCGTTTTGAGTTTAGTTGGATTTTCTGAAATTGATTTTGCATATATATATATATATATATCATTGTATCTAAATACATGGATGTATCACCACCCCAATGGTTAAACATGTGCATGCTAGTCCTCTCACTTACTCAAGGCACGGGTTCGATCCCTGCCTTTTGCATTTTTTCACAATTTTTTGATTTTTACAGGTTCACACACATATACTTTTGGAGGCAGCGTTCTAACACCAATGGCGTGTGGCTGAGTGGTAAAGTTTTGTGCCAGTAACCCCAAGGTCACGAGTTCAACACCCTGGGAGGCCAAAACTAATTTTTACAACTTGTTTTCTTAACATTTTCTAATTTCTTTTGATTTTTCAACTTACTTTAATTCTTTTCATAAATATTTTTAACTATTATAAAAAACCGAAAAAAAAATTTTCTTTTTTATATTTAGGTCAATAGAATGTTAAATTAATTTTTGACACAAAAATATTTTATTTTTCATTTGATTAAAATTATTTTCTTAATTAATAAACAATTAACTTAAAAATTAGGTTTTCTTAATTAAAATTAACCACAAAAATACCAAAAAAATATTTTTTTTTCTAAAATTAGGGTTTAGAACATTATCTTATTTATCAAATAATTTTTCCTTTTATTTATGCTTTATTATTTATTTTTAACATTAGAAATTGATGTATAGGTCGCAAGGTTATTTTTGTAATAGCGTAGATCTTTATTTTCTCGCATTTTTCTCTTATTATGTAACTGCTCATGGGATGTAAAAGCTCAGGTTAATTTACTTTCCGCACATCCTATTATGTAACAACCCCAAAACCATGTAATAACGTAGGACCTTTATCTTTCTGCAATTTACTTTTCTGTACTTATTAACTGCTAGATGTATGCTAATTAGGGTTTGTATGACAAGATCTAAAATCAACCGTTAAATAACCCTAATCAAGATAAAATATCTAAATTGAATCAATTTCACACTTGCACCCTTAGGGTATCCTCTCTTTGTTGTCTTTCGATTAACATGATCATGTTCCTCGAACATAGGGATATCTTAGCAAAGTTGCCTATGAATAATATCATCATAGTCCCTTCGACATAAAGATTATAGTCCCTCGATGACCTTCGATGTTGCCTACGAATATATGATTTTGTCCCTCGATGTTGCCAATGAATAAATGATGATCGTCCATTCGAAATGATAAGGTATTCATACAATGTTTCCTTCAATGACCATATGATGACCCTACGTTTATCCCTTCACATCCAATGTGTCGCACCCCAAAAATTTCCTCCTTTGTTTCGCTTTGGTGATGTGTTTTTTATCATAAATGTTCTATCATGGTGGTTCCAAATTTCTACAGGAGAAATTTTCATGAAAGAAAGATTACACGGTTTACGAGAACTCTCATTTTTGTCATTAATTCGGTATGTTCCGAATGTCAAGAGGATTTTATTTGTTTTTGGAATTGGCATTTAAAATAATTATTCGTTTTGTTTTCGGAGTTTAAACTTTAAAGGATTCATTTGTCCTTAGAATTTAAATTCACGGAAAGAAACAATATTCGTTTGGAAGGCAAGTCCTTTAAGCAAAATGTCAAGGAATTCTAGCTAAGGTTTGTTCATCTTTTTGAGTACAGTGAGATGCTACGGATATTATTCAAGGTTGTATTTATTTGTCTTGAGTTTCTACAAGGTTACAATGCATTTTTGCGAGGAATTTGGAATTAAGTTTGAAATTGGAATAAACAAGTTTGTTTTATTAACTTGATTAAATTTGAATTACAAAGTTTACAAAGTGCTCAAATTTTATCATGGAAATTACAAACTTGTTACAAAAGAATTTGTAAGTTACAATTCTAAAATCCTACGAATCCTACAGATCCTACGAGCTTGTTACAAAATATTCAGGTATTCACGTCTTGGTCTTATACGCTACATTGCTCTATTTTTTCCACGCACCATTGCCATCCTCCATGTTACATGAAACACAAGAAAGAAAAGTAGTTAGTAAGCACAAAATCGAAACAAAATGCGAAATTGTAAATTTGTTTGTCAAGGATCATCATTGGGTGTTTGGCGGGAATCAGGGTTAATGCTGAACCTCATAATCTCGAACAAGATTAATCATCGGTGAAAAGAAAACAGCTTATTTGCAAATCACGAATTTATTCGGTTCACAAATAAGCCTAACTCAGGTTATTCATCATGGTTAGCGGTCTAATGTTCATTAATCAAAGCGACAAATGTTCATTAATCAAGGCAGCATGTTTATTAATCAAGACAGCAAGCATAATCAACAGCCCAGTTATCCCAACAAATATAATCAAACATTAGGCAGCAATGTAATCAAAGGCAACAATTTCAAATGACTCCCAACAGACAGCAAAAGAGGATGTGGCTATCAGCAAAAACAAAGCAACACAAGCCGACAATAGTAAAAGCCAAGGAGGGTAAATTCATTAATGCAAGCAACACATAGCACATTAACATGGAAAGGAAAAGGAAAATTCAAAGTGTTTTCACCCAAAGGTAAAAAGGGTTAAAACCGGTTTGATGATAATATGAGTTGGACCAAGACCATATAGTATCAGTTCTTGGAATATATCAGAAAAAGAGAGAGATAGGATCAAATGTAGCATCTGTTGCAAAGGGTATAGAGATATAGAGACCAGAAGTAATCAGGAGAAGAAGGAAAAATTTGCAGCCATCGGTTAAAACAAGAGACCATCAGTCTTTGAGATACAGGAAATTTTCAACACTTAAAGTATCTGTTTCTCATCAGTTAAAAGAGGAGGAGGACATCAGTTTGAAAACCAGAAAAAACCTATCTATTCTAACCAGTTCAAAACCCTCTCAAACCAAAGTCCAGGCCGTAACAACACACAAAGCAAACATAGCAAATATTACTCATCATTTTCAGACCAAACACCCTCGGAAAGCAAGGTTTTCGAAATCATGTTCGAAATAGAAAGAAGAAGAAGATTGAACAATCTCACCGGAGCGAAGGGGCCAAATCGAACCTAGGGTTCGTTCACCCCTTTCGATCGGTGCCATGGTGGTGCAAAACAACAATCAAAACCAATATTGAAACCAAACATGCAAAGCGATTCGCAATCGGAGAGAGAGAGGAGAAACGATCGCGATCGGCGAGAGGAGAGAGGTTTATCGCGACGATGCAAGAGCGAGAGAGATCGGAGAGAGATAACAGGAGAGCCATCGCGAGGGTTTCGAGAGTGTGAGGTTCTGATGAGATTGAGGCGAGATCGCGAGATTAGAAGAGATCATTTCACAGGTACACATGCATCGTCTCGGATGAAGGAGATGAAGGATCGTGAGAAAACTTTTGGTCTCCATTTGTTTTTGTTATTAGGATTAGTATTATTATTATATTATTATTATCATTATTATACCATATTAGTATTACTAATATTACTATATTATTATTACTATATATTATACCATTATTACTAATATTATTTTATTAACTATCATATTTAATTCCATTATTATTTTTACTGTCAGATGTATATTACTACTAATAACACCATTATTATTATTATTATTACTAATTATTATTATTACTATAATATTATTTTTATGTTATCACTAACAGTATATTATTACTATTGTTATTACTAACACCATTATCATTATTATTATACTATTATTATTATTATTATATTATTATTACTAATATCATTTTGTTACTAACATTATTATTATCTTTTTTTATATAAAAAAATCGTTACTCACCATTATTATTATTATTTATTTTTATTATTAATTAGTATTATTATTTTCATCAGGTAACAAAAATTACTATTACTCTTTTTACTACAAAAAATCATTAATATTCAAAAATCAAAAAAAATAATAATAGTGTAGTTAGATTTTCTTTTTTTTATTATTAGGAATTTTCTAGCATTTTATTTTCTATTTTATTCTCCATTTGTAAATTTGTATCCCCATTCCCCAATTTGTTGTAATAATTAGTAGATAATTTTTATTGCTTTATTATTTAATTATTCACAAAGCACAAACTAAATATTTTTTTTTTAACTAATACTCGTGCGAGCCATCTTGTAAACCCTGAGTTGACAAAGCTTTGAAGCGTCTCAACGGCCACACTTTTATGCACACACCACGCTTACTCTTGGGCTTACAATGAAACTTTAATTAATTAGTTAAACATTATTTAATTATCTAATTAGGTTATTTAAAATTAATTAGGTTATTTAAAATTAATTAGCTTACCTAATTAATTTTATTAAACTAATTACTTGATTAAATTTTGTTTAATTAGTTGATTAAATTTATTTCGCGCATGCACCTACACGTGATAAGTCGTTTATTTATTTGTGCCAGCCACCTTGTATGGGCTTTTAATTTATTTATTTGCTTCATGCTTGTATACTATTGTGTATTCTTTTCCATTACCGCACCTTAGGACCATATATTCAATTAATCATAACTCGCATTGCAAAAACACTTTCATAATAAGTTTCAAACCTCGATCCAACGTCGAGTGCATTTTTTTTCGAAATCTTTTTCATAATAAAGCACAAGTTTTTTAGTCGTTAAACGCTAGACTAATTGCTAAAAAACTTGTCCCCCAAATAAACTTTAGTCTTTAAGTCGTTGGACGCTAGACCCGTGGCTTAAAGACCCCTAAATAACATGAACTCGTTTCATTTCACTTTTTCTCAAGAAAACATTTTTGGATGATAGACGACTTGGGCGAACTTTCGTTCCTCAGGTTTCTAGTATTTGAATCGTGAGACGCTAGCCTCGTTGTTCGGTATTTTTTCATCCACATAAAAAACAATTCAACTCACTCAAATTCTTTCATCGCTCATACGCGATCATAAAAAAACTCTTTTCGGATAAAGAGGGTGTAATAGTCGTTTCAATTACGAACGAGGACTTAAGCTTTTCAAACAAACAAAACAAGTCCTAGTTCAAAGTATTTGAAATGTCTAAATGCACGATTTTTTCTTATAAAATCAATACAACAAACTTAAAACCTTTTTGAGAGGAACTACAGAGTTTTGACTTTCCCATTGCGAGGAATATGTAGGCGCGGTTACGAAACCGTGTCAAACTCAAAATAATAACAAACAATTTCTTTTCCTTTTGGTATTCATAACTTAGCAATAAACACACACACAAATGCGTAGAATTAAATGGGTCCCATCGAGTACGATGGATGTAAGGGGTGCTAATACCTTCCCCTTACATAACCGACTCCCGATCCCACTTTTTTGGTCACGTAGACCGCCTTATCCGCTTGTTTTGGGTTTTATCTATATTTTCCCTTTCCTTTTGGAATAAATAAAATTAGGTGGCGATTTCACTAGTTTTCGAGAATTAAAAGATTTTTGAAAATCGAGTTGCTTCAGTTGGCGACTTCACTGGGGACGTTTTTTTAAAAAAGCGAGTTAACCCTAATTTAATTCTTCGCTTGTGTGTTTACTATTCATTGCCTATTATTTCTTTATACTATCCTGTGATGTATTTTGATTTTGGGGCATTTATTGGTTATGATTCATAGATAAGCCCAATACCCAGGCTTCTAGGAAACATAAGTTTAGAGTGGTTGAGTAGCTTAGGTCCATTGGACATCCGTGTTCCTTGGATCGACGTGAAGACCACAACTTAGAGTTGGTCTTTTTAAGGGAGTTATTGCACCATACAATAGTGCGGGATGATAATTCTTGGACAAAGGGCCTATAACTCTAAGTATTAGGATGTCCAAAACTAAGACCGACCGCTCAAAGGATTTTGAGTATCCCTTTAAGAGCCGCTTCTTGGAGTATACTTTTGAAAATACTATCGTCATAACGATTATATTTTTAAAAGGGGATCTGAGACTCCAAGAAGCATTTAGCATAAAAACACTAGAACCAACCTTGTTTGGGGAATAGTTGGGTAGACGTCGAAACCATGTCCGACCGTCCTTTTAAACCCTTGTGCTATTCGGCTTTACATGTGATTTTGCGCATAACATCAATATGTATCGCATCACATTGCATTCTTACACGTATCTCCATCATATTGCATTCTTACATGCATCACCATCATATGACATTTTTATATGCATTACCATTACATCGTGTTCTTACATGCGTTATTACTATATTACATCGCATTCTTACATGCGTTGCCATTATCATGCATTTGCGTTCATCAACATGCTGAAGCAACTCGATTTTCAAAAAAAAATCATTTAAATGAATTTTCAAAAACAATGAAATCGCCACCTAATTTTATTTGTTCTAGAAAGAACGGGGAAATATAGATAAAACCCACAAAAATCGGATAAGGCGGTCTACAAGACCAAAAGATATGAATTCGGGAGTCGGTTACGCAAGGGGAAGGTATTAACACCCCTTACGTCCATCGTACTCGATGGGACCCATTTAGTTCGTGCATGTTCGTGTGTTTAAAGTAAAAATGCTATCTTCTAATTAATGATCAAGAAATAAGAAAAGAATGGAACGGGGTTTGTTTATTATTATTTTGAGTTTGACACGGTTTCGAAACCGCGTGCCTACGTATTCCCTCGTGCAATGGGAAAGTCAAAACTCCGTAGTTCTGGCTGAAAATGTCTTGGATTGGTTGTATTGATTTTAATTGAAAATGTTTTTAATTTTGATAATCGCGTATGAGCGAAAAAGGATTTGAATGAGTTGAATTGATTTTAATGGTAGATGACAAGTACCAAAACGTCGGGATATCCTCTAACGATTTAATACTCGAGATTGGTGATTGAGGTCAACCGATCTTCTCTCATCCAAAATCTTTATTATGAAAGGAGTGAGGTGAAACAAAGTTCACTTTTATTAAGTGTTATGGAATAAAGTATTTAAGTCATTGGGTTACCCTCTAATGGCCCAAATACTTTACAATTTTAATTAAATCGTTGGGCGAACCTCTAACAATTTAATTAAGTACCATAACACTATATTTTTTTGTTTTTTGTAGAAAAATTGATTTTCGAAAACAAATTCAATTAATTAATTTAATTTGAAAGTGTTTTAAATGCTCAAGTGTATGGAATAAAGTATTCGAGTCATTGGGTTTCCCTCTAATGGCCCAAATACTTTACATTTTTAATTAAATCGTTGGGCGAACCTCTAACAATTTAATTAAGTACCATAACACTATTTTGGAAAATTTGCGGCGTTGGACGTAGAGAAATGATATTTCGGGTTATGGTTAACCAAGTATATGGACTTGATTAATCATGAGACCCTGGTGCATGGTGATTGGTATATGGACCAATTATTTTTCGGGTTATGATTAATCAAGGCAACGAGGGCCTTAATTAACCTCGTGAGGATGGCCATGCCCATCCCCAACCATGAGACCCTTAGAGAATTTGGTGTGGGTAACCAAAATGAGAGAGCGGAGGCGTTGTTGATTTTATATTAATGTGAGAGTGGAGTGTTCAAACGCGTAATAAACATGCAAGCGGATAATGATATAGCGAAAAATAAAAGAAAATAAATTAACACACAATACAAATCGGAATTTAAATAATTATTAGTATAGATATTCTTTTACTTGATGAAAAATCAATTAACAATTTAATTGGTAATTCAACAAATAAAAAACTACCATATGCCAAAATATTATTTAATACATTTATTACAAAAAAATAAATAAAAAAACTTGCAATATATTGAATTTAAAGAGAAAAGTTTAGGAATGGGCCTGTTTGAAGCTTTAAGCTGGAGGGTGTGAGTAGCAATCTGAGCCCAAGCCCAAAACAATGCTGCTGGATCTTGTGTAGAAGCTCCATGGAGGCATGCTGTGGTCCACCATTCTGGATCGCTGGATCTGGATCTCAACAGATCTGATGGCCTTGATGCAGGAGGGTGCAAGACAGATACAATACACATGTACACACCAGATCCGAACAGACCAAACAGGTGGTGACAAGTGTCACCACCTGGACTAACCAACAAGACTAAATATTTTCAGCTAATATCTTCCTAAAATTACATTTTTACTATCATTTATATAAAGAAAGAATAAATATTAACTCTAAAAAAAACTAATACTAATATAAAGAGGAAAAGAAACCAGTTTATTATTACACATATATTTTTTAAAATAAAAAAACAAACTAAACCAATTTTAGTGTTAATTAAAAGTCTTTATTATATAAATAAGACTAAACTTATTTTAATTAGGCTAATAACTTTATTTTTATATTTTTTCTTAATAAGAACAGAAACTATTATATTTTTTTGACAACCAAAACTATATCAGTTTTTTTAAAACAGTTTATTAACTAAACTATAATAATATAAGTATTATACTAATTCTTATAAACAAAAACTAATCTTCCTAAACAAAACAGAAGAAACCTAAACCACTCATCTCTCTCACGATCAGAAAAAACCTCATCCTCTCATGCAAACCCGCCGCCGCTGCACTCATCTCTCTTGCAAAACTCGCCGCGATTTCGATCGTCTCTCCGATCCTCACCGCTCTCGATCGCTCCGCTCCTCACCGCCGTTCCACTCCGCTCGCGATCTCACTGTCGCCGCTTCGGTTGAGTCCTCACCGATCTCTCATCTGTTGCTCGCGATCTCTAATCGCCATTCTATCTCATCTCTCTCACTCGATCCACTCTTTCTATTTTTTTGTTATGATTTTCGGTTTTCTGAAAGAAACTGTTTGGCTTCGTGATTTACAGATTTGACGCGAAAAGGGACAAAAAAAACTATGCCTCTAAACGATGATGATGATGATATGCAGGAAAGTGTAAAATGGAGAAGAGGAAGAGAGAAGGATGGCGACACATTAGGTCCGCAACCTCCTCTCCTCTCTGTCAAATCGGTAATACCTTTCGAATTTCTTCCTTTTGGCAATTTTTCGAATTTCTGAAGGGGGAATGATGGGAAATGATGAACTGGGATTTTCCTTGTTGATGTTTTGTTCTGGTTAGTATGCTGTTTGGTATGATGAACGTTGTTATGTTTCTGGGTTTTTTTTTGAAAGTCTGATGTTTGCGGCTAGGGTTTTCAGTGAACAGTTGCTCTGCCTCCTTGATTACTGTGCGTTTTGCTTTTTATATTGCTCTGTTCTAGGGTTTCTAACTGTCAGTCTTTGGGACAAGGGCTTTTGAAAACAAACCGAAGAAAACTGGGCTTAGAGTGTTATGTTCTTGAACTGTTAGTTTAGAAAACATGTGCCAGCCTTGATGTTTTCTGTGTATTGGGCTTAACAGCATTATTTGATGGACTTGAAACCGATTTGAAACTGTGTTGGGCTGCTGTTATTTCTGATTTCTGATTACAGGACAGCATTGTACTTGCAGCAGCTTTAGTGGTGATGATGTTTCTGAACCACACCCCCTTTTGTGAACCAACATGAGTTGTGATTTGCAAAAGGGTGGTTTTGAACATGAATGAGAAACAAAATTAACATGAACTGATCCCAATTATTTCCCCCTAATGATGAGATACAAATATGTTGCTTTGAGTCTTTGTTTTTTTCAATGCTGTCCATTATTGCTAATTGAATTCTTTCTTTGTTGTTTCATGAACGTTGGTGTTGACATGAGCTTTGGAGCATGGTGAAAGAAAGTTTCGGACAAGAAGGCAAGGTTTGAAGTTAGAGCAAGAAAGCAAGGAAACCAAAGAACCACAAAATTCCCAATAGCAAATAGGATTTAGACATGACATTTGTAATTTTTACTTGTATGTTAGGATAGAAGCTTGGGAATTTGTAATCATCACAAATATTTGAGTTATAACTTGCGAATTCCAAAGATTTTGTAAAGAAACGAATTATTGAATAGCAACATGAATTTTGTTCACAATACAAGACTTTGTGAATTCGAAAGTGGCATTGTGCAATTCCGTAGAGTTGAAAAGAAGGTGAAATGGTTAGAAGTTATGTGACAAAAGGTTTGAAACTTGCAAGGTTTTCTTTGAAAATTAATGGCTCAAAAACTTGCACCATGTCCATGCACGAGCTCAGGATATCATAAACAAAACGAGTTCTAATGCAATTTTTTGTCATAATACTTGTAGCTATTATTTGGAAACCACACTTACCGTGACTAAAATGAATGGTTTATATTCGATATGGTGAAGTATCGACTAAAATGCATATTTACTTCCAAATTCAAACCAAAATCATAAATCTCGTGCACAAGTAAAGATATGGTTGCTAAACATAACTTCATGTACGCTCTTGAGTCGCGTTCTAAAAGATAAAAGGCCTTGTGAATCATCATGAGTGAAAAAATTTACCCTCTTGATTTAGGCTTATGTTTTATCATAAACATCATATTGCATTGCATTCATACCTTGTAATAGGATCAAAGTTCTTTGGGTTCCCAAGGTCTCTACAAGCTAAGGAGGTTGATTGGGTTAGCATACCCTTCTGAAGGAATTCCAAATTCTCATATTTGTGGATCTTTCAAGTCACAAGATGTATTGTGCCTCGAGACATTCCATTTGTCTCATTGATTCCTCAAAAGTTGAAGTTTTACAAAGAGTTGGGGAGGAATTCATCTGGTGGCAAGAATCAATGATTCTCGGTTCGTACGACTATTTGCAAGATTTTTTTGTCAGGAATCTATTTTGGCTTGGTTTCACAATCTCTGGAATCATATCAATATGTCCTCTAGATTATCTGTTCAGGTTGGAGGTCATTTCGTCAAAGAAACTGAATTTATTCGCTTATTTCTCAATAAAGTGGATTTTGGTTTCTCGGTGCATTTTGGGCACTCAGAGGCGTATCTCACAGTTCATCGGGTGTTTTCAGATGAATTTTGACTGGCATGTCCCTCTCATTTTATCTACAATTTTTGTTTGAATTCCGGAAGCAAATTATGTGAGGAAGGTCCCCAAAAAATTCAATTCCTCAAGAGGATTAAACTGAATTTTAGTGCTGAACCGTGTGTTCTGCCCACTAAAAAGTTCATATCTCTTAGCTGGAAACTCGAAACTGGCGGGACCAATTTCTAAAATTCCGTATCAAATCCTTCTACAACTTTCATTTACAACTCGAGCTGAATCATCACCGTTTAAGACCAGTTTTGTATTCTTCGGACACAATTTTGAGCTGAACCGAGCAATTTTCATCAGTGCGAACTTGAAGAATCATATCTCGCTTGTTTTTTATCGAAACGAGATGGGACCAGTGCCAAAAGTTCACAAATTTTGTTAGATTCGGTTGTCTCATAAACACTCACTTGCAAATTTTGATCAGAAGACCCTCGCTCGAGGCATTTTCTCCAAAGAGCGCATTGAGAATTCTGCATCGTCGGGCCTTGCATGCTGAAACTTCAAAAATTCATATCACGATGACCGTTCATCTGATCGCGTCGAAATTTTGATTCACGCAAGCAAAATCGCGTTCCGGACATTTTTCGTTTACATTCCAATTTCAAATTCTGCATGGATTTGGCTGTTTTGGACTGTGTACGAAAATTATTTTTGATAATCGCGATTTGGATTTAATTGTGGATCCAAGGCACTCCAAAGCCCAAATTTTCATATTATAAATATATTTTACCACTCACAAAAGGGGAAGAGAGAATTTTTTATTAAATTTGACCCAAGAGCTCTCATTTTTCTCTCTCTCAATTCTCTCTCAACTCAAAGTTGCACAACCACCACAAACCACCAACAACCACCACCGGAATTCCAAAACCACCGCGCCGGAAAACTTTTTCTTATTTTTTCTTCTTCTCTCCTTCTCGGTACAGCCCCATACTCTTCTATTCCTTTCAATTCTCAAGGATCAAATCAAGTTTTCATCAATCAAGAACATTGAAGGCGTTTATGGTGTCGAAGTGAAGAGTTGAAGTTTTCCTCTTCATCAATTCTCCAAGGATTCAAGATTCTCCTCTCTTATTATCATCAATTCAACTTTGATTTGGTATTTTCTTGGAGAATTACAGGATTTTCCTCATCAATTTCAACTCAAAGCTTCAAAGTACAAGTAAGTGCTTATTTACTTAAGTGCTTATTTCAATCGATTTTTCAATTGTTGAATTTCTTGAAATTGAATATTGAGATTCCTTGCAAATTCCGTGTGGATTCCGATTATAGCATTTGTTTTGTCGAATTCATTGATCATGATCCGTTTTTGGAGCCTTAAAGGTGTCGGTGTCAAACTTTCTACACACTACACACACCTACACTTGTGTTGTGACTTTGCATTGTATTTAGGTACTTGATGTGAGCATTTTGCATCACTAATTATATGATCATGCATCAAGTAATATGTAAATTCTTTGACATGCATTGAATCATTAATTTGAGGCTTACTTTGTGCATTAAAATTATGTTGAAATGTAGGAACTAACACCTAATTTTTAGGTACACTTGCACTACACCTATACATTGCACACACACACACACTTGAATTCATACATTGTGACATAATTTGCATCTTTGCATATCCATGCATTTGCATGTAGGATAGTTGAATTAATTTGATGTGGTGTTGTTTGACTTTTATGGCATAAAAATATCTTGAAATTTCACTTTTCACAACACTTTGACACTTTGAACATCTAATTCCTCTCAACATTCTTACATGTTTGCATAGCATTTAGGTAGTATTTTCATTGAGTATGCATCACTTGCACATAGTATCACATACACTTGCATTTTTTCATCTAAATACCACTAAAATACATTGGAAACAAGTTTATTTGAGTTTGGTGGAAAATAACATGACACTTTGAAAATTGACAAAGTTGGACATAATATTTGTTTTGGCTCTATCTTTTGATCCGTAATGAGTTTTTTCGACTTTTCTTAATGTAAATCATGTTTCTCGAGCCATTCCAAGCTCTCCACGCGAGCGGTTTCTCGATTTGGACATGTTTCGGTCAATTCTGGGAGCTGCTGACCTTTGTGCGAAAATTATATTTTTGAACGAGATTTGACCGAATCGTTCGTATTTTTGAGACCGTACGCGTGTGCATAGCTTCCGATATTTTTGATAAATCATTTTGATTGTTTTCTTTAGCTTATGCCTTGTGTTTTGGCTCACTTTTAAAATTTATCCATAATAGTGTTTTTTTTTTTACTCGAAAAGTGTCGGAATGAACTTTTTTTTTGTACACTACACACACATACATTTGTGGTGTTAATTTTCTTTGCATATAATGTCTAATACTTGTTCTAACCTTCAAATAACCACTTTACTAATATGTGAGCATGTTTAAGTAGTTGGCGCTTTGTTTTAGAACCCTTAATTGAGTCATATAATTAGGATCCCGCGGTAGCTAACCGTTAGAGCGACGATTGATCGTTTTGGCTTCATTTTGTGCACGAATATGTTTTAAGCATAATTTTTCTTGTGAATTTCATTTGATATCATTTAGTGAGTTAGCTACTGACCTTGTGTGTCAAATTACTTTCTCATCTTGCCTCTTCATCATGATTGACTCATTAACTTGTTTGCTCACTCAAAATTAACTTTAGGGTTTAGAATCACTCTTTTTCATTACTAATCTTTGCACCATGAATGATTGTGAGGCATGATGATTGATAATTGTTTTATGTTTGTGTGAGAATCATGTTCATGTTACATCACTCATCTCACTTCATAGGACATTTGACACAAGCATGATTGAGTACACACACAAACACTTTTCATCACGCATTTCTAGTATGCGCATTCATGTTTTCCTATTGAAAGTTGCTCATGAAAAGGTTTTGATGATTGTGTATGACATGAGTGCGTCTATACCATGATAGCTACTGACTTGTATCATTTTCCATCATCTAAATGTCATACCTTTTCACTAATACCATGTCATGCTTCATTTGTTTCCTAGGTGCATATTTAGGGTAAATGTTTGACTAGTTCTTGCATTAGTTCTTATTTTCTTTTCTTTTAAGATGATTGTGGTTTGTTTATGTTTAACATTCATGTAATGTCCACATCCCCACCACTTACTTTACTAAAAAATGACACCACAAGGCATGTCCACAACCCCACATCCATTCACATCTTCACCACACACTTCTAGATGCATACTTAGGTTCTTCTAGCTTCCTTTGTTTGTGGATTTTCATGATGAACATGTATATGATGATCATGCATTCTTACCATGCTAGCTACTTCCTCTCATGTCTTCTTATTCTATGAGTTTCACTCTTTTGCATTCATGCATTAACCATTCTTCATTCAATCCTTAGTTGCATTCTAGGTCAAACCTTTAACTAGTTTTTGCCTAAGTGTTGTATATGTAAGTTGAAGAATCTTATGACTTGACAGTGTATAACTTGAGTATCTCTTTATCATGTGTTGCTTCTGATACCACCACTATTTTAAACTTAACACATGTATGCACAAGCACAAACACACATGCACATGTTTACCCGCGCACGAATCCAATGCATTTCTTTTGAGTGTTTTGCTTTTGAATTCTTTGAATGCATGTTTAAATGATTTTGTTGGTAAGATCACATGTTTGCTACTGTATTATATGCATCTTAACCTTGCATGGTTCATTTTCTTTCATTCATGTCTTTTCTCGACTTCTTTTGGCAAAACACTTTCTAGATCAAAGTTTTAACTAGTTTTTGCACTAGTGTTGTAATTGCATCTTTGTGACATTTTCTTTATGATTTGATTGACATTTACTTCATGTGATGTTGCTACTGTAGTCACCTCATCTTGACACTCACTTTGTATATTATGTGTGTCACACACTTGTATTCACGTCACCACACGCAATTGTCGTCCGTTTACGCACTCTTGTAGGATTTCGTTCGTGAAACTTCTGTGGTTTGGTTTGCATGATGTAAATAGGATATTAGCATGTTAGCTACTGACTTTTATGTCATTTTATCATATAACGTTTCCTTCATTTCATCTATGCTTAATATCTTGCACGATTTGCTTCCCGTATGTTTTTAGGACTAGTTTTGACCTAGTTTATCAATTAACTTGGCATGTGTGCATTCATAATGATGTTTAATGTTTATTAATGGTTTGTATAAACCTTGTGTATGTATGTTGTGTCTACTGACCTCACTTCACATGACACATTGCATGGTTGCTCTATCACTTTTTTCCACTTTACTTTCTTCCCCATTTTCCTGGTGTTTAGCTATTGTGCTTTTGTTTGAGATGTGTTGTCATCATCCATTATCTCCTTGATGTATAGTCATTTGTAGCTTAGTGTTTTATCATCCTACCTTGTTATTTCTAATCCATTTGTTGAGTATGCAAGGGATTTCTATCTGATGTTCATCTGATGCGTGAAGCTTTGTCTGATGCCTTGAAGTGCACCTGAGGCGATTTCTCACATTATACAATGAATTTCTTTATTTTTAGTTAATGATTTGATGTACTTCGATTGGGTTGCATTATTTGGGCTTTTATTCGGACTTCGGATACGATACATCCTCATTCATAAACTTATATCCCCATTCCCATATGGTTTGTAATAGTTTAGAATTACTCCACCAATGAACACATTGCCTCCTCTTGGGCTTTTCACCAATGAGCACATTGCCTCCTCTTGGGCACTTCACCAATGAACACATAGCTTCCTCTTGTGATGTTTATCAATAGTTCATGATCGTTTGTTGATACAACTTGGGCACGCTTGGATGGACGACGACGCTTTCCAGCATAGCTTTCTTACCTCGTGCGTGTTGAAGGGGCAACGGACTTTCTCCGTTAGGTATCATCATCACCCTCTTTGTACATAATGTTTCACCATCATGTTCATGCATATTTTATCTTTCTTCATATTGTTTCACCATCATCTCCATGCATACTTTATCTTTCTTCATATGATGTTTTTCCATCCATGTCTATTATCATGATGTTTTGTCATCCATGCATTTTATTATCCTTTACAGGATGTTTTGCCATATATGTCTTATCATTCATTCTAAGTGTGATTGTTTGCTTCTTTATCTCTTTTATGAGATTGCCATGTTTCCCATAGGATCTTTAGTTCATTCTTCTCCAAGTTTGAACTAAATAGACCTTAGGTTTGCTATCCATGCATGATAACTTTAGGTAGATCTTCCCCTTTGTTTATATCCATAACTCAGGATCAACTTTGCATGATAACATTAGGATTAGAAATAGGTTAGTTTCCCTTAGCCATTTTACCTTTTCTCCTTTTTGCATCCTTAAAACTAAAATCTTGTTTTGTCAAGTGCATTAAAACACTTTAATAATATGAAACTTTTTCCAAGGTAAAAGATACAAACCAATTAGTCTAGGATGTTTCGTCGTCCAGTTTGTTGCTGATGCTTCTTCATCTTCCGATGTTTCGCCATCTCATCCTTTGATGTCTCTTCGTCTCGTTTGCTGATGTTTCGTCATCTCATCTCCCGATGTTTCGTCATCCCGTCTGTAGCTGATGTTTCGTCATCATGGAGGTGTTTTCGTCATCGTTTGCTGTTTCGTCTGCTAATCTAAAAAACACAAACCAACCAAAACAAGTGAGCCGAACTACGGCGCTCTGACTTTCCCATTGCACGAGGGAATACGTAGGCATCCTGTCGCGGGGCTAGATCGAGCAACCTTTGTAAATATTTCCTTCTTTTCCCCGTGTTTTCTTTTTCTTCTTTTCTTTTCTTTTTACATATGCATACCTTATACCATGTACAGATATAGTTAGACCTTTACACCCATTAGATAGAAAGTAAAAGCGGATACCGTAGAGTACTACGGACGTGTGGGGTGCTAATCCCTTCCCCTCACGTAACAGACTTCCTTACCCGATCTCTCGGTCGCAAGACCGTGATTTCTTCGTTTCAGGTTTACTCGATGTTTACCTTTCCCTCTTGGCGGGATAAAAAACGTTCGATGGCGACTTCATTGATATATAGTTATATCCATTGATTTTCGGCCGGGTGTTTCAGCTGGCGACTTCACTGGGGACCGTCTCGACCTATTGCTGGTCCGATCAGAAGTCGATCCTAGCTTTTATTTTCTTTTCTTTTGGGTGTTTATTTGTTTGTTTTGTTTATTGCTTTATAGCTTGTTTTTATTATTTGTATATATATACCTGTACATGTTTGCATGCATCATCGGCTATATTATTACTGGTTGTTGGGCGTTGTTGTTGTTTTTTTGGTGGGTGGGAGTTACAAGAGGTAAAAGGCCCACTACCCAGGCCAGTGACATATAGGATAGATGGATGTTCATGTCGAATCCTGCATCCCGTGATGCATGTGAGGAGGCATGAAGTACCAAACTCAGACGAGGTTCGATTGACGGTACTTTCGCCCTACATCCTTTATGTAGTAAGCGAAGTACTCGATAAAGAACCATCGACTCTGTTTATCATTAGGTACCCAGTTGTGTCTAGAATTACTCGTGAGGTTGGGTTGGGACAGGTACAGATCCTGACTATTGTTACTTGGTTCTCGATATTAAAGTGGTCCGAGTTATTGGTTACATTGGTGACCATTGGTTTTGTTCTGATGGTGACTTTTGATTTTGTTGGTGACTTTGGTTTCGATTGGTGATGTTGTTCCCGTTGGTGACTCTAATCTCCCGATGGTTTGAAAATAGTGCAACCGTTATCTTTTATGATGGAAACTTTGATCCCATATGCTTGCATACATATTTTCTACACTTTAATACACGTCTTTTCCATTTCAAGGAACCATGCTTGTGAGCTTTGTGTTGCACTTTTCGCCTATTACGGTTTGAAATAAAATTTGAGAGCATGTATGTGGGTTCCTTGAAATGGTGAACATGGTGTTTCACCCAATATGCATCTCATGCATATTCATGCATTCATAATGTACTCGAGCGGAGATTCTTATCTGACTGTATTTTCTTGATTGCAGACTTGATTTCTTATTGCTTCATGTTTAGAGATTGGTTCTGGAATGACTTTGTGGGGTATTGACTGAGAAGGAAGTTCAGATGTGGTTGTTTATTCCACCTATGCCATCCATGGCCCGTTGTTAGAAACTCTTGAAAGAGGAAAGCAATCAGTTTGAAGACTCAGATGAGTTTGGTTATGAAAATCTTGAATATAGTGTTGATAAATGATTCTACACTTGTTGTTGCGGTAGAAGCTGTTATTTCTCCCCGTCATGTGGGACTTTCTTCAAGACTTGAAGTATTTCGTGGATTCCTTCCACAACCTTGGATCTTTTGGTTCTTATCGTCAGCAGCCAGTAGTTGTCTGTGTCTTATGCTCAGTCATTTCCTTGGTTCCTTGGATTGCAGTTGGTTAAGCTTTTTGCTTTAGGTTCTCCACCTACCTGCTGATTTTGTTGCTGCAAGATGCGAGTATCATTCTGTGGGCATTTGTTCATGATCTTGAAGACCGCTTGGGTTGAAATACAAAGTCCAGCATCTGTCTGGTATCCTTTTCAGAGGCCAATTCTGTTTGGCAAGCCATTTCATAATCTTTATCTTGCAAGGTTTCACTCTTGTGTGGCAGAAGATGAGGTCGAAAGTTCCCGATCGCAGTGTCTGATTATTTCTCCTGTTTGAAGAAGGTGCTTTCAGTTGCACGTCTTGGATGTTTACTCCATAAGGTAAAAGACACTTGGTGATCCTGTTGGGGAAATTTCGCTTTGCACCATTTTCATCCTTTCTTTGGAAGAAAATCCCCTGTGAATGTCACCCTGGTGCACTTGACCGCTTGATTGAAGATGTTTGGTCGTCCAGAGATAAGGTTCGAGTTTGGATTAGTCCAAAGATTGTCATGTCAATGATAGATCAGAGGGGGAATCTCTTGTCCAAGAGGGTATCAAGACTGTAGAAAGTTGTCAGAACCAAGAAGTCCAGACGGAGTCGAGCCTCCTCAACATTGGCGAGCTTGAGTTTCTTTATTGCATTTTCATTTGCACCCTTGTTTGTTTGTTTAAACTTTGCTATCATGTAAAAATTTGTTTATTTTTGAATGAAAATCTTAATGCATTAAGTATGTCTGTCTTGAAGAAATCTTTGTTATCACTCATCCATTCGCTATCGCTCATAAAATGACTTGCTTGCATATTGATGCCAACTTCACCAAGTCTTTTGCTTAGACAAAGATTGGGGGGAGGATGACGATACTAAAATGTCAGTCTCTGAGTTGTATGCTTTTGAGTAGAACCCTGTTGATGATGCACAGGCCTTGTTTCAATTCCCAAACACCGGAGATATAAGGGAGATAGACCCTCGTTAACCCCTTTGAGCCTTGAAGTAGGAGTTTCTTTTCTATTAAGAAAAAACCCTCATTTTCTAACACAGGGAAGGGTAGAGTTCAATTAATCGATCGAGCATTGAAGCGCAATCAAAGGATACAACAATGGTTATCCTCAAAAGTGAGAAAGTCAAGCGCAGCGGTCAACCTTAAATGCAAGCGTGGAATCCCTCAAAGACTCGGACACTCACAATTACTTCCAAAAAATTAAAGATGGTGTAGGGATCACACGATTTGTTCTAAAAAAAAGGAAAAGCAGAAAGCCCGCTAAGTCGAACTTGGTAATAAGTCGCTTAGGCAAAAAAAAAAAAAGGCAAATTTCAGAAAGAAAATTGGAAAGCCGGAAAGGCAAGAAAAGTTAAAGAAAGGTTCTCAGTAAGAGAGAAAAGTCGTGTGATCTGACACCAAAATTAAAAGTGAGTGGCTGTCGCGTCCGTAAAGCTTGTGGGTTCCTCGAGCATGTTCAAGAAATCCCCAACAGAAGTTGCCATACCATATTCTTTTGAGAGTTGGATGCTCGTATCAAGTTGACTGAATCTAGGATTGGAGAACATCATGAAGGGGGTGGGCACCAGATATTTTGAGCCTAAAAATCTTTTTTTGCGTGAACGGGCCAAGTTACAACCCTCAGAAGTCCTAACTGAAGCATGGGTTAATTCGAAAGCATACTACAATGAGATAACATTTTCCTGACTCCTAAAGTGTGTGCCGATTTTTGTGTTGGTATCATATGTTTGTCTTGTCATTTTGAAAAGAAAAATGTATTTCATTCTAAGAGTGTTTTGTTCACAAAAAGTCATGGTACTTTTCCATAAAAACTTCAAGACTTACATAGGTGTTGCATTTGAATTTTCATTCTCATAATAAACATTTTTTTTGTATGCGAAACAACTGTTTGACATCAAGTGAGTTTGCACAATGAGCATCAATGAAGAGCTTAATCTTGTCAAAGAAAAGGATCTTGACTCCGTCGAATCAAAAGTCAATCTTTTCAAAGAATTGATGATATCCGGGCATGCTTTCGGATACCTTTTGAGCGAAAGTAGTTTGTTGCTTTATAGTCTGAGTACCCTAAGGGGTTTTGCTTTTCAAGTACTCCGTTGAGTATGAATATTGTGTTGCTTCACTATTTGCGCACCTTCAAGGGGAATGAAGTTTGCAGATTCAGCTAATTTGGGGCATTTTTCCAGTGACTCTGTTGAGTAACAGAAGACCCATTTGAGGGACGATAAAGAATCAGATTGCTTGAGGTCTGGATGCTTATGTTGAAGTTTTGATTACCCAGAAGTTTCTTTTGAGAAATGGTATGTCTCCTTCAGTTGATCCTAAGGGATTGTTTGTTTCAAGCATCTGCTTAAGTATGAAGTTGTTCCAATTGAAAGTTATGGTTGTGTTGTCATCCAAAATCATGAGCTTCTCTTTCCTTTGTGAGCATGAGATGAAGATTTGACCTTTCAAGATTCCATTAACCTGGGGCAAGTGGTTTTGATGACACAAATCTCAAGAAGTGTTTTTTCAAGACAAGTTCTTCAACAGTCTCACAGATTGGGGCAAGACATTATACAGGTGCATTCCTTAATTTCAAAGTTGATCAGTTCAAGTCCAGGCGCAAGCTAAATGATTGGTGAATTTGAAGGGTATGTCAGATAGTTGGAATTTTTATCCTCAATCAATCAGAGACTTAAGTTCAAAGTTTTATTTCTACTTCATCAGAAGTCAGAGGTTTTTATCTCCAATTAAAGTCAGGATTGTTGTCCTCATCACAAATCTCGTGAAGTCCTCTCAAGTCGAATCTTTTCGAAGATCATTAATCTGAAGCAGTTATGTCGAGATTCAACGAATCTCTACATGAACCAGATGTGTCAAGAGAACTATCCAGAGCTTAAATACACCAGGGGCATTTTATCTTAGATCTGTTCTATCTGTATTTCTACAGAGATTCTCCCCCAGTGAGTTTCATTTCATTTTAGACATGGGGCAGATTTGGTTTTATTGAATGGACAGGTTTGATCATATGAAATATATCCAACATGGGGCATCCCCAGTGACACCGAAGTCTTTACTTCTCCCCAGCAAGTCCCCCAAAGTGAAGAGATTATATCTGGATGATTCCCCTGAAGGTTGTCTATTCCCCAGTATCGTCAAGTGGAGAGCTTTTGTCTGATAATTTGTGATTGATAAGATTTCTTGATTAAGAATCCATGTCCCCAATGAAGTTGTGTTTTTGTTGTATTCACAGAAGGATTGCCCGTGCGAGGCGAAAGGTTTATTGATGACCCCTTTAATTCCCCAGTCAGGTTGTTGCACTTGAAAGTTCTTATTCAAGAATTCTCCCTTTTTCCCCAGTGTATCAGTTATTCATCTTATCTCTTCTTCTTCAAGATTTCTCCTCTCCCCAGCGAGGAAATTTTCTTCAAGGTTGCGGTGCAATATTCCTTGTTCCCCAGTGGGTTTGACTTCCCTCTTCCCCAGTGGAGTTGTCCCCCTCATTTCACCAGTGGAGCTGTCATATATGAGGTGTCTTGTTTCTTCATGCCCGGATGAACTATTTGACTTGGACTTCTATTCCAAAAGCTCGCCCATCTCCCCAACGGGTATCCCGTGAGTATCATCAAGACGTACGCTTTTGTGGGTGTGCATCCCCAGTAGATGTCCCCAAGTGAATATCGCAAGAGTTGTGTGCAAATTTTCTCCTAGATTGGTTGCTCCCCATGAAGTCAAAGGAATATTTCTCCCTGTGACGTTTGGTATATTCCCCCATTGAAGTCCAATCTCCATTTGGATTTCCTTTTCAGAAGTCGCTGTTTCGCCCGGATCTTCTCTGTCTTTGCCCAATTTCATGTGGCATCTTATATCGGAATCAATGGTTTCGCCCAAAATTACTTCTCCAGTGAAGTCTGCAATCTGTTTTTGCAACTCCTCCTCAGTGATTGTAGCCTGCTTTCTACCAGTTACACCTATTAGTGCTCCCTGCAGAGTTTCATCTTTGAAGGTTTTCTCCCCAGTGGGTTATGCAATTTATTTTGCAAGTCTTACCAGGTTTTGGCTTGGAGTTTGATTGGCTTTTTGATTAGCCACTCCCCGGTGAAACATTTAATCATGCATCATTACATTGCATCCTCAAAGTGTGATTTTCCATAATCTTTTGGAACTTTACTCCATAGAAAAATTTCAAACATGCATTGCAACATAAGCCTTTATTGCTACTATGTTCCCCAGTGAATCTGCTGATTTCAGATTATTTCCCCAGTGAGGCCTTCATCCTCGGTATCTCCATACCAATATTCTGTTAATCAGGCGATTTGGCCGAGTGTTTACTCAACGTTGCGGTTGTAGCCCAGTCTCTCTCTGGTGCAATTTTATTGGTTTAGTCTCTACTACCTTTGTTGGTTCATTTCGACGTCCACCAAATATACATCAAACATCGGTTTGTCTGATAAACTTTTCAGCAAGTGTTTTGGAAGTACGCTCTAATCACTTTGCTTTGGGTCGAGTTTTGTCTCGCTTCCCGCGCATGAAATCCAGTTGTCGTATTGGTACTCATCTAGTTTGTTTCGTCTAACTAGCCTTCATGAGTCGAGTCTTATCTCGTTTTGTTTCTTACTCCTGTGATTCTTTCAGTTCCATCATACTGTTTATCTCAGGTTGAAACCTTTCCCCGTTACTCCGTAGATTCAATCAGCTTCGTCTACTGTCTATCTTCGGTGGGGATGGCTCTTTTATAACTATCGGATTCAATCAGCTTCGTCTACTGTCTATCCTTTAGTTTGAGAACAGCAAGTGCTCTGAGAAACATGCGCTCTCACCACTTTGCTTTGGGTCGAGTTTTGTCTCTTCGCCTGTGCATGAAATCCAGTTGTTGCCCTGGTACTCATCTAGTTCGTTTCATCTAACTAGCCTCCATGAGTCGAGTCTTATCTCGTTTTGTTTCTTACTCCTGTGGTTCTTTCAGTTCCATCATACTGTCTATCTCAGGTTGAAACCTTTCCCCGTTACCCCGTAGATTCAATCAGGTTCGTCTACTATCTATCTTCGGTTGGGATGGCTCTTTTATAACTATCGGATTCAATCAGCTTCGTCTACTGTCTATCCTTTAGTTTGAGAACAGCAAGTGCTCTGAGAAACATGCACTCTCATCACTTTGCTATGGGTCGAGTTTTGTCTCGTTTCCCGTGCGTGAAATCCAGTTTTTGTCCTGGTACTCGTTTCTAGAAAGTGTCGCTCTTCTAGTTCTATCGAGTCGAGTTTTGTCTCGTTTGATGTCATTCCTTGGATTCAATCAGCTTCGTCTACTGTCTATCCTTGGTTGACCTGTCTCTTTCATACCTTCGGTTTGTCACAGTTTCCACTGTTCACCCTCGGTTGAGACTAGCAGGTGCTCCTAGAATCACACGCTCTAGTCACCTTGCTAATAGGACCCTTTTCATAGTTGTCTTGCGTCTTTTTCGAGTCTAGTTTTATGCGGTCTTGGTTTGAGTTTCATCTCATGATATGAGTCTTATCTCACCCCTTCTTGTGATCTGGTTTAATCCCGACACATACTTTTTCAGAGTCTAGTTTTGTCTGGTCTTCTGGTTTGAGTTTTATCTCATCTTTATAGTCTGCGTTGCAATTTTGTCTTGGCGCATATCTTGAGGAAAGCTAATGTTCATTAGACTCTCCCGCTTGTTAAGGCACAATGTTATTTGGGGCTCTTACATGAAACCAATCTCATTTGGTATTCTCTAAGTCCATCATTCTCTGGCTCCTTTTGGAAAGTTTCACTCTTCTTCTCAAGAGTGTAAATTTTCGGGTTCTTTTGTATTCAATCCTCTTCCACTTTGAACGCTCGAAGGTTTCCACCGGTTCTCGCTTATCAAGTTGAAGAAGATTGAATAGGGGCAGCTGTTGCACCCCAAAATTTACCCTCTTGATTTAGGCTTATGTTTTATCATAAACATCATATTGCATTGCATTCATACCTTGTAATAGGATCAAAGTTCTTTGGGTTCCCAAGGTCTCTACAAGCTAAGGAGGTTGATTGGGTTAGCATACCCTACGAAGGAATTCCAAATTCTCATATTTGTGGATCTTTCAAGTCACAAGATGTATTGTGCCTCGAGACATTCCATTTGTCTCATTGATTCCTCAAAAGTTGAAGTTTTACAAAGAGTTGGGGAGGAATTCATCTGGTGGCAAGAATCAATGATTCTCGGTTCGTCGACTATTTGCAAGATTTTTTGTCGAGAATCTATTTTGGCTTGGTTTCACAATCTCGAATCATATCAATATGTCCTCTAGATTATCTGTTCAGGTTGGAGGTCATTTCGTCAAAGCGAATTTATTCGCTTATTTCTCAATAAAGTGGATTTTGGTTTCTCGGTGCATTTTGGGCACTCAGAGCGTATCTCACAGTTCATCGGGTGTTTTCAGATGAATTTTGACTGGCATGTCCCTCTCATTTTTATCTACAATTTTTGTTTGAATTCCGGAAGCAAATTATGTGAGGAAGGTCCCCAAAAAATTCAATTCCTCAAGAGGATTAAACTGAATTTTAGTGCTGAACCGTGTGTTCTGCCCACTAAAAAGTTCATATCTCTTAGCTGGAAACTCGAAACTGAGCGGGACCAATTTCTAAAATTCCGTATCAAATCCTTCTACAACTTTCATTTACAACTCGGGAGCTGAATCATCACCGTTTAAGACCAGTTTTGTATTCTTCGGACACAATTTTGAGCTGAACCGAGCAATTTTCATCTGGTACGCGAACTTCGAAGAATCATATCTCGCTTGTTTTTTATCGAAACGAGATGGGACCAGTGCCAAAAGTTCACAAATTTTGTTAGATTCGGTTGTCTCATAAACACTCACTTGCAAATTTTGATCAGAAGACCCTCGCTCGAGGCATTTTCTCCAAAGAGCGCATTGAGAATTCTGCATGCGTCAGACGCCCGAAAACTGTGCTGAAACTTCAAAAATTCATATCACGATGACCGTTCATCTGATCGCGTCGAAATTTTGATTCACGCAAGCAAAATCGCGTTCCGGACATTTTTCGTTTACATTCCAATTTCAAATTCTGCATGGATTTGGCTGTTTTGGACTGTGTACGAAAATTATTTTTGATAATCGCGATTTGGATTTAATTGTGGATCCAAGGCACTCCAAAGCCCAAATTTTCATATTATAAATATATTTTACCACTCACAAAAGGGGAAGAGAGAATTTTTTATTAAATTTGACCCAAGAGCTCTCATTTTTCTCTCTCTCAATTCTCTCTCAACTCAAAGTTGCACAACCACCACAAACCACCAACAACCACCACCGGAATTCCAAAACCACCGCGCCGGAAAACTTTTTCTTATTTTTTCTTCTTCTCTCCTTCTCCGGTACAGCCCCATACTCTTCTATTCCCTTTCAATTCTCAAGGATCAAATCAAGTTTTTCATCAATCAAGAACATTGAAGAGCGTTTATGGTGTCGAAAGTGAAGAGTTGAAGTTTTCCTCTTCATCAATTCTCCAAGGATTCAAGATTCTCCTCTCTTATTATCATCAATTCAACTTTGATTTGGTATTTTCTTGGAGAATTACAGGATTTTCCTCATCAATTTCAACTCAAAGCTTCAAAGTACAAGTAAGTGCTTATTTACTTAAGTGCTTATTTCAATCGATTTTTCAATTGTTGAATTTCTTGAAATTGAATATTGAGATTCCTTGCAAATTCCGTGTGGATTCCGATTATAGCATTTGTTTTGTCGAATTCATTGATCATGATCCGTTTTTGGAGCCTTAAAGGTGTCGGTGTCAAACTTTCTACACACTACACACACCTACACTTGTGTTGTGACTTTGCATTGTATTTAGGTACTTGATGTGAGCATTTTGCATCACTAATTATATGATCATGCATCAAGTAATATGTAAATTCTTTGACATGCATTGAATCATTAATTTGAGGCTTACTTTGTGCATTAAAATTATGTTGAAATGTAGGAACTAACACCTAATTTTTAGGTACACTTGCACTACACCTATACATTGCACACACACACACACTTGAATTCATACATTGTGACATAATTTGCATCTTTGCATATCCATGCATTTGCATGTAGGATAGTTGAATTAATTTGATGTGGTGTTGTTTGACTTTTATGGCATAAAAATATCTTGAAATTTCACTTTTCACAACACTTTGACACTTTGAACATCTAATTCCTCTCAACATTCTTACATGTTTGCATAGCATTTAGGTAGTATTTTCATTGAGTATGCATCACTTGCACATAGTATCACATACACTTGCATTTTTTCATCTAAATACCACTAAAATACATTGGAAACAAGTTTATTTGAGTTTGGTGGAAAATAACATGACACTTTGAAAATTGACAAAGTTGGACATAATATTTGTTTTGGCTCTATCTTTTGATCCGTAATGAGTTTTTTCGACTTTTCTTAATGTAAATCATGTTTCTCGAGCCATTCCAAGCTCTCCACGCGAGCGGTTTCTCGATTTGGACATGTTTCGGTCAATTCTGGGAGCTGCTGACCTTTGTGCGAAAATTATATTTTTGAACGAGATTTGACCGAATCGTTCGTATTTTTGAGACCGTACGCGTGTGCATAGCTTCCGATATTTTTGATAAATCATTTTGATTGTTTTCTTTAGCTTATGCCTTGTGTTTTGGCTCACTTTTAAAATTTATCCATAATAGTGTTTTTTTTTTTACTCGAAAAGTGTCGGAATGAACTTTTTTTTTGTACACTACACACACATACATTTGTGGTGTTAATTTTCTTTGCATATAATGTCTAATACTTGTTCTAACCTTCAAATAACCACTTTACTAATATGTGAGCATGTTTAAGTAGTTGGCGCTTTGTTTTAGAACCCTTAATTGAGTCATATAATTAGGATCCCGCGGTAGCTAACCGTTAGAGCGACGATTGATCGTTTTGGCTTCATTTTGTGCACGAATATGTTTTAAGCATAATTTTTCTTGTGAATTTCATTTGATATCATTTAGTGAGTTAGCTACTGACCTTGTGTGTCAAATTACTTTCTCATCTTGCCTCTTCATCATGATTGACTCATTAACTTGTTTGCTCACTCAAAATTAACTTTAGGGTTTAGAATCACTCTTTTTCATTACTAATCTTTGCACCATGAATGATTGTGAGGCATGATGATTGATAATTGTTTTATGTTTGTGTGAGAATCATGTTCATGTTACATCACTCATCTCACTTCATAGGACATTTGACACAAGCATGATTGAGTACACACACAAACACTTTTCATCACGCATTTCTAGTATGCGCATTCATGTTTTCCTATTGAAAGTTGCTCATGAAAAGGTTTTGATGATTGTGTATGACATGAGTGCGTCTATACCATGATAACTACTGACTTGTATCATTTTCCATCATCTAAATGTCATACCTTTTCACTAATACCATGTCATGCTTCATTTGTTTCCTAGGTGCATATTTAGGGTAAATGTTTGACTAGTTCTTGCATTAGTTCTTATTTTCTTTTCTTTTAAGATGATTGTGGTTTGTTTATGTTTAACATTCATGTAATGTCCACATCCCCACCACTTACTTCACTAAAAAGTGACACCACAAGGCATGTCCACAACCCCACATCCATTCACATCTTCACCACACACTTCTAGATGCATACTTAGGTTCTTCTAGCTTCCTTTGTTTGTGGATTTTCATGATGAACATGTATATGATGATCATGCATTCTTACCATGCTAGCTACTTCCTCTCATGTCTTCTTATTCTATGAGTTTCACTCTTTTGCATTCATGCATTAACCATTCTTCATTCAATCCTTAGTTGCATTCTAGGTCAAACCTTTAACTAGTTTTTGCCTAAGTGTTGTATATGTAAGTTGAAGAATCTTATGACTTGATAGTGTATAACTTGAGTATCTCTTTATCATGTGTTGCTTCTGATACCACCACTATTTTAAACTTAACACATGTATGCACAAGCACAAACACACATACACGCACATGTTTACCCGCACTTGCACGAATCCAATGCATTTCTTTTGAGTGTTTTGCTTTTGAATTCTTTGAATGCATGTTTAAATGATTTTGTTGGTAAGATCACATGTTTGCTACTGTATTATATGCATCTTAACCTTGCATGGTTCATTTTCTTTCATTCATGTCTTTCTCGACTTCTTTTGACGCAAACACTTTCTAGATCAAAGTTTTAACTAGTTTTGCACTAGTGTTGTAATTGCATCTTTGTGACATTTTCTTTATGATTTGATTGACATTTACTTCATGTGATGTTGCTACTGTAGTCACCTCATCTTGACACTCACTTTGTATATTATGTGTGTCACACACTTGTATTCACGTCACCACACGCAATTGTCGTCCGTTTACGCACTCTTGTAGGATTTCGTTCGTGAAACTTCTGTGGTTTGGTTTGCATGATGTAAATAGGATATTAGCATGTTAGCTACTGACTTTTATGTCATTTTATCATATAACGTTTCCTTCATTTCATCTATGCTTAATATCTTGCACGATTTGCTTCCCGTATGTTTTTAGGACTAGTTTTGACCTAGTTTATCAATTAACTTGGCATGTGTGCATTCATAATGATGTTTAATGTTTATTAATGGTTTGTATAAACCTTGTGTATGTATGTTGTGTCTACTGACCTCACTTCACATGACACATTGCATGGTTGCTCTATCACTTTTTTCCACTTTACTTTCTTCCCCATTTTCCTGGTGTTTAGCTATTGTGCTTTTGTTTGAGATGTGTTGTCATCATCCATTATCTCCTTGATGTATAGTCATTTGTAGCTTAGTGTTTTATCATCCTACCTTGTTATTTCTAATCCATTTGTTGAGTATGCAAGGGATTTCTATCTGATGTTCATCTGATGCGTGAAGCTTTGTCTGATGCCTTGAAGTGCACCTGAGGCGATTTCTCACATTATACAATGAATTTCTTTATTTTTAGTTAATGATTTGATGTACTTCGATTGGGTTGCATTATTTGGGCTTTTATTCGGACTTCGGATACGATACATCCTCATTCATAAACTTATATCCCCATTCCCATATGGTTTGTAATAGTTTAGAATTACTCCACCAATGAACACATTGCCTCCTCTTGGGCTTTTCACCAATGAGCACATTGCCTCCTCTTGGGCACTTCACCAATGAACACATAGCTTCCTCTTGTGATGTTTATCAATAGTTCATGATCGTTTGTTGATACAACTTGGGCACGCTTGGATGGACGACGACGCTTTCCAGCATAGCTTTCTTACCTCGTGCGTGTTGAAGGGGCAACAGACTTTCTCCGTTAGGTATCATCATCACCCTCTTTGTACATAATGTTTCACCATCATGTTCATGCATATTTTATCTTTCTTCATATTGTTTCACCATCATCTCCATGCATACTTTATCTTTCTTCATATGATGTTTTTCCATCCATGTCTATTATCATGATGTTTTGTCATCCATGCATTTTATTATCCTTTACAGGATGTTTTGCCATATATGTCTTATCATTCATTCTAAGTGTGATTGTTTGCTTCTTTATCTCTTTTATGAGATTGCCATGTTTCCCATAGGATCTTTAGTTCATTCTTCTCCAAGTTTGAACTAAATAGACCTTAGGTTTGCTATCCATGCATGATAACTTTAGGTAGATCTTCCCTTTGTTTATATCCATAACTCGGGATCAACTTTGCATGATAACATTAGGATTAGAAATAGGTTAGTTTCCTTAGCCATTTTACCTTTTCTCCTTTTGCATCCTTAAAACTAAAATCTTGTTTTGTCAAGTGCATTAAAACACTTTAATAATATGAAACTTTTCCAAGGTAAAAGATACAAACCAATTAGTCTAGGATGTTTCGTCGTCCGGTTTGTTCTGATGCTTCTTCATCTTCCGATGTTTCGCCATCTCATCCTTTGATGTCTCTTCGTCTCGTTTTTGATGTTTCGTCATCTCATCTCCGATGTTTCGTCATCCGTCTGTGGTGATGTTTCGTCATCATGGAGGTGTTTTCGTCATCGTTTGCTTTGATCGCTAATCTAAAAACACAAACCAACCAAAACAAGTGAGCGAACTACGGGGCTCGACTTTCCCATTGCGAGGGAATACGTAGGCATCCTGTCAGGGGCTAGATCGAGCAACCTTTGTAAATATTTCCTTCTTTTCCCGTGTTTTCTTTTCTTCTTTTCTTTTCTTTTTTCATATGCATACCTTATACCATGTACAGATATAGTTAGACCTTTACACCCATTAGATAGAAAGTAAAGCGGATACCGTAGAGTACTACGGACGTGTGGGGTGCTAATCCCTTCCCTCACGTAACACTTACCCGATCTCGGTCGCAAGACCGTGATTTCTTCGTTTCAGGTTTACTCGATGTTTACCTTTCCCTCTTGGCGGGATAAAAAACGTTCGATGGCGACTTCATTGATATATAGTTATATCCATTGATTTTCGGCCGGGTGTTTCAGCAAGTAAAGATATGGTTGCTAAACATAACTTCATGTACGCTCTTGAGTCGCGTTCTAAAAGATAAAAGGCCTTGTGAATCATCATGAGTGAAAATTTAGATATCTGGGAATAACGACCTTCTGAACACGTTCAACTTTCTAAATCCTCCTTCCAACTCAACGAAGCGTTGAATATACAATAGGATAGCTTCGAACTTGTAATCTAAAGAAAAACCTCAATCATCAACCGCTTTGCCATTCCCAAATTCGGGTTGGTTAAAACAAGTAAACATCTTCTAAATCTTGTAACATAATTACCTCAAGCGAGTCCAAACCCTACAACCACAGAACCGAAGACATCAATGCACATACGTGCAACAGCGGGTACCTTCCAGACACAAAATGATACGAGCTTGAAATCCGATCGCCTCAGATGTAAGTAATGATGCAGATGTAATGAATGAATGAATGTCTAGAACGAGTGGCCCAAATGAAAACGTATGCAAATGAATGCGAAGCCTGAGCCAGATAGCATTGATATAGGAGGGCAAATTTTGGGGTGCAACACATGCATGCACTTTCTCCTCCACTACAAAAAGCTCATGTCACCTTTTGTTCCTGGCCAGTTAGCTGATTTCCTGCACTCATGGCAAGTATGATAGACCAATTGGAACATAATCAAGTTGTGATAAGAGAAGACCTAGAAGGTGTGAAAGACAAGGTGGATCAAATGTTGGAAGCCATGACAGCTTCTTCGGAGGACAATGCCCAAGATACTACTACGGACTCCACGTCAGGATTTACTGTTATGTATAATCCAATGTACGATTCTCCTCTGCATGCGGATGATCCTATTCAAACTCAATTGGTGCTCAATGTTCAATCTAACGCAATCCCTACGGTCCAAAGGCAATCAACTGTCCAAGAAGGTTGTATCCCACATCCTCAGCCAGCTAAGAAGCCTAGGTTTGCCAACTACGTGCAAAATCCTCAAGGAATGAATTCAATGGTCAACACCAGAGTTCCTCAAGATACTGAAGCCAGACGAATGTGTCTTGATCTGAAGGAACAATTGAGGGTTTTGAATGGAAACGAAACTATTGGTCTAGATGCTGCTGACCTTTGCTTAGTGTCAGACGTCGTGATTCCACCAAAGTTTAAAATGCCAAACTTCAAGAAGTACAAAGGTGTTAGTTGTCCAGAGACTCATTTGAAGATGTTTGTTCGCAAGATGTCTGCATATGCTCATGATGAAAAGTTTCTCATCCATTGTTTTCAAGACAGTCTTAGTGGGGCATCTCTGGATTGGTACACACAATTGGAGAAAAAGGATATTCACAATTGGAAAGACTTATCTTCCTCGTTCACGAAACAATACGAGTTCAACCTTTCCATGGCTCCAACCCGTATCCAATTCTGAATCTTTCTCGAATATTAACGAGTCGTTCAAGGGTATGCTCAAAGATGGAGAGTTGGCTGCCCGGTTAAACCACCAATGCTTGATAGGGAGTTGGTTGACTTGTTTTGAATACCTTACCTAATTCATACTTGAAGAATGATAGGTTGCACATCTTCAAGTTTCTCGACTTAGTGATGGTGGGAGCGCATTGAAGGCGGTCTCAAAGTGGAAAACTCAAGATGCCTCGGTAGCCAAGGCGATGAGGAAGAGTTCTTGAGGTTCTCAAATGGAAGAGGAGGATTGTGAAACCAATGCAATTTGGGAAGCTTCAAGCTCCACCTCCTATACCTTATGGTCAACCTCCGTATGTAGCGGTATTGATGTCGGACCCGATGCTTCTCGGTCCACAGTACCAGCAACCATGGGGCACTCCTCATGCAAAGAAACAAGGTCAAGGCCGTGGATATCAAAGTCAACATCGAATCGCGCAAACCTCAAGTAATTTGGAAAGAAGGAATGCTCCTCTTGATCCAATTCCGGTGACCTCTGATCGACTCACGCCACATCGGTTCAAAGCTCATTGGTGGTTCCTAAATTTCTTAACCCACAAAGGTATTCCCGCTTGGTTATGATCATAACGCGATGTGGATACCATGATGGAACGATGAGCCACTCAACGAGGGGCAGCGCCTACAAAGCCAAAGTTCACAGTTGATTGACCAGAAGTACTTGACTCTTCAAGGAGGAAATTTGTTTGTGAATGGCAACCCCGTACTCAAGTGAGCACCAAGACCACAGAAATTCATCTGAATCAACAAGTCAAGATAGAGTTCAAGTCTCCTCAACAACGACAGTCTTTTATTTCTTTACTGCATTTTCATGTGTATCTTGTTTAATTGTTTAAACTTTGTTTGCATGTAGAAACTTGTTTGTTTTTATATTAATGCAATGAGTATGTTTGTCTTGAAGTAATCCATTTGTCGTCACTCAATTCATCCGTTATCACTCTTTAAATGATTTGCGAGCATTTTGATACCAACGTTACCAATCCTTTCGCCTAGGCAAAGATTGGAGGGAGGATGACGATAATTGAAAAACGTCTGGTCTCTAGTCGTATGCTTTCGAGTAAAAACCTTGCTGATGATGTACAGGCCTTGTTTCATATCCCCAAACACCGGAGTTATAAGGGAGATAAACCATCGTTAACCCCCTCGAGCCTTGAAGTAGGAGTTTCTTTTCTTTCCAAAAAAAACCTCATTTTTAACCCTGTGGGCGGGTAGTGTTCAGTTAATCTGATCGAGCGTTTAAAAACTCATCAAGAGAGTAAGCACCAAAGGATACAACAATGGCTATCCTTCAAAAGGTTGAGAAAGGTCAAAACCACAGTAGTCGACTTTCATCTAAACAACAGTGTGCACCATGATACCACGTGGGTATCTCTCGCACATCAGAAGGTCAACAGATGACGACGCCATAACAGTTATCCTCCATCGACCTCAGGACTCAGACAGTCACCATCACTTCTAATGAATCAAAGGTTGTGTATAGATCCACGATTTGTTCAAAAAAAAATGAAATGAAATAAATAGAAAAAGACAAAGAGCCCGCTAAGTCGGAACTTAGTAATAAGTCGCTTAGGCAAAAGTCAGGTAAGATCCCGAAATGCAAAGGATTCTCAACAAAGAACAAGTTGTGTGGTCAAATACCAAAAGACAAAGTGAGTGACTGTCGTGCCCGAGAAACCTCGTGTTGGTTCCTCAACCATCATAACGCCTCTTGAGAGACGAGTGCTCGTATCAGGGTAGTTGAACTTAGGACTGAAGAACATCATGGAGAATGGGCGGGCACCAAATATTTTGAGCCTAAAAATCCTTTTTCTAAAAACCCATGAACCAAGCCACGTTACAACCCTCAAAAGTCCTAATTGAAGCATGGTTTAATTCAAAAGCATACGACGAAGAGATCGCGTTTACCTGACTCCTACAATGTGTGAAGTATCTGTGTTAGTATCATATGCTCGTCTTATCTTTCAAAAAGAAAATTTTCAGTGTTACACTCCAAAAAAGTGTTTCACTCACAAAAAATCATAATGTTTTTCATACAAAACTTCAAGACGCATAAATGTTGCATTATACTTGTCACAATAAACATTCTTCTACATGTAAAACAATTGTTTGACATTGAAGAAGTTCTCATAATGAACATCAGTGAAGAGTTTAACTTTGTCCAAAGAAGAGAAAGACTTGGTTATTCTGTTGAGTTAGCAGCTTATTTGTAGCAAGGGGCAGGACGTCTAAGGACTCCTTTGAGCATATCACAAGTTGTATTCTCAAGATTCTGTTAATTTGGGGGCAATCAAGTGAAATTCACTCCTCAATTTCGCCAATCTAGGGGCAGTCCTTAAAGAGCAATCGGTGATTTGGTCTTTCTCAAAAGTGGTTAACACAGGACAACCGTCGTTTCATGATTCAATCAATCGAGACATTTACTTGAGATGTTGAAGCCTTGAAAGTTCTCGTTCCATCAAGTTAGTTGCTCATATCTTTGTTGTGCGAAGCAATTACTTGAGACATAGGAGTCTCTCTAGAGCTCATCCGGGCAAGTCTTCCCTATGTTTGCATAGCCAATTATCCAAATTCAATCTGGCGAGTCACCTTGGCGTTGAAGTACTTCGCACATTGGTTCATGCTATTTCTATAGTACAATGAAGTCCATCCTTCAAGATTCGATCAATCAGGGCCACATCGAGATACGGTAATATCTCTCAAAGGATTTGCTAATTAGGGGCATCCTGCATTGGAATGCAGATTTTGGGGCAAGCCATCCTAGTATCAGATTACTGTAAGTTGTTTCCAGCATCTTCTCGAAGCAAGTCTCTTCAGATAATTAATAGGCTGGGGCAATGATTGCTATATACGGACAACTTCGTTCTGTATCTTCAAGCTGCTCAGAAATTCTTCTCTCAAGGGTCAACAATTGTTGTGTTCAATTTGAGAGGCAGGGAATCATGCTAACAACTTCCTTTTGATGGGAAAATTGTTTCAAGAATCTCTCTTGGTCTTAACCAGTCAAACAGTCAAAGCATCTTCATGCCTTACCAATCATACAGTCAAAACGTATTGCATACACTAACATAAATCATGCATTAAATCATGCATCTCATATTGTGCAATAAAAATTCGACCTTGTTGGGTATCATTAAAATCAGTTCTGTCGATAGTCGGTTCGTCGTTATCATTAAACCGGTTCTCGTCTGGTAGTCAGTTCTCGTCTGATTGTTAATTTAAATCCAGTTCACGTCTGGTAGTCAGTTCTCGTCTGACCGTTATAATTTAAACCCAGTTCTCGTCTGGTAGTCAGTTCTCGTCTGACTGTTAATTAAAATCTAGTTCACGTCTGGTAGTCAGTTCTCGTCTGACCATTATCATTTAAACCGGTTCTCGTCGGTGGTTTATCTTAAAAGTCGGTTCGTCTAATTCACCCTTCAAGGCCGAATTTCATTTGGTACATATCCAATAATCCATACATGCATTCATAAATCATTACATAAGTCATCGTTATGCATCAATCACGTCGCTTTACTCAGACATATCAAATACAATATATTCATGCATAAACCCCAGTCAGGACTCGAGATCTTTCGAGAATGAAGTCAAGTGCAAGCAGAAGACTTTTCTCAACGACAACTTAGTTCTTCTCCCCAGTGCAAGAAGAACGCTTGGGTGACAGACAATCGACAATAGTGCCAATTCTCCAGTGAAGTCTCTTCCCCGGAGAAGCGATTGATCATCCCCAGTGAACTCTTATTACAACAAGATCGTTCAATTGGATTCCCCAGTGATGTCTTCCTCTCATGATGTGAAATCATACACCATTTGCATAGAGAAACAAAATCATATCATGCATATCATACTCATGCATTAGCTTACTCTTTTGCGGGTTTTCAATTAAATATCCTGCGGATCAAATTTGAAGGATTAGTTCTCAGACGGCATAATTATCCTCCTTTCTACAAGTACAAGTTATATACTGGTATGGATCTCAACAACTGATTTGATGTCTCGATCGAGACCCAATAAACAGTTCTCTCTCGGATAGACTCTAATGTCGTGAAATTTTTCAACCGGAATCGGTGAATTTTCCACACGGTTTTCTTACGAAGTTTCCCCAGCGAAGCTTATTTTCTCTTCCTAAGTGAATCTCCTTCAGAAAGGATTACTACAACATTATTCTTGGAATTTTCAAAAGATTTCTTTCAGACAAGAATCCTCTCACAAATACTATTGGCAGTGGCTTCCACAATTTACTTCTCTGAGCAGTTCTCAGAAAATTACATCAAACTTCTGGTGCGTTTATTTCCCCAGTAAGTTATCAACTACTCAATTAAATATCCACCTGGCGGGATGTTTATTCAAATCTCAAGATATTTCTCCAACTCAGACGTTGATCTACATATCCACTTGCTGCAACGCATTGTCCATACAATGTCAGCAAATTAAAGCTCATTACTCTAGAAGTTTTTCAGTCACAGGCGTTGAATCTGATTCTTCTATCAACGGTAAAGCTATCTGCATACGAATTGAAGATCTTGTCAACTCGGAAGTTGTTCAACATGTTCGTACATGTTGATAAGATCTCATCAGCGAAGCGGAAAAAAGATTTACCGACTTCGTAAACATGTACTCGGATGCGCAATTCTGGGTAACTTAGGTTACACGGTAAGACATATATTTTTCGTTACAATTCGAGATTGTTCTAAGCCATATTTTCGTTAAAGTTTGCGGTATTCTTTAACTCTTTGAGGTCTTGACGTTCCTCGATTTCATTTTCGTTAAGGTGCGGGTATTCCTTAACTCTTGGGTTTTCGACAAATTTCGATTATATCTTCGTTAAAGTTTCGGTATTCTTTAACTCTATGGGATCTTCGACGGTTTCTCAATTTTCATTTCTCGATTGAAGTTAAATTTTCGGGTTCTCGGTATTCAATCCTCTTCCACCTTGAATGTTCGAAAGTCGCTTTTCTCACTTATCGGGTTTAAGACGATTGAATAGGCAACCGTCGCACCCCAAAATTTCCTCCTTTGTTTCGCTTTGGTGATGTGTTTTTATCATAAATGTTCTATCATGGTGGTTCCAAATTTCTCGGAGAAATTTTCATGAAAGAAAGATTACCGGATTGAGAACTCTCATTTTGTCATTAATCGGTATGTTCCGAATGTCAAGAGGATTTTATTTGTTTTTGGAATTGGCATTTAAAATAATTATTCGTTTTGTTTTCGGAGTTTAAACTTTAAAGGATTCATTTGTCCTTAGCATTTAAATTCACGGAAAGAAACAATATTCGTTTGGAAGGCAAGTCCTTTAAGCAAAATGTCAAGGGAATTCTAGCTAAGGTTTGTTCATCTTTTGAGTACAGTGAGATGCTACGGATATTATTCAAGGTTGTATTTATTTGTCTTGAGTTTCTACAAGGTTACAATGCATTTTGCGAGGAATTTGGAATTAAGTTTGAAATTGGAATAAACAAGTTTGTTTTATTAACTTGATTAAATTTGAATTACAAAGTTTACAAAGTGCTCAAATTTTATCATGGAAATTACAAACTTGTTACAAAAGAATTTGTAAGTTACAATTCTAAAATCCTACGAATCCTACAGATCCTACGAGCTTGTTACAAAATATTCAGGTATTCACGTCGGTCTTATCGCTACATTGCTCTATTTTTTTCCACGCACCATTGCCATCCTCCACATGTTACATGAAACACAAGAAAGAAAAGTAGTTAGTAAGCACAAAATCGAAACAAAATGCGAAATTGTAAATTTGTTTGTCAAGGATCATCATTGGGTGTTTGGCGGGAATCAGGGTTAATGTTGAACCTCATAATCTCGAACAAGATTAATCATCGGTGAAAAGAAAACAGCTTATTTGCAAATCACGAATTTATTCGGTTCACAAATAAGCCTAACTCAGGTTATTCATCATGGTTAGCGGTCTAATGTTCATTAATCAAGGCAGCAAATGTTCATTAATCAAGGCAGGATGTTTATTAATCAAGACAGCAAGCATAATCAACAGCCCAGTTATCCCAACAAATATAATCAAACATTAGGCGAATGTAATCAAAGGCAACAATTTCAAATGACTCCACAGAGAAAAGAGGATGTGGCTATCAAAAAAGCAAGCAAGCGAAGCATACACAAGCCAGCAATAGTAAAAGCCAAGGAGGGTAAATTCATTAATGCAAGCAACACATAGCAGCATTAACATGGAAAGGGAAACGGAAAATTCAAAGTGTTTTTCACCCAAAGGTAAAAAGGGTTAAAACCAGTTTGATGATATATGAGTTGGACCAAGACCATATAGTATCGTTCTTGGAATATATCGAAAAAGAGAGATAGGATCAAATGTAGCATACATTGCAAAGGGTATAGAGATATAGAGACCAAGTAATCGGAGAAGAAGGAAAATTTGCGACCATCGGTTAAAACAAGAGACCATCGGTCTTTGAGATACGAAATTTTCAACACTTAAAGTATCATTTCTCATCGGTTAAAAGAGGAGGAGGACATCGGTTTGAAAACCGGAAAAACCTATCTGTTCTAACGGTTCAAAACCCTCTCAAACCAAAGTCCAGGCGATAACACAAACGAAAGCAAACATAGCAAATATTACTCATCATTTTCCAGACCCAAACACCCTCGGAAAAGCAAGGTTTTCAGAAATCATGTTCTGAAATAGAGAAAGAAGAAGAAGATTCGGAGCAATCTCACCGGAGCGTGAAGGGCCAAATCGAGCCTAGGTTCGTTCACCCCACCGATCGGTGTCATCGGTAAGCTGCAAAACAACAATCAAAACCAATATTCAGAAACCAAACATGCAAATAGTTCGCAATCGGAGAGAGAGAGAACAGATCGCGATCGGCGAGAGGGAGAGAGGTTTATCGCGACGATGCAAGAGCGAGAGAGATCGGAGAGAGATAACCGGAGAGCCATCGCGAGGGGGTTTCTGAGAGAGTGTGAGGGTTTACGATGAGATTGAGACGAGATCGCGAGAGATTAGAAGAGATCTGTTTCCTGGGTACACATGCATCGTCTCAGATGAAGGAGATGAAGGATCGTGAGAGAAAACTTTTGGTCTCCATTTTGTTTTTTTGTTATTAGGATTAGTATTATTATTATATTATTATTATCATTATTATACCATATTAGTATTACTAATATTACTATATTATTATTACTATATATTATACCATTATTACTAATATTATTTTATTAACTATCATATTTAATTCCATTATTATTTTTACTGTCAGATGTATATTACTACTAATAACACCATTATTATTATTATTATTACTAATTATTATTATTACTATAATATTATTTTTATGTTATCACTAACAGTATATTATTACTATTGTTATTACTAACACCATTATCATTATTATTATACTATTATTATTATTATTATTATATTATTATTACTAATATCATTTTGTTACTAACATTATTATTATCTTTTTTTATATAAAAAAATCGTTACTCACCATTATTATTATTATTTATTTTTATTATTAATTAGTATTATTATTTTCATCAGGTAACAAAAATTACTATTACTCTTTTTACTACAAAAAATCATTAATATTCAAAAATCAAAAAAAATAATAATAGTGTAGTTAGATTTTCTTTTTTTTATTATTAGAAATTTTCTAGCATTTTATTTTCTATTTTATTCCCCATTTGTAAATTTGTATTCCCATTCCCCAATTTGTTGTAATAATTAGTAGATAATTTTTATTGCTTTATTATTTAATTATTCACAAAGCACAAACTAAATATTTTTTTTTTTTAACTAATACTCGTGCGAGCCATCTTGTAAACCCTGAGTTGACAAAGCTTTGAAGCGTCACAACGGCCACACTTTTATGCACACACCACGCTTACTCTTGGGCTTACAATGAAACTTTAATTAATTAGTTAAACATTATTTAATTATCTAATTAGGTTATTTAAAATTAATTAGCTTACCTAATTAATTTTATTAAACTAATTACTTGATTAAATTTTGTTTAATTAGTTGATTAAATTTATTTCGCGCATGCACCTACACGTGATAAGTCGTTTATTTATTTGTGCCAGCCACCTTGTATGGGCTTTTAATTTATTTATTTGCTTCATGCTTGTATACTATTGTGTATTCTTTTCCATTACCGCACCTTAGGACCATATATTCAATTAATCATAACTCGCATTGCAAAAACACTTTCATAATAAGTTTCAAACCTCGATCCAACGTCGAGTGCATTTTTTTTCGAAATCTTTTTCATAATAAAGCACAAGTTTTTTAGTCGTTAAACGCTAGACTAATTGCTAAAAAACTTGTCCCCCAAATAAACTTTAGTCTTTAAGTCGTTGGACGCTAGACCCGTGGCTTAAAGACCCCTAAATAACGTGAACTCGTTTCACTTCACTTTTTCTCAAGAAAACATTTTTGGATGATAGACGACTTGGGCGAACTTTCGTTCCTCAGGTTTCTAGTATTTGAATCGTGAGACGCTAGCCTCGTTGTTCGGTATTTTTTCATCCACATAAAAAACAATTCAACTCACTCAAATTCTTTCATCGCTCATACGCGATCATAAAAAACTCTTTTCGGATAAAGAGGGTGTAATAGTCGTTTCAATTACGAACGAGGACTTAAGCTTTTCAAACAAACAAAACAAGTCCTAGTTCAAAGTATTTGAAATGTCTAAATGCACGATTTTTTCTTATAAAATCAATACAACAAACTTAAAACCTTTTTGAGAGGAACTACAGAGTTTTGACTTTCCCATTGCACGAGGGAATATGTAGGCACGCGGTTCTGAAACCGTGTCAAACTCAAAATAATAACAAACAATTTCTTTTCCTTTTGGTATTCATAACTTAGCAATAAACACACACACAAAATGCGTAGAATTAAATGGGTCCCATCGAGTACGATGGATGTAAGGGGTGCTAATACCTTCCCCTTACATAACCGACTCCCGATCCCACTTTTTTGGTCACGTAGACCGCCTTATCCGCTTGTTTTGGGTTTTATCTATATTTTCCCTTTCCTTTTGGAATAAATAAAATTAGGTGGCGATTTCACTAGTTTTTGAGAATTAAAAGATTTTTGAAAATCGAGTTGCTTCACAATGGTATGGATAACACTATCCTAAAGGAGAGGGAAAATAACAAGAACGACCTTTGAGTGGGTAATAACTCCTAATTGCTTGCTCATCAAAACAAATACTTTTCACACCTCACATTTTCAAACAAATATTTTCAAACACTTCGTATACATTCTTGAGGACTGATACAAGAATCATTACAAAGTTAAATCAAAATATTTTCAAACAAATCACACACACACAAAAGCAAGTTTTCAAAAGTGAGCTAAGCAATTAAGAGCCCGTAGATAACTACGGATGAAAAGGGTGCTAACACCTTCCTTTTTCATAATTACCCCCCGAACTCAGAATCGATAAAAGGTATTTCCTGTTCTTTTCACCTTTCCTTATTGGATAAAAGAAAAGTCAGTGGTGACTCTTGCTAACCGCAACATTTGCGATAAAATGTAAAACAACTAAGTCAGTTCTCCCACCGTGTTACAATTGGTGTATACCACCCTTAGACTTTAAACCACTATGGACCCTAGATGTAGAGTCAAGTGCTTTGTTGCTGATCAAACGTTATCCGTAACTGGATGACCATAAAGATAGTTGATGGTTACTTCACAAAGCATGCTGAGAGACATGAGTGAACTAGATGGAATTTTCCCATCATATTTAATAGGATAAATGTTTAAGGGCCCAATATTGAACTGGACAAGGGTGACACGATCTATGCCTTGTGTTCAATGTAAACATAAGGGCAAAAGGAAAGTTGTACACACAAGTATTATCACATAAAGATTTTGTCAGATCGCATAACACTTTCGTGACTTGGATAACATTGATGTGTTGCTAGATACCGCTCACTGTTTATTATGTTAAATGTGTGATTTAACATGATTGCCAACGTCACAGAAATCTTTAAGGCCACACACATAAGGAAAAATTAATGAGAGATAGAGTAAACGAGGAACACCGTAAGGTACTGTTCACTTAAGTGAAATGTGGAACATCATATAATATAATAATAGTTAATATTATTATTATTATTATTTTATAATAGTTATAAAATATAATAATGATACAATATGTTTATTATAAATTATTATTATAATAATAGTTATTGTAATAATAGTTATTATTATTATTATATGGTGCACTTAAGTCGGGCTTTTTTAGCTTGCATTCCACACAAGTGGTTCTATAAATACAATCTTTGTGCATAAGCTTTCACACTTGATGAAATTAGGTTTGTGAAACTCTGCCGTAATTTCTCTCACTTTCTCACTCAAAACTTTCGTTCATAAACAACTAGCACTATGATTGAAAGGGATCTGTTAGTGTTGACTGAGTAGAGGCGTAATTCTTCATCAACGCTCAGGACCACATCATCAAACTCCATAAGAGGTAATGAATTATATGACTTACCATGCCCATTCGTAAGGATCACTAAAGAAAATTTTTAATTTCCACTGCGTATTGTATCGCAATTTTCCTTCAGCGTATCAAAGCCACTTACGAAACCATGGATCTGATAGCTGTTTATTTTCTATATGTTATGCATTAATTTGATTAAAACACAAAATGAATTGATTAATAACCGATTAAATTAAATTTTGGCATCATGATGTGGATGATTTGGACGAGTCGATGTTGAATATGCTTCGAAATTCAACACTAATATGGTGAAGCAGTGATACATTGATTATCCATAAGTTACACTAATATGGTCGGTCACTTTTATATATGATATAAATCACTCTGGTGCAAAGATGGTATATTAGATATACTATTTTGATTTCTTCCATTCAATCACATAATGATTGTCATTCTTTTGAGAGATCATTGTTCATTCGTTTCGGAATCTGACTTTAGTATAGGGAAATAATGGCATGTTGATCGATCATACTGAATTATCAATCGAGTTGTGTTTGACGGTATAAATTATTTGTATTAGATTTCATGACGGCACGAAGGTTGTGTTGTTAGGATTTTCAAAGTTTATAATATAACAGTAATTATTATTGTAATTATTATAAATTTTTGTTTTTGTTTTATAATATAATAACAAAAGTTATTATTATTATTATTATAGAAGTCGTACTGCGTATTCATATTACGTTACTAGTTGTCTTATTATATTAGCATATCTACTAGTACAATATAAGTAAAGTAACCGGATCGGACACAATAGCACAGCAAACGCACATAAATATATTATATTCAACTAAATAATACTCAACATGTCAGTAAGACAATGATATCCCATATACACAGTATTACTATAAAAATATATTAAAAAAATAATTATATTTATAGAGCATAAAATTTATTAAGTTATAATTTAATTATTTAGATACAATAAATCAAATTAAAATCTATTTTAAACAGTATTTTACAATAGATATTAACCTGCACGTTTGTTCGGTTGTTATTTTGAAATATTAGAGTGGATATATACTTTTGTAAACTTAAAACTCAAAATATTTTAGTAAAAAATAATTAAAAAAACTATTAAAAAAATACTAAATCGCTATCATTTAGTGTTACTTAAATAGACGTTTATCAACACCATAGTCACATTTTTTTAACTAAATTTAAAATATTGAATTCAAATTTGTATGATGTATAAGCAAAGTCAAACTATTATAGTAATATCATAAAAAAACATTGTTGTAAATAAATTTATTAATTTGAAGGAAATGTTTGCTATTTATGAGTTCTTTATTATTTTATTCATTTAAAATTAGGTATTGTATTCATAGATTTTTTTATATTAGAAATGTTTGTTTATAAAATTTATTTATTAAAATTTTATTCATTTGTTAGCTAAATTACTTATTATTACTAACGTGTTTATTTCATCTCTCAATAATATTTCATATACATAAAAAAATATTATAAAATTTTATATATATGTTAAAAATATGTTTAGAAAAATTATATTCATACCATTTTATTCATTTAAAATTTATTTACTAACTAATTTATTTCCTCGCATAATAATTTATTATTTGTTAGATGAACTATTTGCTTTTATCCTCGCTTACACAAGTTCAGTGAACAATGGTGGCTTCTAGTGCATAAAAGAAGTTTAGAAGACATCAATGAAGAACTCATAACCGACAATAGGGCATTTGAATATTTGAATGATCATAGAGTGGGTTGCCAATTGAAAAAAGTTTGGGTAGATAGAAATTTCTACAAATTTTTTGTAGAATAAAATTGAGGAGAGATCGCAAGACATTGCATATAAATTAGATTTTTGACTGTACATATGTTCAATTTGTAATTGATCTAACAATTTGATAATTAAAAAACTGTACAACATTAAGAATGAAAAAATAAGAGTGAAAATAAGAAAGAGTTTCATATTAAAATTGAAGTTAATATATTAGAGAGAGACATTTTTTTTTAGAATAGAGAGTGATGTTACCGTTTCATTATTATGAATAGATTACATTTTAAAAGAATTTGTTTTGCAAGCTGCCACACCAGATATTAGGGTTAGGGTTGTATTCAGAGTTGTCATCATGACAACTTTAAATTTAAATTAAGTAGATATACTATTTAATTATAATAATAATAAGTTGTTATTGTTATTTAATTAAATAATTTAGTAATTAATTATAACTGAACAACGCAATTCCAAACACTCTATAATATGATCGATTTTCAAAATTTAATTTAATTTATTTAATTAACAGAATTTAAATTAATAATAATAATAAAAGGTGTTTTATTATTTTTGTCTTGTGGTGATCAGTTATGGCCTTAGATTCATTTATATTGTTTTTGGGATTTTAAAATATGACATGCGTGTCATGTCTTTTTCTAACTCTCTTGATGTAACTTCTTTTCTCATCTCACTCCCTCGTATGTAAAATGAGTATTCTTTTATGTAATGTTATCTTATGAAGAAAGAGAATAATTAAAATATCAAAGGAGGACAACCTTGGAGATCTTGCTTGAAGAAATTTAGATCGTTATTTGGCTTAGCTTAGGTTCTCCTATTGGCTTGAGAGAACAATTGCGCTAGGGGTTATATTTGTGTCTTTGTATATGTATGTTGATGCATGTCTTTGTATGTTGATGCATGTGAGAGACGATTTGCATGTCAAGCCGATGAGATCAAATTAATAACAAATTCCCTCAAATAAATATTAAGTTTATGTTTTCCAAGTTTTAGCACTCATCAAGACTAGTATTGGAAAATGTAGGTTTCGCCTAACGCGAGGTACAAGTTCTATATTGGTAAGGTGCAATGGGATAAATGTAATATCCAATTGCTAAAATTTCGGGTCAAACTTAACTAAACAAATTATAATAAGATTATATGCATTTAGAAGCAGGAGTTGAGAATGGTCCATGTGGTGGTTTAGAATAAAGAGTTATTCGTGCAACTGAAATACTCGAGAATTGTATTAGATACAATTAGAAGGAGTTCCTACCTAGATAACCTAGTTTGTGTAATCATCCTAACACTGACTTAAAACAAAGTGACATGTGGATCTCAATCCACAAGAAAATCTTTCAACGAGATTTTCTGAATCAAATGGTGAGTGTCATTTGATTTGAGCAAAATAGTGGGCATATTTAATTAAAGGCATAATTGAATATGTTGTTTTAATGATACTTATATTTTTCATCTCTTTCATGTAGATTACCATGACTCAAAACACATCTAACAATATTTTACGATCAATCTTTGACAAGAAAAAATTGTTTGGGACTAATTTTTTGGATTGACACCGGAATCTGAGGATTATCCTCAAGCATGACAAAAGGTTATATGTCTTAGATATACATGTTCCTGAAGAAGAACCTCCCAGTTCTACACTTAAGACTGAAAGAGATGCTTATAAGAAACGTGTCGATGATGTCAATGAAACGGCTTGCCTCGTGCTTGCTATCGTGAACTCTTAGTTGCAAAAGCAACATGAGAACATGACAATGTTCGATATGATCGGATATCCGAAGATGCTCTATCAAGAGTAGGCAAGGAATAAGAGGCTTCTTGTTTCAAATGCCCTTTTTATAACAAGTTTGCTGAGAAAACCCCTTGTAGGTCTTCATGTACTCAAGATGATTGAGTATGTGTAAATTAAAAATAATGTTCCTTGTGAATTAGAAATATTTTGTTAATTAGAAATAATGCTTCTTATAAATTAGAAATAATGCTTTAAATATTATTTAATATTTAATAAAAAATTTAATCTTGTATTTAAAAGTAGAATTTTTTTTTAGTATTACTAAAAATTAATTTTAATTTGTTATTATTATTTTTTAAACATGAATATATGTTACACAAAAAATGAATGAAAGTTATTAAATGTGTTTAAATATGAATATGCATCTAACCGTGTTCAAAAATTAAAATAAAAAATTAATTAAATAATTTTTATGTTTATTAATATTATGTAATTAACATAGAAATTAGTAATAATTAATATCAACAAGCAAGTCTAAATAATGATAAAATTAGAAAATTAAATGATTTGTTTTCTAATAATTAACAAAGAAATTTAATAACAATTAATAGAAAAGTATAATATTATTAAATATTAATTATAAAATAGTTTAAACAAAAAATATTATATAATTATAAAATATAACTTAAATATTAATTTGTCTGATGAAAATAATAGCAATTATTATTGCTATTTTATTAAATAGATATCCATCTAACAAATATCGACACAGATATAAGGCAGATGGGTGTATTATATTTATTAAACGAGACAGATAATGGAAGACCAGCATCCTTATACATGAGTATAAATTTCCATCCCTAATAATATATTAAGTTAAGGTATAAAATACAATAAGTAATTTGGCCTGATTGAAAATTGTGCATATCTTTTTTCTCATCCATTTTATATAATTAGAATTAATTTTCAATCATCAACTATTCAACTATTAAACCATTAAAATATAATATCACCATTTTTTCTATAATAACTTTTTTTCCCTTCAAATTATAAAGCAAAAGAGCTTTTTTGTTATTTCATAATCAAAATATTTTTACAACTTCAAAATAAACCCGCATACGCTACATGTTCTCTTCTTCTTTCAGTTTCCCTTCTTCTTACAAATTAAATTATTTTTATCATTGACTATTTCTATTAAACACTCCACACACTTCATAATTTTTGAATTATATTCACTCACAATCTCATTTTCTTTCAAATTTAATTTATTTTTCTTTTATATTTCTTTCTCTTTTTATTTCATCATTTTATCTTTTCTATCTAATTATTTTATTTTCTTCTAATTATTTTTAGTATATTAAAATTTATTATAATATATGAATATCATATTAATTATTTATATATATATATATATATATATATATATATATATATATATATATATATATATATATATATATATATATATATATATATATATATATATATATATATATATATATATATAATATTTATATTTATTAAATAATCGTACACGCAACTAATTTTTTAATTTATTGATCACTATTAAAAATATATATATTTAATTTTAATTAATATTTTTATTATTTGAGATACAAATTTTTTTTCTTCTTATATGTCACTTTCAGCAAAACACCTATTTTATTTTAATTAACAATTACTTTTATATGAGACACAAAATTCTTATTTTCAAATGTCAAAATTTTTGTTTTTCTCATAAAATACTATCAACAAAATACCTATTTTATTTTAATTAAAGTTTCTTTTGTTTGATATACAAAATTTATATTTTTAAATGTTAAAATTCCTATTTTCTTCATAGAACACTATTAGAAAAATATCCATTTTATTTTAATTAAAAATTATCTTTATTTGAACACAAAATTCTTACTTTTCATAATATTAAAATGTTTTTTTCCCAAGGGTAACTATCAGAAAATGCCTAATTTATTTTAATTAATAGTTGCATTTATTTGAAATACAAATTTTTTTATTTTTAAAATATCACATATTTTCTTTTCTCCACTTTACAGATATATTTTTTCTTTGTTTTATAATTATTTAATACAACTAAATTTATATTATTATTATTTATTTTATAATTAAATAGTTATTTTTAATTTTTTTCTTTTTTTATAATTATCTAATACAATTAAATTTCTATTATCATTATTTATTTAATAATTAAATAATTAATTTTAAATCTATATACATATCTAATTAAAATATACAATGTATTTTTGCTACTTTTAAATTATTACAACTCATGAAAATCATATATTCTTCAAACCTAATCCTAGTAAAAAAGAAACAGCTAGATTTTATTCCAAAAAAAGAATCCCATCTTAAACCAAATAAGCAAAACAAAGTGTGACAAATACAAAGATTTTACAAGTGGCAAATTCTAACAGGCTACTCTGTCGTGGTTTCTGGTACCGACCCGAGTCTCTGCAAGCAAGCAACCATCTTCAATTTCTTTCTTTCCTCATTCTTCGAAACCAAACAAGAGGAATGAATAAGATTTTCGTTCCGTATCATTGTTTCTTCGTCTTCTTGCTTCTTTCAAGGGTTTCCTTAACCTCATCACTCCCACACACTCACAATGTAATCACATAGTTCTCCAAATCGATTAGAACTTTGAATTGTATGAATTTGGATTACAATAGGATGATAATTTAGGTTGGAAATTTCAACTTTTGAATTGGGAATTGAGAATTGCTAGATGTGTTAACTAAGTTCAATCAACTGTTTCTTGGTTTGCATGAATTGGAATTGGAGTCTTTAGTGTAGAAATTAAATTTTTGTTTGTTTTCTTGTTACAGGTTCATGTAGATTCAGATGCTACAAGGTGAGTCAGTTTTAATATCTGATTGAACTTATTAGACTGTATTTCAGAGTTCATCAATTATTGTCTGATTGAACCTATATGATCTGTTACTGACACCTCTGAACAACGACGTGTCTGATGTCTGTCTACGTTCAAGTTATTTACTTTTTCAAATTATTAACAGTGTCATGTTTGGTGTTTGTGCTTCATAACTTACAATGAATTACTACTGACAAAGACACCAGACACATCAATGTCACATTGGCGCGACTAATAATCTAAGAAAATGAAAGAGATTGACTATAACTACACATGTCGGAGTCATGTTGGAGGCATGGCTTGCATTGGATCTGAAGTGTTCAATGCTATGTCTTTTATCTTTACTTAGTGTATACTAGTATATGTTTTTGCATTTTTTGCTGTTTGTACTGGAATTGGTATGACTAATAGATAAATGTCACTGTTCAGGATTCTGAATCAAGAGCAGGGGGATGTTCATCGAATACATTGTTCTAGAGAAAGAAGTAGAATAGCTTGGAAGATCATTCAAGAGGTAGGGCTCAAATGAGTGACTCGATTAAATCTCCTCTATGACGTACTTGCATCGATTTTGCGTAGTTGATAAATGCACATTCTCTTGATACATGATTCTTGTTTCACAGTATTTGACGCCAGTTGTGGAGAAAGAAAAATATAATATCTCAAGAAAGTGCAGGCTTCACCCTGAAAATGATATATACAGAGATCAGGAACAGCATAAATCCCATATAGATATAAATGAGTGGCAGTGTGGATACTGTAAGAAAACTTTCTTCGAAGAGAAACATCTTGATCAGCATTTTGACAACCGACACTCCAATTTACTTAATTTGGTATGGTGCTTCTTGTTTAATAGAATCAATATAACTTTTATGTTTTCTTCCATTGTTGAACAAGTAAATGGTGTTTTAAAGCATTTGTTATAATTTAGGAATGTTAAACCTTTAGAAAGTTTTGGTAGTTTTCTCTACACGGTTTGTTGCGTTGAAGCGTTGACAACTTAAATGAGATGATTTTTCTGAATCCAGAATGAAAGCCAGTGCTTAGCAGATGTATGTGGAGCATTGCACTGTGACCATGACATCAATTCCAGGTCAAAAAAATCAAAATGCAATCCTGCAGCTGCAGCAAGAAATAAACATCTGTGTGAGGTGTGCTTTTGTTTTTTGCCTATTCATATGTGTGAAACCCAAATTTACGTTCTAATTCCCGTTTTTATAGACCTTAGCAGACAGTTGTTTTCCGGTTAACACAGGCCCTGCGGCAAGCCGCTTCACGGTATTGCAATTTTCTATTCATTCTTCCGCAAAATTTGTATACTAATGAAATTTTGTGATACTGCATTCTAACACTAACGATTTGATAGAATTCTTCTTGCATCAATTCTGTGATGCCCACAGCTGCGCTGGAAGTGGGAAGCCTTTCTCCAGAGGGCGCAGGGTAATCTTACTGTAATCTAAAACTAAATTGTTTTTCTCCATAATTTCTTCTCACTATTCTTAAATAGCTGTTATAGCGGCGCTGTGCCATAGACGTAGTGGAATTTGAACAAAATTGCTATTTTTCTGCAATATGTCAGTTAGTATAAAATGATGTCAAGTAGTGTTGTGTAGAGGAATTTAAACAGACTAATATTTTTACATGTTCTGCGATAGACAACCCTTTGCTTTTAATAGTTCTTGAGATAGATTTACTAACCTTCACTTTGCTTTTATCAGATCTAGTGATAGTTTTTTCTAACTCTACATGTTATCTTGTTTGAACTATGCTTTTATTTCTAGAGCTCCTTAATTGTGATTCAGAAGTTATGAAGAAACATACTCCAACAAATTGTTTGGTTCATGCAAAAGTAAATTTTAAAAATGACACCTTTTTGTAAGGAAACTTATAACACTATAGCTTTGCTGACCGCTATTGTCATGCGAAGCTCGATTTAACATAAAATGTTGTCTGATAGCAGCTGACTATGCAGTAGTATTGCACTGCAGTGCGGCGTAATTTGAACAAACTGTTATTTTGCTGTGATATAGTGAAGTGGTGTATCCAAATTTATGGTGGATGTTTTGAAGTCATTTGCACTTGTCTGCTGCTGTTTGCTGAGCTGTAGCAACGAAATTAAGGAAAATATTCATTAACTGGTTTCTTGATTTGTGCAGAAAAAGAAAAACGGGTTCTACATTGCTGCCTCCATTTTTCTTGTGACGCTGCTGATATTTTACTATCTATACATTTACTTATATCGGAGGTATTTGCTTCAGAACTTGTTTGTCATAATCATACTTTAGTAATAACCATTGTAATGATTGTAATGGTTCCAACAAGGTTTGAACTTTTGCATTTCAGAGGATTGAAAAGAGAAACTCAAATGCTGAAACGAATCTCACAAGCTGGCCGAAAAAAGAAGCCATCATAACCGGTAGATCTTTCCCTTCTGAAGCTCTCAACCAGATTTTTCAGAAAGTGAAGATGTACCTAAGTGATTCATGGATTCAGCTAGAACTGTACTGCATTTGAAACCCTTTCTGCAAGTGGTTGCCAACTTCAAATCCATGTCTATTTGTTTTGCTAATTGTAAGCCGAATTCCTTGTAAATTTAGTTGTTGTTTAGATATAAGTTTCCTTCACATTTATTGCTTTTAAGAGTTAATTGTGCCTTTATTATGAGCTTATAACCACTCTCTGTAAAACACTGATAAAGACACCAAACATAACAATGATACATTAAAACCAATACTAAAAAAAATGAAATAAGCCACACATTGGCGTAGAATACTTCTCTAATCTGAAGTGCCACTTCAGAGTTCAGAGGTTACTGAACATCTATGCCAATTACTTTTGCATTAGCTTTGGCTTTAGGAATTGTTATGTAAAGAACACCATCTCTAACCTGTGCCTTAATTTTGTCAAACTCGATATTTTCTGGAAGAGAAATCCTATGACTATACCTACCATAACTATTAGCAGGCCAATCTTCATGTTCTTCACTTAATTTTCCATTGCCATTTGCTTCACCTTGATTATTCTCTTTAGCTACTTTTTCTGCTTTCACTACCAACATTTTCTCTTCAATCCATACCTTAACATCATTCTTGTTCATACCAGGCATGTTGAATCTAATCTTGTAATCATCTTGTCCTTCTTTTATTAGCCAAGGCATTTTTCTCTTATTCTGTTCATCATTATCCACAACTATCCAACGGGAACCGTCACTGTAAGCCAAAGGATCTTCCACAATCCTATCCATTGTGTCCATCATTTGTTGCACTGTCCTAGCTACTGGAAACTGGTTCAACAACACTGTCAAAAAATTGTCATTTGTCACTGTTACTGTCAATGAAGTAAATGTTTGATACAACGGTCATACAGAACTTAAATATATATTTTTTACCTCTAGGTGAAGCTTGTGACACCTTCATCTTTGGTGCCAATGGCTGCTGCATAGCCCTCTGCAAGCTTGCTTCATCTCCTCTAGCCATAGCCTTTACATTGTTGTAGAAAATTCGACCCCTTGTTCTTGACAATGTTGACAATTTGACATTGGAAATTTTGTTCATTCTGCAAGATGAAGTGGGAGTATAGAAGCTCATATTTGGTAGAGTTGTGGTCATTTTTTTCTTCCTTTTTACAATGATGCTAGCGAAGAATATTAATGGTGTTTAGAAAGTGTATGTTTCCATTGAAATTTATAGGATTCATTGGACATTTCTGGACATTTCTGGACTCAAAATGGTTGTGAAAATTTCATCACGTGAATGTGACTTGGGAGTGTTCTAGACTTGTCTATACATTTCTATAGACCCATCTTGTTTCCGCAATTGATAGTGACTGGGACATATCGGGATACTAACATTTTTTTTTGGTAATAATAAGGGCCGAAGCCCATAAACGACTAAACTATATGTAACTATCCTAGCAGTGGATGCACCTCTAGCATCTTCTACAAGCAATCTCCCAAGACAATCGGAAACATTATGAAATAGTCCCATATCATTCCGAATTCTACAACAAACATTGACAAACACATCAGGACATTTATTCACCTCCTGTAGTGGGATACTAACATTTAGTATCTTATCAACTTAAGTCAATTTAGTATTAGTTTCCAATGTATTTTTTTTAATAAAAAAAGAATTAAAATTAAGTGAAAATGGTTAAAATTATTCTATTCATTCCTATATTATTTAATTCAATCTTGTGTAACGTTAATATCGATATAAAGTTTATGTAATTTAATATCTTATCAACTTATTTCTTGAGTGACTCTTGACATATTTACTCCGACATGATAACTCTACACAAATTGAATTGCAACTATCCTTTCATCTAATTAAAATATAAATAATTTTTTAAAACTACTTAAATACACCACTCTAGCCCGCATATAAACAAACATTATATTACCTCTATCCTAATTATAAGACTTTTTAAGATATTTTTTGTCATTCCCATTCAGTTCCTAATTATAAGACTTTTTAAGTTAATTTTTGTTAATAACATTTTTTTTCCAAACATACCCTAATTGTGTTACTTTTTTTTTTGCAATGTGTAATAAATACACTTATATAAATATTAATTATTTTTCTCCTAAGAATAAACTAATAAAATTGTAGTACAAAATATAAATAAATTTAATTAACGTGATTTAGCCTTCAGAATCTTATATTTAAGGATCGAAGCAGTATTAATCAAGAGCACTTGAATGAAATAATGAAGTCTAATCCAGTTTAACAAGAGATGTTGGATTCAGTCCCTATTCTGAGCATGCAATTGCTCTTCTTTAATATTGTCCATCTTAATTGTTCTCAAATTGCTTCAAATTTTGATTTTCACATTTCATAAAGACAAACTGACATGGAGTCAAAATAAATTTTACTTAGCATTACTTTTTTTACTACTTATTATCTTGTATAATCTATAAATTTCTTATATACATATATATCAAGCAAAAACCAAAAGTTTTTTCAACAATCTGTGGACAAAATTACAAGTACCTCTAGTTTTTAGTCAATATTTAGACAAAGATCCCTTAATTTGGAAGGAGCTACCTAGAAATCATCTTTCTCCACTTCAGTAAACATAGTCTAGATGGACAACTGAACCTGTTTTCCTCATGCATCAAACGCCAATCTTCAACATTAGTACCACTAATCATCTTAGTTTTACCGAGAAGATAAACACTTTCTCTAACATTATCTTCCTTCTATTCAACTGCACTATTCAAACACACTCTAAATATAAAATGGGGATTCAAACACAACTTCAAACAGCTTCTCACTAGTAGTACTATGATCTTTCACAACAACTTGATTCAACAAAAAGAATGATTTTGCTTATTCTGTACATTGCATTAAAAACCATATTTTGCTTTATACATGTGAAAAACTTGTTTTGAGCCAACTTTAATTGATGTAATATATATTAACTAGGCTAAATTAGAGTTTTGTTATCTTATTTTGTCATATTTATGAAATTAGTCTCTCCATTTTAAATTCTGTTTTAGTCCCACTCTCATATCTTTTTTATAGAAAATTGATGAGATTTTTTCGTTTTTTAACTTATATTTTTATCAACAAAATTTAATATTAGATTTATATACGATGATTTGTCATATTTGACAAGTAATTGTTCATTTTAAAAAGGATAATATCATTAATTTTAAGAGTCAAAGTATGAGAGGGAGATCAAAACTGTTTAAATTTAAAAAATAGATATCAAAACTGTTTAAATTTAAAATAAAGAAACAAATTTCATGAATCAAGTAAAATAGAGGGATCTAAACTGTAATTAAACCTATCTAAGGCACAAAATTTTGTCTAAATTTTATGTAATCTTTTGATGTAATTTTTATATAACTTGTTGTAATAGTTTGATGCCAATTTGTCTATAAGTCTGATCGAATATTTTGGATAACTTGTTGTAGTAAAATTACTCTATATTTTAATGTCATTTTGTAGAACAAATGCATACTGATTTTGTCAATATAACACAAAATTACTCAAACAGCATTTGCCATTTTTTAATACATAAATGAGTTATGCAGACTTGTTAAATTTAACACAACTTATTTTTACCATAAAATGCAAACTGGTTTTGCAATAACAGAATTTTTAGCAACACAAAATTCCAACACAGTTGGTCTATGAAGATTGGTTTTGCAATAACAGAAATTTTAGTTACAGAAAACTCCCACACATATGTAATATGTTCATTGCTCTTCTCAATCATGTTCATTGCTTCATACAGGGCAATACAGGTTCTGAATTTTATTGCATAACCAATCTGATTACAGAGACTGATTCTGAGGAATTTTGTGTAACTAAAAATTTGAATTGAATCTTATTACAACCAGTCTGAATCTTATTGAAGAGACAGATTCATACGGGGTGATACAATACAAGTTCTGACAGATGCTCAAACACAGAGAACGAGAATTATAAGGGTCACTATGATAGTAGAGCAGTTTTTTAGACCACTCTTGCAGCTAACATACGACTATTAGCATGAAAACTGCCAACACATTTGAAACTAGATTTGGGTAGTCAAACAGAAGTCTATCATTTTCTTCCTCTCGGATCTCGACTAAGCCCGTATTTCTTCAGTGTTTTAATGTAACTTCTCATAAGTGTAAACTTGCTGCTTCCTAGATGATAGAAATAATCCCAGGAATAAATACCAGTTTTATGCAAGTCATCAAAATTGAGCCTGGATCATCCAATTAAACAATCAGGTTTTAGGTTTTAGTTGAGAGAGACTATTGGATTTAGGCAAAGAATTTTATTTCTAATGTCTGAAATTGTAGTACCTTACCCCATAGTTTCCTACTGGTTCCGCAGACATAATTCCCACGTGGCGTCTACCAGATATCACCTAGATTAACATAATCATCAATAAAGGAAGCATCATTAGAAATGAATCTACTGATCTTGAATCAAAATTTCAGAAAATGAGTAATTAGGAAGTATAGTGATCTATGAAGCACAGACTCCGACACGGACACCGCGACACGACACTGACACGGGCACTCCGACACCAATATGTCAAAAACCTTAGGACACCGACACCGCTATATATGTTATAGTATTTGAATTTTATTTATTCATCTAAATATCAAAAGAGTTAAAAATATTCTAATAAAAATAACATCATTAATTTTTGATTGATAACATTGCTTCAATACATATTTAACCCTTCTAATCATGCATGATATTTGTCTAGAAAATGTATATAGTGTGTTGAAAAAAAGAAAAACACAATTTTTTTTAAAGAAAGCTAGTCTAAATTATCAAACTCGCGTTGAATGAGTGTCATATGGGTATTGGACACCGATTCAAAATGTGTCGAGGCAAGAAAAAAGACCAATTTTTGGGGGACACTTCTCTGATTTTTCCGACACTTGTTTGACTTTTCCGACACGTGTCTTACGAGTGTCATACAAGTAGTGTCGGACACCGACACATGTCGGACACCGACACATGTCGGACACCTCGACACGCTTACTTCTAGAGGTGTCCGTGCTTCATAGATAGTGATAGGAATGAAACTGATATAAGGAAATGATGTTTAGATACTTACATGGAAGATGCACTATTTTCAGAGTTGATAAATCTCTGAAATGTATCGAAAGGTGTAGGAAAGAAAGACTATGGTTGGAGCCTAGATCCTTACAAGATGGAGAAAATGTAAAGACAATCAATGCGAAAAATCAAAACACCCTTTACTAGAGAGATCCAATTCTATGTAGGACTGACACTTCAGATTTTAGGTGTGGGCATGTATGTGCCTATGCTGCGTCTGTGTATGTATCAGTGTTTTATAGAGACAATTTGGTCAGCTTAACCTTAACCCAGCCGAAGCCACAACAATTTTTTTCTCATTCAATTCATGCTCCCCCTCACCTCCTTTCCTTTCAATGGACCCACTAATCTTAATGCGGACTGTAGAACCATAGTTCCCGACTGGTTCTGCAGGCATAGTTCCTACATGACATCTCCCTCATATCACCAAATTCAATGGGATCATCAACAAAGGAAGTTATAACAAAATTCACAAGAGTGATGAAAATCTGGAAATAGACCAGAATGAACTCATTTTCAAAAGAATGATGGAGTGCTAAAATTAGAAAAGAATCAAGTCAATCAAGAAACTTCAAATACTTTTTTTTCTTAAGAAAATGAGTGATTACAAAGTATAATCTTATTAAATCTAATATGGGGTGCTTATATTGTAAAATGTAAATGAAAATTAACAAATCACTTTGAAATGACGAAGTTACCTTTTCACCTCCAATTGATCTGATTTTTCCATCTACGGCCGGGCTATTTATTCTGAGAAATTCAGCAGACAACTTGAATACACTACCATTGTCAAATTCTACTTGTACCTGAAACAATAATGCTGAAGGATATAAGAAAAAATTACCAAACTTACAACCAATTAAGATTTCAACAGAAATATAGGTTTCTATAGACATGTTGGTGTTCAACACTTGCCTTAATTGATAATTCAATATTCATTTGATTTTTCCAAACACTTCTCTATCTATTGCAACCTAACATGTGTTGAAGAGAGAAGAAGCTCACGTATTTTGGGGGTTGAAGAGAGAATTTGGTTAGGCGTGCAGATTGTTCTGCCGCTGTGTTGAATCTCCGAATAGCTGCCAGCATAGCTTTCCTTATTCAAGTCACGTTATGTTTACGTCTAAGGAGATCATGAAGGAGATGAAAATGATTCATTATTGGAACCCATGTTAGCTCAACAAAATCATGCTATACAACTTTCAGGCAATGAAATCTAAAATAAATATCATTCAACTCTAACTGATTAATACAAGTTGTAGTTCACACAATCCAAGAAAAAAAATGGGCATGAGTTAAATAGAGTGTTATATATGAAACAGACATTTTATCAAACACCTGGTGTGCAAAATAAGAAAAAGAATGTGCATGAGTTACATAGAATGTTATATATTTAAACAAAGAATAAACTAAGCTTACTTTGATAACAAGATTGAGAAAGTATAGTATACTGAATGAAGATATTGTTGCTTATATAAGAAGAATACAGTTCAACATTTGACTGTTATGGTTCTGTGTGGTTTTCATCCAATCTTTTGCTTCTTTCAATACTGCATTAAGAAATTGATATACTCTTTGAATTATAAAAAACTCAAACTACGAAAATGTCCTCATTAAATTAAAATATTACTATATTGACCCTCCAACCTACATCAAATAAATAAGCCTAATATTTAAAATCGCCTAGTTCAGCAAATTTAACGCATCACTCTTTCTGCTTTCCGTCAGCAACTATCGCCGGCGCCGCCGTAGACCTTATTGCGCCGCCGTCAACTCCATTGCGCCGCTATCATATATTCTCCTTCGCATCTTCAACCGAGGTACTTCTCTCTTCATCTCTCTTTAATCTCTAGATTTTTGAAAATCAACATGTGCACTTACAAGCTGTTTGTGAAAATGCCTCAACACATGTACAAAAAAAATTAGATATTACTTCATGTTTAAATTTCCTTAGTATATTTACAGAGCAGCTAGATTTCTATAAACAAGTAGATTGCTATAAGATAATAATGGAAATCATACACAATCACCCATTAATGTTAATTTTTGTTATTTCTCCTTTTTGTTATGATTTAATGATTTATGAAATAACCCTGAGCTTGTAGAAAGAGTGATTTTCATTTTATTTTTTTTGGTTTCAATTATTGTGTGGCAATTGTTATGGGTTAAGGGTTGTTAATTTTGAACCAAATTGTTCATTCTTGTTGCCAATAGTTATGGCCTACTGGTTGATTTTCTTGAATGTCTTTATGAATTTAACTCTTATTTTCAAGATGTTTATTGATTATTATGTCTTTGTTATACAAAAAGGAAAACAGCTTAGATTCAAATGTTTTGATTTAGATGTCCAACTTCGGTTTTTGAATTGGATTTAAAGTTGTCATGTAAGTGATTTTAGCGGTTTATTGGTATAGGTGATACGGGACAGTTCAACTTTGGTTCTTAATTGGAGATTCTAATAATGAGCTACTGTGTGTTCTAGAAATTTTGAAATTGTAAAATATGGAAAACTGACTTGCATTGTGACTTTATTTTGGGGTTTTATCATATGTGAGGGGTTTGGTTGACCTTGTTTTGGTGTTTTATCATTTGTAAGTGTCTGGTTCATGAAAACAAAAATCAATTCCATATTTAAGTGTCAATCTACTCCCTTATTTAGCAATTTTAAGTAATTATTTGGGTGAGTTTAATTTCATAATCATAATTTTATATTTCTTAACTTAAGTTTATTGTATGATGAATCTATAGTTTATTGTAGATGGATCTATAGTTTAGTTTTCTACTTGGAAAAGAATGGTTACTTAGTTTCACCTTTTGTCCCAATGAATGAGAATCTCTGTATAATTTGATTGAGATGTTTAGTATTTTATGGTGCAAGGTTAATTTTTACATCAGTTGGATTTCTTTGAAGTTTTTCTCCCCGCACCACCCTATTGACATGCTTAATTTATAAAATTTGAATAGATTTTCGTGATGTACATCTAACTTTTTTGGTATATGGACAGGTAGCTCCAGATTCCATATCATATTTTGGATGTATTTGTGATGTTGGAACATGTGAGAAGACTAACAACCTTAACACCAACCTTAAACCTTTCCATCTTAGAGACCAACTTACAACGATGCCAATGGGTGAACCAATTCAAGCAGATTCTGTCACAAATGATCCTCACTGGCTTCATCACAGACACCTATGCAGCAAGCAGGCTCATCAACTTCTCCACTCACTCCAATTTCATTCCATTCCATTACTCCCTCAAAATATTCAACCACCTTCACAACCCCAACACCTTTATTTGGAACACTATCATGCGTTCCCACTTAGAGCATCACAATTCACCACATCAAGCTATTAATTTTTACAAGCTGTTTCTCTTACAAAATACTCCGCCTGATCATTATACATATCCGATTCTCCTTCGATCGTGTGCCGCTCGGGTGTCGGAGCCTGAAGGACAGCAAATTCATGACCATGTTGTTAAGTTTGGTTTTGATTATGATGTTTATGTTAGGAACACTTTGATTAATTTGTATGCTGTTTGTGGGAACATGGTGAGTGCGCGTCAGGTGTTTGAGGAAAGTCGTGTGTTAGATTTGGTTTCATGGAATACACTTTTGGCTGGTTATGTTAACGTGGGTGATGTTGGTGAGGCGGAATTTGTGTATGACAGGATGCCGAAGAGGAATACTATTGCTTCTAACTCCATGATTGTGTTGTTTGGAAGAAAGGGTTGTGTTGAGAAGGCGCAGGGGCTTTTTGATCGGATTGAAGGGAAGGATATGGTTTCTGGAGTGCGATGATTTCTTGTTATGAACAGAATGGGATGTGTGAGGAAGCATTGGTTTTGTTTGCGAATATGAATGCTTGTGGGGTTATGGTGGATGAGGTGGTTGCCATTAGTGTTATTGCTGCTTGTACGAGCCTATTGGTTGTCCGGATGGGGAGGTCGGTGCATGGTTTGGCAGCCAAAGTAGGGATTCAAGATTATGTTAGCCTTCAGAATGCATTGATACATTTGTACTCAAGCTGCGGGAGATATTGGATGCTCAGAAACTTTTCAATGGTGGCGTCTTGTTGGATTTGGTGTCTTGGAACTCAATGATTTCTGGGTATTTGATGTGCGGTTTAATTGAGGATGCTAAGAAATTGTTTGATTCCATGGTTGAGAAGGATGTTGTGTCTTGGAGTGCTATGATATCGGGTTATGCTCAACATGGATGTTTCACAGAGGCTGTGGCTTTGTTTCAGGAAATGCAGCTTCTTGGTATTAGGCCGGATGAGACTGCTTTAGTGAGTGTCATCTCAGCCTGCACCCATATGGCTGCTTTGGACTTGGGCAAATGGGTTCATGCATATATAAGTAAAAATAAATTTGAGGTTAATGTCATTCTTGGCACAACACTTATAGATATGTATATGAAATGCGGATGTGTTGAAAATGCATTAGAGGTTTTCTATGCGATGGACGAAAAGGGAGTTTCTACCTGGAATGCTCTCATTCTTGGGTTGGCAATGAATGGTTTGGTAGAGAGGTCACTTAACATGTTTGAAGATATGAAAAAAACCAAGACACTTCCTAATGAGATAACATTTATGGGAGTTCTTGGGGCATGTCGACACATGGGCCTAGTGGATGAGGCGCCGCTACTTTAGTTCAATGACCCAAGAACACAAGATAGAGCCAAATGTTAAACATTATGGATGTGTGGTTGATCTTTTAGGACGTGCTGGTTTGCTTAAAGAAGCAGAGGAACTGATTGAGAGTATGCCAATGGCACCCGATGTCGCCACTTGGGGTGCTTTGCTTGGGGCTTGTAGAAAGCACCTTAACAATGAAATGGGAGAGAGGTTGGGAAGGAAACTCATCCAGCTTCAGCCTGACCATGATGGTTTCCATGTGTTATTGTCAAATATATATGCTTCAAAAGGAAATTGGGGAGATGTTCTTGAAATTAGGGGAAATATGGCACACCATGGGGTGGTGAAGATGCCTGGTTGTAGCGTGATTGAAGCAAAAGGAATAGTTCATGAATTCTTAGCGGAGATAAGACACATCCTCAGATAAATGATATTGAGCATATGTTAGATGTAGTGGCTGCAAAGCTAAAGATTGAGGGCTATGCACCAATCACAACTGAGGTTTCATTAGAGATAGATGAAGAGGAGAAGGAAACTGCCCTTTTCAGCCATAGTGAGAAGCTTGCTGTTGCCTTTGGACTAATCACTATACCCCCACCTGCTCCAATCAGAATAATTAAGAATTTGCGCATATGTAATGATTGTCATACTGTTGTAAAGCTAATCTCCAAAGCATTTGATCGTGAAATTGTTGTAAGGGATCGTCATCGCTTTCACCACTTCAAGCATGGATCTTGTTCCTGCTTGGATTTTTGGTAGCAAAAGCTGCAAAACTGTATGTTCAATTATAGTGAGTGGGTATCCCATGCTATACGTTTACAATGTTCTAGACTCAAATATAGAAACATGTTGCATCGGCGATATTTTTTGATTTGGTCAGTGAGTGAATCAAGTTATTTCCATTCTTATGCCGCAAGTTGTTTCTAAAAGTTCTTGTCAGTATAGGATGCGGGCACCAGATCATGACATACTTCACGAGATACCAATCCAGTTTTTCGCGATGCTGATTATAATCTTTTCAGCTCCTGGACTCTGAAGATAATCAATATATGAAGAATCAATTAGAAGGGCGGCATATATCTTCTTTACATAAGAGTAGCCGACTCTGAGGTAACTATTTTCCTGCCCCAAATAGTGGTATATTTTGTTATTATTTGATGTTTAATATTAGGGAATGTGTTTATACATAATAATGGCTTAGATTATTACTCCTAAACTAAGGATAAATTTTAATAACCACTATCAGCCACATCAGTCTACTTAGCCGCTGTTTTTGCTGGGCTATTATCAATTGCATAAGTTACTTACACTAATGACTTTAATTTTTCAATTGCTCAAAATTACAGAAACCTAAGAGTTCTAGCACATGTAGAAGAAATGAAAAAACCTGCTTTACAAATTGGTGTTCACTTTATCAATATACTACTTCATCAAATTGTCTTTCCTTTTAAGGCTTTAACTTCTGTTAACATGTTTACTTGTTCACATTCAATATGAAGTGTCGGTGCTACATCTTGTACCTTTTCTTCGTCTATATGTTATGTTTGTGCCTTTCTTGCTTTTTGTTTTCTGTAATTGGTGTGGCTAATAGATTAACGTACATTCGGAATTCTGTATCAGGAGTGCACTGATTATCATCAAATACATTGCTCTAGAGAAAGAAGTAGAATAGCTTGGAAGATCATTCTAGTGGTATTCAACCATATCTAAATATAAAAGAGTGAGTCTCAGTGATGCTACTTGCATCAATATTACATAACAGATTAATGTACATGCTCTTGATATATGTTTTTTTGCTGCAGTCTTTGACGCCATATGGGAGAATGAAAAATATAACATCTCAAGAAGGTGTGGGCTTCACCCTGACAACGATATATAGAGAGATCAGGAACAGCATAAATCTCATATAGGAACAAATATGAATGGCAGTGTGGATACTGTAAGAAAACTTTCTACGAAGAGAAACATATTGATCAGCAGCATTTTGACAATGGACACTCCAATTTACTTAATTTGGCATGATGCCTGTTCAATAGAATCAATATGATTTTTATGTTTTCTTCCATTGATGAACAAATAACTAGTTGGCAAAAAAAAAGGAAAAGAATCAAATATATTGTGTTTCAAAACATTTGTATAGTTCAGTAAGATATGTGAAGTTGTCAATCCTTGTGAAAATGTTGTTGGTTTCTCTACTCGGTTTGTTGTGTTGCAGCACTATCGCTAAAATGAGATCATTTATGACCGTGAAATTAATCCTAGTTTGTTGTGTTGCAGCACTCGTCTCTAAAGTGAGATCATTCGTGATCATGAAATTAATTTCAATCAGAAAAATCACAGCGCTATCCTGCTGCTGCAGAAAGACAGAAACATCTGGGTGAGGTGTGCTTTTGTTTTTTTTTCTGTTCATTTGTGTTAACTCATACCGCAGTAGAGCATGATATACTTCCCAAGGTACCAATCCATTTTTACTGATGCTGATAACAATCTTTTCAACTCCTTCACAAGCATTAATCTTTTGTATTTCTATCTAATAGTTGTAGAGGAAAGCTATGTCGTTCTCTTCATATTTAAGCATTTTGTAGAAATATCAAACATGTATAGTTACTGAAAAGGCAAAGCCACTATTTTGTAGAGTCACAACAACTATAACTGTTTAACTGACAGTTAACTTTTTAAACTCATTCAAAAGATGACTTCACTGCTAAGGCTTGTGTGTGCTCACTATCAAGTTATGGATCATACAACATAACATAACATAATGATTTGATTGGCTAATGCTTGTAGGCCAATTGTAACTCACAAAACCAAAGCAACATAATGTCTGTGTGCTCACATATATGAACCAACCAAATGTTATACTAGTCTCAACTTGGAAATCTATATTTATATGATATGATCAGGAAATGTTGGCCAAGGATAGTTTGTATGGAGAAATGGATATTAATGAAAGTAAAATAACAAAACCAGGGTTGATTTCAGATGTTATGAACCTTAAGGCATTGTTTGGATCAAGAGAGCATACGAAAAGGAAAGTTTTTGAAAAAGGTGTGATATATGAAAAAGACAAAATTGCCCCTGCTATAGGAAAATCATGCATGCAATTTTTCGTTCTTTTCAAATCATTTTACTTTATTTTTATGTTTTAACTTAATTCAATTTTTTCTTCATTTGGTATTTACTTGCATTATATATTATAGGGTTAAATAAGTTTTTGGTCCCTCTAAAATTTCTAAATTTCGGTTTTAGTCCCTCAAATATTTTCCTTCCAGTTTTGGTCCCTTCAATATTTTCTGTCTGAGGAATTGGTCCCCGACATTAAAAACCATTAACGGATGCTGAGCTGGCATGACAGGTGGGTAAATATTATTGTTCCATTTTAATTTAAAATTCAATTTTATGCTAACCTAGCATAAACCCAATTGTTTCACCTAAATTAAACCCAATGTCTCTCTCTTGTTGAACCCTAATTCCTTTCCTTGCTACATTCCATTCTTGTGGTCCCTTCTAAACTAAACGTGCTCTATTTCTGAAAAGCCAAAGCTACTGGACCATACCGCTGGAAGGTGGAGCCCCTTGTTTCGGTCCCAAGAACGACAATTAGGTAAGTCCCACTATGTATAGTTTAATGGCTGTGAGTTTTGGATTGTTTGTATGTGGTCCCAAAATCTATGGTAATGTCTGATATACCCTTATGTTTCGTAAATTTTGTAGGAAATGAGGTTATTTAAGGTTGTTTTTCATACAAAAGGGTCATTTGTAAAGGAAGAAGGCTTGAGATACGAAGGGGGGGGATGTTTATGCAGTGTGTGGTCAAGATCCTGATTTTTGGTCTTACTTTGAAGCATGTGACATAATCAAGGATATAGATTCGTCTTTTAATCGTGAAGAGGTGAAGATGTGGTGGAAGTCTGAACATGGGTCACTTGAAAATGATCTAAAACCACTTGTTAATGATGAGGATGCAAGTTTGTTAGCTATGTGTGCTGAGGAGACTAAGTGTGATGTTGAGATATATACAGAGGCAAAGTCATGTAGTGGTGGAAAGACTTATATGGAGAGGTTAAAAGAGAAAGAAAACGGCCATGTTAATGTTGAGGAAAGTGAAGAGGGTGAGGGTAGTCAATCATTAGAAGACTCTTTGGATGGTATACACTTTGATGATAGTGAAGAGGAAAGGATGCACGATTTTGATGATGCTATTGGTGAGGGTCAAGTAGATGGTAATGGTTCAGTTCAAGGAGATGGTACTGGCACAATTCAAGCAGATGGTACTAGCACAGTTCAAGCAGATGATACTGGTAGAGTTCAAGCAGATGATACTGGCAGAGTTCAAGCAGATGACATTCGCACAGGTCAAGGCATACATAAAGGGTTCACTACAGCAAAGATGGATAGGGAACATGTCAGTGATGATGATTACATCACAGATGAGCTAGATAGTGGGGCAGATGATGATAGTGACGATGGTAGGTCTGCAGGGATAAGGTTTAATGAAGATGAAAACCTTAGAAAAGATTTTAAATTCAAGGTGGGAATGGAATTTTCTTCTCTAAAGCAATTTAAAAAGGCTGTATTGGAACACAATGTGTTGAATGGTAGGGAGGTTATGTTTGCCAAAAATGATGGTGTAAGGTGTAGGGTTGTTTGTAAAGAGAAAAAACTATGTGATTACACTGTATTATGCAGTAGAGTTTTGAGAACAACATCATTTAGGATTAAAACACTATTCCAGAAGCACAAATGTGGAAGGAAGTTTTTCAACAAGAATGCAAATGCTGATTGGGTTTCTAAAGTTATTGTTGACAAGTTGAAGAACAATTCAAGTATGAAACTGAATGAAGTTGTAGCAGATGTCAGGTTAAGGTTTGCTACAAAAATTATTGGATTTAGGGCATTCAAAGCAAGGCAACTAGCTAGAAGGGTTGTTGAAGGAGACTTAACCAAGCAATATAACATGCTTTGGTCATATGGAGCAGAATTGAGGAGGGCAAACAAAGGCAATACCTTTAAGCTGAACATTTCTGGTTTGCCACCTAGGTTTGACAGGTGTTATATGTGCTTTGATGGTACAAAGAGAGCATTGAAGGTTGGATGTAGACCATTCATAGGGTTAGATGGATGTCACCTTAAAAACAAATATGGTGGAATCTTATTGATAGCTGTCAGTAGGGATGCCAATGATCAGTATCTTCCCCTTGCCTTTGGGGTTGTGGAAAATGAAAGTAAAGATACTTGGAGTTGGTTTGTTAAATTACTTTTTGAAGACATAGGTTCTGACACTAAATGGTGCTTTATTTCTGATCAACAAAAGGTATGCTTACTTGATAATTTTGTGCTTAATGTGTGTTACTTATTGATGATACTTTCAATTATTTGCAGAGATTGGTGAATGTATTTGAGGAAGAGTATCCTGAGTTTGAACACAGGTTTTGTCTAAGGCACCTATATGCTAACTTCAAGAAGAAGTTTGGAGGTAGACTTACCTTTCAAGTCACTCATGTACAATTCACAGATAGTTTTGTTGTAGATTTGCAAAAATATACTTGTTCTTGTGGTTTTTGGGACTTGGTTGGGATCCCATGTAGACATGTTGTTGCAACCATACATAGGAAGCTAGATAATCCCATTAAGTATGTAGATAAGTGTTACCACAAGTCTACCTATGTATCATGTTACAATGAGGTTATCAGTCCCATTAATGGCCAAAACAAATGGCCAAGGATTACTGACCCTGAAATCTTGCCACCAAGTTACAAGAGAGGTCCTAGTAGACCAAAGAAACTCAAAAGAAGAGAGCCAGATGAGGAAACTCAAACAAGGTGGCAAAGGACAAACACAAGCCACAGATGTAAGAGTTGTTTGGAATATGGACACAATAAAAGGACGTGTAAGAAAAACAAGCAGTTAACAGGTCCTACTGAAGGTGATGTTGCCACTGAAAATACAGTTGCTACTGAAAGAGCTAGTGATGTTGCCACTGATGTTGCCACTGCAAATACAGTTGCTACTGAAAGAGCTAGTGATGTTGCCACTGATGTTACCACTGCAGTATAAAAAAAAAGGGTTAGTATCTCAAACTGAACACAAACTTTGATTTTATGCCACTGCAGTATCAATGAAATGTCACTTTTTTTTTGTTGAAGGCTAGGCCAACTGTTACAAAGATAGGAGGAAGCACTTCTAAGATAACAAAGGCCACTGCTACAAAGAAAACAAAGCCCACTGCTACAAAGAAAACAAAGTCCACTGATACAAAGAAAAGAAAATCTACTCCACCAAGTCAGGCAAGTACTCATGCCCCTGAAGCACCAACTCAAGCTACTGAGGATGCCTCTACTCAAGCAACTACTCAAACAACTAATCATGCATATACTCAAGCACCAACTCAAGCTACTGAGGATGCAACTACTCAAGCAACTACTCATGCTCTTGAAAATGCTGCTACTCAAACACCATCTCAAGCTGGGGAGTACATGTCACAGAATTCTGTTAGTTCAGCTGAGGCAATGAGGATGTATTGTGGTGTAGATCAAACAAATTTTATGTTCTCTGTACTATGTTTTGTTATGTATGAACCAATGAATCTATGAATCTAATTACTTTGTACTTTGTACTATGTACTAAGAATCTAATTAATGTAATATTATGAATTTTATTCTGTTTTGCAAAGTTTTGTGGGAAGACAAAGTTTTTTACAACATTCATACTGTGAGCAATATTGTTTTGAATGATGACAAATATATATATGCTTGATTGTCTAATTGTGTCAATATACATGTGTGCTTACCTTGACATGATTGCATGCATCAATATATAACCTTTTGAGTTTTTGAGTCAATACAAGAAGGCATGCATCAATGCATAACCTTTTGAGTCAATACAATGCATCAATGCATAACCGTATGCATCAATACAAGAAGGCATGCATCAATGCATAACCTTTTGAGTCAATACAATGCATCAATGCATAACCTTATGCATCAATACATAAAACAATTTTCCATCAACATGAGTTGATTCATAAAATTTTGCATCGACACATATATATATATATATTAAAAATTGGGATTCAGTTCTGTTTGTTGCTTGCATCAATACAAAACCATTTGTGTCGATGCAAACCAATTCTTATTTTTGGAAAATAAAATTTTACACTGTATGCATCGATGCATACGTGTTTTGCATCGACTCATGTAAGAATTAAGGCTCTGGATTTTTGATCTTGCATCGATGCATAAGTGCTTGTATCAATATATAACTCACATGCATCGATTCATTTGTGTCATGCATCGAATCATGCTTTAATTAGTTTTCTGGAATCATTTTAAATAGCAGTATGTATTGATGCATAATCCTTTGTATCAATACATAAGTGTCATGTATCGACACATAAGTAGTTTGCATCGACGCATATGCAACTCAACCTTCTAGAAACCATTCCATTACAGTATGTATCGATACAAAAATGCTTGCATCGACTCATTGTCATTCCAAACATTCTGGAAGTCATCTTAACACAGTATGCATTGATACAAAACCTCTTGCATCAATACATAAGTTGTTTGTATCGACACATACGACTTATGCATCAACTCATACACATGTTTACCCTCTGGAATCAATATGTTATGTTATATGTATCGACACAAACTCACTCAGGTCGACACATTTGTGTCTTGTATCGACTCATACACTGTCGACTCATAAGTTTGTTTTACAACTAAGTTTTTCTGTTTCCATATAAGACAGTTTGGCAGTTTTTAGATTAATTCATAGGTTGTTACAATAAGCAGTTTTGTGAGCAAATTACAATAAGCAGTGGTACGATCTATCATCATTAAAATACACTTTTACAGATTTCATTTCATTACATGAACAACAAATTACAGAGTGCAAATTACTTGAAATTCATTACATTAAGCCAAATACAGATTTCATTTCATTACACAACCATATCAAACTGCATTGTCTTCATTTATAATTGAAAACAAAATACACATTTATCAAAATAGACACAACAAGAAACATCATCTTCAATTTTCCATGGAATTCCTCATTTTTCAACTTGTTCTTCAATTTCTTCTTCTTCTTCTTCTACCTTTCATCTTCATACAAGGACTTCATATAACCCACAAATGCCAAGCCATCCAACTCTAAGTTCCTAATTCACCATCTTCATTTTTTCCAGAATTTTCACCAACATCTTCATCCCATATAAAGAGGCTACAGGTTTCAGAACTACTCCAATTAGGACATCTCCAAAACAACCTTCCCTTGTTTGGTCCATTCCTGCATTGATACGATACCATCCGATAATGACATCCACAAAGCCTCCCAACTCGAGATTTCACTGAAGCAGACGACATAACGTTATCTCTAAAGCAGACGGTGAATGAAGAGAACGACACGACAGGGGTGAACGACCACGAATTAGGAAAACAGAGAGAGAATGAATGGAGAAAGGGGATGGAATTAGGGTTAATGAGTAGAAAGGGATTGAAACAATAAAATTTACTCATGGGTACAAAATTATTTATGCCACCTAATACCATGTCATGCCAGCTCATGCGTACAAAATTAAACATGGAACAATAATATTTACCCACCTGTCATGCCAACTCAGCATCCGTTAATGGTTTTTAACGTGGGAGACCAATTCCTCAGACGGAAAATATTGAAGGGACCAAAACTGAAAGGAAAATATTTGAGAGACTAAAAGTGAAATTTGAAAATTTTAGAGGGACCAAAAGCTTATTTAACCCTATATTATAAGTAAATTTAAACATATAGATGTATTAATATATTATATATTTATATTTATATATGTATTATATAAAATATTAATAACTATTTATATGGGATATTTTTTACATTTAAAAAATACATATATCTTTCTTTCCTTTTACATTCACTCATACCAAAATGTCAGAAATATTATTACATAAATTGTTCAAAACAAAATGAGATCATACAAAATCAAATAAAAAACATAAAGGCTATTGGGTATGCCTAATCCTGACCCCCACACCCTTCTCTTCCCATGGTAACGCGTAACTTGCTCTGCCTCAGCGACCATCCTCTCCACCAAGGCAACCGCACAGGGTCCACCCCATCGATAATTCTGTCATCTAATGCCTCTTGTCCAATCTGGCGGATACTCTAACAAATGGGCAGTAGATCAATGGCATGATCATCCTCGGCCTATTCGTTTTCCAAGAGCTCCTCATGTGCTGGCCTCGGCGGACGTCCCTCAGCCTCTGGTGTCATGTAAGGGTGTGACACCAAATAAAACCATGTCGTGTACCCCTCCACAGAGTGCCACATACGGGATGCCCTCAAACGGGGTCTAGATGATGTCATCGTGCTGGGTGCGATCAAGGAACACCTAATAAGGAGTCACATTATCATTGCCCCTATTGAGAATAAACCTGGCAGCCCTGGTGTAACACGGTGAACTGACTTTGTAGGATTTTGTATCGCAAATGTGCGGATAGCAAGAGTCGCCACCGACTTTTCTTTTATCCAATTAAGGGAAGATAAAAAGTACAGAAAAAGACCTTCGTTAGATTCGGTAAGGAGAAGGTTATGAAAAGGGAAGGTATTAGCACCCCTTTCCATCCGTAGTTATCTACGGGCTCTTAGTTGCTCTTAAATCACCTTAAAATTGCTTTCTGTGTGTTTGAAAAATGTTTTGAAAAGGCATTTCGCTTTGACTTTGTAATGATTCATGTAGGAATGTATACAAAGTGTTCGGAAATGTTTCGTTTTGAAAAGAGTTTGAACTTTGACAAAAGTGTGAGGTGTGAAAAGTATTTTGTTTGAGCAAACAACTAAAAGTCTTATTACCTACTCAGAATTGGTCGTTTTCGTGTTTATTTTACGTTCCTTTAGAATAGCGCTATCCATACCATTAGTTGGTAGGTAACTCCATTTGTTGGATGTAAGCGGGACATTCGAAGGGACATCAGATGGTCATAGAAGGCAACTTGTAGGAAGTATCCTAGCACATTCGAAGGGACTATCATCATTTTTCGTAGGCAACAATCGAGGGTCAAGATCATGTATCCGGAGGCGACATCGTGGGTCTTATGATATTTGTATCGAAGGGACTATGATGATTTATTTTGAAGGCAACGGTGCTAGAATACCTCTTCGTTCGAGGAACATGACCATTTGTATTCGTAAGGCAACGAGAGAGAATTACCCTAAGGGGTGCATGTGTGAAAAGAGTGTGTTGATTTCAGGTATTTTTATCTTGAAGTTATGAGTGAGCTATGTCCAATTTTATCTTGCCATACACGCCTAATTACTAACAGTTTATAAGATGCGGAAAGTAAATTGCGGAAAGGTAAAGTGCGGAAAGATAAATCCTACACTATTACATGGCTTTGGGGCAGATACATAATTTAAAAATGCGGAAAATAAAATGTCCTAATTAAACTATTACATCCCATAAGCAATTACATTATTGGAAAAAAGAAAACGGTAAAAAGAAATCGTCCGAAACGGGATAACCTGTGAAAAGATGAGAAATCGGAAAATACGAGGAAATTGAATAAGAGGAAAATGTTAGCAAAAATGATAATTTTTAGATGAGAAAAATATTTCATGCTGGAAATAACATTAATATGCTAAAATAACTTTTTGGGATTTTTTGGAGGTAATTTAACAATTAAAAATCAATTAAAAGTGATTTAAATGATAAATTAACAATTAAATTAAATATGCAGGCAAAATAATATTTTTTAATTTTATAAATTAAATAAACATTTTCTGGAAATAATGCAAAAAGAAAAATATTTTTTGATGTTTTTTAATGCATGATAAAAATTGTTGAAATTAAATTAAAATGCATGAAAATATTAAAGAAAAAGAAAATATGAAAAATAAGAAAATAGTTAGTTTGTAAGAAGAAGAAAAATAAATGGTCCTGGTGAGAATCAAACCAGTGACCTTGCTTTCACAAATCCAAGCCATGACCAACTGAGCCAACGCGCGTTACTGTTTGGAAACCGGAGCGAGTAGATTAAGAACAAGGGTCACCTCCAGGCTGCATCGTCCCCGCGCCAAACTTCATCTTCTTCGTTTTAAAATTTTGAAAATTCTGCGTCGGCTTTGGATCGACGCTATGGCCCCTGCTAACATCAAAATCATGTACAAGCAATATAAATGAAATCTAAAAACATGGTTCGATTCGTCTTGGTCCACTGATCACTCTGAGGGCATCGGTTTGTTCCAATTTATCCTATTAAGAGAAACCCTAAATCGTGGCCGAAAACCCTAGCTATGGTGATTCGTGTTCCAGGCCATAGAAACTCAATCAAACTGCCCAGAACGTTTGCAAACTTCCTTCTAAACACAAAAACATCAACAAATCATGTTAAAAATGCATGAATAATGGAAATCGATTTTTAGAAAAACATGAACAAACCAAATTCGGATTTCGTGATTCTTGATGCTTTTGGACAATGTAAAGGTCTGAAATGCTTCCAGGGATGTCAAGGAATGTGTTTGAATCCTCAAAAACGATTGAAACAAGCTGGATCGATGGTTGCTAGTTGCTTCAAGTGCACGGTTTTCATGAACTAGGTTAGGGTTCCTCAAGCCAATTTTTCTACCCTAATTCGTGTGGCATGTATTGTATATATATAGTAGATGGAATTGGAGCTGTTTTGAGAAAGAATCAATCATCAATCAATGCAAAATATATTTGATTTTGTACCAAATCAAATTTTCTCTTTTTTGATCAATTTCAATCAAATTCTTGCCATATCCAATCAAATTTCGAATTTTGCTGGCTTTATTGGGTTGCTTGGATCTCAAGGAAGAGAGAAAAATCAAATTTGTAATTAATTTTGATTTTATACTTTATTTTTGAATTTAATTTGTATTTAAATGAATAAAATCCAAATTAAATAGAAAAATAAAATAAAAATTCGTGGCATTGGGCTTGGATATTCCTAATTGTATAAGGAACAAGTTTGGATGAAGAAAAAGTAAGCCCATTTGTAAAATTTTTGATTTTTAGAAGTATCTCTCTTTGTGCACTTCTTCAAAATTGCCCAACTTGTGAATGGTGTATCTTGCTCAATTTTCCATATTTTTGAGTGTTCTTGGACTTTTTGGAAATCTCTAAGAGTCCTCTAACCAACCTCTTTGGTTTCATCTCAATTGGAGTTTCCATGCTCAATATATATTCAAAACAAAATGTTGAATTTTTGTTGACTTTGAAAAGGACCTTTAATGTTTTGATCCATACCTCTCAAATGAAGCATTTTTTGAACATTCTTGTGAGACATGAAGTTGTAGAGAATTGAATTTCCTTCAAAACAAGAGGTGGTGGAAAAATTTCTTAGAAAGTATGAAGAAGTTATGCTCAGTCAAAGTTTGGTTGACTTTTCACCGAGAAACCCTAATTTAGAAAGTTTGACTTTTGAGCAAATCTTGAGTTTTCTTGATGAATCATGATCAACCCTTGATTAAATGATGAATGTAACTTCAAAATGAGGATGTTGACAAAAAATTATGAAGTTTGATGTATGTTGACCAGTTGACTTTTTGTCCAATACAACTGATTTTCAACCATCTGAGCAATTGTCTGAGGAAACTTGACTTGTGAGGCTTGAAACTTGACATGGAGAATCTTTGAAGCATATGAGGAGGCATGATGACCATTGGAGATGTTGAAAGTCCATCTGGATCTGAGAAATACCAAACCCTAGTTTGGGTTGATTTTCTAGGAGGAGGTTTGTCTGATCAACCCTTGAAGGATCCTTGAGCACGGATGTATGGAGTATCTTGAGAAGATGGAGGGAAAATTTTGGGGTATGACACCTGGGCATGAAGTCCTCATAGTCGGGATCCACAGAGTAACCATGGATTCGGTGAAAGTACGATAAAATCCAGCCCTGCATCGAAAAAAATAATGTTAACATAATTAAAATCAATTAAAACTAATTAAAGTTAATTAAAACTACTTAAAATTAATTAAAACAAATTAAAATTAATCGTTAAAATAAAAATGTACCGTGAGGAGTGTGCACGAGCCGGTAAGCTCCCTAGCCCTCCACCTGGAAGCTTCATTCGACACGAGGTAGGTAAGCGGCACCCAGTTCCATCTGAATAGAAAGGTCCTTGAAGTATCTCAGGTAGGTCACGTCGGTGTAGCGGCCACTTGTGTCCACAAAGACTGACTTTCCTACCAAGTACATCAAAAACACCAGATGGCACAACCCCGATGATACTGAACAAAAATATCCTTCGCAACAGGCTACCCAGCTGCCTGTGCATCTCTTTTTGCACGAGTTGCTTGACGGAGGTGCTCCTCATATAAATCCTTTAGATATGAGAATGTCACGTGTGTCCCGTTTGTGGAGTCGCAGTCCTGAGCAGCCTTGTACAAATTAGCTCCTAGGTGCTCAACCATCCACTCAACCACCTCAACTCTGGTTATCTTAGAATGGTTGAATAATCTACCTCTAATGGGTAGTCGGAGCAAGCATGCAACATCGTCAAGGGTGATTGTTAACTCCCAAACTGGAAAGTGGAAAGATGATGTCTCCTTACGCCATCTCTCAACAAAAACTCCCTACATGCCGATGCTAATGGTTCTGTAACCAGTACTGTATAATCCGATAAGACCGGATGCAACGATAGTAGTCTGGAATCATTGAGTCTTCGGAGTATATATATCAAAGATCTTGCGGGAGTGGTTAGAATGTTTCAACGCCTTTCTTTCCTATAACATAAGAATCAAACGAAAATAAATAAATAATTCAAACGACCAATATACGAAAATAAATAAATAATACGAAATAAAACAAAAATAAAATAAATAATATGAAATAATACAAAAATAAAATAAATAATACGAAATAATACAAAAAATAAATAAATAATTTGAATGGCCAGTATACGAAAATAAATAAAAAATACGAAATAAAACGAAAAAATAAAATAAATAATACAAAAATAAAATCAATAATACGAAAATAAAATAAATAATACGAAAATAAAATAAATAATACAAAATAATACGAAAATAAATAAATAATACGAAATAAAAATTATAATGCCTCCCCGCCCCAGACATAGCGGGCAACATAGTCCCCATAATAAATCAGGAGGGATCTATCATATGGCCCTCTTGGATAGCCAGCATCATCCGCCTTTGCAGGCTCCTTAACATCGTCGTCCCGGGCATCCTTGGCCTCCTCCTTCGACGAATCGACCTCTGGTACCTGCATCTCTGGTATCTTCTCCTCATGTGCATGAGAGGAAGACGCCTCATGGAGACGACTCCTCTGTCATTGGTACGGAAGGTAATGTTATGGAAAGTTGTACCATTTCTTCTCTTTGTGCCCCTGCCCTTTGCTCGCACTCTTGACGAGTCGACGTTGTTTGGCTTTGTCTGCCCTGTCTTAAACATGTCATCTGGTTATCATGATCAGCCATTTTGTTGAAATAAAATACAGTCAAAATTAATTCTTAAACAATATAGCCAAAATTCGCAGGTTAACTTCAGAATTTTCCCATTCAGACCAAAATTCGCAAGTTAACCTGCGAAGTCTCTTCTGCTATACTTTGCAAGTTAACTTGCGAAACCCCCTTCGTCCAGATTTTTCAAAAACCAGATTTTCAGATCCAAAACTCTCAAAATCCTATTTTTTCTACAACATTATCCTACTATAACATCATACACTACTACATTTCTACAACCTAAACCTTATAATCTAATAAAAAAACAAAAATTGAAATAGAAATATTTTAAGAAAATATACCTAAAATGGAAGTTGTAATGAGTTGAACTTGATGTTGGTGGAGTTGCAATGAGTTGAACTTGATGTTGGAGGAGTTGGAATGAGTAGAAATTGCAAAGAATTGGTAGAAAGTATGGGTTATGAGTATAGAGGAAAAGTTTGTGTGTTTTGAAATGAATGAGAAATGGGGAAAAATATGTGTTTTCTAAAATTATAAGCATACTTCGCAAGTTAACTTGTGAATTCCCCAAATAAGGTGAATTGACAAGTTAACTTCAGAATTCACCTTATTTTTTAAAAAATAAGGTGAATTCGCAAATTAACTTGCGAATTCACCTTTTTTTTTTTAAAATGTGGATTATTTCGTAAGTTAACTTTCGAATTCACCTGATTTAGGGAATTCACAAGTTAACTTACGAAACATGGGCAATGATAAGATCTCCCATTTTTATTTTTTAATACTAGCTCCAACCCTCTAACATTAGGAACAAATCAACATCTACCGTCTCCTTTTCAATGTCGTACGAACTTTAACCCCATCACTCAATAGGAACTCACAACTCAACTAACTTGGAAGCCTTAAAAGTTTTAAAGCTACAACACTCTCAACATCCTTGGAAATCATAGACACCCCGTGAATAAGCTGCAATTGAGTCAACAAACATGAAGGAGAATGAGTGGAAAAGTCTTCCAAACAAAGATAAAGAGAAACTTTGAGAACTCAAACCTCCTTCTAATATTGACATAAGAGCATTATGTTACATTAAAAAAAATCTAAGGTTTGGAATTGGGGTTAGCCATTCGTAACTCCCTATGAAGCATAGGGATAATTTGAATCATTTGAACCGAAATTGGATATGAGTCTGAGTTTGGCGTTTTGATGATCAACAGAAGAAACAAACGGCGAGCAGGTAAAAGAAGATGATTCTAATATGACCATACATGTTATCTATGCGTACCTTGAAAGCAAAGAAATAGTCTTGTTCCCAAGCCTTTTGTTTGCATAGAGTATTAAAATTATTGATTATTTAATTTTTTAGATCATTTTTATAAATTTTAAAATTAAAAAAATAGAAATCAAATTGTAATTTTTAAAAGTTTAAAAGGAACAATTTGTAAAATTTAAAAATTATTAACAACTAATTTGCAAATTTTGAATAGTATTAAGGGTCAATTCATAAAGTTTGAAAATTATGCTGACTAAATTAAAAAATTTGAAATAATAATAATAAAAGTATCCAATTTAACATTCACACTCAATTTAACATTCACACTCTATGGAGTATGAGAAGAATTACAAATTATTTTATTTTAATTTTCATTTCTAAATCATTAAAGTTAAATTGGATGAAATACTTTATAAATTTCTATCATTTAAACAATTTTCTCGACTTTAATATTCAAAAATCATTTTAGATTATCTCATAACATTATCCTCTGTAATCAAAATGGGTCATCCAAACACATTTTAAAGAGTCTGTAAACCCCTAAGGAAAAATAGGAATATTAAATTGAAGGATATGGGATGTTAAAAGTAAACTATTGATTTGAGGTCGAGTTTTCATCAAATTAGTGTTAAGTTAGACAATATTTCGAAGACGGCATTCAGGATGAGGTACGGTCATTATGAATATAATGTGATGCCCTTTGGTGTGTCTAACACACCAGGTGTTTTCAAGAAGTATATGAACATGATCTTTCATCAGTATTTAGATAATTTTGTCATGGTCTTTATTGATGATATCTTAATTTATTCTAAATCAGAAGAAGAGCATGATGAACATTTGAGAACTATGTTTCAAGTGATGAAAGAGAAGAAGTTCTATGCAAAATTGTCAAGGTGTGAGTTCTTGTTGAAGGAAGTGAGTATCCCTGTGATGTGATTTCTAGTGGTGGAATTTTGGTTGATCCTTCGAAAGTCGTTGTTGTGTTGAAATGAGGGACTCTTAAGTCTGCTACTGAGATTTGAAGTTTTCTTGATTTAGTTGTATATTATCGTAGGTTCATTGAAGGATTTTTAAAATTAACATAACCTTTGACTCTGTTAACTCGATAGGGTTGTCGCACAATGTAATGCGAAAAATGTAACAGTAAAATTTTTGAGATTAAGTCATCAATTGACTTAACTCATTTCATTGAAAGTCGTCACCGCACTTTATTGTTTCCAAAAGGTAAAGGGAAAAGAGAAAATAATACTCATAAAAGAAATAGAGATCAAGGTACGGGGGGTCGATTATGTAAAGGAAAGATATTAGCACCTTAAACATCTACGGTACTCCGTAGGATCCACTTTGTTTTTTTCAAAAGCTGTGTATAAAGGCTTACTTGCTAAAGGGAAATAATGAATGAATATTTACAAACAAAATAAAATGAAATGTTTTTTATTATTGTGCTCGCCTCGGCTTCGAAACCTCATGCCTACATATCCCCGTCATGAAATAAGGAAATCAGAGCACCGTAGTTCTTCTAGAAAAGAACCAAAAAAATATATGTGTTGATTGATAAAAAATAAAGAGACAAGTTCATTTTAATGAGGAAGACTCGTTTAATCTCCCACAAGGTATTAGAAAGAAAGACTACACACCAACATGATGGAGGGTTGGAGAACGTCTATAGTACTGATGTGAAAAAGTCGACAACCATGAGGATAGAGGAAGAACATCTCAATTATAAATGAATCATGTCTAAACTTGAAAAAGGTTTGAATGAGTGAAATGATTTTATCTTTTGAAAGAATTTGTGATTTGAACGGCACAAAAGACTAAGAATGGAATGTAGGACAAACTTCAACAATGGACCCACTCATCCTTCTCCACTTCCTATGACTCATGAAAGTGTGATTCTCATCATTATTTATTAAGTGTCTTGAACAGTTTGAAGAAGAAGAAAAAAGAAGTTTGAAAAGTCACTTGACATAGTCGAGGTTTATTATGAAAGCAATTCAAATTTAGAAAACAAATAAGATTTTGAAAAAGATGAGAAGGTTTTGAAAATTAAAGACTCGGAAGAGATGAAAAGACTATCCTATGTACAAGAAAGTAAAAGAATAGATAAGAAAGGTCTGACCAAACAAGAAACTGATACTTGACATAAAGAAGTCAATACAGCGTTTTCATCTATTTGGATTACAGGCACAAGCAAATAATAAGTCAAGAGTATACCAGTCATCGAATGAAAATAAATCACAAGCGGAAAGCGCAACACATGAAAATAAATCACAAACGGAGAACGCGTAGATAAACTCGTGATATCAGATAAAACTCAAAGCATGAATAATGATCCCCGCATCAGATGAAACTCACAGACAAAAACCAACAACACATAAAAATAACCCAAAGTCTCAAATAAGTGGTCTCGATGATTTTTATAGTATCAAATGAAAATACAAGAATAAACCGCATGATCAGAATGAAATGAATTAAAAGTCACAAAATAAATCGGTCAACAAAGTTTATGCATCCATACACATTCAAGAGTTAAATGGAAATTAACTTTGACATCGCAATGCAATAATAATAAATAAGCAACAACTACTTAAATTTATTTACAAGCAAATTTTAATTAATTTATCAAATACTAAATCAAAATAATAAAACATGCGTGAAAAATTTAAATCTAATGCGCAATAAAAAAAAAAAATTGGACTAATGAAGTAACCAGTTATGAAGTCAAGTCCAATCTACTAATGATAAAACTAACATATAATCCTACTATTAAAATCTAATTGAATTTAGAGTTAAATACGTTTTTGTCCTTACAAATATATCAGTTTTCAGTTTTAATCCTAGTTAAAAAATAATATATTTTAATTCTTATAAATTTTTTATGTATTCAATTTTAATTCCTACTATTTTTAAAATTATTTAATTATTTTTAAAATTATTTAATTATTTTTAAAATCTTAAATTTTTGAATAATTTATTTCATACATGTTTAGAATACTATAAGATATTTCTTTATCAAATTTTATAATTTTTTAAAATGAAAAATATTTAATATGAATTTTTAAAATTAAAAAAAAATGATAAAGTAATAAAAATCTCAACTTAGAAATCAAATTTTGAATTCATTTTTTTTTCTCGAAGAATCTTTTATAACATTCTAAAAATGTGTGTAAAATGATCATTTATAAAAATATACATTGATTTATCTAGAGATACTAAAATGACGTGTATAATAATTTTGTAGAAATTAAAAAATATTTTTTTAATAAAAATTAAAAATAAAAATTGTTGATATTTATATATATATATATATATATATATATATAGTGTTAAAAATATTTATATGTAGAATAGTCCCACATCGATTATATCATGTAATTAGTTGTAATCTCTCTATATATAATAAAGTCTCCGTAGTGCTTTCAAGACACACGGTTTAACCTAAATGTCTCTTAGTCTCTCCTAATTCAATATGGTATCAGAGCCTGGTCTAAGATCCCTTGGACCACCCACCATCTAGTTCCACGCTCCAGCCCTAATTCCTGGGCGTGAGAGGGGGTGTTAAGAGTCCCACATCGGATAATATATGACCTGAACATGTGTTTATAAGTGAGAGCAATCCTCACCTTACAAGCCGGTTTTGTAGGGTTGAGTTAGGCTCATACCTGTTGGTTGCAGGAAAGTACTCCCACACCTCTTCCGGAAGTCCCATTTTTCAATATCCCCTATCATTCTAGGGAACCTGTCCCACGAGAAACCCCTATGGTTAACCCCCCACTTCTCGCCCACTTCAAACATATCATCGTCGTCAACCAACGTCTGTCATACCTGTCCCTGAGGTCATACCTATCCCTGAGGTCATACTTGTTCCTGAGGTCATTGCAGACTCTCCTTCGACGTTATCGCCATCACCGGATTCGATCCTGCAACCTAAGTCTGATCTTCCGATTGCCCTTCGCAAAGGTATACGTCAAACACGAAATCCTTCTCCACATTATATTAATTTATGTTATCATCGTCTTTCTCCGTTGCAGTATACTTGTTTGTCCTCTTTGTCTTCTATTTCTATTCCTAAATCTCAAGGTGAAGCATTATCTCACCCTGAGTGGAGGCAAGCAATGATTGATGAAATGTGTGCTCTTCAAAGCAGTGGTACTTGGGAACTGGTTCCTCTACCCACTGGAAAATCTTTAGTAGGTTGTCGTTGGCTTTATACAGTGAAGGTTGGTCCAGATGGTAAGATTGATCGTTTTAAAGCTCGCTTGGTAGCCAAAGGATACACTCAGATTTTTGGATTGGATTATAGTGATACCTTCTCGCCTGTAGCCAAGATGGCATCTGTTAGACTTCTTCTAGCCATTGCAGCCATTCGACATTGGCCTCTTCATCAACTTGACATCAAAAATGCATTTTTACATGGTGATCTTGACGAGGAAGTATATATGGAGCAACCACCTGGGTTTGTTGCTCAAGGGGAGTCATCAAATATGGTTTGTAGGCTACACAGGTCTCTTTATGGTCTTAAGCAATCTCCGAGAGCTTGGTTTGGCAGATTTAGCACTGTAGTACAATAATTTGGTATGGTCCGTAGTGAAGCTGATCATTCTGTCTTTTATCGTCACTCAGTCCAAGGGTGTATTTATCTTATTGTGTATGTAGATGATATTGTCATAACTGGTAGTGATGAGCCGGGAATACTCCAGTTGAAACAACATCTTTCGAATCAATTTCAGACAAAAGATCTTGGTAAACTCCGGTAATTCTTGGGAATTGAGGTGGCCCATTCTAAAGATGGTTTGGTGATTTCTCAACGGAAATATGCTATGGATATTTTGGAAGAAACAGGTTTGTTGAACGCTAAACCAGCTGATACTCCTATGGACCCAAGTGTCAAACTACTACCCAATCAGGGGGATATAGGAGATTGGTTGGAAAGTTAAATTATCTCACAGTCACTCGTCCAGACATTTCTTTTGCAGTCAGTGTGGTAAGTCAGTTCTTAAATTCCCCTTGTCAGGAACACATGGATGATGTTATCCGGATTCTGAGATACATCAAATGTGCCCCAGGAAAAGGTTTAGTGTATGAAGATAAAGGACATACTCAGATAGTTGGATACTCCGATCTTTGATTGGGTGGTCACCAATTGATGACGATCCACCTCTGGGTATTGTGTACTTGTTGGAGGAAACCTTATATCCTGGAAAAGTAAGAAACAAAATGTAGTTGCAAGATCAAGCGCCGAGGCAGAGTATAGAGCCATGGCAATGGCAACATGTGAACTCATTTGGTTAAAACAATTGCTCAAAGAACTTAAAATTGAAGAAGCAAGATCAATGACACTTGTATGTGATAATCAAGTGCATTGCACATTGCTTCAAATCCATCTTCCATGAGAGGACCAAACATATTGAGATAGATTGTCACTTTGTCAGAGAGAAGATTGAATCTGGCGACATCGTCACAAGTTTTGTCAACTCTAATGATCAATGATGATGTGTTTACAAAATCTCTTCAAGTCCCGAATTAATTATATATGTGGCAAGCTTGGTGCGTTTGACTTATATGCTCCTTGAAGTGTTGATATATATATATATATATATATATATATATATATATATATATATATATATATATATATATATATATATATATATATATATAGTGTTAAGAATATTTATATGTAGAATAGTCCCACATCGATTATATCATGTAATTAGTTGTAATCTCTCTATATATAATAAAGTCTCCATGGTGCTTTCAAGACACACAGTTTAATCTAAATGTCTCTTAGTCTCTCCTAATTCAATAAAAATAAAAATATTTATAAGAACCTACAACATATTTAACATTTTGAATTTATTTACATACTTTTCACAACTAAATTAAAAGAAAATTAGTCTTAATATTAAAATATTATCCAACTTTTTTGCATTCATAGATTAGATTATAACTAAATAAAAGAAAAATTAAATATTAATGTAATTAAAAAATGTTAGAAAAAAAAAACTATTTCTTAATATAATTTAGATACATGTTGAATAAATAAAGTAAAAAAAAAAAAAAAACAGAGGGAGTGTGACTATACGTTGGTGTTCGAAAGTTGTTTTGGAAGTGGATGTTGAAGGGCTTTACGCGATTACGGAGGAGGGAGCCTGCGTGTTGTGAACAGAGGAAGTAGGCGTGATGTTCTGAAGTGATAGCGGATGGGATGATGGAATTGATGTATGAAGATTGAAGGTGGTATGTGGTGTGAGAGGAAATGAGAAGAAGAATGAAGTAGCAGGTTTTTGTGCTTTTGTTTTTTGAGATTTCCGAAGCTCCCCTCTTCAATCTCTATGTACACTATTATATAGTACTATGTAAAATTAGGTTTAATCATTTAAGTAAATGTCTAAAACACCCTTACACAAAAAAATTGAAATTATTGAAATTAACACAATTTAAAATATTTTTATCTTAATTTTTTTTGGAATAAAATAAAGAATATTTAAAATGGTCAAAAATAAGAAAAAATAGACACTAAATTAATTGAAAATAAAATAAAATAAACACGTTAAAATAAATTACAAGTCTCAACGATTAAAAATAATAACTCAAGTGGTCAAAATCGAAATAAAAAGAGAATAAAAATATTACGTTGAACAAACGCTGACAATTAAGAACGAGACTGCAAACTGTATAGAATAAATAAAACAAGCACATTGTCATGATCTACGTGAAACATGTATTCATAAAATAGTCAGTAAAAGTTAAAAATTTGAAATATTTTCTCGTTAATTTTTCGCGCAGTGTCAAATCGCTTTTAACGATATATCTATAAAACTGAAATATCAATATTATCGACATATAAATAATTTGGAGCAATGCATGAAGCGGGTACAGACATAAAAATGCATGAAGTGAAATGACGTGTATTTTTCAACTATGAAACAATGCCATTGTCTATTTAAACTAACTTTTGGTCAACCTAAATACGACTAATAATGCAAAATGTGATGATTGAAGATGTTTATTGATGGTTGTGATCAAATAACAAAAATATGATATGATGATGTGACTAAAAATATTAGGGGCGAAATTTAGGGTGCAACAAGTCAAGCTTATGCATGAGATGTTGCGTGTGAAGAAAATTTTGAAGAATTAAATAAAAAGTCGACGACCGCACATGTATTGATTTTGTCTAATACAAGTGAGTCTTTTGTTGTATATTATGATTCGTCGAAGATGGGTCTTGGAGATGTGTTGGTGCAGAATAGACTGGTTGTTGCTTATTCTTCTAGACAAATAAATATTCATGAAATAGATTATCCTACACGTCACTTAGAGTTGGCAGTTGTGGTGTTTGTGTTAAAGATTTGTAGACATTACCTTTTTGGATCTAAGCTTGAAGTGTTTAGCGATCATAAAAGTTTAAAGTATTTGTTTGATAAAAATAGTTGAATATGAGGCAAAGGAGGTGGCTAGAAATTTTAAAAGATTATGATTTTGATTTAAGTTACCATCCGAGTAAAGCAAATTTTGATTCTCACAATCAATTTTCCATAATTCTTTTACTACTAAGTTAAGGTTGTGTTTTGCATATCATCCGCAGACAAACAGTCAGACAGAGAGGACTATTCAGTCTTTAGAGGATTTGTTGAGGACTTATCTGTTGGAACAAGGAGGTGCTTGGGACAACCACTTGCCATTGGTTGAGTTTACGTATAATAATTATTTCCATTCTAGTATTAGAATGACACCATATGAAGCATTGTATGGTAGGAGGTTTATGACTCTATTGTGTTGGTATGAGTCAAGCGAGAGTGTTGTCCTCAGACCTGAGATTTACAAGAAACAATTGAGAAGATTAAGATGATTCAATAAAGAATGAAAGCTTCTAAGAGTCGTCAAAAGATTTATCATGATAAGAGGAGGAAGGATATTGAGTTTCGGGAAGATGATCATGTGTTTTTGAGAGTTACTCTGATAAGTGGTGTTGGCAGAGCTTTGAAGTCAAGAAAACTTATGCCACATTTGGTTGGAACATATCAGATATCATAGAAGATAGGTGAAGTAGCTTATCAGATTGCTTTGTCGCTGTCACTTACAAATCTTCATGATGTGTTTCATGTGACTCGGTTGAGAAAATACATTTTGGATCCTTCATATCTGATCTAGATGGATGATGTACTATGAGAGATAACCTGAATGTTGAAGCATCACCCGTGCAGATAGAAGGTCGGAAAGGGAAGCAAATGCGAGGCAAAGACATCACCTTAGTGAAGGTACTATTGGGTGGACCAGCCGGTGAAAGTTGAACTTGAGAACGTGAAGACCAAATAAAAGAGCCTTAACCAATTTGGTTTTGCCAGGTAATTTTTTTAGGGCTAAAATTCTTTTAAGTGGGGGAGAGTTGAAACACCCCAAAATAATTATATTATTTAATTAATTATTTAATTGATTTATGATGAGTATTAATGACGTATTTGTGAAGTATATATAGGATGTTGTGATGAATGTGATGTTTGGTATGATGTTTTGTGTGGTGCATGATGGGGTGGTGAGAGTTAAGATGATATCGAGTCATTCTAGAATAAATAGAATAGTTAGTTGTAATTATTTTTATTAGTTAAATAGAACAATAATAAGAGGAAGAGGCTATTAGGACAAGGTGGTAATATTGTGATGTAAATGGGGGCAAGATGGGAAGACCATAGAAAGAGTCCAAATGTTAAACAGAGAAATATAGGGAAAGAAGTCCCATTTTGTGCAATCGTGAAAAGAGAAGAACGATGTGGAGATCTAGGGCATGGAAATATCTAAGGGGTGTTTGTAGAACGCAAAGAGGAATCAATTGCTAGGAAAATTCTAAGGTAAGGGGAGTTTATCATTTTTATTATAATTAATTAAAGTGTTAGATAATTTTAGGTTTGTTTTAGGGTTTTGGATGATGATGTTAATATGATGCTTGATGAGAAATTGGTGAAATTGTGATGTTTTCTTTGAAAGAATTGGCGCATATGATGTATCGTAATTTGTCTTGGTGTAGTATGATGAAAACATGAGTATTGGTGGTTAATTAAGGCCTGTAATATGATGAAATCATGTAGAAATTGGGATTGTGCAATGCATAGATCACAACAGGAAAGTCCTATTCATGCATTCATGACATATGATAGGGTATAGCCTTGTGATGGTTACATGGCATTGTTCCAGTTAAGTTTTGTAGGACTAATGGTCCAGTAATGGTATCAATTATATAGTGTGTATTGAGTGCAATTTTATGACGTGCTCTGGTTCCAAGCGGAAATTAATCCTATTGGTGGGGGTCTTTGGAGAAATGATGACTGAGTCATCAATGAAGTTTTGATACCACATGCATGAGTCTAATAAAGTTGCATTACATTCTTTGTGACATTGCATAGTGTGTGATGACATGATGATTTATGATTGTGTGAGTTAATGATGATTGTTGATTGATAATATTATGATGCTATGAATGAATGAAGAAGTAGAGGTATGAGTATAATATGAAGTTTTGATGATATGTGACTCTTTATGTCTTTTATAATGATTATGATTATTCACCCTTTTTGCTTGGAAATGTTGCCTCTATACGTGGTAACTTCCAGGTGATCAGGATTACTCCGTCCAAGCTTAGAGGATAGCTAAGGAGTATGTTGTCTATTTACCTTGGTTTTAGAATGTCTTGTACTGGTATGTAATATCATGGTATTTGGGATCATTTGAATTAAATTGCATGTTCCTTGTTGACATGATATATTGAGAATGTTTTATTTCATTTTTAAGATGTTTCGAAGTATGACTTATAAACTATGAAGTGTGATGACATTTGCATTTCTTGAGTATTTAATGAATATTTCCGTTGCGATGTGTTGAAATCCTTGATGATAATTTCCAAGAGATAAATGGTTTAATTTTTGAGAACTTGTGTTACAGAGCATGATACGTTTCGCAAGTATGATGTTTTCTATGAAGATGTGACACCCTCTTGGTGAAATACTCTGATGTTTGTTTATACAATTCTTGGGGTTTAGAAGTATATTACTCTAGGTAAGGTGGCATATCAGATTACTTTACCGTTGTCGCGTGCGAATATTCATGGTGTATTTCATGTATCTCAGTTGAGGAGGTACATTCCAAATCCTTCGCATGTGATCCAAATGGATGATGTATATGTGAGAGATAACTTGACAGTTGTGGCATCAGTCTTGCAAATAAAAGGTTGGGAATTGAAGCACTTGTAGGTAAAGAAATTGACCCGGTGAAGGTATTTTGGGGTGGACCAACTGGTGGAAGTATGACTTGGGAACGCAAAGATCAGATGAGAGAGTCGCATCTAACTTTGTTTTCCTTGGGTAATTTTTTAGGACGAAAATTATTTAAGTGGAGGAGAGTTGTAACACCCCGAATTTTAGAGTTATATATTTAATTTATTTATTATGAGAATTTGTGAATTATTTGTGAATATATGATGTTTGTTGAGTAATGTGCGTGTTATGATGTTATGGTCTGAGGTAATGTTGAATTTCGCTGAATATGAGTATTTTAGTAATTTAGATAACTTAAAATAATTATTTAGAATTACTATGATTATTAAAATTGAGAGAAATGGTCGTGTAGAAATAATATGAATTTCAATTATTTATTATTTTAATAAATGTTTCAGTTATTTATTACATTATTTATCAAATATTTTAATTTTTTCATATCACTAAATAGTATAACTAAAGTATAATTTGTGTTAGGAAAAAATTGTTTGGAGTTTTTTTTTAATAAATATTTTGATTTTTTTGATAGTTAACTAATTACATTTCACATTTTAAATAAAACTTAGCATTACTATACAAAAGATATTATCATTGCTATATAACAGACATTGCAGTTTAAATATAAATTATGCATTGTTACTAATGACAAAGGACCACAAGTGGTTTAGGGGATAGACAGTATAAATTGCAAACAAGAGGTCCTTGTTAAAAAAAATGACATTTTTGTAATGGAAGTGGGACGGCAGAGACTAACGTCAATAAGAAATAGAGAATAGAGACGAAGATTAAAAACACGCAAACTCAAAGAGACGAAAATACTATTTAAGCAAAAAAAAACAACAACAAAAAGTTTAAGGTTTGAAATAGGGTTTATCCCGATGAGGAATAGGAAGCATTTGAAACATCTGAACCGAAATTGGTTATGAGCCCGAGTTTGACGTTTTGTGATCAACATGAGAAACAAACGGCGAACTAACAAAAGAAGTAGATTCTAATTTTACCACACATGTCACCTATGCTTACCTTGAGAGCGAAGAAATAACCTCGTACCCAAGTCTTTTGTTTGCGTAGAATATTAAAATTATTCATTGTTTAATTATTGAGGTCATTTTTATAAATTTTAAATTTAGAAAAATAGAAACCAAGTTGCAATTTTTAAAAGTTTACAAGGACCAATTTGTAAATTTTAAAAACTATTAATGACTAATTTAAAAATTTTGAAAAATATTAAAGGTCAATTAATAAAGTTTGGAAAATATGCAGACTAATTAAAAAATTAAAAAACAATTAATATCCCATTTAACATTTACAATGGATATGAAAATAATTAAAAATTATAATCGTAGAACCCAGGTGTTAAAAGCAAACTATTGTGGATATTTAAATATATTTTCTATTTAAATATATTTAAATAATTTTCTCTATTTTAATATTCAAAATATCATTTTAGATTATCTTATAAATTACCTTCTGTAATTAAAATGGGTCATCCAAACACATTTTAAAGAGTTTGTAAACCCCTATGAAAAAAATAGGAATATTAAATTGAAGGACCTGGGGTGTTAAACGCAAACTATTGTTGAAATTTTAAATATAATTTCTATTTCTTAACGGAATTTAGTTTATAAATACGGCGATGCTTTGAGAGGAGTAGTTAGTATTTCCCACTAAGCTTTGCAGTATCTCATTTCACCATTCTCTCACTTTCTTCTTTAAAAGCAGTTTGCACCATGTACATCACATCACACAGTTTTTTTTCCAATCTCATTCTCTCTCTATCATTTTGATTTTGATTCATTTATGTATATGTCTTTTACCGTGGTTTGTTAAGGAGTTGAATCATCATTTTCATTCAACGTGTTCTCGTTCACAAGGTACCAAGAAATGTGAAAGAATAGTTCAAGAATTAAAATATTTGTGAACTTACATTCTATACTTTGTTCATGTAACTTTTGCGAACTTATATTCTATTTAAGTGGAGTCGCATCTAACTTTGTTTTCCTTGGATAATTTTTTAGGACGAAAATTATTTAAGTGGAGGAGAGTTGTAACACCCCGAATTTTAGAATTATATATTTAATTTATTTATTATGAGAATTTGTGAAGTATTTGTGAATATATGATGTTTGTTGAGTAATGTGCGTGTTATGATGTTATGGTGTGAGGTAATGTTGAATTTCGCTGAATATGAGTATTTTAGAAATTTAGATAACTTAAAATAATTATTTAGAATTACTATTATTATTAAAATTGAGAGAAATGGTCGTGTAGAAATAATAAGGACAAGGTGGTCATTTGTGAGAAGTTAGTGAGAGTGAGATAGGAAGCTCATATAAGGGGTCTATGGAGTTAAACAAGAAAAAGAGGGGAAAGGGTTTCATTGTGCGATCGTGAAAGAATTAGGAGAAAACTGAGAACATGCTAGGACACGAGGAACTTGGAGAATCACTGTAGAAACGCGAAGACGAAGATCACTCACTAGAAATCTAAGGTAATATGGCTAATATGTCATTATAATTGATATGAGGTTTAGATGTTTGTTTGAAATTGTTTGGGGTTTATGATGAATTTGATAACATGATGATTTGGTGATGAATGGATGAAAATATTATATTGTTATGCCATGAATTGATGAATATTATGCACATAATTATGTATTGTTATTGTGTGATGAGTCTATGTTGAAAAACATGAAATTTTGAATGTCATGCATGATGTCATCCCAAATGTCCTAACATCTTGCCAAAAGTATTTTATGGAGAACTCTGGTTACTCTAGTTCTCTTAGTTTTGTGTGAGGCTTATTTTTCTTCTATTTTATGTGCCTTTGAAGTGTGAACTTGGAATGTTCATATTTGGATGTTTTGATGTTTCCTTGAGGGAGACTATTAATTATGTATGATAAGGGGACTAAAGGACTTGTCTGAAGTTGCTAAGTGTTGTGCAATGGTGCTGAGTTTGTTGTGTTATATTGGAGTTGTTTTGGCTGTGTTGATGTGATGTCAGATCACATGTCTTGACATCTGATCTTTGGATATTTATGGAGTTTGAAAGAGTTTTAATCTTTGGTGTCTTGAGTGTGAGATTGAGTCTCTCCGTAGCTGCATTTATCTCTGATGTTTTCTGTTCACAATCTTGTACAAAGTTTACATGTATTTCATGTAGCTTGTTGTGACACCCAATATTTTCCCTTCTTAATCTCACATTTATCTAGCTCACATTAATTTCGTCTGACTGTATCATTCATCATTTGCATTTCTTGGCTTTGTCCATTTACCTACATATATTCATCTTTATTATATTAGGTTATAAGTTTGAGGTTTTGCATTTATACATCTGCTTGGATTTTCTCAGTATATGAGTTAAGTTGGGTGTGTGGTTGATTTGCTTGGGTTAAGGTTGTTACAAAAGTTGTGGATTGATGATTGATGCTCAGTATGGTAACATTTTATATAATTCATCCATTGAGACTTTGTTTCTCATGTTTACTTATGATACAAGTTTTTATTTATTTTGGGTTTTCTTCAAAATTTGAATTTGGAATTTAAATGAAGGTTTGAGCTTGGAGATTGAGTAACTTGAAGTCCAAGATTGATTTGAATTTGCAAGAGAGGAGAAAAGAATCAAGAGCTTAAGTTCCAAATAAACTCATCTAGGTTCCTCAAGATGAGTTATCCCAATTCCAAGTTCTTGTGAAGAATTTAAAGATGGCAAAATGTGAAAGAAGGATTTGGATTTTGAAGTATTTTGGAGAGAAAGTAAATTCAATTTTAAGATTCTCCGAATTCAAGTTTTAAATCTAGAAGGGCATGTAGTCTTTTCCAAGATATAGATGAATTTCTAAGACTTTTGGTTTGAAAAGAGTCAAGGAGAGCTTAAGTTTTCAAGTGGTTATCTATCTCAAATGAATTCAATTTTTTATGGAGATGAAGTTGATTGTTAATATATCTTCATACTTTCAAATTGAATTCATCATTCAGGCTTTTCTTTCATGGGATAATTGAAACTTAAACCCGACAAGAATTGAAACTTAAACCCGACAAGAGCACAAATTTGTTTTCTTTTCATCATCAAAATTCAAGGTTACATTATTAACATACACTAGTCAAAGACCCGTGCTTCCGCACGAGTGAATTTTATTTGATACGATGTAAAATATTTAGAGGCAAGTAAGTTTGAAATGAAATATTTAATTACAAAATACACAATTATCATAAAATACAACTCAATTAAATAATCATATAAAATAAAAAGAAAAAGGGAAACCCATGAGATAGAAAGAAAAAAAATTGAAATTTCAAAAATAAACAATTGTTTTCAAATAAAAGTCATTGTTGATTAAAAAATGCATTGTATTGAAAGTGATCTGTAAGATTAAATATTTTATTATCGTATTCATGTGCTAATTTTATGTGTAATAGGTAGTATGGTCAATTGAATAGTAATTTTTTGATAGTAGATGATCATTAAAAACTCATAACCATATAAAAAAAAACAGGACATATGAGTTGAAGAAAAAAAAAAACTTTGAACAAATGCAAGTGTAAAATTATAAATAAAATGTAAAATCTGAAATAATTTACTTAATTGTAAATTGAACAATAATGATATAGATTTAGGTGTATTAAATAATCTTATAAAAAAAGAACCGTGATTGAAGAAAAAATTAATATTTTAAAATTAGAATTTTGTCTCTCAAATTAAAATAATACTTAATTAAATTAAAATAAATATTATGTAGAAGACATTCAACATTAACTCTATACCAATTATTTTGAACCATACTTCACATAATTTCTTACAAGAACATGCCAATATTTCCATGGTGCAATTTTCAATCAACATTACTATCACCATAAGTAACTCAAGGTGGCATTATGTTACTAATACATTTTAGCTTGAGGTTACTAAAAGAAGACTTGATACCAAATTTGTTAAAAACTCAAATGTTACAAACCATATTTAGATTTCTTGAATGCAATTTCAATTCACATTCAACTTTTACATTCAAGTATCTATCAATGTTACAAGTTGAATTACAAGTTGCAAAATAAGTAAATTATAAGAAAAATTGCATACTGATCAAGTTTTGACACTAGAGTTAAATTTTTACAAGCATAAGTTCAACCACTAGTTTTCTTCATAATTCCATTTCTTCAAGTCAAGCTTGATACTCAAGATAATGTCAATTCTCTCATTGTATTGGACGTGCTCATCACGCTGCAAATAAACTCCCACCATATCTTATCGCTCCTAGCACAAATAACAACGAGTTTTGGTTAATTCAATTCAAGACAAGATAGTTTGAACAAGAATAAGAAATTTACAAGTTTTCAATTGCATCATAAGTGCTGGTGTAGAAATCATAATTAATGGTAGTTTCTATCACATTCGAGCAACCAAAGGCCTCATACAAAAATCATAGGTACACTGTTTAATCATGGGCCTAAACCTACTACAAATCACAAAATACATTTGGTTCACGATAAAGGTATCACAACATTTCGATTGAGTTGTATTGTGTGATAATTTAGACTTTATTCGGATTTTTGATTTGATGTATCTCCATTCATAAATTTGTACCCCCATCCCCATATGGTTTGTAATAGCTTAGAATTTTATTTCTTTGCATATTTTAATTATTGCTTAAATATGCATATTTCACTCGATTAGAACACATGACCTCCTCTTGGACTCCTCACAAATGAATAGGTATACACCAATAAGTGCACGCTCAAACACAATCATAGTTTGGTCCTATGCTTTTCTATAACGACAACTATCTGATCGAATGTCCCAATCGATTGTTTAGAATACTAGCGACATGCTAGTTCCACTTTCTAGGAGCATACACATGGTCACCTTGTATGGGCTCGTTGTTTTCTTACTTACTCACCTCTTTGATATGATTCTTATATCCTCTTGGTTTTTATACCAAGCCTTTCCAAAAGGGTTTCATAGTTGAGTTTGGGCATGGCCTTTCTCACGAGATTAATCAAGTTTTGACCTTGGCTAATCATAACCCGATTCAATTACCTTGGTCCATATACCAAGCGTTCCATGCACAAAAGGGTTTCATGGTAGAGGGTTGGAGCACCTACTCTCATGAGGTTAATCAATTACGACCCCTTGGTTAACTATGACCCGACTAAATTCCACAAGTCCATTCACCAAGCATCTAAAATAGTTTCGCGATAAACTTTCAAACCTCGACCCAACGTCGAGTTTATTTTCAAAACATTTTCTCAATAAAAAATAGGAAAAAGGGTTGGGACAATTTTATCCCCTCCTTGTCAAGTGTTGGTTTTTTAGTTCTTTTCAACTCTCAATCTTACACTTGGCTTCGTTAAACAAATCTTAAATAAGCGAACCTTGATCCACATCACCTTTTCTTAATAAAAAATTTTAGGTTGAAAAAGATGGTCAGGATAATTCTGTCCCCTCCATCAGAGTACTAGGAGTATTATTCGTTAACGCTTATGTTCTGATGCTTGTCTCCAACTTAAAAATAATATCAACTCAACAAACTTATGTTTTCGCCCTTGTGCGACGTTGAAAATCTTTTCTTCAAAATAAAATCAACCAACAAACTGCTAGTCTTTTCTAGAGGAACTAATGAGTTCCTACTTTCTCATTACACAAGGGAGTATGTAGGCACGAGATGTGATGTCTTGGCGAACTCAACAAACTAAAAATAAAAACCCTTTCTTCCTTCTCCTTTCCCGATCATTAAGTGGAAGTTAGCGAATTATCACATTAACACGTAAACACACACATGAAGTAAATGGTTCCCATCAAGTACAATAGATGTGAGGTGTGATAATAACTTCTCCTTGCATAACCAACTCCCGTACCCATATTTTGGTCTCGTAGACCATCTTATCCATTTCTTTAGTGGGTTTTACTCGACATTTTCCCGTTCTTTTTGGAACAAATAAATACTCGATGACGAATTTATTGTATCAAATTTAATTTTTCGAGGCGCTACACTTGTGTTTTGTTATTTTGTAGTTTTATTCCTTATATCTAGGTTTATTGTAAAAAGACTTTTTAGCCAAAATTTTTCAAAGGGGGAGACTGTTAGGTTTGATATTTAATGATTGACAACATTTTTGATAAAATATGTTTCATTTGGGAAAACATGTATCACGTTCAGATGTTGAGAAAAATGTCATGACATTTGGAACAACTGTTATAGCAGATGATGTTGCCTTCATATATTGAGCAATATGTTGTGACATCCTGGCCAACTGATATAGCAGGAGCTGTTAGTTTCTTTACAAATTTGATTTGATATTGTGAGATCTTTTGGATACATTAGTTTCTAAAATTGGATGTTGAGACAATTTAGAAAACTTATGATGATTTGTTCTTAAATTCAAGGAGTTTTTTTTCATAACTGGTGCAACCCCAACTTGTAGATCAACAACAAATAATGTTATCAAGAACTTAACAAACATAAGGGTATTTGGTTATTCAAGAGTCTTAGGATTTGAGAGTTTTTCAAGGGTGTTTATGTATATCACTTGTGTATCTCCTTTGATGTTCTGGTAAAACAAACTTCAAATGTCCAATGACATGTTGAGACATCTTAATCCTAATCAAACAAAGAAGAAAGTCATAAACACATAAAAAACAATACTAAAAAGTAAACAATGCACCAGAATTATTAACCCAATTTGGAGCAACTCTCCTACATTTGGGGGCATAACAAGCCAGGGATAAAGTCCACTATAATAGTATCAATTAGAAGTTTAAATATTCTCAAGTTTAAAACTTCTCACTTAATCACTACTATTTCTAAATTTCTATATAAGACTCACCTTGAGATGAGGCCCTCCTTAATCCCTCATCAATCACAGACAATGATTGGATATAAACACAGGAAGGCACACTTCCATGACAACAAAACTGGAAGACTCACTTTCATGATAATACCTAGCCAAGACTCTTGAATAAGAAAAGTGACTTGGATTTTCTTATAAGATTACTCCAATAACAATACGCAAATCATTACCTAAAGGCTTCTTAGTGATAAATACAATCCAACTCACATGTCGAGTGGATGACCTACTCTCTTAGAGAGTGGCACAAAAGACTAAGCCCTAGTGATTACATGTTTTCTAAATTCGAATAGTACCTTTCCTAGGTTACAAAGACTTATATTTATAAACTAAGTCCCAACTATATTTGGGCTTTTAATCACAACATACCAATTGTTACAAATCAACATAAACTTCTACTACAAACAAGGTCTACAATAATTAGTTTCCTAAAATATCTCCATATTTAGAAACTGCATAGTCTTCAATATTCTAACTTGATTCTTCTCGATTTTATAACAAGGACATATAGGATAATATAATGTCCCAGAGATATATTTTGTCATTGTCACTTAACATAATAAATAGTTTACTTCAGCTCAGGCGCGATGTCGAATATCCTGTATACGACATCTTGCCCGACATGTTTCTCTAGATGTTCAAACACTTCAACTCAACATGTCCCGACATAAGATAATACATCTTGCTCCACATATTCTTCCTATCAAGTAAATACATCCTATCTAACATATTGTTGTTATATTATTTTTACCAAATATAATGCCAATCACATAATATAAAGAATTAACAATTTATTGTTCATTGTCAATCATGCACGAGCTTTTAAGAAAAGAGTGAATTTTATGTAATTGGAAGTATTTTCTTTTGGTTTGGTCTTTTCTTATTATTACTAAGGTGATTGTAGGAACTGAGAGTGGGTTCTCATATCTAGGAGGTTCCTAGGTAGAAGCTTCAAAAGGTAGTGCTTAGGTGATAATTTATAAACTAGGATTGTTTAACTTTGAACTAATACTATCATAATGAATTTCCTTCCTAGCCTGGATACCCCTAGAGTAGGTGATGTGGCACTGAACTGGGTTAACAACTGATTGTGTTATTTATCATTAGCAATTTAATTTCTACATAATTAATAATCTGTACAAATTATTGTATCAGAAAGATGATGTTTTAACATCTGCCCTGATATTGAGTTTTTGGTGTTTGACATCTATCTTGATATCTATTTTGGAAGTGCCAAAATTTCATAGTCATATACCTGCAATTAATAGATTTTTCGTGGGTTGAAGCCTCATATACTTATGGCAGATATGGTTGTCATTAGAAACTTCTATAGGTAAATGTCAAATTTCTTCCAGTGTGTGATATTGATCCCTAATTTCCCTATGAGCCTTCAGACATCAGAGTCTGATCTAACCTAATAACATCCCTTTTATTAGGTTGAAACCATGTAAACTTCCTACCTAAAGGATGAAGATCAATATGATCCCTTTAGGTTATAAAAGAGGAAACAATAAAGCACTATGAAAGAGGAAACAATAAAGCATTATGACATAACATATCAAAATCATAATTTGATGAATTCATTAAATGAATAATTGTCAAATATATTCTTTCACTCCATGTTAACCATTATCTTCTCTATTTTCCTAATTTCTTAACCACGTGACACATATCATTATTTTATTACCTTTACTCATATTTACTTTACAACTTCTTGTATGAAAATTATTATGCTTAATACAATCTATGTGGAATCGATATATTTTTTTATCACTTGCTACTAATTTGACCGTGTATATACTTTCACATACAAAATTATCCATCAGTTGTTATGGTGTTATATAAATCTCACGCGATGTGGTGAGAAGCTTTGCATATCGGTGTTTAGAGGTGAAATTTTATGTTCCGTCAACTTCATGATTGAGGTATTTATAAAAATATCTTGGGCTTGGATGTTAGAATCAAAGAGTATAGTATTAACTCTCAATAAAGTTGAATGTGGGCAGTCAACTCCCTTATCATCAAGAGAATATGGTTTCTCCTTTTTTATTTCCAACAATTTCCATGTTTTATTTTTTATTTTTTTCAACATTTCTAATTTTCACACATCTAAAGTAGACATATACCCGCAATTAATAGATTTTCTGTGGGTTGAAGCCTCATATATTTAAGGAAGATATGGTTGCCATTAGAAACTCCTGTAGGTAAATGTCAAATTTATTCTAGTGTGTGATATTGATCCCTAACTCCCCACGAGCCTTCAGACACCAGAATCTGATTTAGCCTAGTAAGTGCCATTCTAATAAGTTAAAACCATGTAAACTTCCTATTTAATTGAGGAAGATCAAGAAGATCCATTTAGGTTATGAATATGGAAACAATAAAACACTATGAAAGACTAGAGTGGACTTATACAAGAAGAGGTCATCCTACATACATATTTTACAATCCTCAAGGGGGTTAGAGTACACATTAACACAAAAAAATCAACTTCAAAACACCCAACTCCAAACAAACTCCAAGAAAACTAGTTATTGAGAAGAAGAATATAGCTCTCCATTTATAACTGCGTCAAATAGAGGTCGTCACCATTATCCACAACATGTATAAAACTATTCACAAAAAGAATTGCAACAAATTTACTGAACAAAAGAATCAAATATTTCAAATAGTTTGCTCTCTTTTATTTCCACGAACTGTAGAGAGTTGGCAAGGATAAGATCTCCTCATAACCCCCATAACATTAAAGAAACAAATCAACATTTACCCATCTAATTTTAAACGCGATAAGAACTTTAACCTCACCACTCAACAGAAACTCACAACCCAACTAGCTACCTTGAAAGCCTTAAAAGTTTTGTTGCTACAAGACTCTCAACATCCATAGAAACCATAGACACCCCATGAATAACGGCAATTGAGTCAATAAATGTGAAGGAGAATGAGTGAGAGAGCCTTCCAAACAAAGATAAAGAGAAACTTTGAGAACTCAAACCTCCCTCTAGTATTGGCATAGGAACATTACCATACATTAAAAAAACAAAGCTTAAATAGTTAAGTCCGTCATATGTAAGTTAACATATTTTTAGTTTTCGTCTCTATTCTTTTTTTTGGTCTAGGCTTCGGTCCCTGCCGTCCCACTTCTGTTACAAAAATGTTGATGTGGCTAATGTTTGCTTAGGTGACTTGATTTTTTTTTTATATTCCATGTAGGTCGATTTTTTGTTTTGGTCCTAAGTGTTAAATGTAAATCATTTCAAAAATTGCTCTCAATACGAAGGATGTCCTTCATACCATCCACATGCCACTCCAACAAGCCGCTTTGTTTATTTGTTGAATTGCATATAATGAATGTTAAGGTCCAATATTAAGAACTATTTAATTAAACTATTTAGTATTATAAATAAATAAATTGTTTAACAAATTTTTTGATATTATGAAAAAATAAATTATTTAACAAAATATTTATTAAATATTAAATAAATTTAATAAATAACAAATATCTCAACTATTAATATTTAAATAGTAAAATATTTTAAAATATATTAACTAGTTATTAAGTTTTATTAATATATTTATTTATTTAAGTAAATACTAATATTATAGTAAATACTGAGTTTATAAATGAATTATTAGTCTATAAATTTATTATATTTCAGTGTTTATTAAATGAATATTTAAGTGAGTTTATTAAATGAAAATACTTATGATAAAAATAAACTATTTACTTAGTTATTATTTTGTAAAATGATATTATAAAATGAAATTTAACTTGTAAATAATAATGTTAAATAATAAATATATTTTAACTATTAAATTAGTAGTTTTATTATTTAATATTTTAACTCTTAATATTTTAATTATTAATACTTCAATTATTTATTATTCTAAATACTAAAATTTTATTAATCTAGTTTGTTAAATAATTATTTTAATAAATATTTCAGTTATTTATTACATTATTTATCAAATATTTTAATTTTTTCATATCACTAAGTAGTATAACTAAAGTATAATTAGTGTTAGGAAAAAATTGTTTGGAGTTTTTTTTTAATAAATATTTTGATTGTTTTGATAGTTAACTAATTATATTTCACATTTTAAATAAAACTTAACATTACTATACAAAAGATATTGTCATTGCTATATAACAGACATTGCAGTTTAAATAAAAATTATGCTAATATCCTCTCTCTATATATATATATATATATATATATATATATATATATATATATATATATATATATATATATATATATATATATATATATATATATATATATATATGCATTGTTACTAATGACAAAGGACCACAAGTGGTTTAGTGGATAGACAGATAAATTGCAAACAAGAGATCCTTGTTAAAAAATGACATTTTGTAATGGAAGTGGACGGAGAGACTAACGTCAATAAGAAATAGAGAATAGAGACGAAGATCAAAACACGCTAACTCAAAGAGACGAAAATACTATTTAAGCCAAAAAAACAACAACAAAAAGTCTAAGGTTTGAAATAGGGTTTATCCCGATGAGGAATAGGAAGCATTTGAAACATCTGAACCGAAATTGGTTATGAGCCCGAGTTTGACGTTTTGTGATCAACATGAGAAACAAACGCGAATTAACAAAAGAAGTAGATTCTAATTTGACCACACATGTCACCTATGCTTACCTTGAGAGCTAAGAAATAACCTCGCACTCCAAGTCTTTTGTTTATGTAGAATATTAAAATTATTCATTGTTTAATTATTGAGGTCATTTTATAAATTTTAAATTTAGAAAAATAGAAACCGAGTTGCAATTTTTAAAAGTTTACAAGGACCAATTTGTAAATTTTAAAAACTATTAATGACTAATTTAAAAATTTTGAAAAATATTAAAGGTCAATTAATAAAGTTTGGAAAATATGCAGACTAATTAAAAAACAATTAATATCCCATTTAACATTTACAATGGATATGAAAATAATTAAAAATTATAATCGTAGAACTCAGGTGTTAAAAGCCAACTATTGTGGATATTTAAATATATTGTCTATTTAAATATATTTAAACAATTTTCTCTATTTTAATATTCAAAATATCATTTTAGATTATCTTATAAATTACCTTCTGTAATCAAAATGGGTCATCCAAACACATTTTAAAGAGTTTCTAAACCCCTAAGAAAAAATAGGAATATTAAATTGAAGGACCCGGGGTGTTAAACGGAAACTATTGTTGAATTTTTAAATATAATTTCTATTTCTTAACGGAATTTAGTTTATAAATACGACGATGCTTTGAGAGGACTAGTTAGTATTTTCCACTGAACTTTGCAGCATCTCATTTCACCATTCTCTCTTTCTTCTTTAGAAGCAGTTTGCACCATGTACATCACATCACACAGTTTTTTTCCAATCTCATTCTCTCTCTATCATTTTGATTTTGATTCATTTATGTATATATCTTTTACAGTGGTTTATTAAGGAGTTGAATCAACATTTTCATTCAACGTGTTCTCGTTCACAAGGTACCAAGAAATGTGAAAGAATAGTTCAAGAATTCAAATATTTGTGAACTTACATTCTATACTTTGTTCATGTAACTTTTGCGAACTCACATTCTATTTAAGTGGAGTCGCATCTAACTTTTTTTCCTTGGGTAATTTTTTAGGACGAAAATTATTTAAGTGGAGGAGAGTTGTAACACCCCGAATTTTAGAATTATATATTTAATTTATTTATTATGAGAATTTGTGAATTATTTGTGAATATATGATGTTTGTTGAGTAATGTGCGTGTTATGATGTTATGGTGTGAGGTAATGTTGAATTTCGCTGAATATGAGTATTTTAGTAATTTAGATAACTTAAAATAATTATTTAGAATTACTATTATTATTAAAATTGAGAGAAATGGTCGTGTAGAAATAATAAGGACAAGGTGGTCATTTGTGAGAAGTTAGTGAGAGTGAGATAGGAAGCTCATATAAGGGGGTCTATGGAGTTTAAAATAATTAGAATTTTTAATTATTAATTTAATTAGAGTTTAATTATTAATATTGAAATTATTGGAATTAATTAATTAATTAGATGAGAGGAGGAATTGGGAGTGTGAGGAGTAATGAGGGTGTGACGAGTAAAATACTCTGCCTATCCTAATTATTATTTTATTTATTCATTGGAATAATAAAAGGAATAATAAAAGGAAAAAGAGGAATAGAAGGTTTTCATCATTCGTAACATTGGAGAAGAGAAGAGGAAGAGGAAAAGAGTGAAAGTTGCCGGAATTCGAAGAACCCACAAGGTAAGGGGTGATTTCGATTGATTAACATGCCTTATCGGTTTTGATTGCAATAGAATTGATCGTAGTATGTTAAGAATTCTCAATTTAGTAATTCTAGGTTTTCATAGAATTATCCTAATTTGTGTCAGATTGTGTAGAATTGAGTAATTTGTATGTTATAGGGTCATTAGGAATGATCAAAGTATGTTATATTGCATGTTACTGTTGTTGGATTGTGCAATTATATGGTGTTTGAATGTTGAATTCGTGTGGGATTGATAGGAAGTGAGTGGGTATGCATAATGTTGTCAAAACTGCATGATTTTGGTTCTGCATGTCGTGGGAACCGGTTCCCATGTGGGAGGAACCGGGTTCCCAGTTCATTTTTTTCAAAGAAAACTGATTTTTCTGTTGGGAACCGGGTTCCTGTCTGGGTGATCCGGGTTCCCCATACATTTTTTCAGGGGGCGTGTTTTTGAACTTTGTGGGAACCGGGTTCTCCCTGGGAGGAACCGGGTTCCACTGTTACTTTTTGAAAAATTCCAAACTTTAAAAATTTATAACTTTCAAACCGTAAGTCCGTTTTGAGCGCCGTTTTGGACGTTATTTCTTAAATTTAATGCTCTATTTTATGAAATGAAGAAAATTATAATTAATGGATTTTATTTTGAAAAGATCCATTTTTCCAATTTGTGAACCATGGGAGTTATGGGAATGGTGGATGAATGAGTATAGTATTGTTCCGACAGGTTGAACGTGGAATGAAGCTTGTATGTTATTTTCCTGCTGTTTATTCATGATTGTATTGATATCATGTGTTTTTGTTGGTGTTGTATATACCTGGTAGTTGTTGATCTTAGTTGTTGCTGTTGTTGTATATACCGGTGATAGTCTTACCAATTGAAGGGTAAGCGTTTGGCATATTTATGCTTTGTAATGATTTATTTCATGATAGGTGATGATTTCATGTTGTGGTTGATGATGGTTTATGATGTCTGATGTGGTCATAACCTGTGTTGAATGTTGCATGCTGGTGTTGTGCATGCATATGCATTCTGGTAAAGTTAATTCCCATTGTGTGGAATTTGACTTGTATTGCCAATAACCGCACCGGTGATGATGGGTGGTGAGGATTTGTGTCCGGTGATTATGGACGAATCGATGATTACTGTATCCGGGTGATGATGGATCAGTGTGTGTGACTTGGTCACGTTTTGGTACCACATGCATTGCGTCTGCATTTGTATTTGCATGGAATTGTAACATGTTAGGATGGTTTCCAGTGTTATAATTCTCTTGTTGTTATTGTTGTGCATAATGGACTGTGTGGTTGTAACTGTGTGTTGAAATCTGAATTATGCTAGAATGGGTGGATTAATATACTTGTGATATTATGTTGTATGAGGAACTTATAATGCATATTAATTATGAAGAAATCTCACCCTTACTTTAATAATTTCAGATTAAAGTTAACAGCTCAGGAGTTGGTGAGGATGGCTCTAGAGCTATGTTGTTTTGTGTCCGCGTGTCAGTGTCATGCTCTGATAGGTTGTAACACTGGGGAACGTTTAGCTGAGAAATTTGATCGCGACTTTATCGTCTATAAATCGGGAGACTGCAAGTGCACAGTCCTATCACGTAGTTTTAAAAGATATCGAATCCACAGGGACTATAAATCGATCTACTGTTATCCTAAGTTACTATATATAGCTAAGGCCAATAATTCTTTTGGGATAATGATTAAAGAGAAGTTACTTAAATCTAGATAAAAATATTAATTAAACGGATGTCGGTATGTAATTCGTCTAACCTAAGGGGATCCGAATTTCCACTGGCCTGGTTCTTAAGTGATAAAAACTCTTTTCAGCAAACAATATATATTTAAAAATCCTATCTCAAACTCTCGCTCTATTGAATCAGATTATGCGCTTAAGACCTAACGTATGCTCTCTATCCCGTAACTTAAAAACACTTTTTGAAAATAAATAAGATTTAATTCATTTTAAAACGCTTCCGCTGTCTTTAAAATAAATGCCTAATATCCACTATCCGGTTTTAAACCTCAAACTCTCGCTCTGTTGGTTTCTAACCTTAGCCTAGTTTATTTAATCTCAAACTTTTCGCTCTGTTGATTTTCTAACCTTCTAATAAATTCAATTAGATACTAAAACCAGAAAAATTATTTTCAACAAAATAATATTAGGCCAGTTTATTTCGGATCCCTTCAGTTTGATTAGTTTACATACCAATATCTAAACAATTTAGCCAACAATAGAATTTAGCATAAACAAACTAAACATGAAGATTAAAATTAAGAGCAACATGATAATTAAATTAACAGCAATAAATGATAATAATAATAATAATAATGATAATAATAATAATAATAATAATAATAATAATAATAATAATAATAATAATAATAATAATAATAATAATAATAGCAATACAATAAAGAACCTGTAAATGCGAGAAATGAAGAACTTGAAATAAACTTCTATTATGATGCAAGATTGTGATCCAAGAGTACATAGATTGTAGGCCTAAAACTAATGGTGTGGTAGTTCCCTGATGTGAGAAACTACCACTTTTACAAATATGATTTTTTTTGCCTAAAACTATGAACAGCGCTTCCGCGCACAAACTTCGATCCTTCTAAAATGAATGCTCACTAGTTTATTTAGTGAGAAATTGTGGAAGTTATCATGAGAGAAGAAATGTAGATAGTGGAGATCATGGTTGGAGAAGTTGGGAAAATCATGGAAAAAGTGGGGTTGCATTTGTTGTAGGCGAAAATAAAGGAAAAATGTGGAGACGGTCGTCTTACGTGGCAGAAGGAGTTATGAGACGTGCGTCTCAAAATTGAATAAGTCTTTAGAATTTAAGTTACAGATAAAAGTGGCGGGCCCCCTTGACTAGGAGGCGAGCGCCTCCAAGGCCCTTGAGACGAGCGTCTCAGCCTGGGCGTGGACGCGTGCTGGGCTGGGCTTTTGCTTGGTCTTTGTATAATTATTTCTCTTCTTCTTACCTCCTCCTTTTTGCTATATCACCCCTTTCTTCATTTCTTTGCCTTTTTACATCAATTTCTTCTCAATTTCATTTCTTTTCTCAAGCAATCTCTATTTAACGTAAATACCTGAAACATTAGAAATACCAACGTAATACGAAAATAAAACAATATAATTAAACAAAAATACTAACATTACTTATGCTAATTAAATCAAATTATGCTATATAAATTTATGTTATCAAAATTATTTAGTATTCAATTATTATTTGAGTTACTTTGGGAATAATTGTGATTTGGTTTTATTCCGTTTTGGTTTTGTGGTACTTTTCCGCTGTGTAAGACATGATATCAATTTGATTGATTATTTTAATAAGTCCTTCAGTGAAGCATGGCTACTGTTTATTGAGGTTTTATTTTATTCTGAATTGTGACATCCCTTGTTTCCATGTTAACTCTGATTTAATTAATATATTCGCGGGGTATTTTAGAAGGGGTGTTACAATAGTGGTATCAGAGCATAGTCGGTCGTTGTGACCAGTGTCTTAATGTCATTATCCCTTTGTACGCGACAAGTGTGTACAACACTGTCGGTACTTGTTACTTTTCTGATTGATTATTGCAAGAGTAGTGTGAAACTAAGTGGGGAAGAAGAGATGCTTCACGGATATGTTCCGATTGTAAGTCATTGGTACGAGGTACTGCTTGAGAAGACAGTACAAGAGTGGTTGGAGTTGTTGGAATCGTTTGGACCGTGAGTCATAGTTGGAAGTGCAAAAAGGCGAGTACGATTCTGAGAACAGGAAGTGTTGGTAATGATGGTTTATACTCCAGTATGATTATCGGATGTCTATTGACAAATTGAGGACTTGATCACCCTTAATCTCTTGTTGATAGTAGACGGAATTGTATTGGATGGTATACAATTGTCTTGCTATCTAAATGGGGCATAAAGTGATGAATATGAATGATGTTTGGTAGAAGCTTATGAACCATATGAGTTGGCGAAGACTCTAATAAATACAATGAATTAAGATGGATGATCAGAGTTGAGCAGCTGTTAATAATGGTGCGGTGGTGTTTATGTTGTATTCTTCGACGGAAGTGAAAGTAAAGGCTAAAAGTAATGAATTGCCAGTGGTGAATGAATTCCCAGAAGTGTTTCCGGAAGACGTTAGTGAATTTCCACATGAGAGAGAAGTGGAATTTACTCTAGATTTGATTCCCGGAACTAGTCCGGTGTCGATGGCGCCTTATTGCATGTCGGCATCTGAATTGTCTGAATTGAAGAAGCAGTTGGAAGAGTTACTTGGGAAGAAGTTTATTCGTCCTAGTGTTTCGTCGTGGGGTGCTCCGGTGTTGTTGGTTAAGAAGAAGGAAGGTACAATGAGATTATGTGTTGATTACAGGCAGTTGAAAAACGTTACCATCAAGAATCGGTATCCTTTGCCGAGGATTGATGATTTGATGGATCAACTAGTTGGAGCTTGTGTATTCAGTAAGATTGATCTGAGATCTGGATATCATCAGATTCGGGTGAAGACAGAAGATATTCAAAAAACTGCATTTAGAACGAGGTATGGATATTATGAGTATTTTGTTATGCCGTTTGGAGTTACTAATGCACCTGGTGTTTTCATGGAGTATATGAACAGGATATTTCATCCGTATCTTGATAAGTTTGTGGTGGTATTTATCGATGACATTTTGATCTATTCAAAGAGTGATGAAGAGCATGCAGAGCATCTCAGAGTTGTATTAGAACTGTTGAAAGAGAAGAAGCTCTATGCGAAGTTGTCTAAGTGTGAATTCTGGTTAAGTGAAGTGTGTTTTCTTGGCCATATAATTTCCAAGAATGGGATTGTTGTTGATCCTACGAAGGTAGAAGCGGTATCTCAGTGGGAAGCGCCGAAGAATGCTTCTGAGATCCGTAGTTTTCTTGGTCTTGCAGGTTATTACAGGAAGTTCATTGAAGGATTTTCCAAATTAGCATTGCCATTGACTAAGTTGACCAGAAAGGGTCAGGTGTTTGTTTGGGATGCTGAATGTGAGAAAGGATTTCAAGAGCTGAAGAGGAGGTTGACTAGTGCTCCGATCTTGATTTTGCCGAATCCGGCAAAGTCTTTTGTTGTGTATTATGATGCATCATTGATGGGTTTAGATGGTGTGTTGATGCAAGATAAGCAGGTTGTGGCTTATGCCTCGAGACAATTGAAGATTCATGAAAGGAATTATCCGACTCATGATTTAGAGTTGGCAGCTGTTGTGTTTGTTTTGAAATTATGGAGGCATTACTTGTATGGTTCTCGATTTGAGGTATTCAGCGATCACAAGAGTCTGAAGTATCTCTTTGATCAGAAAGAGCTCAACATGAGGCAGAGAAGGTGGTTAGAATTTCTAAAGGATTACAATTTCGGTTTGAATTACCATCCTGGTAAGGCAAATGTTGTTGCGGATGCCTTGAGTAGAAAGTCTTTGCATATGTCGATGTTGATGGTTCGTGAATTGGATTTAGTTGAACAATTCAGAGATTTGAGTTTGGTGTGTGAGACTACTTCTGATAGTGTTAAGTTGGGTATGTTGAAGCTAACTAGTGGTATTCTGGAGGAAATTCGAAATGGACAGAAATTTGATGTTGGGTTGGTTGATAAATTGACATTGATCAACCAAGGTCAAGGAGGTGAATTCCGAATTGACGAGAATGGTGTTATGAAATTTGGTGAAAGGGTGTGTGTTCTGGATATTGCCGAGATTAGAAAGAGTATTTTGGAAGAAGGAAATCGTAGTGGATTGAGTATTCATCCCGGTGCTACTAAAATGTATAATGATTTGAAGAAGTTTTTTTGGTGGCCTGGAATGAAAAAGGAAATTGTCGAGTTTGTGTATGCTTGTTTGGTTTGTCAGAAGTCGAAAATCGAACATCAGAAACCGTCAGGATTGATGGAACCGTTGTTTGTTCCAGAATGGAAATGGGATGACATTTCTATGGATTTTGTGTCTGGTTTGCCGAGGACAGCGAAGAATTGTGATTCTATTTGGGTTATTGTTGATCGATTGACGAAATCTGCTCACTTTATTCCAATAAGAATGGATTATCCTATGGAGAGGTTGGCAGAGTTGTATGTCGAGAAGATTGTGAGTTTACACGACATTCCTTCTAGTATTGTGTCGGATAGAGATCTGAGGTTTACGTCTATGTTTTGGACAGGGTTGCAAGAAGCTTTGGGTACTAAGTTACAATTGAGTTCTGCTTATCATCCATAGACAGATGGTCAGACGGAGAGAACGATTCAGTCGTTAGAGGATTTGTTGAGGGCTTTTGTGTTGGAGAAAGGTGGAGCTTGGGATAGTTATCTACCATTGATTGAGTTTACCTACAACAATAGTTTTCATTCAGTATTGATATGGCTCCGTTTGAAGCATTGTATGGTGTAGAGAACATGTGTTGCTACTTAACTGGAGAAAGTCGTGATTGGACCAGAGATTGTCCAACAGACTTCGGAGAAGATTAAGATGATTCAGGAGAAGATGAGAGCTTCTCAGAGTAGACAGAAGAGTTATCATGATAAGAGGAGGAAAGATCTTGATGCGTCATTGATGGGTTTAGATGGTGTGTTTATGCAAGATAAGCAGGTTGTGGCTTATGCCTCGAGACAATTGAAGATTCATGAAAGGAATTATCCGACTCATGATTTAGAGTTGGCAGCTGTTGTGTTTGTTTTGAAATTATGGAGGCATTACTTGTATGGTTCTCGATTTGAGGTATTCAGCGATCACAAGAGTCTGAAGTATCTCTTTGATCAGAAAGAGCTCAACATGAGGCAGAGAAGGTGGTTAGAATTTCTAAAGGATTACGATTTCGGTTTGAATTACCCTCCTGGTAAGTCAAATGTTGTTGCGGATGCCTTGAGTAGAAAGTCTTTGCATATGTCAATGTTGATGGTTCGTGAATTGGATTTAGTTGAACAATTCAAAGATTTGAGTTTGGTGTGTGAGACTAAGAAGTTTAGTTCGATAGTGTTAATTGGTATTGAAATGAAGTAAATGATGTTGGATTGGTTGATAAATTGACATTGATCAACCAAGGCAAAAGTCATTGTTGATTAGAAAATGCATTGTATTGAAAGTGGTCCGTAAGATTAAATATTTTATTATCGTATTCATGTGCTAATTTTATGTGTAATAGGTAGTATGGTCAATTGAATAGTAATTTTTTGATAGTAGATGATCATTAAAAACTCATAACCATATAAAAAAAAGGACATATGAGTTGAAGAAAAAAAATAAATTTGAACAAATGCAAGTGTAAAATTATAAATAAAATGTAAAATCTGAAATAGTTTACTTAATTGTAAATTGAACAATAATGATATAGATTTAGGTGTATTAAATAATCTTATAAAAAAAAGAACCGTGATTGAAGAAAAAATTAATATTTTAAAATTAGAATTTTGTCTCTCAAATTAAAATAATACTTAATTAAATTAAAATAAATATTATGTAGAAGACATTCAACATTACCTCTATACCAATTATTTTGAACCATACTTCACATCATTTCTTACAAGAACATGCCAATATTTCCATGGTGTAATTTTCAATCAACATTACTATCACCATAAGTAACTCAAGGTGGTATTATGTTACTAATACATTTTAGCTTGAGGTTACTAAAAGAAGACTTGATACCAAATTTGTTAAAAACTCAAATGTTACAAACCATATTTAGATTTCTTGAATGCAATTTCAATTCACATTCAACTTTTACATTCAAGTATCTATCAATGTTACAAGTTGAATTACAAGTTGCAAAATAAGTACATTACAAGAAAAATTGCATACAGATCAAGTTTTGACACTAGAGTTAAATTTTTACAAGCATAAGTTCAACCACTAGTTTTCTTCATAATTCCATTTCTTCAAGTCAAGCTTGGTACTCAAGATAATGTCAATTCTCTCCTTGTATCGGACGTGCTCATCACGCTGCAAATAAACTCCCACCATATCTTATCGCTCCTAGCACAAATAACAACGAGTTTTGGTTAATTCAATTCAAGACAAGATAGTTTGAACAAGAATAAGAAATTTAAAAGTTTTCAATTGCATCATAAGTGCTGGTGTAGAAATCATAATTAATGGTAGTTTCTATCACATTCGAGCAACCAAAGGCCTCATACAAAAATCATAGGTACACTGTTTAATCATGGGCCTAAACCTACTACAAATCACAAAATACATTTGGTTCACAATAAAGGTATCACAACATTTCGATTGGGTTGTATTGTGTGATTATTTAGACTTTATTCAGATTTTTGATTTGATGTATCCTCATTCATAAACTTGTACCCCCATTCCCATATGGTTTGTAATAGCTTAGAATTTTATTTCTTTGCATATTTTAATTATTGCTTAAATATGCATATTTCACTCGATTAGAACACATAACCTCCTCTTGGACTCCTCACAAATGAATAGGTATACACCAATAAGTGCACGCTCAAACACAATCATAGTTTGGTCCTATGCTTTTCTATAACGACAACTATCTGATCGAATATCCCAATCGATTGTTTAGAATACTAGCGACATGCTAGTTCCACTTTCTAGGAGCATACACATGGTCACCTTGTATGGGCTCGTTGTTTTCTTACTTACTCACCTCTTTGATATGATTCTTATATCCTCTTGGTTTTTATACCAAGCCTTTCCAAAAGGGTTTCATAGTTGAGTTTGGGCCTGGCCTTTCTCACGAGATTAATCAAGTTTTGACCTAGGCTAATCATAACCCGATTCAATTACCTTGGTCCATATACCAAGCGTTCCATGCACAAAAGGGTTTCATGGTAGAGGGTTGGAGCACCTACTCTCACGAGGTTAATCAAGTACGACCCCTTGGTTAACTATGAACCGACTAAATTCTACAAGTCCATTCACCAAGCATCTAAAATAGTTTCGCGATAAACTTTCAAACCTCGACCCAACGTCGAGTTTATTTTCAAAATATTTTCTCAATAAAAAATAGGAAAAAGGGTTGGGACAATTTTATCCCCTCCTTCTCAAGTGTTGGTTTTTTAGTTCTTTTCAACACTTAATCTTACACTTGGCTTCGTTAAACAAATCTTAAATAAGCGAACCTTGATCCACATCACCTTTTCTTAATAAAAAATTTTAGGTTGAAAAAGATGGTCAGGATAATTCCGTCCCCTCCATCAGAGTTCTAGGAGTATTATTCATTAACGCTTATGTTCTGATGCTTGTTTCCAACTTAAAAATAATATCAACTCATCAAACTTATGTTTTCACCCTTGTGCGACGTTGAAAATCTTTTCTTCAAAATAAAATCAACCAACAAACTGCTAGTCTTTTCTAGAGGAACTACGAAGTTCCTACTTTCTCATTACACAAGGGAGTATGTAGGCACGAGATGTGATGTCTTGGCGAACTCAACAAACTAAAAATAAAAACCCTTTCTTCCTTCTCCTTTCCCGATCATTAAGTGGAAGTTAGCGAATTATCACATTAACACGTAAACACACACATGAAGTAAATGGTTCCCATCAAGTACAATAGATGTGAGGTGTGATAATAACTTCTCCTTGCATAACCAACTCCCGTACCCATATTTTGGTCTCGTAGACCATCTTATCCATTTCTTTAGTGGGTTTTACTCGACATTTTCCCGTTCTTTTTGGAACAAATAAATACTCGATGACGAATTTATTGTATCAAATTTAATTTTTCGACTTGTGTTTTGTTATTTTGTAGTTTTATTCCTTATATCTAGGTTTATTGTAAAAAGACTTTTTAGCCAAAATTTTTCAAAGGGGGAGACTGTTAGGTTTGATATTTAATGATTGACAACATTTTTGATAAAATATGTTTCATTTGGGAAAACATGTATCACGTTCAGATGTTGAGAAAAATGTCATGACATTTGGAACAACTGTTATAGCAGATGATGTTGCCTTCATATATTGAGCAATATGTTGTGACATCCTGGCCAACTGATATAGCAGGAGCTGTTAGTTTCTTTACAAATTTGATTTGATATTGTGAGATCTTTTGGATACATTAGTTTCTAAAATTGGATGTTGAGACAATTTAGAAAACTTATGATGATTTGTTCTTAAATTCAAGGAGTTTTTTTTCATAACTGGTGCAACCCCCAACTTGTAGATCAACAACAAATAATGTTATCAAGAACTTAACAAACATAAGGGTATTTGGTTATTCAAGAGTCTTAGCATTTGAGAGTTTTTCAAGGGTGTTTATGTATATCACTTGTGTATCTCCTTTGATGTTCTGGTAAAACAAACTTCAAATGTCCAATGACATGTTGAGACATCTTAATCCTAATCAAACAAAGAAGAAAGTCATAAACACATAAAAAACAATACTAAAAAGTAAACAATGCACCAGAATTATTAACCCAATTTGGAGCAACTCTCCTACATTTGGGGGCATAACAAGCCAGGGATAAAGTCCACTATAATAGTATCAATTAGAAGTTTAAATATTCTCAAGTTTAAAACTTCTCACTTAATCACTACTATTTCTAAATTTCTATATAAGACTCACCTTGAGATGAGGCCCTCCTTAATCCCTCATCAATCACAGACAATGATTGGATATAAACACAGGAAGGCACACTTCCATGACAACAAAACTGGAAGACTCACTTTCATGATAATACCTAGCCAAGACTCTTGAATAAGAAAAGTGACTTGGATTTTCTTATAAGATTACTCCAATAACAATACGCAAATCATTACCTAAAGGCTTCTTAGTGATAAATACAATCCAACTCACATGTCGAGTGGATGACCTACTCTCTTAGAGAGTGGCACAAAAGACTAAGCCCTAGTGATTACATGTTTTCTAAATTCGAATAGTACCTTTCCTAGGTTACAAAGACTTATATTTATAAACTAAGTCCCAACTATATTTGGGCTTTTAATCACAACATACCAATTGTTACAAATCAACATAAACTTCTACTACAAACAAGGTCTACAATAATTAGTTTCCTAAAATATCTCCATATTTAGAAACTGCATAGTCTTCAATATTCTAACTTGATTCTTCTCGATTTTATAACAAGGACATATAGGATAATATAATGTCCCAGAGATATATTTTGTCATTGTCACTTAACATAATAAATAGTTTACTTCAGCTCAGGCGCGATGTCGAATATCCTGTATACGACATCTTGCCCGACATGTTTCTCTAGATGTTCAAACACTTCAACTCAACATGTCCCGACATAAGATAATACATCTTGCTCCACATATTCTTCCTATCAAGTAAATACATCCTATCTAACATATTGTTGTTATATTATTTTTACCAAATATAATGCCAATCACATAATATAAAGAATTAACAATTTATTGTTCATTGTCAATCATGCACGAGCTTTTAAGAAAAGAGTGAATTTTATGTAATTGGAAGTATTTTCTTTGGTTTGGTCTTTTCTTATTATTACTAAGGTGATTGTAGGAACTGAGAGTGGGTTCTCATATCTAGGAGGTTCCTAGGTAGAAGCTTCAAAAGGTAGTGCTTAGGTGATAATTTATAAACTAGGATTGTTTAACTTTGAACTAATACTATCATAATGAATTTCCTTCCTAGCCTGGATACCCCTAGAGTAGGTGATGTGGCACTGAACTGGGTTAACAACTGATTGTGTTATTTATCATTAGCAATTTAATTTCTACATAATTAATAATCTGTACAAATTATTGTATCAGAAAGATGATGTTTTAACATCTGCCCTGATATTGAGTTTTTGGTGTTTGACATCTATCTTGATATCTATTTTGGAAGTGCCAAAATTTCATAGTCATATACCTGCAATTAATAGATTTTTCGTGGGTTGAAGCCTCATATACTTATGGCAGATATGGTTGTCATTAGAAACTTCTATAGGTAAATGTCAAATTTCTTCCAGTGTGTGATATTGATCCCTAATTTCCCTATGAGCCTTCAGACATCAGAGTCTGATCTAACCTAATAACATCCCTTTTATTAGGTTGAAACCATGTAAACTTCCTACCTAAAGGATGAAGATCAATATGATCCCTTTAGGTTATAAAAGAGGAAACAATAAAGCACTATGAAAGAGGAAACAATAAAGCATTATGACATAACATATCAAAATCATAATTTGATGAATTCATTAAATGAATAATTGTCAAATATATTCTTTCACTCCATGTTAACCATTATCTTCTCTATTTTCCTAATTTCTTAACCACGTGACACATATCATTATTTTATTACCTTTGCTCATATTTACTTTACAACTTCTTGTATGAAAATTATTATGCTTAATACAATCTATGTGGAATCGATATATTTTTTTTATCACTTGCTACTAATTTGACCGTGTATATACTTTCACATACAAAATTATCCATCAGTTGTTATGGTGTTATATAAATCTCACGCAATGTGGTGAGAAGCTTTGCATATCGGTGTTTAGAGGTGAAATTTTATGTTCCGTCAACTTCATGATTGAGGTATTTATAAAAATATCTTGGGCTTGGATGTTAGAATCAAAGAGTATAGTATTAACTCTCAATAAAGTTGAATGTGGGCAGTCAACTCCCTTATCATCAAGAGAATATGGTTTCTCCTTTTTTATTTCCAACAATTTCCATGTTTTATTTTTTATTTTTTTCAACATTTCTAATTTTCACACATCTAAAGTAGACATATACCCGCAATTAATAGATTTTCTGTGGGTTGAAGCCTCATATATTTAAGGAAGATATGGTTTCCATTAGAAACTCCTGTAGGTAAATGTCAAATTTATTCTAGTGTGTGATATTGATCCCTAACTCCCCACGAGCCTTCAGACACCAGAATCTGATTTAGCCTAGTAAGTGCCATTCTAATAAGTTAAAACCATGTAAACTTCCTATTTAATTGAGGAAGATCAAGAAGATCCATTTAGGTTATGAATATGGAAACAATAAAACACTATGAAAGACTAGAGTGGACTTATACAAGAAGAGGTCATCCTACATACATATTTTACAATCCTCAAGGGGGTTAGAGTACACATTAACACAAAAAAATCAACTTCAAAACACCCAACTCCAAACAAACTCCAAGAAAACTAGTTATTGAGAAGAAGAATATAGCTCTCCATTTATAACTGCGTCAAATAGAGGTCGTCACCATTATCCACAACTTGTATAAAACTATTCACAAAAAGGATTGCAACAAATTTACTGAACAAAAGAATCAAATATTTCAAATAGTTTGCTCTCTTTTATTTCCACGAACTATAGAGAGTTGGCAAGGATAAGATCTCCTCCTAACCCCCCTAACATTAAAGAAACAAATCAACATTTACCCATCTAATTTTAAACGCGATAAGAACTTTAACCTCACCACTCAACAGAAACTCACAACCCAACTAGCTACCTTGAAAGCCTTAAAAGTTTTGTTGCTACAAGACTCTCAACATCCATAGAAACCATAGACACCCCATGAATAACGACAATTGAGTCAATAAATGTGAAGGAGAATGAGTGAGAGAGCCTTCCAAACAAAGATAAAGAGAAACTTTGAGAACTCAAACCTCCCTCTAGTATTGGCATAGGAACATTATCATACATTAAAAAAACAAAGCTTAAATAGTTAAGTCCTTCATATGTAAGTTAACATATTTTTAGTTTTCGTCTCTATTCTTTTTTTTGGTCTAGGCTTCGGTCCCTGCCGTCCCACTTCTGTTACAAAAATGTTGATGTGGCTAATGTTTGCTTAGGTGACTTGATTTTTTTTTTTTATATTCCATGTAGGTCGATTTTTTGTTTTGGTCCTGAGTGTTAAATGTAAATCATTTCAAAAATTGCTCTCAATACGAAGGATGTCCTTCATACCATCCACATGCCACTCCAACAAGCCGCTTTGTTTATTTGTTGAATTGCATATAATGAATGTTAAGGTCCAATATTAAGAACTATTTAATTAAACTATTTAGTATTATAAATAAATAAATTGTTTAACAAATTTTTTGATTATGAAAAAATAAATTATTTAACAAAATATTTATTAAATATTTAATAAATTTAATAAATAACAAATATCTCAACTATTAATATTTAAATAGTAAAATATTTTAAAATATATTAACTAGTTATTAAGTTTTATTAATATATTTATTTATTTATTTAAGTAAATACTAATATTATAGTAAATACTGAGTTTATAAATGAATTATTAGTTTATAAATTTATTATATTTCAGTGTTTATTAAATGAATATTTAAGTGAGTTTATTAAATGAAAATACTTATGATAAAAATAAACTATTTACTTAGTAAATATTTTGTAAAATGATATTATAAAATGAAATTTAACTTGTAAATAATAATGTTAAATAATAAATATATTTTAACTATTAAATTAGTAGTTTTATTATTTAATATTTTAACTCGTAATATTTTAATTATTAATACTTCAATTATTTATTATTCTAAATACTAAAATTATAATAATCTAGTTTGTTAAATAATTATTTTAATAAATATTTCAGTTATTTATTACATTATTTATCAAATATTTTAATTTTTTCATATCACTAAATAGTATAACTAAAGTATAATTAGTGTTAGGAAAAAATTGTTTGGAGTTTTTTTTTTAATAAATATTTTGATTGTTTTGATAGTTAACTAATTATATTTCACATTTTAAATAAAACTTAACATTACTATACAAAAGATATTGTCATTGCTATATAATAGACATTGCAGTTTAAATAAAAATTATGCTAATATCCTCTCTCTCTATATATATATATATGCATTGTTACTAATGACAACGGACCACAAGTGGTTTAGTGGATAGGCAGTATAAATTGCAAACAAGAGATCCTTGTTAAAAAAAATGACATTTTTGTAATGGAAGTGGGACGGCAGAGACTAACGTCAATAAGAAATAGAGAATAGAGACGAAGATCAAAAACACGCTAACTCAAAGAGACGAAAATACTATTTAAGCCAAAAAAACAACAACAAAAAGTCTAAGGTTTGAAATAGGGTTTATCCCGATGAGGAATAGGAAGCATTTGAAACATCTGAACCGAAATTGGTTATGAGCCCGAGTTTGACGTTTTGTGATCAACATGAGAAACAAACGGCGAACTAACAAAAGAAGTAGATTCTAATTTGACCACACATGTCACCTATGCTTACCTTGAGAGCGAAGAAATAACCTCGTACCCAAGTCTTTTGTTTGCGTAGAATATTAAAATTATTCATTGTTTAATTATTGAGGTCATTTTTATAAATTTTAAATTTAGAAAAATAGAAACCGAGTTGCAATTTTTAAAAGTTTACGAGGACCAATTTGTAAATTTTAAAAACTATTAATGACTAATTTAAAAATTTTGAAAAATATTAAAGGTCAATTAATAAAGTTTGGAAAATATGCAGACTAATTAAAAAACAATTAATATCCCATTTAACATTTACAATGGATATGAAAATAATTAAAAATTATAATCGTAGAACTCAGGTGTTAAAAGCCAACTATTGTGGATATTTAAATATATTTTCTATTTAAATATATTTAAACAATTTTCTCTATTTTAATATTCAAAATATCATTTTAGATTATCTTATAAATTACCTTATGTAATCAAAATGGGTCATCCAAACACATTTTAAAGAGTTTGTAAACCCCTAAGAAAAAAATAGGAATATAAAATTTAAGGACCCGGGGTGTCAAACGGAAACTATTGTTGAAATTTTAAATATAATTTCTATTTCTTAACGGAATTTAGTTTATAAATACGACGATGCTTTGAGAGGACTAGTTAGTATTTTTCACTGAACTTTGCAGTATCTCATTTCACCATTCTCTCTCTTTCTTCTTTAGAAGCAGTTTGCACCATGTACATCACATCACACAGTTTTTTTCCAATCTCATTCTCTCTCTATCATTTTGATTTTGATTCATTTATGTATATATCTTTTACAGTGGTTTATTAAGGAGTTGAATCAACATTTTCATTCAACGTGTTCTCGTTCACAAGGTACCAAGAAATGTGAAAGAATAGTTCAAGAATTCAAATATTTGTGAACTCACATTCTATACTTTGTTCATGTAACTTTTGCGAACTCACATTCTATAATTTGTTCTTATAATTTGTGAATTCAACTTTTTGTGAACTCACATTCTATAATTCAACTCTTTCTGTAACTCATAGATGACAGTTTCTTGCCACATTTGTAACGACGTATTCAAAAATGAAAAGAGACTCAAGAGCCACATGGTAGTTAGTCACTCTAATGGCAAATTCAAGTGTCCCAAATGTTGCAGAGTGTATATCAAAAAGTTGGATATGAAGATGCATTTGAGTTTAGAAAGATGCAAGAAGACACAGAAACAAGAGTTGCATCATATGTGAAACTTCGTTTCCAAGTTATCTAGTTATCTTATCTTAGTTCTTCTTACTTGTCATCCTATGTTTTTTTTATTTTTTATGTATTAATGCATCATTGAAATTACGTTTCCAATGAATAATTTTATTTTAGCGTCTTCGATATGAATATACAGTACGTAGGAGAAACCACAATGTGAAGGTTCAAATAACTTCGCGCAAAGCTATTATATCCATTTTTGTGGCCATAACTCGATTTCTTTCTCTTTTCTTTCTTAATAAGTTTTGCAGTTTTAGGTTTAAAAGAATTCAAATATGTTTCTTAATAATATGATTTTTTGCGTAAGGGTTGTATAGGTCGTGTGAAGTCTAAAAACTGGTCAAGAAAAGGAATGCCTCATATTTTTAGGAAAGATTTGTAAATTCTTCTTTCAACATATTTTACATCATGATTTATGTGCGATATTTTAACTTTATCTAAAGTGTTGTAACTCTGAATGACTTAAGGAAAATGAAAACTAACATCAAGGCATAAAACTCATATGCCTAAGTTCAAAGATTAATAGTATGTTTTCCTCTTTCCAAACACATTTTTGAACGCATAATGTTTTATTAGTGGATCACTGAATTCTGGGTTTGGATCCAGTTTCATCTAAAACCCAAATTTTTTAATGGTTTTTTAGTTATTAAACTCATACCAACTAATATCCACTAAATTACCCAATCCATCTTATTTTTTTTTGTGAATTTGACCGAATTTTATGGGTTACCCCCTCTTATATTTGATAACATCCAGACACCTAGATCTAGTTGACACGCACAGATGATTTGTATGTAAATGAAGGAAACCTTATTTTTAGTAATAAATCTTGGATTTTGAGAGCAAAAGTTCATTAGGGAGCAAGGAAAACACAATAGGAGTAACACGAAACACCACGAGATTCTTTATTGATGCTTCCTTCACAATTATTATTGTGTAATGTTTATTATACTTTCATAATATAAGTCCTGAGTAGCTAAATCCATAGTGCGAGGAATGAGTAGTTGTATGTGATGAATTTTCTATACTTGAATTATTATTTGTATTAACTAATACTTATTTTCAGTATAATTTATTTTTCTGTGTTTGTAATGCCTTTTACCATCAGATCAATAGTAAATAGTAATATGGTCACCTATTAGAAAGGAATTAACAGATAACAGTTATAGAATTATTTTTGTTAGTTATCACTTAGGCTTAAGGATAACACCTTAAAGTTGTAACGTTCTTGATATTTGAATGGTTTAATTTTATCTATGATTAACTATTACCTATAGAAATGAATTTAAGAACATTTTTCAGGAATAACAACTTTTATAATTAAAATATCTAAATAACTATGTTTCTGGTATAAGTACACAATTAACAAGTTTTGGGATGTAGAATAAGTGGACACGACATCTCATATGGCGCATGCATCTAAAAATGAACCTAAGCAACATAAGAGATGGAGCATGTAAAGCCTAGGCGCCATATGAGATGACACAAACATGCAATTTTTGTAAAGATGAGTCATACGGCGCATGAGTGTGTGTACGTTTTCTATAAATACTATCCCATTCCTCCACCACTCTTCACACATCTTCTCACTTTCTCTCTAATTTTTCTTCATGTCATCTATTATGAATTTTAAAAGAGATGAGTATGTTTGTTTCTCGACTATCAAATCTCGATTAAAATGAAAATTGGGAACATCCATTCTGTGGAGCGTCTTAAGATAGAGTTTATTTGATGGTTAGACGGAGACATCCAAGATGGAGAAGTCATTAGAAGAACTCAAAGACAAAGAACGACCAACTCACTTGCGATCGGAAAACCTCAACGTTAGTGGAAGGAAGTTAAAAATGACAGAAACGTAATGGTGATGATGCATGTATAAGATGAAATTGTTTTGACATTTGTAATTTCTTAGATATTTTGACGTATTAACTAATTGTAATCGTTGTATAAGTTTGGTTTGTTGTAACCAACATGCTTAATGAAAAAAAGGTTTAGTTCATCTCTTAAAGAAGTACAAGTATGGATACAATATTCATGTTGTCGAGCTTGTAGCATGAGTGGGATAATGTTTTCGATGTGTCCGACTTGAGAGCATATACCATACTTTCTTTTTAGCTTGTCAGGCGTATCTATTTAAGTTGTAATAGCCTGCTCCACGCCACTTTGAATAGAGCCTCCATTAGAATTTAAATGTATGCACCATTTGAGATAGCTTCTACGTATTAACGTGTCAACCATGCACAACAATCATTAACCATCTTTTTAATTCAAACGTCAACTGATTCGACTATAAATACAAATCTGAATTGATTCATTTTCATAACCAACAAGCACACTCTTTGATACAAGGTCTCTAATATATTCTCTCATTTATGTCTCTCTTAACCATGAGTGATAATCATAGCAGAACAATTGAGAACATTGTCGCCTTCGTAAGTTTTAATATATGCCTCTTTACATATGATTTATTTATTTATTCATACACATTTGATTTTGAAACATAGAGCTCCAAAACCATGGATTTCCAAAATCATGCATCAAAGTTACAAGTTATTTTGCAACTTTCTCCCTTCTAGAAGCCTTGTCACTAAATAAGATAGGATTTTAGAGAAAAAATATGATGGAAATGGTTAGGAAAGGATAAACACACTTGAGTTTTTTAAGTAATGATTAGAAAGATTCCATGTGCAATTAATGAAGGAATATTCTTTTCTTAAGCCTTAAGCTTCCAAGTTGCAAGCTCTAAGCTTATCTTGCCTTGCCATTTCAGAATCCTTTGCCTATAAATAGAGGTTCTTACTCCATTCAAAAACGACACCTAAAAAATAATCCAAACTTACTTTCTCACTCATTTCTTATTTTGCAAGTTTCTAAATTTCAAAGGGGTTAGAATTCCAAATTGCAAATACTGCAAGTTCTAGCCAAAGATGTTATTCAAACATTTTCTAAACATCATTTAGAAGTTGTTTGGAACTTCAAACCATCAGAAAACAAGCCAGAGTTAGTTTACTCCAGAAATCCCTTCCAAAACTCATAAAATGCAAATTTGAGCCATAACTTCCAAACTCCAAATCCACTCGTGCTTATTCTGATTTTTCACTTCAAACACACTCTATACAACATATAGAGACTGTCCAAACATTTAAACAAGTTCTGGAACAACTCCATCATCATCTTCCATTTTCAAATTAACAACCTGCAACTTGACTTGGTCAGAGAGTTCCAGCAACTTTCAGAGCAATCTAAGAGTAGAAACATGCTCAGTGAGGTTCAGGGTAGCTTTTTCAATCATCATTTTCCACCTAGAAGACACCAAACTCGATCTGGTATTTCATACCAAGAGGTGAGTTTTCAAAACTTTGATACCTCCATACATGCAGCTTTAGCTTCAAATTTAAAAAGAAAAATGTAGATATCCTATCACTAAAGCTATTTGGATCCTTAATTTAAACTAAAATCAACTGAGTTCAAAAAATTAATCATTTAATCAGTTAGGGTTTAAATTGGGATTATCAAAATTCACATTCATCTTTGATTATTAATTTTAACAAGATACATGGTTAGAATCGTGATAAAATTCTAGAAAAATCTGTATTTTGAACTTTTAAAATTGATGAAGAAACGAAGAAATTCAAATCTGAAGCCATGGATGTCGCGCTTGTTTCCATGAAGAAGATGAAGTGGAAATTCAAATTTTAAAAGTTGGGTTTATAATATATATTTGTAGTTTGAGTAAAAACAATGGATGTATAGCCACCCCAGTGGTAAGGCCAACACGCCTTAAAACTTTCCTTTGCCTCAAGGTCCAGGGTCGAATCCCCCTGGAACCTTTTTTTAATAAAAGGCAAAGCAAGCTTCTGAAGCTTCTACCTTTAGAAGCTCCCCATTTCAACACTCTTCAGAAGCATTTCTAATGCTTCTGTCCCCATAAGCATCAAGCTTCTACCCTTAGAAACTTTCAGTTTCTACACTCTTTAGAAGCACTTCTAGTGTTTCCATCTCTAGAAGCAACCAAGATTCTACACGCTCCTTCTCAACATTCCACAAGCAACTAGCTTCTACATGCTCCAGAAGCTCTACATGCTCCAGAAGCAACCAACCAAGCTTCTACACGCTCCTTCTCATGCCCCAGAAGCACAACTTCTGAACATTTTTCAAAACTTTATTTTTCAAAACTCCTTCTAAGCAATGTAATTAAATGACAAGTCAAGCAAATGACTCATTGGAAAATCTTCACTTCTAAGCCAAAAGTCCACGGTTCAAACCTCCTTAGGACCAAAAACTCTTTTTTTATCACTAATTTCTCAAGTTTCTAGCAAACTTAAACATTTTCAAAAATTAATCAAAACTTCTCATTTTGAGATGATTTTTTGTACACTTCATTTAATATACCTATTTTATGATTATGTCAAAAAAATCCAAAAATATTTTCTTTTTGATTATATTTTTACTAAGTTAAAAAATGGGACATTTTAAGTATTTTTAATACTTTTCAAAAATGTTTTCTTTCCAATTTTTCAACTTAAATATTTTCAAAACTTCTTGTGAATAGCCTTCATTTTTCAAAATCATTTTCAAAACCTCCTAAAAAAAACACTTTCATAATTAAATTTCTAAACCTCGATCCAACGTCGAGATTCTTTTCAAAATATTTTCATAAATAAATATTCTACTTCTCTCTCCTCCCAAATATATGGTAGTCAGTCCTGTATCGACCCTCGACTGTATGTTTGGCTTCTTAAATGAATCTAATTAACGTGAACCTTGTTTCACCTCACCTTTTCTCAACAAACTTTTTGGGTAGAAAAAGATGATTAGGATGTTTCTGTCCATTCATTCGAGTATTTGGGGCATTAGTCGTTGAACGCTTATGGTCCAATACTCGTCTCCCACATAAACATAACTCAACTCACTCAAACTCTTTTATCGCTCATATGCGATCATCAAACTCTTTTCTTACAAAGAGTGTGCAATAGTTGTTTCAAACACAAACGAGGACTTAAGCTTTTCAAACAAACTAAACAAGTCCAAGTTCAAACATTTGAAATGTCTAATGCATGATTTTTTTATTTATAAAATCAATACAACAAATTCAAACCTTTTTTTAGAGGAACTACGAAGTTTTGACTTTCCCATTGCACAAGGGAATACGTAGGCACACGGTTTCGAAACCGTGCCAAACTCAAAATAATAATAAATAAACCCCATTTCTTTTATTTCTCGATCATAACTTAAATTAGCAATTTAACACACAAACACTTAGAACTAAACGGGTCCCATCGAGTACGATGGATGTAAGGGGTGCTAATACCTTCCCCTTACATAACCGACTCCCGAATTCACATCTTTTGGTCACGTAGACCGCCTTATCAAAATTCTGTGGGTTTTATCTATATTTCCCCGTTCTTTTTAGAACAAATAAAATTAGGTGGCGACTTCATTGTTTTTAAAATACAACCGATGAAAAAAACCAGTCATCACAGCTGGCGACTTCACTGGGGATATTTTTAAAATCTTTTGACTAAGCGAGTCAACCCTAGTTTAGTTCTTCGCATGTTTGTGTGTTTGTTTATCGCTTTCTTCTTTATGCTTATTTATTGTTTATTGCTTATTATTCTCTTTACGCTTTATATATGTTATTCTATTGATATATTATGGTGATGGGAATTTATGGGTGTTGATACATAGATAAGCCCAATACACAGGCTTCTAGGTAACATTTAGGATAGAGGGGTTGCGTAGCCTAGGTCCCCCTGACTTCATTGTCTTGTGGACCGAAGCGAAGACTCCGGCTTAGAGTTGGTTGTTTTAAGGAGGTTTTTTGCTCCGCACGAAAGTGCAGGACATCAATTTCTGGACAAATGGCCTATAACTCTAAGTTGTTCTTTAAGGTATCCAAACCGAGACCGATCGCTCAAAAAATAAAGGATTTTGAGTATCCCTTTAAGAGCCGTTTCTTGGAGTATACTTTTGGAAATATTATCACCACGTAGGTCGTTCGCATGATGATAATGTTTGTTAAAAGGGGATCTGAGACTCCAAGAGACATTTAGCAAAAAAAACTTTAGAACCAACCATGTGTGGGGTTTTTTTGGGTAGATGTCAAAGCCATGACCATCCTACCTTGTGAACCGGTTCTATCCATACATTGCATGCATTCGCATAAGTTGATTTAACATATAACTTTTATTTTAAGGGAACCTTAGAAGCTTTGATTGCGCAGTAAGCAAATGAGAAGAATGGACCCAACAATGAAGAACGTTCCTCATCTCAAGTTCAAAGAGTTTAAGATTGGAAAGTTGGTGACTATGAGCGACAAGATTCCACTTGTCAGTAGGGCTTACTTCGGAAAGAGATTTGGGAATATTTTGGATTTGTTAACTACCAACACCAACACGAAAGCTTTGGTTACTTTGGCAAAATATTATGATCCACCTCTTCGATGTTTTATGTTCCGAGATTTCCAGCTTGTTTCTACTATTGAAGAGTTTGAAAGAATTCTTAACTGGCCTCTGAACAATAATGTCCCTTTCATCAATATATGGGAGGATTTGAATAAGGCTGAGGTAGCTGCCGCTTTGTCTCTTCCTGTCAGAGAGGTGGCACCGTGGGTTACAGATAAAGGCATTCTCAGACAGAATTTAGAAGATAAGTTATCAAACTTGAAAGTGCAAGAAGATTGGACGACCTTCAGTTCATTCTTAGCTTTGCTCATCTTCGGTGTAGTCATGTTTCCAACCAATGAAAGTGATTACGTAAGTACTTCTGCTATCAGTATATTCATGTCAGGGAATCCTATTCCTGCTTTATTGGTCGATGTTCTTTATCATCTCCATGAGAGGTACCTGAAGAAACGAGGTGTGGTTTTGTGTTGTTCTCCATTGTTGTATTTATGGTTAAAATCTCATATACCCCAGGGTGGACCATGGGAAAATATTTTGAGAGGGTTGACATGGCCTCAAAAGTTGGCTTCACTCACTGCTGATGGTGTTTTGTGGCATTCTCCAAATTGGAGATTTGTTGATATTATCACACATTATGGAGGTTACTCTAATGTTCCTTTGATTGGGTCTGTGGGCTGTATTAACTATAATCCAAGATTGGCAACAAGACAGTTGGGATATCCAATGGAAAATGAACCAAGGTCTGAGCACTTGGAAAGCTTCATTATACATAAATTTGGCCAAAAAGATCGTAATGAGGTAAGGAAGATCCGAAGAGCTTGGAATCAGATTCATAGAGAGAGCAGGGAATTGATCAAAAGGGGTGGTATTGATGGACGATCCTATCGCCAGTGGGTCATGGATAGAGTAAAAGAAATCAAGTTACCTTATTGTGTGGAAGTGCCTTTCAATCATCTAGAACCCGTGGTTACTCATGTTCCGATAGAAGAGAGTATGAGGCTTCAAGAAATCATTAGGAAGATGGAAGAGGAAAGATTGGAGCTACAAAGTGTGAACTCTAGTATTTCGTATAAAGCTGAAAGATTGGAAACTGACCTCCAGGAAGCAAGAGAGGATTTGGCAGGAATAAGAAAGAAAAATGAAGAAGATGAAGAGCGTATACTAAGGTATTATGAAGATTTGGAGAGTGCTGGGAACGGGACAAGAGATCTTCACCGACAATTAAAGACTACTCAGCAACAGAGGGGAAGAACCTACCGAGATAAAGAAAAGGCTATTAAAGAAAAGGAGGCTTTGAGAACACGCCTTGAAACTAGAATTTTGGAGCTAGAAGCTTCTCTGGTACGAACTAATAACATACTGAACAATGAGATAACATAGAAGGAGGAAGTTCATATTGCTCAGGAATTAGAGTTGGCTGAGTTGATTGAAAAGACTCGGGACTTAAAAGTTGCAAGAGAGGAAAGAGGTAGAAATAGAGATGCTTATGAAGGCCTCAGGGAACAATTCCAGGGATGGATAGATGAGATCCATAATTTGAATCGAGTTTTTGATGAAAAGGACGAAACTGTGTCCTTTTTAGAAAAGTGGAATGAGTACTTCTATGGGAGATATCGTGATATGGTGGACATGTGTAACCGCTTGGTTGTTGATGTGCCTTGGAGACTTAGGTCGGCTTTAGAAGATCTCGAAGATAATCAGGTGCCCCCAGTTGTGAGTGATTTTCTCTTTCTTTGCCAGGATGTGGTAAAAAGGTTCAAAGCAGAGACCAAAGACTTGAAGCCTCGTCGTGGGAACTATTTTTAGTAGGATAGCATATTGAATTACTAAACTATGGATGGATATTTTGAATCTGTATTTTGCTATGTTGTTGGAACTTGGTCAGTAACAAAGACATGCCTGGCATTTTGGTTTATATAAGAGCTTGTTGATTTGTGATTCTAGTTGATTCTTTGTCTAAATGTTTTGCTAACTGCTAACAAACTTATAAGAAATTCCCTGAAACTAAAAAGAAATTATCCATATATTTTTCACATGCATACATACGCAAAAACGTACATAATCATGCACCTGTTACAAAAAAAAAGGGTTACTCATTTTACCTCACACAATTCAAGTGACTACACCACCCGGAACGTGGCTAAAACAAAGAAAGCAATGGATCAGTATGGAACCAGACAGGCTACCATGCAAGATGACATCGACACCGTGAAGTCCAAGATGGACCAGTTGATGGAGATGTTTTCAACATATAAAAGAAAAGCAATTCACTACGCGCTACACCGCCGCTACTCTCTGCGCCTACGCCGTTGTTGCTACAGCAAACAATGCAACTACTATCATTCCTCCCGTTGTTACGGGAAATGTGAAAACCCATTGAGGTGGTGGCAATGCCCCGGGAATGCAAGCACCTAATCCGTTACTCTATGGGATGCCTGCTGACTTCTTCAATGGAGTTGACAACCAAGGTAATGCTGCTGCAGCGCATGTTGCTACCCAAACTATGGGAAATGATGAGCACGAACAGGGGGAAGATGAGCAAGAAAATCTCTGGTCTACGACTCCTCGAGATGAGGAGGATCAACAAGACGATTATATGATTTATCGAGCGTTGCACTGTGGATAATCCGACTCTTTTTCAAGATATGGCCTCCCAGAAGATGTGCAAAGAGCTAGCTGAGCAAGTGAAGGAACTAAGAGGGAAAAACGTTGTTGGCACTTGTGGACATGTGTCTTGTCCACGATGTTGTCATTCCACCAAAATTCAAAGTGCCGACTTTGAAAAGTATAAGGAGTGAGTTGTCGGATACCCATTTGAGGATGTATTGTCGCAAGATGGCACATGTTAAAATAACAAATTGATGGTTCATTTTTTCAAGATAATATCTCGGGGCATCCCTTGGTATATATCTTAGAGAAGTCGAATATCCGCTCTTGGGATGATTTATACGCTTTCTTTTACCATTTCAACACCACTATGGCTCTCAATCGTGTACAACTCCAGAATATGTCTCATAAGGAAAGAGAATCTTTTAAAGAATATGCTCGAGGTGGAGGGAGGTATCCTCAAGGGTTCAACAACTTTAGCGAAAGAGAATTAAATGATTTGTTCATGGGAACATTGGTGCAATATTACGAAACCGATTGAAGTACTTTTTATTTCTCCAATCTAGTGATGGTGGGAGAGAAGATTGAGGAAGGTTTGAAGAAAGATATCGGAGGAAAGGACATCTAAAGAAAAGTCGCTCAATGGCTTCAAAAAGAAAGAAGCCAATGCATGAATCAAAAGAAGAGAAGACAACCAACTAGACACCTTCGCCCGTCCCGTATATGTCATCCTTATTTTTGCTATGCAATTTCCTAGCATGCCGTATCAACAACCCATGCAAATGCAGATGCCTTATTCAACTCAGGTTCCTCAGAATCAAGCTTCCTAGCAACAACAAGCTAAAAGTCTAAGTCAACAGAAGATCCCACATTATCATAACTACACCAAGGAAGAGATCCAGCCTATTCCACTGACTTACACTAGCCTGTTGCCATATTTAATTCAAGAAGGAAGAGTAGTGCCGAGGGAATTGAAGCCTGTTCCTGGGCCTCCCAAACCATGGTTTAATGAGAATGCTAGATGCGCTTTCCACGCCAATTCTCCTGGGCATACTACAGAGGACTGTTTTGCTTTTAAATGCAAGGTTCAGGAACTCATTGACAGAGAACTGTTAACTTTGATGTCCCCAACATTGCTAATAACCCGTTGCCGAGGCATGGGTCGTCGTCACTGAATGTGTTGGTTGAAGAAGGAAGGAGTCTGGTTATGGATGTAGATTAAATGGAGTTGTCATTGAAGAAGGTATTTGAAAAGCTGAAGAGGGATGATTTGTTGAAAAGAGTTCATGATCATTGTTCGATTTGTCAGGTCAATCCAGAACACTGTGCAGAATTCAAGAAGTATCTACAAGGATTAATGTGTCAGCATTTGATTCAGTTTAGCCGAGCTCCGGCTGAAGTTGAAGTAGATGTGGTGGTACCGCTCATCAACAATAGAAGACTTCACATATCTCCGACGGTCCAAGAAGAAGAACCTATTACGGCATTAGAACCAATAATGGTTTACCCGCCCATCCGTATTCCTTATGAAGATACTAAAGCTGTATCGTGGAACTACGAGCCTGAAGTCGTTGTGGGTGGTAAGCCAATGGTTTTAGGAGAGTCTACTATTGAAAACATCACTGGTATGAGTGGCATGGCCCGTAGTGCTCATATTTATCACCAGGATCTGACAAAGAGTAAAACTGTAGAGAGGGCGCCAGATGTTCCTCCGAAAAAGGATGGAGTAGTGGATTTAAGTGCGGAAGAGTTGAGGGATACTTTTAAGCCCAATGATGAGACTTTGAAAATCATCAAAAGGAGTGACTATAAAGTGGTTGATCAGCTTAGTCAGACCCCTGCAAAGATTTCAATCTTGTCTTTGTTGAAAAGTTCTGAAGCCCACAAGATGGCCTTGTTGAAGTTCCTCGACAATGCATACGTGGCTGAAGATATTACAATTAATCAATTGGATGTTGCAATTTCAGGTTTAAATGATGGCAGTTGTTTATCGTTCACCGATGCGGATCTCCCTCCAAATGAAGGTAATCATAACATGGCTCTTCACATTTACATTACATGGTGGAACGACTCTTGCTAGAGTATTGGTTGATCTGGCTCGCTTTGAATGTAATCCCGAAGACAACCTTGGCCCAATTACAGGTGGAAGGGGCAATTATGAAACCTAGTTCTCTGATTGTAAAGGCTTTTGATGGATCCCGCAGGATGGCGGTGGGAGAGATTAACCTTCCGGTACTTATCGGACCTCAGCTATTCAACATCACTTTTCAAGTGATGGACATCTTTCCAGCTTATAGATGCTTAAGACCCATACACGATGCTAAACCACACAACTCCATCAAAATTGAAGTTCTTGAATAACGGTGGTGGAGGTTAGTGGTGAAGAAGACTACTTAGTTAGTCACTTGTCTAAGTTCATGTATGTGGATGTTGAGACAGGTGCAGACTCTCTTTCAAGGTAGCAAGCCTAAGTAACAGTAACATGGCGGGATGTTAAGGCCCTTATCGACTCGGAAATCCAAGGTTGCAGTGTTAGATGTGACGGAGAAGAGAGACAAGAGCTCGTTACCAACCATCCTCCAAGATTAGTAAAGGTTCAGAGATATGAAAAGGAAGATCCCTCGTCTTGAGGATACTTTTATTACGAAGGTTTCCGAGAAGGCTATCAATGCCATTGATGATGATGAGCGCAGCAGCTTTCTCCGGACCCCTTCCCTCCTCCACGCCCCCAAATTTGTCAACACAAAATCTTGTGCTCGCAAGGCACAAATTTCTTGTATTATTCTTTATGAATTTTTTATCTTAATAAAAAGCGCATTTTGTTATTCAGTTTGAGATCCTTTTTATATTACTATTGTTTTCCAGTGCATATTAATAAAAACAACAACATTTTCACTATTATTTTTGTTAAAATAAACATACATATCTAAAAAAGAAAATCAATCATGCAGATCACATGAAATTGAGCTCATTGAACATAGCCATGCTATAATTCCTTTTGACTTCGATTTCCTGATCAACCAAGCTGAAGACGATGGTGAGGAAGACTATGAACTCCCTAAAGAGTTAACGCGTTTGGTTGAGCATGAAGAGAAGACAATCCAACCTCATCAAGAACCAGTGGATGTGATCAATATGGGGACTGAAAAGGATCGTAAAGAAGTCAAAGTTGGAACTGCCTTGGGGCAAGAGATAAAAGATGAGTTGGTCCGCTTGTTGCAAGAGTTTGTAGATGTGTTTGCATGGTCGGATATGCCGGACTTGACACAAATATTGTTATGCACCGCTTAAAGCGAATGTTACTGTGAAACAAAGACCGAGGAGAACACATCCAGAGATGGCTAAGAAGATTCGCGACGAAGTCAAGAAGCAATTCGAAGCCGGTTTTCTTGCTGTGTCAGTATATCCAGATTCGATTGCCAACATTGTGCTTGTCCCCAAGAAGGATGGAAAAGTTCAGATGTGTGTGGATTACCGAGATTTGAACAGAGCCAGCCCGAAGGATGATTTTCCTTTACCTCACATTGATGTCTTAGTTGATAGCACAACTCAGTCTTCAGTATTCTCTTTCATGGATGGTTTCTCAGGATATAATCAGATCATGATGGACCCTGCAGATATGTTGAAGACAACGTTCACTACTCCTTGGGGCACCTTCTGTTATAAGGTCATGCCATTCGGATTAAAGAATGCAAGGGCAACTTATCAGAGAGCCATGGTAGCCCTTTTCCATGACATGATGCATAAAGAGATAGAGATATACGTGGCTGATATGATCGCCAAGTCTCAGACTGAAGAGGAGCATATTGTTCATCTCAGAAAGCTGTTTGATAGATTAAGGAAATATAAACTTCGTTTAAATCCTAGCAAGTGCACTTTCGGAGTTCGATCTGGGAAGTTACTTGGATTCATAGTGAGACAACGAGGTATTGAAGTGGAACCTCTGACACAGTAAAAGTTATTCAAGAGATGCCTGCACCAAGAATGGAGAAGGAAATTTGTGGTTTCTTGGGACGCTTGAACTATATTTCCCAGTTCATTTCACATTTAACAGCTACTTGCGAACCTTTTTTCAAGTTGTTAAAAAAGGATCAGGCCATTATATGGAATGATGATTGTCAGCGAGCATTTGCTAAGATTAAGGAGTACTTGCAAGAACCACCAATCTTGATACCGCCTGTGCCCGGCAAGCCTCTCATAATGTACCTCACTGTACTTGAAGGATCTATGGGTTGTGTTCTGGGACAACATGACGAAACGGGAAGAAAAGAGCATGCAATCTATTACTTGAGTAAGAAATTCACAGAGTGTGAAAGTCGGTACTCTTTGTTAGAAAAAACTTGTTGCGCTTTGGCATGGACTGCTCGTCATTTGAGGCAGTATATGGTGTGTCACACTACAATGCTGATATCTAAAATGGACCCCATCAAGTATATTTTCGAGAAACCAGCTTTGGTCGGAAGGATTACACGTTGGCAGATGTTACTATCTGAATATGATATTCAATATGTAACCCAAAAAGCTATCAAGGGAAGTGTGGTATCAGCAGCATATCTAGCTCACCAACCCATGGAGGACTATCAACCAATGAGATTTGACTTCCCAGATGAAGATATCATGTTTATCAGGGACTTCAACAATCCTGGACCAGAAGAAGGACCCGAACCCGGATCCCGGTGGACGATTGTGTTTGATGGTGCATCTAATGCAGTAGGTCACAGAATAGGGGCAATCATTACTTCTCCGACAGGATTTCATATTCCCTTCACCGCCAGAATTTGTTTCGACTGTACCAACAACATGGCAGAATATGAAGCTTGTATTTTTGGGATTGAGGCAGTCATTGATTTAAGGATCAAAATCCTTGAAGTTTATGGAGATTCAACACTTGTTATTTTCCAGGTCAAAGGAGAGTGGGAAACTCATAATGAAAATTTGATCCCGTATAGAGATCATGTCTTGAAGCTAATACCGTATTTTGACGAGATCACTTTCCATTATATTCCCAGGGAGGAAAATCAGTTAGCTAATGCCTTGGCCACGTTGTCTTCAATGTTCAAGGTCAAGTGGGCTAATGAAGCGCCTTTTATCACTATCGAACGTCTAGACGAACCTGGTTTTTGTATGACGATTGATGGAGAAACTGATGGTAAACCTTGGTTCTATGATATCAAACAGTACATAGAGAAGGGCGAATACCCGGAAGAGGCATCTATCACTGATAAGAAGACTTTGAGGAAGTTGTCTGCCAACTTTTTCTTAAGTGGTGGTGTGTTGTACAAGCAGAATTTTGATTTGGTCTTGCTCAGATGCGTGGATAGACACGAAGCAGATCAACTCATCAAAGAAATTCATGAAGGTTCTTTTGGTGTTCACGCAAATGGGCATGCAATGGCAAAAAAGATTCTTAGGGAGGTTTATTACTGGATGACCATGGAAACAGACTGTGTTGTCTATGCAATGAGATGTCACAAGGGTCATATTCATGCTGATAAGATGCATGTGCCGCCCTCACCTCTGAATGTCTTGACCTCTCCATGGCCATTCTCTATGTGGGGAATTGATATAATCAGAATGATTGAGCCAAAAGCTTCTAATGGACATCGCTTCATACTGGTTGCCATAGACTATTTCACCAAGTGGGTTGAGGCTGCTTCATATGCGAATATGACACGACAAGTAGTTACCCGGTTTATCAAGAATAATATAATTTGTCGCTACGGTACTCCTAGCAAAATTATTACTGACAATGGGACAAATCTGAGCAACAAGATGATGAAGGAGCTGTGCGACACCTTCAAGATAGAGCATCACAACTCGTCTCCCTACAGACCAAAGATGAATGGCACTGTTGAAGCAACTAACAAGAATATTAAGAAGATCCTTCAAAAGATGGTGAAGACGTATAAGGATTGGCACGAGATGTTGCATTTCGCTTTGCACGGGTACAGAACATCTATTCGCACTTCGACAGGAGCAACACCTTACTCTCTCGTCTACGGTATGGAGGAGTTACTTCCTATAGAAGTTGAGATTCCTTCCCTCAGAGTTCTGATGGAAACAGAGTTAGAGGAAGCAGAATGGGTTCAGAATAGGTACGAACAGCTCAATCTGATTGAAGAGAAAAGGTTGACAACAATTTGTCATGGCCAACTTTACCAGAAAAGAATCAAGAGGGCTTTTGACAAGAAGGTACGTCCCCGCAAGTTCAGAGTGGGCGAATTGGTGCTAAAGAGGATAATCTCTCCACACAGGGACCCTCATGGGAAATGGATGCCAAACTATGAAGGACCATACGTGGTAAAGAAGGTTTTCTCGGGAGGAGCTCTTATTCTCACCAACATGGACGGAGAAAATTTGGCACATGCCACCAACTCAGACGCGGTCAAGAAGTATTATGTCTAAAAAAAATAAGAAAAAAAATTAAGCCCGGGTAATCTGAAAACCCGAAAGGGGGCGGCTTAAGAAAAAAAGGGTAAATGTCCCAGTGAACCAAAATCTGTAGAGAAGATGGTTCACGCAAAAGTTAGGGAATGTGTAAAGACATAATGCTGTAGTGTGAGTTTCCGTGTCACAACGTAAGCTTAGATGGAAGGGATCAGTTCAACCACCATCTTCAGAAGTGAAGTGATGAAGAATAGCAGTCAGGAGGGAGGATAGCATGTTTATGGTTCAATGAAATTCAGTTTCAATTTCGTTGTTGTCTTAAGAAAATGTGTATAAACTTACTCTTTCCTGTGTATTCCTCCTAAAGGAATGTGCATCTTTATGTACAAACTCCTCACGTATGAGTTATTCTTCTCATACTTTAAATAAAAGAATTGTTCAGTTGAACTTCGTTTCTTTTCTACTTTTTATCTTTTCTGCATGTTTAGCTTAATGACGCGGTTGTTTTAGATAAAAATCAAAATCATTAAAAATGGAAACAATAAAGCTTTTGAAACTTAAAATAGTTTTGATTTACGGAATGTTGGGGAATGATTGACTTTCTAAGTATTGCGTCTGTTCCTCTGAATTGGAAGTACCTCCGTACTCATCATGGTGTTTACAAGGAATCAGGTGTTATCTTTCCTTTGAGAGACTCATGTGGTAACAATCGTGGTTTGGTTATGGTCGTTACTCTCCGTTCGATTTCCAGTGGTGTCGGGAATTCAGTTTGATAAACCAAAACATCAACCAGTATATTCGTTCATTCATTCATTCATGTCATATCATAGTATATTCATGCATAAACCTCCGCCACAATCTGGGATCTGTTCAAAATAAAGTCGAACGTAGGCGCCGAAGACTATTTCTCAAATGACAATTTAGTTTTTCCTCCCCAGTGCAAGTTGAACGCTTGGGTGAAAAACAAAGTTGGCAGTGATGCCAATTCTCAAGTTAAGTCTCTTCCCTAGAAAAGTGATTGATCATCCCTAGTGAACTTTTGTGTCAACGGGATCGTCCAAATTAGATTTCCCCAGTGACGTTTTCTTTTCTGAAAAGTATCAGGAAATCACATACTCTTTGCATCAAAACAAAAAAAGTCATCATGCATATCATATCGTGCATCTCATACTCATGCATTAGCTCTGGCAAATTCTTTTGCAGGTTTTTTCCAGCTGAAACTGCAAATATCCTCGGGAGGATCAAATTGAAGGATTAGTTCTCAGACGACATAATTATCCTTTTTTCTATAGCACAAGTGGTATACTTGTCTAGATCTTAACAATTGATTGCTTCTCCAATCGAGATTTCTTCCCTAGCGAAACAATTGTCTTTCAATGGACTCTAATGTCAGCAAAATTATCTACCGGGAATACCCAGTGAAGTTTTCCACATGATTTTCTTATGGAATTTCCCCAACAAAGCTTAATTTACTCCCAAGCGAGTCTCCTTCAGAAAGGACTACTACAACACTGTTCTTGGTATTTTCAAGATTTCTTTCAGACAAGAATCTTCTCAGCAAATTCTAGTGGCAGTAACTTCTGCAATCTTTACTTCTTTGAGCTGTTCTCAGAAAACTACATCGAACTTCTAGTGTGTTTATTTCCCCAGTAAGTCATCAACTACTCAATAGATAAATATCTACCCTGTAGAATGTTTATTCAATCTCAGGATATTTGTCCAACTCAGAAGTTGATCCACATATCCACTTGCTACAACGCATTTGTCTATAGAATGCCAGCAAATTGAAGCTCATTACCCTAGAAGTCTTTCAGTCGCAGGTGCTGAATCTGATTCTTCTATCACCGGTAAAGCTATCTACATACAGGTTGAAGATCTTGTCAACTCGGAAGTTGTTCAATATGTCTTTACATGTTCAGTGAGATTTCATCAGCAGAAACGTCGGAAACAAGATTTACCGACTTCATAAACATCTATATCACACCAGTATGCTGGATATTGACTTGTTTATCCCCAAAGAATTGTATTCTCGGGTGCGCTACTGAATTTGTTCTGCTGGTAACTCGGAAGTTATATGGTTAAGAGATTCAGCATGCCATGGCTCCTCGCACCTTCGTGCATAACAATTCTGATATTGTTCTAGCCATATATCTTCGTTAAGGTCTATAGGTATTCCTTAACTCTTCAGGATTTTCTGACAAATTCTCAATCATTATCTTCGTTAAAGTTTGCAGGTATTCTTTAACTCTTTGGGATCTTCAGACAGTTTCTCAACTTCATCTTCGTTAAGGTCTGCGGGTATTCCTTAACTCTTCGGGATTTTTTGACAAATTCTCAATCTTATCTTCGTTAAGGTCTGCAGGTATTCCTTAACTCTCTGGAATTTTTGACAATTTCTCAATCATATCGAATTCTTAATTTACCTTTTTTCTTTGTCGCTTGAGAAGTTCGGTTTTCTTCTCATAGCATTTTTGTTAAGACATCCTGTGATGGCTTAATCTATTATTTCGCTTGAGAAGTTCGGTTTTCTTCTCATAGCATTTTGTTAAGACATCATGTGATGGCTTAATCTATTATATCGCTTGAGAAGTTTAGTTTTCTTCTCATAGCATTTTTGTTAAGACATCTTGTGATGGCTTAATCTATTATATTTCTTGATAAGTTCGGTTTTCTTCTCATAGCATTTTCGTTAAGATATCCTGAGATGGCTTAATCCATTGTTTTTCTTGTCGCTTGAGAAGTTCGGTTTTCTTCTCATAGTATTTTCGTTAAAACTTGATGTTTATTGCTCATTTATGGTACTCGGTTATCCCCAGTGTTGTTGAGATCTCCTAATTATTTCTCATTGGGTACTTCTGTGTTAAGGAATTTTGTTGGTGCTTAACAAGTTTATTCTCCTCAAGCGTCTCTTCCTTGACTTTGTAGTAAAGATATCTTATATGCTTCCTTTTGTGGCATTGGTTTTCCGCGTAGGGAAATTTTTTGGGGTTTCTCTGGTATTCAATCCTCTTCCACCTCAAACGTTCGAAAGTTGTCGCTTTTTCTCACTTATCAGGTTTAAGATGATTGAAAGTTGTCGCTTTTTGTGGTTGTGAGGAGTGATCATGAGGCATCCCTTCTTCAAGGAATACACTCTTTTTGAATTTTGTCAGTGCACAAGATCAAGACTTTATTCCCTTGTATTTATCATAAGATCATTACATCACTAACAGTTTCGGAACAGGATAGATTGTGCGTGTGCTCCTAAAGTCAAAGTTAGGGTTTCAACAAAATTTCATCTGTTCAAGATATAATCAATTGGGGTTTGAGTTTCCACTCACCTCAAATGATCTATCTTAATCAATCATCAACATTTGATCTTCAAATGCCCAACTTTTTCTCATGATCTACCTTGAATCGACTAATTAAGGTTTTGATCAAAGATAGTGAATCATTGACTTTCTGCTCAATGGATGACCTATTTGCTTAAAGATTGATCTTAACATTATCAATGCAATATCTTGACCTACTTTCTTGGTTCAAAACATTGCAAAATCCATGTTTCTTCATCAGACAAATTCTGAATCATCTGCTCAAAAAGTCAAACTTTGACTTTTGGTCAACTTTTTCAAGTCCAAACTTTTTTAATCATAAAATCATTTCAAATAATCCATCATGATCATAAAAAATCAAGAAATATGAAAAAGTCAACGAAAAGTCAAAGTGGGAATTTTTTCTAACACTTAGAAATTTTTTCAAGTGTTAAGAAACATGGTTTTTCTCACTTTCATGGCCATTTTTCACCTAGATCCATTTTGATTCAAGAAAAACTCAAAACATGAAAGTTGTAGGTCTTGTTACAAGCTTTCTAAAATGTCCAATAACTTGCAAAAAAAAGTTTGTGTAGCTAGGGTTTTGATTTTGAAACATAGAGCTCCAAAACCATGGATTTCCAAAATCATGCATCAAAGTTACAAGTTATTTTGCAACTTTCTCCCTTCTAGAAGCCTTGTCACTAAATAAGATAGGATTTTAGAGAAAAAAATCTGATGGAAATGGTTAGAAAAGGATAAAAACACTTGAGTTTTCTAAGTAATGATTAGAAAGATTCCATGTGCATTTAATGAAGGAATATTCTTTTCTTAAGCCTTAAGCTTCCAAGTTGCAAGCTCTAAGCTTATCTTGCCTTGCCATTTCAAAATCCTTTGCCTATAAATAGAGGTTCTTACTCCATTCAAAAACGACACCTAAAAAATAATCCAAACTTACTTTCTCACTCATTTCTTATTTTGCAAGTTTCTAAATTTCAAAGGGGTTAGAATTCCAAATTGCAAATACTGCAAGTTCTAGCCAAAGATGTTATTCAAACATTTTCTAAACATCATTTAGAAGTTGTTTGGAACTTCAAACCATCAGAAAACAAGCCAGAGTTAGTTTACTCCAGAAATTACTTCCAAAACTCATAAAATGCAAATTTGAGCCATAACTTCCAAACTCCAAATCCACTCATGCTTATTCTGATTTTTCACTTCAAACACACTCTATACAACATATAGAGACTGTCCAAACATTTAAACAAGTTCTGGAACAGCTCCATCATCATCTTCCATTTTCAAATTAACAACCTGCAACTTGACTTGGTCAGAGAGCTCCAGCAACTTTCAGAGAAATATAAGAGTAGAAACATACTCAGTGAGGTTCAGGGAAGCTTTTTCAATCATCATTTTGCACCTAGAAGACACCAAACTTGATCTGGAATTTCATACCAAGAGGTGAGTTTTCAAAACTTTGATACCTCCATACATGCAGCTTTAGCTTCAAATTTAAAAAGAAAAATGTAGATATCCTATCACTAAAGCTATTTGGATCCTTAATTTAAACTAAAATCAACTGAGTTCAAAAAATTAATCATTTAATCAGTTAGGGTTTAAATTGGGATTATCAAAATTCACATTCATCTTTGATTATTAATTTTAACAAGATACATGGTTAGAATCGTGATAAAATTCTAGAAAAATCTGTATTTTGAACTTTTAAAATTGATGAAGAAACGAAGAAATTCAAATCTGAAGCCATGGATGTCGCGCTTGTTTCCATGAAGAAGATGAAGTGGAAATTCAAATTTTAAAAGTTGGGTTTATAATATATATTTGTAGTTTGAGTAAAAACAATGGATGTATAGCCACCCCAGTGGTAAGGCCAACACGCCTTAAAACTTTCCTTTGCCTCAAGGTCCAGGGTCGAATCCCCCTGGAACCTTTTTTTAATAAAAGGCAAAGCAAGCTTCTGAAGCTTCTACCTTTAGAAGCTCCCCATTTCAACACTCTTCAGAAGCATTTCTAATGCTTCTGTCCCCATAAGCATCAAGCTTCTACCCTTAGAAACTTTCAGTTTCTACACTCTTTAGAAGCACTTCTAGTGTTTCCATATCTAGAAGCAACCAAGCTTCTACACGCTCCTTCTGAACATTTTTCAAAGCTTTATTTTTCAAAACTCCTTCTAAGCAAGGTAATTAAATGACAAGTCAAGCAAATGGCTCATTGGAATATCTTCACTTCTAAGCCAAAAGTCCAAGGTTCAAACCTCAGGACCAAAAACTCTTTTTTTTATCACTAATTTCTCAAGTTTCTAGCAAACTTAAACATTTTCAAAAATTAATCAAAACTTCTCATTTTGAGATGATTTTTTGTGCACTTCATTTTATATACCTATTTTATGATTATGTCAAAAAAATCCAAAAATATTTTCTTTTTTATTATATTTTTACTAAGTTAAAAAATGAGACATTTTAAGTATTTTTAATACTTTTCAAAAATGTTTTCTTTCCAATTTTCCAACTTAAATCTTTTCAAAACTTCTTGTGAATAGCCTTCACTTTTCCAAATCAATTTCAAAACCTCCTAAAAAAACACTTTCATAATTAAATTTCTAAACCTCGATCCAACGTCGAGATTCTTTTCAAAATATTTTCATAAATAAATATTCTACTTCTCTCTCCTCCCAAATATATGGTAGTCAGTCCTGTATCAACCCTCAACTGTATGTTTGGCTTCTTAAATGAATCTAATTAACGTGAACCTTGTTTCACCTCACCTTTTCTCAACAAACTTTTTGGGTAGAAAAAGATGATTAGGATGTTTCTGTCCATTCATCCGAGTATTTGAGGCATTAGTCGTTGAACGCTTATGGTCCAATACGCGTCTCCCACATAAACATAACTCAACTCACTCAAACTCTTGTATCGCTCATATGCGATCATCAAACTCTTTTCTTACAAAGAGTGTGCAATAGTCGTTTCAAACACAAACGAGGACTTAAGCTTTTCAAACAAACTAAACAAGTCCAAGTTCAAACATTTGAAATGTCTAATGCACGATTATTTTTTTATAAAATCAATACAACAAATTCAAACCTTTTTGCGAGGAACTACGGAGTTTTGACTTTCCCATTGCACAAGGGAATACGTAGGCACACGATTTCGAAACCGTGTCAAACTCAAAATAATAATAAATAAACCCCATTTCTTTTATTTCTCGATCATAACTTAAATTAGCAATTTAACACATAAACACTTTGAACTAAACGGGTCCCATCGAGTACGATGGATGTAAGGGGTGCTAATACCTTCCCCTTACATAACCGACTCCCGAATTCACATCTTTTGGTCACGTAGACCGCCTTATCCAAATTCTGTGGGTTTTATCTATATTTCCCCGTTCTATTTAGAACAAATAAAATTAGGTGGCAACTTCATTGTTTTTAAAATACAACCGATGAAAAAAACCAGTCATCACAATTATGATTATGACCAGGTGAGTGTTATATTATTAAATTTGTTTTCCTGGTATGGAAAATGACATGTGACACCCTTTGTATGCGTGCATTCTATTTTACTCTGATTTATGCCATGATTATTTGGGGTTAGAAAAAAGGTGTTACAACAGACACTAAACGAAAATAAATAATACGAAAAAAATTATAATACCTCTCCACCCCAGACATAGCGGGCAATATGGTCCCCATAATAAATTAGGAGGGATTTGTCATATGGCCCTCCTGGATAGCCAGCATCCTCTGCCTCTGCAGGTTCCTCAACATCATCATCGCGGACCTCAACATTTTCGACGTCCTGGGCATCATGGGCCTCCTCCATCGGCGACTCGACCTCCGGTACCTCCATCTTTGGTACCTCCTCCTCATGTGTATCAGAGGAAGACGCCTCATTGAGATGACTCCTCTGCCGCGGTGCAGAAGGTGATGTTATATCAAGTTGTTCCATTTGTTCCCTTTGTGCCCTTGCGCTTAGCTCGTGCTCTCGACGAGCCAACACTGTCTGGCTTTGTCTGCCTTGTCTCAAGCGTGTCATCTGGTTGTCATGATCGGTCATTTTCCTGAAATAAACCATTACAACAATTAGCATACTAATTCAAAAACAAATCAGACAAAAATCCACAAGTTAACTCGCGAATTAACCCATTCAGACAAAAATTCGCAAGTTAACTTGCGAAGTCTCTTCTGGTGCACTTTGCAAGTTAACTTGTGAAATCCCCTTCGTCCAGAAATTCCCAGAATTAGAAATATAGTCCCAAATCTACCTAAATCCAATTTTTCCTACTACATTTACCTACTACTACTTCATATACTACTACATTTCTACAACCTAAACCTTATAATCTAATAAAAAATCAGAAATTTGAATAGTGAAGAGTGAAGAAAACTTACAAAATTTGTTGATTTTGGAGGAGTTAAAATGTGTTGGTGGAATGACTTGAAATGATGAGAGTGACTTGGAGTGATTTTGTAGAAGTTAGGGTTTGGAGTAGAGAGGGAAAATTTGAGTTTAATTTGAAATGAATGAGTACTGTGGAAAATTCTAGTTTTTGCTAAAACAATACGCAAACTTCGCAAGTTAACTTGCAAATTTCCCAAATAAGGTGAATTCGTAAGTTAACTTGCGAATTCACCTTATTTTTTTAAAATCGTGGATTATTTCGTAAGTGAACTTACGAAACAAGGGGATATTTTTGGTTTTTCACCAGGGGTGAGGAAGAAACCCACTAGGTGGGTAAAGAAATTCTCACATGGTAATTAGATGGCTCAATTCGCATTTTGTGAAATTATTCATGTTTTCATTTTGCTTTGAAGATATATATATATATATATATATATATATATATATATATATATATATATATATATATATATATATATATATATATATATATATATATAAGGACTATTTGGACTCGTTTAAATATCAGAACTCGTTTAGAAATGCGGATATTGATTTTCTTCCATTAGAAACTATTAAGTTATTACTTCATTTTATCAAATTATGTATCTACGAAATTCATTTTCAGTTATCGTTATAATTCCTCGTTTTATAATTTTTTTTAAAATAGCCGCAATCTGATTATAATTTCAATAATATGTTAGATAAAAATCTGGGATGTTATACACTATTCGTCATGATGTCTGCAATTTGATTCTCTGTTATGTAATATCCCAAGTTCATCATAACTCTTTTGTCTATTTTATTTGATTTAATTTCTATTTTCATATATTTTTTTAAATTCAAAAAAAATTGTAGCTTCATGATTTTATTTTATTTGATTTTTAGTCATATCTTTATATTTTTTAGATTTTATTTTAATCGTTTTTGTATTTTTTTCACTTGTTTTTTTTACTGGGATATTGCTGGTACTTTCGTAATTGCTACATTGCATTGCTTTCTGATTTGATTTGATTTTGTATTGATTCTATTTTGATTGTTGATTTGATTCTCATTAATGATATAGATTTTATTTGATTTTGAATTTGATACTCGTATCATAGATAATCAAAATAGAATCTTAAAATATATTATTGCATTTGATTCACTTTTTGCTGATTTGCCTTCATGGTTAGAATTTGATATCATTTCACATCATTGTTATATTATTTATTGTTACATTCTTATATTATGGATTTTCTTTAATCCATATTAGGGCATTCGCAGTGTTGTTTGGATCGATTTTGAGGGATAAAACATTCAATCCAAAGATATATTTAAGCGTGACTCAGATTAATTTTTGATGGCTATTGAATTATAATTTCATTTATATGAATATTATAAAAATACTATAAAATAATAAGTTTAGAGTAATGTGCAATTCTATTAAAAATTAAAATTACAAACTAATAAATACATAAACTAAATAAATAAATAGTACCCAAACAAATTAAATATGAACTAATAATAAATTTATATCATATATTTTCTTAATACAAATAATTAAGCATTAAATTATATGAATGTCAATTAAATCGATTTTAAAAAAATCTATTCAAAATTTGACGTATGAACGGTTTTAATAAAAATGGATTCAAATTCATTCAATTATTTTTATGATTTTTTTTTTTTTTTTGTGGTCTTTATTTAGATAAGTTTCGACTTGACCAGTCAAATTTATAGTTTGAGAAAAAAACTTTTTTTTTAAAGTTAACGAATAAATAATGTATCTTTTTATATATAAATCAAATATATTAATTATTTGATAATAATAAATATAATAAATTAAACATTTTATTAAAATAAAACTTAAAAGAAAGATATTTTTAATTCAGTTTCAAATAAAATTTTATTCTTAGTCAATTTTTATACGAGTTCGTAGAAAAATGGAATAAGAATTTAATTGATATGTACAGACAATAGTGTAAAATAGTTGTACATTGTTTATGAATCGTGACCGATAAATAATTATTAAAATTTAATTTTTATTTTAATTATTTATAAAATAATATTTGTAAATGGTTGTAATGTATTGACTATGTAAAAAAAATTACACTGATATAATTCATAGTAATTAATTTCATAAAATAAAACCACAAAGACAATTCTATAATTTTGTTAGAGAAAAAAGAATTAGAATACAAGTAAAAAATATCTGATTTTTTTACTTTATAAAAAAATCTAAAGATAATTGTGATTACTTTATTAAAAAAATCTAAAAAAGGATTAGATTCTCTTATCAATTGCAGAGATCATCTTAACCTACTCCTAATTTCTTGTTATATTAAGATAATACAAATGGTAATTCTTAATATTATTAACATTCAAATTGAAGCAACAACTATAATATCTTTTTAGTTAAAATTTAATTGATATGCACTGACAGTGTAAAGCAGTTTTACACTGTTAATGAATTGTGATCGTTAAATGTTTTTTAAAATTTGACTTTTATTTTAGTTATTTAAAAAATAATATTTGTGAATAGTTATGATGCATTAAATGTGTAAAGAATTTTACATTGACAGTACATAATAATTAATCTCATTAAGTTAAAGTATATTTTAATAAGAAATTATAATAATTATTAAATTAAAACGTAGTTAATTAAATAACTCTGGTTAGTTAGGTGGGTAGTTATTGATAAAGTCAAAAAATAATTTAAAAGGTTATTTAACTTAAACAAATGATAATTAAAACAATAAGAATCATACATTATCGGTATAAAATATTGAATTGCATCAGAATTATTCATAAATAATATTTTATATATAATAAAAATAATTCAAACATCTTATAAAAAATAATTCAAATATTTATAATAAAAAATTAACCGCTATGAATAATTGATAGTGTGAATGTCTTTTTAAAATTTTGTTAACGTGTTTCATTGAAATTCATTAAAAATAAATAATTAAAAAATAGTGAAAATAAAATTTAATTGAATGGGTGAATTGTTATTGATTAAGTCAAAAAGAAATTCAATTAAAGAAAATTCAAATAAGAAACAATGATAACTGAAAATTAAAAATTAAAGGAAAGAATAAAGATGGTTGAATAACAAGAATTGTGGCAATAAGTTATAGTTTTTTATATAGAAATATATAGTACTGTAGTTTGATTAGTTAGTTATTAATAAGTGTTTTGTTTTCAAATTGGGAATATAACGCTTGCATTTTATTTAGGAAAATTTGGTTTTTTGAGTGGAGAAATATTTCGTTGAATATAAACAAATTTTAATAAAATAATAAAAAATAAATGAAGAAATAAATAAATGATATTGCTAAATCTAAAACATAGTAGTGACTGGTTTAAAAAAGTATTTATTTTGTATCTTTAACTTTATAAGTAAAACGTAATTATATTTTGAATATTTGATTTTCATGTAATTGACCCAAACATAGAAACCGCATAGATTTTCTTTAACTGAATTCCTAATTTTATGCCAAACTATAATAATAAAATTTGGAATATTTTAATATAAATATATCAAACAAGATTAACAATGTACACTTTAATTTTCTGATAGTTCTAAACTACGCTTTGTTTCTAACTTTCCCAAAAAAAGAAGAAAAAAAAAAGTTAACCTTTCTCTTTTCCTTATAATTGTTTTCCAATATTGTGAATGGAGATAGATTGGGGGAATTTAGAATCACATCCTTTAAGTTTGATTTTTGATAAGTTAGTAGAAAGATCACATATGTTTCAGTCGGGTATGTAAAAATTGGTATTTCATTGCAAAGTTTAATTATCAACATCGACAAATACATAATAATGTATTGCCCATGCTTATGATTCCCACAAAAAAGAGGTGGGAGAGAAAGTTATATGGAATTTCATGCAAAGAAGAATACAAGTTCAAATTACTAGTAACTTTTAACAAGAGGCTTTGTGGTTCAAGTCATGGTTGGTTAGTCAAAGTTGAATATTGTTCCGAAGATACTCTTATAACACTCCTCAATCCTTTTAAAGGTGCAACATCCATCAAATTACCACCCATCTACATCACGGAGATGTATAGAACAAGAAACAATTATGAGTATGATGTGCATAAGGTAGTTTTATCTTCTAATCCTACATTTAAGCCACATGATTACATAGTTGTAGTCATTTATAGTGTGCGTAAATGTCTTGCTTTTCTAAAAGCTGGATAAAATAATTGGACTTATATTGAGGATATTCATTGTTTCTTCAATGATGTTATATTCTACAAAGGTCTAGTGTATGCTGTGGGATGGTGGAATAACATTGTCTCTTTTGATTTATCATATTTAAAGGATGATCGAGTAATTCTAAATGTTGTTTCTCCGAAGGGGGAGGATTATGCTAATCGAGCTTATCTTGTAAAATCATTGGAAGGAGACTTATGGCTTATAAGAAAATTTATTGGGTTTCCTGGTGATGAAGATGATGAAGATAATATCGAGCCAAGTAGTGGTACGGAAAGATTCGAAGTATATAATTTAGAATTGGATATCCAAACTAGTAAACTTATACAAATGTTAAAAATCGATAGTTTGGGAGACACGTCTTACTCTTGGGTGATAATGATTCTGTAGCTGTGTCGGCTTCATATTTCTCAAATTATCTCCAAAAAAATTCAATTTATTATACAGATGATTTTTACGACGACTCACCACCTTATCCTAATGGACCATTTGATATGAAAATCTACAATGTAAAAGAAGAAAATTTTAGTCAACATTTCCCTTATCACCGTAAGTTTAGACGAATGCCACCTGCAATTTGGATTATTCCACCATTTCAGTAGAATTGTAAAACTTCAAATTGAAAGATATTATTTTGTTTTAGTTAAATATTTTTCTTTTCAAATTTGTTTGTTTATTTAAGAAAATGGATAGCAATTTATTTAATTTTGTTGCATTGATCTTGACAAGGAGTTATGTGTAATGCACATAAAAAGAATTTAAGATTTTGTATGAAAAATAAAAATGCTATAATTTAAATATTTTAATTAATATGTATTTTTGATCTCATTTTGATTTTTGGAATTGTATCAAATAATTAATGAGTTATGCATGATTTTCAATTGATAATAAATATTTTAATTAGTATTGATCTTTATTGTTATTCTCATTTTAAAAAATAAATAGATAAATTTAATCTAAAATAGTATTTTTAAAAAAATAAATATGGTTCTAATAAGTCAATTCAAATGATAGTGGTGCTAAAACGTTAAATGCAAGTGCACATGTTTGCACTCGCAGCATTCTACTTTTACTTTTGAAAAGGTTGAAATTTTAACCCGTAGACTAGTTAACCAAAATTAAAATATTCGATTTTGTTTGAATCAATTCTAAAAAATAATTTTAAAAACTGATCAAATATAAGCCATTTTTATAAAAGAGAGTTCAAACACATTCAAAATTATTTGATTTGTTATGGTATTTTAGTTTTTTAATTTGATTTTTGGTCTTTATTTAGATAAGTATGGATTCCACCAGTGCAAATTATATTAGATTTTTTTTGTTGTTCTTTTAATTTAATGAATAATTTATATCTTTTATTTTTATATTAAATAAATATATTAGATATTCAATAAATTAAAATATATAATTTGATGCAAATTAAAAAAAAAAAATTTAATCAATTTTATATTTTAGACCATAAAGTTGACTTAACATATTTTCATCTTTAAATCCATTCTATTTTTATTTTACTTTAATTAATTTACACACACACACACACATATATATATATATGAAATGTATCAAGTTTGTCAAATTCAATAGTTAGCATTCGATTCTCCTATCTCTTATTTAAAAAACATTCCTATTTTATATATATATATATATATATATATATATATATATATATATATATATATATATATATATATATATTGAAAAACATGATTGAAAAAAATCTCTGGCACTCTAAGATCATAGTTTGGCATAAAAATTTGTTCATAAACTAGGACAGTAAAACTTATATTGCAGGTTAATTCATATTCTTGGATGTCTCACATTTTACAGACATATATTTTTGAAATCAAATGGAAATTTATTGTGATCCAACTGAATCTCTTGTGGTTGAAATTGGAATCGGTACTTCATTTTTTATATGTAAAAAATTTTTATTTAGTGCGTGCCTATTAATTCTCAAACACTAATATATTTGATCTCTAAATGATTAGCAATGGACTTTTTCTTGTGATTACACTTGTAAAAAATAAATTGTAAGCTCTTTCCAGGCTTTAGGCACTAGTCCCTTTTTTTAGTGGTCAATAATCGGTGGTTGGCGTTGGACGGAGGTGAAGACGAGGGAGTTCAAGAATTTGGGTCCTAGATGAAACTCTTCTTCAGATGGGAGAGTCATTAGGGAGTTGGAGAGTTCGAGTCTCACTTCAGTTTTCATTTAGGATTTTCCATTTAGAATCAAAGTCAAAGACTTGTTTGAGTTGTTCAGATGCATCAATGAAGAGGTTGTTGATGCAGCGATTTCTCCAAGGCTGAATAAGTAGGGAAAGTGGTTGGGGTTTTCCAAATTTAAGCACGAAGAGGATGCGAAGATGTTAGCGCTTAGGCTCGACAATGTGTTTATCGACGGTGTCAACATCCACACAAATATCCCCAGATTCGAAAGGGGTGCTCTGTATTCTAATGCAAATGCAAGAAGAAAATGTTTGGATAGACTTCAGAAGGGTCTGAAGGTTCAGTTTTTCAAAGGTGAAGGCTCAAGTGGTTTCAATGGAACTCCTTCTTATGTTGATGTAGTGGTGCAGAGGAAGCAATTTATTTCTACGGAGGAGAAGCCTCCGTTGGTTTTTGGTTCCAATGTGGAAGCAAAGGAGAGGTTGGGGAGAGCTTATGTAGGTATAGTGTTGTACCTTGGATCTATGTTTAACATTCAAACTGGTTTTGAGGTAGAAGGATTTTTTTCAATCAAGTTTACTCTGTTGGGGGCTAATCTTTGCCTCTTGGAAGAAACAAAAAAAATGTGATTGAAGACTTAACCAAAGAGGGAAAGACATGGTGAAAGAATGGTTTAGGGAGATCAGGAAATGGAAGGAGGATGAAGTGGATAATGTCAGGGTTATGTGGGTGAGGGTTTACGGAGTTCCCGTTCACGCTTGGACAATGATTAAGATGTCTTCTTTGGTTTATCTATCTGAAACCAGTATGGTCGAAGTGGACGAAAAATTGTCTCAGTTGATTCTCCGGGAAGACACATATGGACCTTTACATATTTCGAAGGAGGTGTTCAAGGCTAAGACACTTATTTCTGAATCTTCAGACTCAGTTAAAGATTGGTCTAAGAATGGTTTTGATGCTAATAGAGGTTATGATTTAGAGGATATTAAGATGTTTTCAGCTCAGGGGGATAAGGCTTGTTCAAGCGGTGGGGTGAAAAGAAGAACATGTTCGCTATCCTTTTTAATTAAATAAATTTATAAAAAAATCTATACTTTTAATTTAAGTAATAGTTTATATGATTTGTATATATTAGATCATAAATTTGATCTAACATATTTTCATCCCTAAATCCATCCTATTTTTAGCTTTAATTAATATAAGATTATTTTCAAAATCATATCATTAAAATTCATGGAACAAACATCTCCAATCATAAATATCTCCCACCATAAATACAATTATATGAGCTTATATAAGAGGCGCGAGTTTGCCTTAAATTATATAAGCTTATCATCCTATTATATCTATAATTTTGTTTTTTTATTTCTTCATTTTGGTTTAAGTAGTATTCAAGTATTTTCTTCTTATTTCTTGCATTGCATTATTTTTATATATAGTTACGTTACTTTATTTTAATTATAAGTTATCTCTTATTTTAAAACTATGAAAACTTCAATGATAAACAAACCCCTATATATAGTTTGGAAAACATGATTAGAAATGTGATATATTGGATCGAAATCTATTGGGTCGAAGGTAATATTTTGGTTCGACGGAGTTTAACATGCAGTTGAAGATTGCTCACATGTTGTTGTTGAAGTTGTAACACGGTGGGAGAACTGACTTGTTTGTTTTGCCTTTTATCGCAAATATTGCGGTTAGCAAGAGTCGCCACCGACTTTTCTTTTATCCAATAAGGAAAGGTGAAAAGAACAGGAAAAACCTTTTATCGATTATGAGTACGGGAGGTAATTATGAAAAGGGAAGGTATTAACACCCTTTCCATCCGTAGTTATCTACAGGCTCTTAATTGCTTTAGCTCACTTTTTGTAAACTAACTTTGTGTGTGTGATTTGAAAAAGTATTTTGCTTTAACTTCATAATGATTCTTGTATCTGTCCTCAAGAATGTATATGAAGTGTTTGAAAATATTTCGAAAGTTTAACTTTGTAATGATTCTCGTATGAATGTATACAAAGTGATTTTGAAAGTATTTTGAAAAGGGTGTGAGGTGTGAAAAGTAGTTTTTGATTGGAGCAAGCAATTTAGAGTCTTATTACCTACTCAGAAGGTCGTTCTTGTTATTTTCCTTCTCCTTTAGGATAACGATATCTATAGGTAACTCTATCCGTTGGATGTGAAGGGATAGGCGTAGGGTCATCATATGGTCATTGAGGGCAACATTGTAAGGATACCTTAGCATTTCGTAGCGACGATCATCACTTATTCGTAGGCAACAACCGAGGGACGAGATCATATATTCGTAGACAACATCGAGGGTCATCGAGGGACTATGATCTTTGTGATTATTTTGAATCGAGAGACTTTTTTCTAATGGGACCCCTACATTTGAGGGACATGACCATTTTTATTCGTAAGGCAACAAGGGAAGATACCCTGGGGGTGCAAGTTTGATAACTGTGTTCAATTCATATATGTTATCTTGAACTTAGGTTATTCTAAGATTGATTGATTAGTCTTGACATACAATTCTATTATCCATACATCTAAGTAGTTAGAGAAATATACAGCTATAGAGTGCAGAAAGTAAATCCTACGCTATTACAAGGCTTTGGGGCAGTTACATAATAAGAGGTGCGGAAAAGTAAATGTGCGAGAAAAGCAAATCTACGCTATTACAAAAATATCCTTGCGACCTATACATCAAATTCTAGAATTTAAAATGAGAAATATAAAAATAAATAATAGAAAAAATGTTCTAAATGTTAGGAGAATGTTAGAAGAAAATACATTTTGAGTTTTTTAGAAATAGATTTTAATGAAGAAAACCCTAATTCTAAGTTAATTTAGAGTTTAATTAAGAAAAACATTGTAAATGCAAAGAAAATTAAATATTTTTGTGTCAAAAACTAAATAAAGGTTTTTAAAACCTAAATCTAAAATCAAAACATTTTTAGGGTTTTTTATGTGTGAAAAATTAATTTGTGAAAAGAATTAAAATTGATTAGAAAATAAAAGAAACAAGAAAAATGTTAAAGAGACAAGTGATAAAAAAATAGGGTGGTCCTGCCAAGGCTTGAACTCAGGATCTGAGGGTCACAAGCTCAAAATTATACCACTACGCCATCTGCATGTGATGTTTAAATCACACTTCCAATTGTATATGTGTGCTAACTTGTGAAAAATCAGAAAATATGAAAAAAAGTTGCAAAAGGCAGGTTCGAACCAACGACCTGATAGGGGTAAGGGACTATGCGCGCATGTCTTGCCACTGGGATGACTATATATCCATTCATATTACCAACTTCATGAATATATATGTAATAATAACTTCCAGAAATCAGTTTTTATCAAAAACGTGCGCGCTTGGGGTCCCCCTAATTGAATCAACCAATCGAAAGCCAACACCTTATGGTCAACAAAGTCAGAGGTCGGAGGGACGCCGAAGCCCTAGCTCCGGTCGTCTTCTCCAGCGATCAAAAAGTAAAACCTGCAAAATAAGACAAATAAATAATCAAGAGGGACCCTATCCCCCTAAATCGAGGGCGACGAAGTCAATGGTGGTGTCCTTTTGGCCTGAAAGTTCATGTATCTAGGGTTTCGAAGCTTTTGAAATAGGCTGCCCTAACAATGGAACGACATGATTTAAGCCCTAAAGCTTACATGTAACACGTTGTATTGGTCCTAAATGACATCCTGAATATGAACAAACACATCAAATATGTTAAGAATGCATAAAAATTGAAATCGATTCAAGAAATTTTACCAAAACCGGTCGACTCGAGTGAGAGGTTTCTGGCTTGCTTCAAGCTCGTGTGAGTGTATAGAACGACTCCTGGGACCTTCAGGAGTATGATGGAATGCTTGAAATCGATTGAAATAGGCTGGAGATAAGGTTTTCTCGTGCCCTAGTTTCTTGAAAATTTGGAAAACTTTCTAGAGTTTATGAGAGGCAGCAATCTGTGTCCTTTGCTCTTGGTCTTGTAGAATATATAATGAGGAGTGAATTTGGTTAGAAACTTGAAAGAAAATATATTGCATTCATTGGAAAATATTTGATTGAAAAATAAAATACAATCTTTCCCAAAATTTCCTAATCTTCATGCAATCAACTCTTACACGATTTGGCCACCTATCATGGGCTTCCTTGGTCCTCAAGATACTTAAGTCCAAGCCCTTGCACGCATGTTCCTTGTTTTTGTATTTTATTTTAATTAAATTTGAATTTTAAAGAATTAATTCAAAAATAAATAAAATAAATGGCAAGGTGGCGTGTAGCTGGACTTAGGAGTCATGGATGATGTTAGAAACAAGTTTGGATTAAAGAAACATAGGCCCATTTGGAAATTTTTCAAGTTTGATCAATATTTCCTTCATGCATTTTTTTTAAAATTTCCATTTTTGCTCAAATTATAACTTGCTCAATTTTTACCATTTGAGAGTGTTCTTGGACTTTTTAGAAAGCTTAATATGTCTTCTAAGATCTCCTTTTGGTCTCATCTTAATTGAAGCTTCCATGCTCATGTACACCTATTTGGAAAAAGATGACTTTTTGTTGACTATTAGAAGGACCTATAATGTCTTGACCCATAACTCTCAAATGAAGCATTTTTGGGCAAACCTTCTGAGACACAAAGTTGTAGATAATTGAATTCCCTTAAAAATGATCTTTGGTGGAAAACTTTCTGATGAAGTATATGAAAGTTATGATTGGTCAAAGTTCTGTTGACTTTCCCTTAAGAAGCCCTAATTTAGAAACTTTTGACTTTTGATCATTCTTTAAATTTTCTTGATGAATCATGATCAACCCTTGATCAAATGATGAATGATACTTCAAAATATTTATGTTGACCAAAAATGATGAAGTTTGATTGTATGTTGACCACAATTGACTTTTTATCTAATACAACTGATTTTTAACCATCTGAGCAATTGACTGAGCAAACTTAGGCTATGAGGCTTGAAACTTGACTTGGTGGTACTTTGAGACATATGAGGAGTCATAATGCTCACTTGATACAATAGACACCATTTTTGACTTGAGAGAAACAAAACCCTAGTTGTGGGTTGATTGCTTAGGAGAAGGTTTGTCTGATCAACCCTTGGGGAATTCTTGAGTATGGAGATGCATCTTGACCTAAAAAATAGGAGGGAAAATTTTAGGGTAAAACAATTGCCCCTGTTCAATCTTCTTGTACCTGAAGGGTTAGATTGGTATGTTTGCCTTTCGTAACCTAAAGGTAAAAGATGATTGAACACTCGAGTACCCCTGGAATTTGAACTCGTTGGTGTATGGAATGAGACCGTCGACTTACGATGTACTGGAATGGGGTTATAGATGCCATTTGGAGGAGATGATGATGAAGAGTGAGTCGTACGTTAGACTCCATGGTGGCTTTTTTGGAAAGGGAAATGTATCCCACGGTCGTCTTTGAATGAAGTTATAAGTATGCATTGATTTTTAACCAGATGTGCAACAATATGCAGGTGGAGAGACAACAAATTGTAATCAGAGATGGGCTTATAGATGCCATCCGGAGAGATGAGGAAGTGTATTCAGAGATGGGCTTAAAGATGTCATCCGGAGATACTGATGATATGAGAGTCAGAATAAACTGTCGTCTTGGTTTTATCTGAGATAAGTATTCGTTAGGATGTAGATAGTTGCCCCGTCTTATTTAGGGAATTGATCTACAATTTGCTTCATTGATAAACCCGTCTTGTTTCGGGAATTGATACTGGCTAGTCCCCTGGATGGTTTTCGTGTCTTATTTCGGGTATTAATTCGTAGCATGCTGCTTGTTGGTAAACCCGTCTGGTTTCGGGACTTCATACCATTTGATTGTGTAGATTAGTCACCCTGTATTGTTTCGGGAATTGATCTACAAGTTGCTTTGTTTGGTACTGTTGCACCCCAAAATTTGCCCTCCTATCTCGATCTTATCTGGTTTAGGCTTCGCATTTATCATGACATTCACATGCATTCATACCAACTGGTTCTATGGTTACGGGTTGGAGCTGATTCCCAAAGATTCTCCGTTGAACAGAAAAGTTGTGGTGCTTTCAACCAATCTAGGATATTTGAAAACGACGAGATTTATTATTGAATCTTATCCGTTCATATCCTTGGGTTTTCGGGGCTGGATGTTCGATTGTTGATTCGAATGGTCTGTTCTTGATGAAGCTACGGAAGTCTGGTTATTTTGCCGTTGTTTACCTCCTGATTCAGGAGATCAATTCATCACGAGTTTGGGTTTTGCTGTTGTTTCGAGTTCATTGTTCAAGATATAAAAGGGTGGATTATGATTATCCGTTTATTGATCAACAATACAAGTTCTAGTGCGTTTGGTTTGCTCGTCGACTTTGTTCGTTCTTGACAATAATTGATGTATGTGAAATATTCATTTAGAAGACTTGTCTACACGATTTACGAATGTCAAGTTGCCGCATGATTAGATCTTTTCCAATCGCGTTCATCGCCCACAAAATTCAAGGCATTCATTGAAAAAACTAGAAGTTTCCTTTTGGAATTCGTTTGGTTCCAGATCTTTCTCTACTACCGAATGTGGTTCGATTTGGAAATGCGTTGATGATTCCAAGTGGAATCTATCGATCAACTCTAAAAATCAATCGTCAAGTCGACTAAGATTTTAATCAAGAATTTTATTTGAAGCTTAGAGTTTTCAATTTTTGTTTCAAGTGGCAGAAGGCTCGGGATTTTTACATGAGCGTGATCAATATGAAAGCTTTATGGCTAGGAACTTCAAAGGAATTCAAGTATTTCTAAAATCTGAGTCATCAAACCATCTGCACATTTAAAGTTTAATTCTCAAGTTTCAATCAACATTTCAACATGGTTTATTTAACCAAATTAATGTTGGTTCATGACAAGTTTTTTGGAATATTTGGTTGACAACGAATTTCCAACTTTCACACAATTGCTACAACGATAAAGATCGCATTTAGTAGTATTTTTGAAGATCTAAAACTAAGGATTCAAGTTGGTACATAATCTTTAAATCTTGCATTCATGAAAATTCAAGATTTTCGAATTACTCAAAGGTTTTTAATTTTACAAGAATGTAAGAATAAAGCAAGATACATGTGTTACAAGTTGTCAAACTTCTAAATACAAGTTGCAAAGTTCCTATGATACTAGTATTCTCTAAACTTCTTGTGGATTTTTCAAGATGTAAGTCTTCATGAATGCACTCTTGACTTCATTCTCAAGCTTTCCATTCCTCCAAGCTTTCCGTCATCCTTCTTTGAGCTCGTAGCAACACCCTCGTTCATGAAACAAACAAAGAAACGGTTAGCAATTTAAGCAGGTAGATACAAGAGAATACATAATCCTAATCATCATTAGGATTTTCTTTCCGGAATCAGGTTGTGCAAAGGTTTGATCATTCAAAACCAAGGCCTCATATACAAATCATCGGCCATAAACTCACTATTGCAAATCCTCAAGGTGTACCCTTGGTTCACAATGGAGGTGTGGAAAGAAGATGAGAAAAGCGATTTTGAAAGCAGTTTGGCATGTACAAGAGTTTTATGCGAGCAGCAATGGCAAGCATCTTTTCGAGCAAGTTTTACTACAAATACACCAACAGCGATCAATGAGAGGATATAAACTAAAGGCATCAAAACAGCCAAAAATGATCAGAATCATCAGCCCAATACAAATCGACACAAGCCCATCAAGCAAACAAAAAGGTTTGTTTTTTCAAAAAGATCAGAACAAAGAAACCCTAACTGCTGACAGTATATAAACATGAAGTTTATAACAAAAAGGAGACTCTCGTTCAAAAACCCTAGCCGAAATTTCTCAAACAGAAAACCCTAGCCGCATACTAAACATCAACAAGCAAAAACCCAGAACAATACTGTCAAGCCAAAAAACCAGGAAACAAAACACAGAACAAAATCCGTCTAAACTAGCATCATCATTTTCCGGAGAAGATCCTTGAAAGCAAGGAAACAAGATATAAGGTACAGAAGGATCTCACCGGGGTTGCGGCCACAGGCCGCCGTCCACCGCCATTCCGACTACTGATTCATCACATAGCCTCTTTCCTTTTCATTTGTCCGCATCGATTTCGCCCGATTAGGATTTAGGGTTCAGTTTGTTTACCTTTTTTCCAAGCTCGTAAACACAAAAATCATAACATGCACAGAATAATCGGAACGGAGAGATCGAGAGATGAAAAGCGGTTTCCGTCAGAATCGCGACGGTGAGGCGATCGGAGAGATCGTGAGAAATCGGAGCGGACACAGCGAGCGGAGACCATGACGGGATTTCGTGAGACAGCGACGAGAGATTGTGAGGAAGCGAGATGAGAGTTCGCGTGAGAGAGAGAGGGAGCGAGCTTTCTGAGAGATCGTGAGAGAGTGAGTTTAGGAAGATGAACAGATCGTGAGGGTTTGTGAGAATGAGAGAGTTTCAAAACTTATATTTTTGTTTATTTTGTGAAATGAGATTGGGATAACATTAGATATCTACTTAGGATTAGATCTTCTAATTTTATAAAAACTGATTTTTGTTTTTTTTCTTTCATTTAAGTATTAGTGTTTAATTAGTATTAGGATTAGATCTTCTAATTTTATAAAAAAACTGATTTTTTTTGTTTTTCTTCTTTCATTTAAGTATTAGTGTATAATTAGTATTAGGATTAGATTGTTTATTTTTTTATTTTTTTTAGTAACAAAGCTAATTTAATTTAATTATAGTTTATAAAAACATATAATATAGGATAATATAATAACAATAAACTAATTTCTTTTTTTTATTACTATTTTATTTAGTATTATTATTACTTAATTAGAATTAGTTTTATTTTGTTTATATAGTCCATAAATATAAGAAGGAGTTTAAAAGATATTAAAATGTTTCATTATGTTGGTGACACTTGTCACCACTTATGTGGTCTGTTTAAAATCTGGTGTATGTGTGTCTACCGTATCCGTTTTGCACCCTCCTGCTTAAGCCACCAGATCGGCCAGAGTCCAGATCCGACGCTCCAGAATGGTGGACCACACTCTGTTTCCATGGAGGCACTCACACAGGATCCAGCAGCATTCTTGGGCTTGGGCTCAGATTGCTATCTACACCCTCCAGATTTAAAGCTTCAAACAGGCCCATTTCTCAACTTTTCTCTTTAAAATTTATATTACGCAAGTTTTTTTTTATTATTATACAATGATGTATTAAATAATATTTTGGCATATGGTAGTTTTTTTATTTGTTGAATTACCAATTAAATTGTTAATTGATTTTTCATAAAGTAAAAGAATATCTATACTAATAATTATTTAAATTCCGATTTGTATTGTGTGTTAATTTATTTTCTTTTATTATCCGCTATTACGTTATCCGCTTGTTTGTTTATTACTCGATTGCACACTCCGCTCTCACATTAATATAAAACAACAACGCCTCTATCTCTCTCATTTTGGTTACCCACCAAATTCCTAAGGGTCTCATGGTTGGGGATGGGCATGGCCATCCTCACGAGGTTAATTAGGACCCTCGTTGCCTTGATTAATCATAACCGAAAAATAATTGGTCCATATACCAATCACCATGCACGGGTCTCATGATTAATCAAGTCCATATACTTGGTTAACCATAACCGAAATATCATTTCTCTCGTCCAGTACGCAATTTTCAAAATAGTGTTATGGTACTTAATTAAATTGTTAGAGGTTACCGATTTAATTAAAAATGTAAATATTTGGGCCATTAGAGAAACCCAATGACTCGAATACTTTATTCCATACTTGAACATTTAAAACACTTTCAAATTAAATTAATTAATTGAATTTGTTTTCAAAAATCAATTTTCTACAAAACAAAAAAACCTAGTGATATGGTATTTAATTAAATTGTTAGAGGTTACCCGACGATTTAATTAAAATGTAAAATATTTGGGCCATTAGAGGCAACAATGACTTAAATACTTTATTCCATAACATAATAAAAGTGAACTTTGTTCACCTCACTCCTTTCATAATAAAGATTTTGGATGAGAGAAGATCGGTTGACCTCAATCGCCAATCTCGAGTATTAAATCGTTAGAGGATATCCGCGTTTTGGTACTTGTCATCTACCATTAAAATCAATTCAACCCATTCAAATCCTTTTTCGCTCATATGCGATTATCAAAATCAAAAACATTTTCAATTAAAATCAATACAACCAATTCAAGACATTTTCAACAAGAACTACGGAGTTTGACTTTCCCATTGCGAGGGAATACGTAGCCGCGGTTTGAAACCGTGTCAAACTCAAAATAATAACAAACAAATCCGTTTTCTTCTTTCTTAAATTCATGATCTAGAAATTAGCGATTACACACACAAACACATTTCGAACTAAATGGGTCCCATCGAGTACGATGGACGTAAAGAAGTGCTAATACCTTCCCTTGCGTAACCGACTCCCGAATCCATGCTTTTTGGTCTTGTAGACCGCCTTATCCGATTTTGTGGGTTTTATCTATATTTCCCGTTCTTTCTAGAACAAATAAAATTAGGTGGCGATTTCATTGTTTTGAAAATTCATTTTAAATGATTTTTGAAAATCGAGTTGCTTGATTGGCGACTTCAGGAAAAATTTTAAAACTTTTTGACTAAGTGAGTCAACCTAGTTTAGTTCTTCACATGTTTGTGTGTTTGTTTATCGCTTTCTTCTTTATGCTTATCTATTGTTTATTGCTTATTATTCTCTTTAGCTTTATATATATTATTGTTGATATATTATTGTGATGGGAATTCATGGGCATTGATACATAGATAAGCCCACTACCGAGCTTCTAGGTCACCTTTTAGGAATAGAGGGTTGCGTAGCCTAGGTCCACTTGACTCCATTGTCTTGTTGGCCGGCGAAGACTCGGCTTAGAGTTGGTTGTTTAAGGAGGTTGTTGGCCAGCGTTAGCTGGGACATCAATCTTTGGACAAATGACCTATAACTCTAAGTTTGTTCATTTGTCTAACAAGACCAAGCTCAAATGTTGGATTTAGAGCATCTGTTAAAGCCGTTTCTTGGGGTATACTTTTACAAATACTATCGCCACGTAGGCCTCTCGCGATGATAGTGTTTGTAAAGGGATCTGAACCAGAAACATTTAGCCAAAAACATAAGATTAGCCTTAGGGAATCGTTGGGTGAGCGTCGAAACCATGACCGGCCGATCCTATGAACATGTTCTATTTAATTTGCAACATGCATTGCATACATTTGCACAAAACCATTTAGCATATAACTTTTATTTTCGAGGGAACCTTATAGATTTTGTTGGTGCGATGGCGAAAGGAAGAATGAATCAGCTGTGAAGATCGTTCCATGTCTCAAATTCAAAGAAGCGAAGTTGGGAAGCGATAACTCAAAGTGAAAGAATTCCACTGTCGATGAGAGCTTATTTTGGGAAAAGATTTGGGAACATCCTAGATCTTTTGACTACCAATGTGGACATGGAAGCTTTGATTGCTCGGCAAAGTACTATGATCCTCCTCTCCGATGCTTCACATTCCAAGACTTTCGACTTGTTCCTACAATTGAAGAGTTCGAGAGAATCCTTAATTGGCCTTTGAAGGGCGACACCTTTTCTCAACATAGGGAAGACCTCGATAAGGCTAAGGTAGCTTGCTTTGTTTCTTCTGTAAGGAGGTGGCACCTTGGATTACGAGACAAAGGTATTACGAGGCAAAATTTGGAAGATAAGTTGTTAAGTTTGAGTGTTCAAGGCGATTGGCGACTTTCGACTCCATACTTGCTTTGCTCATCTTTGGGGTGGTTTTGTTCCCAACTAATGAAATTGGTTACTTGAGCCCGTCGCTATTGGCATATTCATGTCGAAGAACCATGTTCTGCTTTGTTGGTGATGTTCTTTACCATCTCCATGAGAGAAATAAGAAGCGAGGGTGGTTACGTGTTGTTCTCCACTTCTTATTTATGGTTGACTTCTCATATCCCAGTGGACCGTGGGAGAAGATCTGAGAAACTTATCTTGGTCTCAAAATTGGCTTCACTAACGGATGGTGTGATGTGGCATTCTCGGGTTGGGGATTCGTTGATGTTATCACTCACGTGGTGGATATTCTAATGTTCCTTTGATTGGGTCTATGGGTTGCATCAATTATAACCCAAGACTTGCGACAAGACAATTGGGATATCAATGGAGAATGAACCAAGGCTTGAGCACTTGGAAAGCTTCATTGTACACGAACTTGGTAAAAGGACAAGTATTGAAGATCCGAAGAGCTTGGGGTCAAATCCATAGGGAAAGCCGAGAGTTAATCAAGAGGGCGGAATTGATGGAAGATCTTATCGCGATGGGTGATAGAGAGAGTCAAGAAATCAAGCTTCCTTACTTTGTAGAGGTACCCTTTGATCATCCGAAACCTTAATCACTCATGTGCCAATAGAGGAGAATATGAGGCTTCAGGAAATTATCAGAAAGATGGAGGAGGAAAGGTTGGAGCTACAAAGCTCTAATTCTCGCGTTTTTCTCAGAGCTGAAAATTTGGAGGCTAACCTCAAGGAGGTGAAAGAAGAATTAGAGGGGAGAAGGATACAGAATGAAAAGGATGAAGAGCTCCGATGAGATGTTACGAAAACTTGAGGAGTCTGCAGTGGGGCAAGGGACCTCCGTCGACAATGAAGGCTGCAACAAAGGGCCAGGCTTATCTAGATGAAGAAAAGGCCGTCGAAGAAAAAAGGGCATTGAAAGCACGTCTTGAAGCAAAGATTTCAAAGTTAGAAGCTTCTCTAGCACGAACCAATAAAATGCTAGAGAATGAGATAAGCTGCAAAGAAGAAATGCGCATCGCGAGAATTGGAAGCAATCGAATTAGTGAAAAAGTTCGAGTGAACATTACGAGGAAGAAAGAAATAGCAAAGGGATGCTTACGAAGGCCTTAGAGAGCAATGCCAAGGTTGGATTGATGAGATCCAAAAGTGAATCGTCTGTTAGATGAAAAGGATGAACTAGTGTCCTTTCTAGAAGAGCAGAATGGGCATTTTATTGGAAATGCAGTGAAATGGTTGACATGTGTAACCGTTTGATTGTTGGCGTACCTTGGAGACTCGTCGGCCCTAGAAGACCTCGGCAACCCGATACCTCCTAGCTGTGAGTGATTTCCTCTTCCTCTGTCAAGAGGCGGTGAAACGAGTTCAAAGCGGAAACTAGAGATTTGAAGCCTCGTCGTGGACAGCATTTCTAGTTTTTAGCCACTTATCTTATTTGAATATTTGAATCTAATTATTATTGTAATGATTTAAATTCAGTATGAATTTTATTGCTCTGTTTGAGCTTGAAAACCTTGTAGTCACAACTAACAATTTGAGTTTCTATGAGATTTCGTTGAATTGCGTTTAATCGGTTTTCTCTAATGTTTATTGTTAACTAACGAGTCTTCAAAGAGTCCCGAAAATAAAATGTACAAAAACATATCATGGGCATGCATGCATACTCCATAGCATATCATACATAACAGGTATTGAGATCGGTCATCTTACTTCGTTGATTTTCTTCTCCAGACGAGAGACTAGGTTTCGTCGTTCATCGTTACCGACAAGTAACTTGAAGCGATGGAGAAGATGGAAGTGACATGGCTGCCACAGGGACAAGAATGGATACTCGTATGGGGCAATTGATGGAGATAATTGAACATGGCTTTGACAAGAGGAGTTGAGAGCTCGGTTGTGAGGCTGTGTAGTCACTCTTGAAGAAGTTGCTCATGGGAATGCTTTGTGCGAAATTAGCTTGGAAGTCAGCCGGTCTTGCTGATCTTGCCGGCGAGAACCGGCTGCTCAAGCGGATCATCTGCGGTGGTTCCTCCTCCGCCCCTGCGTCGCCCGACAACGAACGTGTTGGTGCCTCGACCGGAAGAAGGACTATTGATTCGATTCCTCGGCATGATGAAGATAACTTTGAAGATTGGTTTCCAATGTTGAGGAGCCAACGGGCGATAGGAAGTTGAAGATGCTCGAGGCGCATGCAAGCCTTTGAGAATCGGGATGTTTTGGGTTTCGACATGACCAACTTGGGATTGGTTCAAGGGTGAGGATTCCTCAAAATTTAAAATCCCGAGCTTTAAGTACAAGGGCAACTCTTGTCCTAAAACTCACTTGAGGTATTACTATAGGAGGATGTGCATACGAAGGATGAGAAGCTCTTGATGCATTTTTTCCAAGATAGTTTGGTGATGGGCCATTGGATTGGTATATGGGCCTTGATAGCTCCAGTGCGAACTTGGAGAGAGTTGATTGTAGCTTTTGTTCAACACTATGGCTTTAACAACGATATGGCGCCTCGAGGACCCGGTTGCACAACTTAGCTCGCTGAATCTTTCAAAGATGCAGCGCAAAGGTGGCGCGAGGTGGTGCTAAAGTTCAACCTCCTATGGTGGAGCGAGAGATGGTGGAAATGTTTACGGCACACTAGATGGGCCGTACTATGCCTCTTGCGATCGACCCGGTACTTTCCGACATGGTGATGTTTGGTGAAAGAGTTGAGATGGGGATTAAGCTAGGAAAAATCCAAGATGTTGGTCTGACAAGAATCAAGTTGGTGGCGCCAAGAAGGCTTTTGGTGGTTACCGAAGAAGAAAGAAGGTGAGTCAAGCCTTGTATGAGCGAAGAGGAAAAGAAGCGCCGAGAATTCGATCGCCAAGTTCTTCTGTAACTATTCCGCTAGTGTTCCAAAACAAGATGTTGTTCCAAGACAACCACCACCTAGACCCGTGAAGAAGTTTGATCCTTGCCAATGTCTTATCAGATGTTTTGCTCATTTGCAAAGTTTGAATATGATTGAAACTTTGAAGATTGACCCAGATAACCTGCCGAAATATTTTAATGCAAATGCTTGTTGCCTTTACCACTCCAATGCCCAGGGGCATTCTATCGAGAATTGTATCGCTTTCAAGTACAAAGTTCAGAATTTGCTAGACACCGAGGCAATCAACTTTGGACCTCCTCCCACCCCTAATGTCATTCAGCACCCTTTACCTCCTCACGGTGGAAATGCTGTTAATGCAATTTGCGAAGATGGAAGTCTGAACCTGATAATGGATGTTAGCGGGTTGACCACTCCATTGTGGTGGATAAAGAATCAATTGTTGTTGAAGGGAGATTTCCCCGGTTGTGATGATGGTTGTGAACAATGCTTAATTCAAGTTGAAGGTTGTGATAAGTTGAGAGACGAGATTGATCGATTCTTGAAGGACTCTTGATTCGTCGAGAAAAGAACTTGATATGCAGAATGTTGAAGATGAGGTTGGCGTGGTCACTATCCCGTCACTTCTAGAAGAATTCCGTTACAATCCCGTGCCGACTAAGAAACCTCCTGTGATTATCACTGCGGGTCGATTACCCTACACTAGCGAAAAGGTCCCATGGAATTATGGGTGCGAGTACTACCGTGTGGGAAATTGAATGTGGAGACCTCGAAGGAGAAAGTCGATGAAAAGAAGATTGGAGGATTTGAGCTGCGATGCATGACATTGCGGAAGAAAGTCGGATTACCGAAGTGGGCGAATCTTCTCTCCACCCAATCTAGTTGAGAAAAATCCGAAGCTTGGCCAAGGCTAAAGCAAAAGGGAAAGGAGTCATGATTGGGGTGAGCCAACACCAAAGATTCAGAACATTACGAGCCACAGATTAACGAGAGATGTTGAAGAATTGATGAAGTATATAAAGAAGCGATTACAAGATAATCGACCAGCTCGATAAGCCCGCCAAGATCTCTATCTTAACTTTGTTGAGGATTCGAGCCTCACATACGCTCGATGCAGCTATTAGGAACATCCTTCGTTCCCAAGAGATCTCGGTTAACCAATTTGGGGCATTGTGAACAACATTTCGGCAAGTAATGGTCTCGGTTTCTTGACTTGATTTACCTCGAGGAAGGAAGCATAACAAAGCGCTACACGTTTCCGTGGAGATAGCGAGAACTACTCTATCCCGTGTGCTGGTTGACACGGGATCATCCCTCAATGTTCTTCCAAAGTCTACCCTCTTGAAGTTGGACTATGAAGGGGTTGTGCTAAGACCCAGTGATTTGATAGTTAAGGCGTTTGATGGGTCGAAGAGGTCGGTGTTTGGCGGTGGACACGCCTATTAAGATAGGCCCAGGTTTTGATGCAACTTTTTCGTCATGGATATTAATCCCTCCTACTGTTGTTTGCTTGGGCGCCCCTGGATTCATGGGGCTGGTGCTGTGACATCCACCTTGCACCAAAAGTTGAAGTTCTTAATTAATGGAAAGGTGGTCACCATTTATGGTGAAGAAGATTATGTCGTCGATCATCGAGCAACTTCGGTATGTTGAAGTTGAAGGAGAGATCCACGAAACTCCATGCCAAGCTTTGAGGCCGTGTCGTTGATAAGATCCCTTTGCAAAAAGGTGAAGTCTCCATGGCATCCTACAAGCAGGCTCAGGCTATTGTCAAGTCAGGACATCCTGAAGGGTGGGGAAGAGTGCTAGAACTTCCTACCCAGACGGATAAGAGGGGTTTGGGTTTTGCTCCCGGAATGAAGATCTCCGTCTCCACCCCAGTGGGCAAAGGGGTGTCTCCTCCTGTCAAGTTTGTCAAAGGTGGAATCCAGATTGAAGATGTTGATGCCATTGATGGTGAAGCAGACGGTGACTATGATGTGGACAAGTGGATCTACCCAACCGTTCCAGGACGTGAGCTTTCAAATTGGCTCGTTGAAGATGTTGCTGTGGTTACCCGTTTTGAAGAGTAATTTTCTGTTTTTATGTCATTCCATAATTCCTACGTTATGCCCAAGACGTAGTGATCATCATCTTGTAGGGCCACCATGTTTTTAACTTTCAAGTTTATCATTAATGAAGGACGTCCTTTTTTTTGCATTCAAATTTTTCTCTCTTTGTTTTTTTCTTCACTCATTTCTTTTAAAGGTGACAATATCAAATTTTACTTTTTATACAAACCTTTTGTCTTTTCTTTTTTTAAAAAAACTTAATTAAAAAATAATAATAAAAATAAAATTACCAACAACGCAGATGTGGTCCTTCGACGGACCCGGATTTTGTCGACGATGATTCCGCTGTGGCTCATTATGATTTCAACGAACCGATTTATCAAGCTGAAGAGGAAGCCGAAGAGGACTGTGAATTACCTGAAGAACTAGCCAGGATGTTGAGGCAAGAAGAAAAGGTCATCCAGCCGCACCAAGAGGATCTAGAAGTGGTCAATCTAGGAACCGAGGATGCTCGAAAGGAGGTCAAGATTGGGGCAGCATTGGAAGATGGAGTTAAGCAAAAGCTTGTCGAAATGCTACATGAGTATGTGGACATCTTTGCTTGGTCTTATGAAGATATGCCCGGGTTAGATACTGACATCGTTATGCACGAATTGCCCCTCAAAGAAGGATGCCCACCGATAAAGCAGAAGCTTCGCAGAACACATCCAGAAATGTCAAGAAAGATCAAAGAAGAGGTTCAGAAGCAGATGGAAGCAGGTTTCCTAAAGGTTGTTTCTTATCCCCCATGGGTTGCAAACATTGTACCGGTGCCGAAGAAAGACGGCAAGGTAAGGATGTGCGTTGACTATAGGGATCTGAACAGAGCTAGCCCTAAGGATGACTTCCCTCTCCCGCACATCGACATTTTGGTCGATAATACTGCTCAAGCTAAAGTATTCTCCTTCATGGATGGTTTCTCTGGCTACAACCAGATTAAGATGGCGCCCAATGATATGGAAAAGACAACTTTCATTACACCGTGGGGGACTTTCTGCTACAAGGTGATGCCTTTTGGTTTGAAAGCAGGGCAACGTGTCGGTAGCTATGGTTACTCTCTTTCATGATATGATGCATAAAGAGATTGAAGTATACGTTGATGATATGATTGCCAAGTCCCAGACAGAAGAAGAACACCTGGTTCACTTGTTGAAATTATTCGAAAGGTTGAGGAAGTTCAGGCTGAGGTTGAACCCGAGTAAGTGCACCTTTGGGGTGAGATCAGGGAAACTCTTAGGCTTTATTGTGCGAGAAAGGGATTGAGGTTGACCCTGCAAAGATAAAAGCGATACAAGAGATGCCAGAGCCAAGGACAGAAAAAGAAGTGCGAGGTTTCTTGGGAAGACTAAATTACATCGCTAGGTTCATTTCTCATCTTACAGCTACCTGTGAACCTATTTTCAAGCTGTTAAGAAAGAATCCCACAACCAGGTGGAACGATGATTGTCAGACGGCGTTCGACAGTATAAAGAGGTACCTACAAGAGCCTCCAATTCTCTCACCCCCGGTGGAGGGTAGACCGTTGATTATGTACTTGACCGTGTTGGAGAATTCCATGGGTTGTGTGCTCGGTCAACATGATGAGACAGGCAGAAAAGAGCACGCCATATACTATTTGAGCAAGAAGTTCACAGAATGCGAATCGAGGTATTCATTATTGGAAAAGACTTGTTGCGCACTCGCATGGGCAGCAAAACGGCTCAGACAGTATATGTTAACTCACACTACTTTCTTGATCTCCAAAATGGACCCGATAAAGTATATCTTTGAAAGCCACTCTCACGGAAGGATAGCCGGTGGCAAATGATCTGACGAATATGATATCGATACACTACTCAGAAGGCTATCAAAGGTAGTGTGGTGGCGGACTATCTCGCTCAGCAACCATTAGAAGAAGATTATCAGCCGATGAAGTTTGAGTTCCCTGATGAGGACATTATGTATATCAGAGATTGTAACATTCCAGGCCACGAAGAGGGACCCGAGCGGCTCGCGGTGGGCGATGGCATTCGATGGAGCCTCAAATGCATTGGGAAATGGTGTTGGCGCCATCATCACTTCTCCAACGGTTTTCATATCCATTCCTGCCGAATCTGTTTCGATTGCACCAATAATGTGGCGGTACGAAGCTTGTATTTTGGGATTGAGCGGCCATCGACCTAAGAATCAAAATCTTGGCGGTATATGGAGATTCGCTTTGGTAATTAGTCAAATCAATGGAGATTGGGAGACCCGCCACCGAATTTGATTCCATACCGAGATCATGTCTGAAGTTGATCCCTTATTTCGACGAGATCACTTTTGATCACATCCCAAGGAGGAGAACAATTTGGCGGATGCTTTGGCTACTCGTCATCCATGTTTAAGGTCGGATGGGCGAATGATGCCCGTCTATCACTATAATGAGGTTGGATGAGCTGCGTTACGCTATGAAGTAGAAGGTGAAGCGGATGAAAACCTTGGTTCTATGACATCAAAAGGTATCTCGAGACGAAAGAATACCGATGATGCCTCCATCGTTGATAAGAAGGCCTGCGCAAGTACTCGGCCAAATTTTTCCTCAGCGGTGTGTGTTGTACAAAGGAACTATGACTCTGTTTTGCTCGGATCGTGGATAGACACGAAGCAAATAAGATTATAGAAGAAATTCATGAAGGTTCCTTGGACGCATTCTAGTGGACACACCATGGCCAAGAAGATCTTGAGGCGAGCTATTATTGGTCCACCATGGAGAACGACTGCTACAACCATGCTAAAACATGTTACAAATGTCAAATCTACGCTGATAAGATGCATGTGCCACCTTCTTCATTAAATGTTTTGACTTCTCCATGGCCTTTCGCAATGTGGGGCATTGATATGATTGGAGAAATTAAGCCCACCGCTTCGAACGGACATCGATTCATCCTTGTTGCCATTGACTACTTTACCAAATGGGTCGAGGCAGCATCTTATGCTCGTGTCACTAGACAAGTGGTCACACGTTTCATCAAGCATAATATCATTTGTCGCTATGGGGTTCCCGAGAAGATCATTACTGATAATGGCTCGAATCTCAACAACAAAATGATGAAAGAGTTGTGCGACGATTTCAAGATAAAACATCATAACTCTTCTCCATACCGTCCAAAAATGAATGGTGCTGTGGAGGCGGCAAACAAAAATATCAAGAAGATTGTACGAAGATGGTTGTCACTTACAAGGATTGGCACGAGATGTTGCCATTTGCCTTACGGCTATCGCACTTCAATACGCACGTCAACAGGTGCAACTCCTTTCTCCTTGGTATACGGTATGGAAGCAGTCCTACCTGTAGAAGTTGAAATCCCTTCCTTAAGGATTTTAACAGATGTGCAACTTCGATGGTGAATGGATTCAAAAGCAGACTTGACCAATTGAATCTCATCGGCGAGAAGAGATTGTGACTATTTGTCATGGACAGCTATACGAGCGTATGAAAAGGGCTTTCGACAAGAGAGTGCGTCCACGAAATTTCCAAGCTGGTGACCTGGTGCTGAAGAGAATTTTGCCTCCCAACAGTACAGACGCTCGGGGCAAGTGGGCTCCAAATTATGAAGGACCGTACGTTGTGAAGAAAGTTTTCTCTGGAGGAGCTATGTTGCTCGCAACTATGGACGGAGAGGATTTCCCTCACCCGATCAATGCAGATGTAGTCAAAAAATACTTCGCATAAAAGAGACCCGTTAGGTTGACTGGCCTAAGCAAAATAAGGGCATCCCGACGAACCAAGAAGTTCGGGCAAAAGTTAGGGATAAATATAAAAGATTGTACACCCGGCAAGTCGAAAACCTGAAAGGGCGGCTTGGGCAAAAAAAGGGTATCCCGGTGGATTGAAAACCGAAAGGCGGTCCGAGCAAAAATTAGGGATTCGGCGAACAACTACAATCTGCACGACACTGTTTGGGTCGACTTTTACAATAACTTGATAATCGGAGAGATGGAGGTCGTCTATCGGAGCATTTTTACGGCTCGATATGAAGGGATGTTGAAGTTGTGAAGAGCATGGCGGATTCGAGGATTCGACAAAATCCATGATTTTATTGTCACCTTTTCCTTTAACTTTGATGTATAAGCAATTGCCTTTTTTGAGATTTGCTTCTTGATGTAAATGCTCATTTACGGGCTAATCAATCAATAAAATTACTTTCATCAAGCTGTGTTTTCTATTATTTTGTCTGTCTTATTTTCATGTTTTTAGCTTTTGTTTGCAAAAGCGCGTCCGATATTTTAATAAACTTACATATAAAACATCGATTGCCCAAGCGTGGCATAATTACGAAGTTACTCGAATTTGGTACACCACATTAACGATTAAACAGTTGATCTCTGTAGCGAAATTATTTGTTATGTCTCTGTTTTACATTTTCAATTATGCGAAGGGCACCATGTGCATGGGCTTCAGTCAACTGACAAGGTTTCTTTCTCTCCAACAAGAGTTATCTATGGCATATGTGTGCCCTCAAATGTTATCCCTCTTTCGTCGTCGCGGAAGATCGCAAAGAGCGGCTTACACCAGCAAGATCACTTTCCAAAGCTCACTTGTGCCAGAAGATGTTGTCGACCCCTCTGATGCTAGAGCTCGTAATCAGGAATTCTACGCGATACGATTGTCATCCCAGATGAATGTTAATCTCCAAGAGTTACTTCCCCAGTGATGCTAACCATTGAAAGATGATACTTCCATTCCACAATTCCCCTTATCAGGGTCCAGACTATCATCTCTTTGATGAAGACCAGTTGATTTATATTCAATTCATGGAGGGTTGATGTTCCCTCGGCAGCTCACAATTGCCTTTAGTCTTTGATGAATAATTAAAACATGCATCATTGCATTGCATAGCATCCTCAAAAGCGCGTAGCATTTCCATTGATACATGGAGCATTACGCTTAAAATAATAATCTCAAACATGCATCTAAGCATAAGCCATATTAAAGTCTTTATCGAGTACCTTTTGCGTCTCCGAAGATCATTCCATAAAAATCCCCAAGTGGTATTCCCAGTCAGAGTTCCCTCAAGAAATTCTTCTTGTTGTTATCTGCATTTTTGACCCAGTGTCGGTCTCCTACATCATTCAAATTCAATTCATTTACAAAGCGTCTCGCTTTTTGCAAAATTTTTATTTTGGTTATCTTACCCGTGTTTGCCTCTGTCATTGGAGTGCGAGTAAGAGTCGGTCTAACCTTTCTTGCTTCTCAATTGTTTGAGTATCCATACTTGGTGTGTGGTAATTCAAATAATTGCCACTCTTAAAGAATTACACCCCGCCTTTGGTCTGAGGGATATTGTAGTTCCTTGCACATTTGCAACCTTTTTAAGTCCAACATAGTTTGGCAATCCTTGCTAGAGTCCCCTTTGTTTGGCCTCTTTCCCCGTGAATTCGTCTTCGATCGACAATTTTACCATTCCATATATCTTTTCCCCAGTGAGTCTGCTCCAGTCAGTCTCATTCTCGCGTATGTCTAATATCCTTACCTGACATATGCTTCCTATATGTGTTCAATATCCTTACCGAACATGTATATTCGATCTTTATGTGTCCAATATCCTTACCGGGCATGTATATTTGAAACTTTGGTTAGAGTCGTCTTGATCGGTCTCTTTCGGTGTATGTCTAAAATCCTTACGACATATGCTCCTATATGTGTTCAATATCCTTACCGAACATGTATATTCGATCTTTATATGTCCAATATCCTTACGGGCATGTATCTTTTGAAATCTTTGTTAGAGTCGTCTTGATCGGTCTCTTTCGAGTATGTCTAATATCCTTACGACATATGCTCCCTATATGTGTTCAATATCCTTACCGAACATGTATATTCGATCCTTATATGTCCAATATCCTTACCGGGCATGTATATTTCGAAACCTTTGTTAGAGTCGTCTTCGGTCGGTCTCTTTCCAGTGTATGTCTAATATCCTTACCTGACATATGCTATCTATATGTGTTCAATATCCTTACCGAACATGTATATTCGATCCTTATATGTCCAATATCCTTACCGTGTATATTTCGAAACCTTTGTTAGAGTCGTCTTCGGTCGGTCTCTTTCCAGTGTATGTCTAATATCCTTACCTGACATATGCTCTCTATATGTGTTCAATATCCTTACCGAACATGTATATTCGATCCTTATGTGTCAAATATCCTTATCGGGCATGTATTTTTCAAAACCTTTGTTGGAGTCGTCTTCGGTCGATCTCTTTCCAGTGTATGTCTAATATCCTTACCTGACATACCAGAATCTCTGTTCCAAATCCCACTGTTCAAAAAAATCACAAAAAATATAGAAAGTCAAAATTGCCAAAAAAAAAATGCGAAAAAAACATTTATACTTGTTCTTCGGAGCGCAAATTTTTGGGTTCTTGTAGTATTTAATCTTCTTCTACCTTGAAAGCTCGAAAGGCTAGCACCAATCTCACTTTCAAGTTTAAGATGATTAAATAGGGGCAACTGTTGCACCCCAAAATTTGCCCTCCTATCTCGATCTTATCTGGTTTAGGCTTCGCATTTATCATGACATTCACATGCATTCATACCACTGGTTCTATGGTTACGGGTTGGAGCTGATTCCCAAAGATTCTCCGTTGAACAGAAAAGTTGTGGTGCTTTCAACCAATCTAGGATATTTGAAAACGACGAGATTTATTATTGAATCTTATCCGTTCATATCCTTGGGTTTTCGGGGCTGGATGTTCGATTGTTGATTCGAATGGTCTGTTCTTGATGAAGCTACGGAAGTCTGGTTATTTTGCCGTTGTTTACCTCCTGATTCAGGAGATCAATTCATCACGAGTTTGGGTTTTGCTGTTGTTTCGAGTTCATTGTTCAAGATATAAAAGGGTGGATTATGATTATCCGTTTATTGATCAACAATACAAGTTCTAGTGCGTTTGGTTTGCTCGTCGACTTTGTTCGTTCTTGACAATAATTGATGTATGTGAAATATTCATTTAGAAGACTTGTCTACGATTCTGAATGTCAAGTTGCCGCATGATTAGATCTTTTCAATCGCGTTCATCGCCCACAAAATTCAAGGCATTCATTGAAAAAACTAGAAGTTTCCTTTTGGAATTCGTTTGGTTCGAGATCTTTCTCTACTACCGAATGTGGTTCGATTTGGAAATCGTTGATGATTCCAAGTGGAATCTATCGATCAACTCTAAAATCAATCGTCAAGTCGACTAAGATTTTAATCAAAATTTTATTTGAAGCTTAGAGTTTTCAATTTTTGTTTCAAGTGGCAGAAGGCTCGGGATTTTTACATGAGCGTGATCAATATGAAAGCTTTATGGCTAGGAACTTCAAAGGAATTCAAGTATTTCTAAAATCTGAGTCATCAAACCATCTGCACATTTAAAGTTTAATTCTCAAGTTTCAATCAACATTTCGACATGGTTTATTTAACCAAATTAATGTTGGTTCATGACAAGTTTTTTGGAATATTTGGTTGACAACGAATTTCCAACTTTCACACAATTGCTACAACGATAAAGATCGCATTTAGTAGTATTTTGAAGATCTAAAACTAAGTTCAAGTTGGTACATAATCTTTAAATCTTGCATTCATGAAAATTCAAGATTTTCGAATTACTCAAAGGTTTTTAATTTTACAAGAATGTAAGAATAAAGCAAGATACATGTGTTACAAGTTGTCAAACTTCTAAATACAAGTTGCAAAGTTCCTATGATACTAGTATTCTCTAAACTTCTTGTGGATTTTTCAAGATGTAAGTCTTCATGAATGCACTCTTGACTTCATTCTCAAGCTTTCCATTCCTCCAAGCTTTCCGTCATCCTTCTTTGAGCTCGTAGCAACACCCTCGTTCATGAAACAAACAAAGAAACCGGTTAGCAATTTAAACGGGCAGCAGTAGATACAAGAGAATACATAATCCTAATCATCATTAGGATTTTCTTTCCGGAATCAGGTTGTGCAAAGGTTTGATCATTCAAAACCAAGGCCTCATATACAAATCATCGGCCATAAACTCACTATTGCAAATCCTCAAGGGTGTACCCTTGGTTCACAATGGGAGGTGTGGAAAGAAGATGAGAAAAAGCAGTTTTGAAAAACAGTTTTGGCATGACAGTACAAGAGTTTTATGCAGGGCAGCAATGGCAAGCATCTTTTCAGGCAAGTTTTTACTACAAATACACCAACAGCCAGTACAGCAGAGGATATAACAGCTAAAGGCATCAAAACAGCCAAAAATGATCAGAATCATCAGCCAATACAAATCGACACAAGCCCATCAAGCAAACAAAAGGTTTTTTTCAAAAAGATCAGAACAAAGAAACCCTAACTGCTGACAGTATATAAACATGAAGTTTATAACAAAAGAGGCAGAGACTACTGTTCAAAAACCCTAGCCGAAATTTCTCAAACAGAAAACCCTAGCCGCATACTAAACATCAACAAGCAAAAACCCAGAACAATACTGTCAAGCCAAAAAACCAGGAAACAAAACACAGAACAAAATCCGTCTAAACTAGCATCATCATTTTCCAGGAGAGAAGATCCTTCAGAAAGCGAAAACGAGGCGACGGAAACAAGATATAAGGTACAGAAGGATCTCACCGGGGTTGCGGCCACAGGCCGCCGTCCACCGCCATTCCGACTACTGATTCATCACATAGCCTCTTTCCTTTTCATTTGTCCGCATCGATTTCGCCCGATTAGGATTTAGGGTTCAGTTTGTTTACCTTTCAGTTTTCCAAGCCTGTAAACACGAAAAAAACAGAAATCATAACATGCACAGAATAATCGGAACGGAGAGATCGAGAGATGAAAAGCGGTTTCCGTCAGAATCGCGACGGTGAGGCGATCGGAGAGATCGTGAGAAATCGGAGCGGACACGGTGCGGAGACCATGGCGGGATTTCGTGAGGCAATGACGAGATTGTGAGGCGAGATGAGAGTTCGCGTGAGAGAGAGAGGCGAGCTTTACGAGAGATCGTGAGAGAGTGAGTTTAGGAAGATGAGCGGATCGTGAGGGTTTGTGAGAATGAGAGAGTTTCAAAACTTATATTTTTGTTTATTTTGTGAAATGAGATTGGGATAACATTAGATATCTACTTAGGATTAGATCTTCTAATTTTATAAAAACTGATTTTTGTTTTTTTTCTTTCATTTAAGTATTAGTGTTTAATTAGTATTAGGATTAGATCTTCTAATTTTATAAAAAAACTGATTTTTTTTGTTTTTCTTCTTTCATTTAAGTATTAGTGTATAATTAGTATTAGGATTAGATTGTTTATTTTTTTATTTTTTTTAGTAACAAAGCTAATTTAATTTAATTATAGTTTATAAACACATATAATATAGGATAATATAATAACAATAAACTAATTTCTTTTTTTTATTACTATTTTATTTAGTATTATTATTACTTAATTAGAATTAGTTTTATTTTGTTTATATAGTCCATAAATATAAGAAGGAGTTTAAAAGATATTAAAATGTTTCATTATGTTGGTGACACTTGTCACCACTTATGTGGTCTGTTTAAAATCTGGTGTATGTGTGTCTACCGTATCCGTTTTGCACCCTCCTGCTTAAGCCACCAGATCGGCCAGAGTCCAGATCCGACGCTCCAGAATGGTGGACCACACTCTGTTTCCATGGAGGCACTCACACAGGATCCAGCAGCATTCTTGGGCTTGGGCTCAGATTGCTATCTACACCCTCCAGATTTAAAGCTTCAAACAGGCCCATTTCTCAACTTTTCTCTTTAAAATTTATATTACGCAAGTTTTTTTTTATTATTATACAATGATGTATTAAATAATATTTTGGCATATGGTAGTTTTTTTATTTGTTGAATTACCAATTAAATTGTTAATTGATTTTTCATCAAGTAAAAGAATATCTATACTAATAATTATTTAAATTCCGATTTGTATTGTGTGTTAATTTATTTTCTTTTATTATCCGCTATTACGTTATCCGCTTGTTTGTTTATTACTCGATTGCACACTCCGCTCTCACATTAATATAAAAACAACAACGCCTCCGCTATCTCTCTCATTTTTGGTTACCCACACCAAATTCCCTAAGGGTCTCATGGTTGGGGATGGGCATGGCCATCCTCACGAGGTTAATTAGGGCCCACGTTGCCTTGATTAATCATAACCCGAAAAATAATTGGTCCATATACCAATCACCATGCACCAGGGTCTCATGATTAATCAAGTCCATATACTTGGTTAACCATAACCCGAAATATCATTTCTCTACGTCCAACGCCGCAATTTTCAAAATAGTGTTATGGTACTTAATTAAATTGTTAGAGGTTAAGCGATTTAATTAAAAATGTAAAATATTTGGGCCATTAGAGGGAAACCCAATGACTCGAATACTTTATTCCATACACTTGAACATTTAAAACACTTTCAAATTAAATTAATTAATTGAATTTGTTTTCAAAAATCAATTTTTCTACAAAAACAAAAAAAACCTAGTGATATGGTATTTAATTAAATTGTTAGAGGTTCGCCCGACGATTTAATTAAAATGTAAAGTATTTGGGCCATTAGAGGGCAACCCAATGACTTAAATACTTTATTCCATAACACTTAATAAAAAGTGAACTTTGTCTCACCTCACTCCTTTCATAATAAAGATTTTGGATGAGAGAAGATCGGTTGACCTCAATCGCCAATCTCGAGTATTAAATCGTTAGAGGATATCCCGACGTTTTGGTACTTGTCATCTACCATTAAAATCAATTCAACCCATTCAAATCCTTTTTCGCTCATATGCGATTATCAAAAATCAAAAACATTTTCAATTAAAATCAATACAACCAATTCAAGACATTTTCAACAAGAACTACGGAGTTTTGACTTTCCCATTGCGAGGGAATACGTGAGGCCGCGGTTTCAAACCGTGTCAAACTCAAAATAATAACAAACAAATCCCGTTTTCTTCTTTCTTAAATTCATGATCTAGAAATTAGCGATTACACACACAAACACATTTCGAACTAAATGGGTCCCATCGAGTCGATGGACGTAAAGTGCTAATACCTTCCCTTGCGTAACCGACTCCGAATCCATGCTTTTGGTCTTGTAGACCGCCTTATCCGATTTTGTGGGTTTTATCTATATTTCCCCGTTCTTTCTAGAATGAATAAAATTAGGTGGCGATTTCATTGTTTTTGAAAATTCATTTAAATGATTTTTTTTGAAAATCGAGTTGCTTCAGGTACACCCGTCTTGTTTTGGAAGTTTATACCAGCTTGATCGTATCAATAGTTTCCTCGTCTTGTTGCGAGCATTAATCTTGACCATCTATTTGGAAGAATAATTTTCGTATTCTTGAGGATTTGACCTGAAAGAATGGGGTTAGATCTATGCACATCATGATGCATATAAATGTGTAATGATGCTCTTGAAATAAACGACAATGATGTATGCACATGCTATGACTTTTATAAATGACGTATGAATGTGGATATTATGGTATTTCAAAACTTATCCATCTTGAAGAAGAAGGGAAAGTTCTGATGGGGATCTTTGACTGTTGCTTGGGGATGAAGAGATGACCATTGAAGATCCTTATTGGAATAACAGAGATGTAGATTCCTCCGATGCACTATCTGACCAAGTTTCGGGCTAGGATACTAATTCTGCTGGAGAGTGATAATCTTTGAGTGACACTCATCTGGGGATGAATATCTTGTGAATTATTTTTGAGGAAATAAACCCTTGCTGGGGAATGATGTGATCTTGAATAACTTATTATTGCTCGGAGACTGACATAATAAGTTGATACTTGATTTGTTACTGCTCGGGGACCAATGTAACAGTAAGAAATATGGACGATCACCGTGCGGGGACTGACGTGATAAGTTGATGATCACTGCTCGGGGACTAACATAATGAATGTAGATGATCACTGCTCAGGGACTAACGTGATGAATTGATGATGATCTGCTACTACTCGGGGACCGATGTAGCAAGGAAAAATGTGTAGATAATCACTACTCGGGGATTAACGTGACGATATAGATGATCACTGCTCAGGGACTAACGTGATAAATTGAAAGTTGATGATTTGTTATTGCTCGGGGACTGTTATACCCCAAAACATGCCCTCCTATTTTCAAGTCAATACCCATCTCCATACTCAATAATCCCTCATGGTTTGATCAGACAAACCTTCTCCTAAGAAATTAACCCATAACTAGGGTTTTGCTTCTCTCAAGAAAATATGAGTTCTAATAGCTTAAGTGATTATCATGTCTCCTCATATGCATCAAATTTTCACCATATCAAGTTTCAAGCCCCATAACCTAAATTTGCTCAGTCAGTTGCTCAGATGGTTGAAAGTCAGTTGTATTGGATAAAAAGTCAACCATGAGCAACATATAGTCAAACTTCATAATTTTTGGTCAACATCAACATTTCAAAGTCAAATTCATCATTTGATCAAGGGTTGATCATGATTCATCAAGAAAATCCAAGGAATGATCAAAAGTCAAAAAGTTTCTAAATTAGGGTTTCTTAAGGGAAAGTAAACAAAACTTTGACCAAGCATACCTTTCACATACTTCGTCAAAAAAATTTCCACCAAATCTAATCTAAAAGGAAATTCAATTCTCTACAACTTTGTGTCTCACAAGCTTTGCCCAAAAATGCTTCATTTGAGAGTTATGGGTTAAGACATTATAGGTCCATCTAAAAGTCAACAAAAAGTCATCTTTTTCCAAAGAAGTGTACATGAGCATGGAAGATTCAATGAATATGAAACCAAAATTATCATTTATAGTACATCTTAAGCTTTCTAAAAAGTCCTAGATCACTCTCACATGATAAAAATTGAGCATGTTGTGATTTGAGCAAGTTTGGAAATTTTGAAGAAATGCATGAAGGAAACATTGGTCAATCTTGAAAATTTTCCAAATGAGCCTTGGTTTTTATGATCTAAACTTGTTTTCAAGATGGTCCATGGCCTCTAAGTCCATTTACACGCCCTCCTATCATTTAATTTATTTATTTTTGAATTAATTCATTAAAATTCAAATTTAATTAAAATAGAATGCAAGGAAGAAATACATGGCGCATGTGCTTGATATTTGAATATCTTGAGGTCCAAGAAACACATTGCAAGCTGGAGAAAATCTCATGGGACTGATTAGTGTGGCACCCCAAAATTTACACTCTTCATTTCACTTTATAGGATTATGTTTCAATCATAAACATTATCGCATTGTGATGGGATAAATGTATTCTTATATTCCAGGTTTTCTTCAAGCTGCGAAAAATGGTTGTGTTGTCAATCAGTTCAAAATGGATTTCATGTCCTCATATTTTGTCTACTCAAGTTACCAAGACTTTTAATGCCTCGAGGCATATTAATTGACTCTCTGTTTCGTCAGAAGAGTTGCATGTGTTTCAAAGTAAATCTCATTTTTCTCCTATCCAATGGCTTTTGTGTACGGGTTTCGGAATATCTCAATTAAGGTTTCTGCAAGATAATACAAATAGATATATCTCACCAATCAAGGTTTTGGACATTTGGATGTGAATTACTTTGCATGGCCAATTCTATCATTTGCCACACGAGTTTCTTTGGATTTCATTTCAAATGCCTTCACATTCTGAATCTAAGTTTTCTTGTGGAAGATTAGGACTATGATGTAAAGATCAAAATAATTCAAGACATTTGTGAAATTGGGAAGAAAGTTGAAAATTGGATTTTGTTTCCAAGCACATGCTTTAAGGCAATTCAATTGATCTTTCTCCTAAATTATAATACACCATTCAGATTTTGGTTGCAATTCTTGCAAAAATTCTACAAAGTTTATAATGTTTTCTACAAAACATTCAAGTGTAACTTCATTCAAATTCTACATGTTTTCTCACAAGGCTTACAAGAAAATTTACTTGGTTTCTAATTTTGTTTCACTACAAGATTTAAAACATAATAGAACTCCTAATCTAAATCCTAGGATTTCTAAGGAGCTTCTCCATTGTTTTTCTTCTTAAGTTTCCCTCCGAATTTCAAGGTCTTCACCTCTTCGAATTCTTCCAAGGTTTCTTTTTCCTCAAGCATTTTTCATTGTTATCTCAAGATCCTCCGTCATTTGTGTTCATGAAACAAGGACAAATAGGAAAATGTGATTAGCAAATCATCCAAAGTTTGAACATTAAACATGAGCAAAAAACAAAGATTTTTCAAGTTTATTTTTCTTAATTCATCAGTAGGGTTTATGTAAGGGAATGATAATCTTAGAGGGTTTTTCAATCATGTTAAAGCAACCAAGCGTCAAGGCCTCATTTTGATTCACAAATCAGAAGTACAAGGTTCAATCATAGGCCTATTTATCCATTGCAAATCACAAAATTAATTGGTTCACAAAAGACAAATTCAAAAGAAACAAAGTTTGCAAATGGAAAAAGGACAACATCACAGCATTCCAGTCCACAAATTCACAAAAAACAGAACTACAATTCAAGCCCAAAGACAGCAAGAAGCAAACCAGGATCATAGTACAACAATCGGAAAAATAAAACCAAGGCCCAATTTTGAATTCACACAAGCCTGTTTCCAAAATCACTAAGTCCAAAATCAGAAAATCCTAGTTCACAGAACTATAAAAAATATTCAAGGCATTGAAATCAAGGGGGATTGTTCACAAACCCTACCCGCAACAGCCAAAACAAAAAAGAAACCAAAGTGTTCATGATTTTTCCAGATTTGACAAACTCATCTGAAAATCATAAATAGATTCATAAAACCAAAACAAAAATAAAGAGATAGCAAGCTATCAAGCCACATAATCATAAACCCTAACCCTTTTCATCATTTTCCAAACATCAAACCCTTCAGAAAGATAAGAAAATCACGATTTTCGTAACTAAGAAGGCAAAGAATAAGATAGTTTCAGAAAGAGCTCACCGGTGGGGTTTTGATCTCTGATCGCCCTCCACCACCTTCAAATCATCAAAGCCGCCATATGCCATCGTCCAAATCACGTTGCACCGCCGTTGAAACTAGGGTTTTATTTTCCCCCTTTTAGATTTATGTGAATCTATGCCAGTACTGAAAAATCGAGTACCGAATTAGTGTTCAGATGGACAAGGAGAAGAAGAAGATGTGATGTAAATGATGATCGGAGAAATCACCATCGCAAGCCGCCGACCACCGCCATCGAGGGAGATTTCCGGCGAAGCTCTATTGAAAGAGACGAGAGAACAACATAGCAAGGATGAAAGGACAATTCCCTTTTGTTTTTTTTTTCCTGTTTTTTTGATGAGTTTGTTTAGTTTAAGTTAAATTTTGTTTGAGTTATAAAATATTGACTTAATTACACTTTTGGTCCCCCTATTTTCCCTACTTTTAACTTTTAGTCCCCTCATTTTAAAATCCTGCATTTTAGTCCCTTTTTTAGTTTTGTTCTTTACTTTTGGTCCCCTTACCAATTTGACTCTAATTTTTTATGACATGGCAGGCTTACTGATAACATGGAAGGTCCAACTTCACTAATTTAATTTCCATGTAATTTTTTAAATACAATTAATTTTAGGATTGAGAAATTTGGGGTGACGGTTGGAATTCCACGATTCTCCTTCGTCCAATTTGCAGACGGCGGCCGTCTCAACCGAATGCGGCGGCAACGATTCTTTCTCGTTGCTCATTGATCTTCATTGATCCCCTTAGTATTGGTCTCCGATCGTTTACACCGCCCCTCATCCCGCCGTTTTGTTCACATCCCGCCGTTTTGTTCATCCTTTCGTCATAAACACAGAGACACAACGATCAGTGATAAGGTTTCAAGCTTACCTTCTGGAGAATGTTCGAAGCACCTTCGAGTTCAACGAATCTGATACAAAATCCAAAAAAGATCCTTAAGAACTCAGGTACACACTCTTGAGCTCTTGTTCGTTCCTTTCGTGCTTATTCTCTATTTCCTTCTGCGATTTCTGTTGCGTGTCGGTGTTGTCGATGCAGAGAGAAGCTTGAGCGATGATGATGATGATGAAGATATCTGAAGATATCCAGCCGTCACCCCCAATTTCTCAATCCCTCACGCTTTTATTATTTTCAATATTTTTAATTTCATCCTAAAATTAATTGTATTTAAAAAAATGACGAGGAAATTAATTTGGTGAAGTTGGACCTGTCATGTCATCAGTCAATCTGCCATGTCATAAAAAATTAGAGTCAAATTGGTAAGGGGACCAAAAGTAAAGAACAAAACTAAAAAAGGGACTAGAACGCAGAATTTTAAAATGAGGGGACTAAAAGTTAAAAACAGGGAAAATAGGGGGACCAAAAGTGTAATTAAACCTAAAATATTTCATTAATTTGTTGATTAATATGGCGGTGACACTTGTCACCGCCTGTTTGGTGAGTTTGTGATTCCGTGCAGGTGCCTATCATAGCTTCCATGTCCCCTCAACCTATCCACCATTTGATCATCATCAAGATATCATCAGCATAATTAAGTGTCCAGCTTCGTGCGCCCATAGTGAACCCTCGTGGAAGCGATGTACCAGATCTCAAGGACTATATTGGATCCTACGGATCCTTATTTTGGGCCTAAGGCCTCCTGATATTGTCACCCCCATATTTCTGCATTCAGGCCCATTACATATTTTTGTAAATACATTTGTTTTATCAAATAAAATTGTAAAATATATTTTGTTTTAAATGTTAATTATATTTAAAAATAATATTTAATATAATTAATTATTTTTGCTAATTAGTTTTCTTAAATAAATTGATTCAATTTTATTAGTTATTTAATTAATTTTAATTAGTTTGTATTATTTGTCTATTTAGACATTTTAATCGTATTGTCTATTCTATACATCTCCAATTGTGATAGTTTAGAATTTTATTTCTTTATAGCTTGGGATTTTATTTCTTCGCATGTTTTAATAATCGATTAATTCTTTCCACGATACTAATCATTTCGTTAATATTATTGCCATGGTTTCACGATCGATTGTTGATACAACTTTGATGCTTGATTATTGGGCGATCGAGTTAAGACCAAAGGAGATACTCCTCATCAAGGGAGTCCAAGGATGCTTCATGTAAATTTTTCTTATTTTATGTGTGCAGTGAAGAGACAATGAACCTTCTCCGTTAGGTATCATCTTCGCCCTCTTTACTTATTTCTCGCACCATTTGCATGCATGTTTCACCATGCTTCATCTTTCACATACGACGTATCGTCATCCATGTCTAATATATTGTCATCTACACGTTATTCATGTGATGTTTTACCATCCATATCTTTCCTACATGATGTTTCGTCACCCACTTATGCTTATATGATGTTTCGCCATCTATCTTGATGTATTACCATCCATATATGCTTTATCTTTCTTGTATGATGCATCTCCATCCATTCTTGATTTACCTGATGTCTTATGGTGAGCCCTTAAGGCATATGATCCATCTCTTTTCTTATTGTTTTACTCATGAATTGTTTATCCTTTTGTCAATTTTGTTTGATAATTGCTTGTGATAATGGCTTATGAGGTAGCTTTTATGCACAACCTTTTAATACCTCATGTGAAGCTCTTTCAATTGTGAACTATTATGGTTTTAATATTTTGAGGTTGGATTGCTATTATACATTGCTCCTATGATACTTGTTTGACATTTCATTGTCCATTCAACATGGTGGAAAGTTAGGAGTCACATCTTTTAGTATTTACCTAATTGAATGTTTGTGATTGCTTAAGGACTTTCATGTCCACTTATTTTTGTATTTAAAACTTGTTTCCATGCCTCTCTTTCATCTTATTTCTCATGCTTCTTGGAACCCTAGGGTGGCACCTCATTGTCGTCTCTATTTGGTATCATTTGAGAAGCTAGATTGACCACTTTATTGGTGTCTTTGAGCCTCACTCTTTATTATTTTGTCATGAGCTTTTATGCTTTGTCTCTTTATGGTTACTTGGTGTTGTCTATTGTACATAACATTTGATAATCCTAATTTTGATCTTTCATGATCACTTCTACTTTTATGCATTAGAGACTACACTTTTATATGTTGTCATGACACTTTAACTTGTTAATTTAATAACATTGTTTAAAGTTCCTTTCAAGTTCATGATAGATACTTATAATAGGGATATTACACTTCCCTAGGACCTATACGTATAAATTCTTCTTTTCACACTTGATTCATATCATCCATCATTGATTTAGACAAGTGTTTCCCATCTCTTGTGATGTTGACTATCAATTAGGTGACTTGTTTTGTGTATTGAAGTTTGGTCTTCTACATTTGTTTCTCATTAATACCATATTTAGTTAGATTATTATATAATTCAAAAATGTCTTAATTATCTAATTAAGAACATTTTGTTTGATCTTTATCAATTACCTTGAACTTGACTAGTTTTGGTGTTTTCAAACCCTAATTTTGTGTGCTTTTGAGTACAATCTTTCTCCTTTGTTTGAGATGCCTTTGTTTGTGGTTTGTTTAGATATTAAGCTACCGACCTTGTATGTTTTATCAGCTGTTCACTTTGTCTCTTGGCCATGTTTGACTTGTTGACTTGTAAATTCTTTTTAAGTTAACTTTTAGGGTTGAATCATGACTTTTTCCTTTGATAGTTTTGTGATATTTGTGGTATTGATGCATGAAATTTGCTTTTGTGATTTGTATGAGTATTATCTATATGTGTTCATCTCTGAACTCACTCTTATTTTACACTTAGCACAAGTATGCTCGAGCACACACACGCGCACACATTTGCACACACGTATGGATTGATTTTGTTCTCCTTAAGTGATTTGTTCATGAATATTTCTTATGCATGTTTGTATGCTTTGATTGATGTATTGGATACTGTGTTGTATGTATCTTAACCTTGCATGGTTCATTTCCTTTCATCTATGCCTTTTCTTGGCTTCTTTTGAGTTATAAATGCTTTCTATGTCAAAGTTTTTACTAGTTTTAGTACTAGTGTTATGATTGTATCCTTGTCATATTTTCTTTGTGATTTGATTGTGAATTATTTTATGTGATGTTTCTACAGTAATCACTTCATCTTGACACTATCTTTGCAAGTTATGTATGTGTCATACTGTGATACGGTGAACTGACTTTGTAGGATTTTTGTATCCAAATGTGCGGATAGCAAGAGTCGCCACCGACTTTTATTTTTATCCAATTAAGGGATGGTAAAAGTAACAGAAAAAGACCTTCGTTAGATTCTGAGTTCGGGAGAATGGTTATGAAAAGGGAAGGTATTAGCACCCCTTTCCATCCGCAGTTTATTCTACGGGCTCTTAGTTGCTCTAGATTACTTTTTAAAATTGTTTTCTGTGTGTTTGACAAAAAATGTTTTGAAAGAGGCATTTCGCTTTGACTTTGTAATGACTCATGTAAGAGTGTATACGAAGTGTTCGGAAATGTTTTTGTTTTGAAAAGAATTTGAACTTTGAAAAAAGTGTGTGGTGTGAAAAGCATTCGGTTTAGAGCAAGCAACTAAAAGACTTATTTACCCACTCAGAATTGGTCATTTTTGTACTTCTACGTTCCTTTAGAATAGCGCTAGCCATACCATTAGTTAGTAGGTAGCTCCATTCGTTGGATGTAAGCGGGACATTCGAAGGGACATCGGATGGTCATAGAAAGCAACTTGTAGGAGGTATCCTAGCACATTCGAAGGGACTATCATCATTTTTCGTAGGCGACAATCGAGGGTCAAGATCATGTATTCGGAAGCGACATCGTGGGTCTTATGATCTTTGTATCGAAGGGACTATGATGATTTGTTTGGAAGGCAAACGGTGCTAGAATACCTCTACGTTCGAGGGACATGACCATTTTGAATCGAAAGGCATCGAGAGAGAATTACCCTAAGGGGTGCGTGTGTGAAAGAAATGTGTTGATTTCAGAATATGTTATCTTGAAAATTAGTGGGCTATGTTCAATTATTATCTTGCCATACACGCCTAATTACTAGCAATTGATAGGGGTGCGAAAAGTAAAATGCGGAATGTAAAGGCGGAAATGTAAAGGTGCGGAAAGATAAACCTACGCTATTACATGGCTTTGGGGCAGATACATAATTTGAAATGCGGAAAATAAAATCCTAATTAAAACTATTACAACCCATGAGCAATTACATTATTGGAAAAATAAAACGATAAAAAAGAAAACGTCCGAATCGGAGCAACCTGTGAAAGAATAAGAAAATCGGGAAATATGATGAAAACGAAATAAGAGAAAATGTTAGAAAAAATGCAATTTTTAATATGAGAAAATTAGTATATGCTGGAAATATGATAAATATATTAAAATAATTTTTTGGGATTTTTTGGAAAAGATTTAATAATTAAAATGCAATTAAAAGTGAATTAAATGCTAAAATATAAATAAAAACAAATATGCATGCAAAAATATGTTTTTAATTTATTAAATTAAATAAACATTTCTAGAATATGGATGCAAAAAGAAAAATTGTTTTTGGTAATTTTTTAATGCAGAATAAAAATGTGGAAATAAATTAAAATATAATGCAAAATATTGAAAATAGGAAAATAGGAAAAACATGCAAATTTGTGAAAAGAAAACGAAACCGGTGCCAGTGGGGATCGAACCCATAACCATAGGGAGTATCTATGCACAGTGAACGCCTTATCCACCACGCCAGCTTGCACTTGTTGTCATGGAATGGAAACGGATGATCATGAGATGCACACGCGTCGTTGCCTGGGAAAGTCAAGGATACAGTCAGCTGGTGGGGTCCTCGCTGGATGAGAGAGCGAATCAGAAGACTCCGATGCGCCACGCTTGCCTCGTGCCGGAGTCAACAAGTCGCCGACGCCGGAGCCCTAACTCCGGTCGTCTTCTCCGGCGACGAGGATTTTGAAACCTGCAAAACACGAAATTTTAAAGAGAAAGAAGGACCTTGTCCCCCTAAATCGGACCTCCCGAGTTCAATGGTGGTATCATTTTTCCCTGAAAACGCCTGTATAGGCCGGTCCGATTCTCAACAGTTCTAGAACCCTAACCATGGCATCATGCGTTTTTGACGTTCAAGCCGGCTAACGATGGCCCAGATCATGCATAATGAACCTCATGAACACATTAAAGGCATTAGAAACAATTAACACAAACAGAATAATCAAATGCAAAAAGCAAGAAAAGTTGAATATGTATGTATGTATATGCGGCGATTCTGGACGATTTAATCAAAGGCAATGGTGCATTCTTACTCAAACCTACCCACTGAGCACGATGGAATGATGTTTGGAAGCTGAAACCTGCTGGAAATTGAAATTCGAATTTCAAAGATTCTTGGAAAATTTGGCAAGAGTTTGGGTTAGTGCAAGGGCTAGGGTTTCGTCCTTTGTGCTGGCTGCAATGCTAGGTATTTATAGAGAGGATTGGAGAGGAAAAAAAGAATGGCAAAGATTTGATTTGGAGCATTCAATATTTTTCAAATAAAAATCAAATTTTGAAAGAAATTTGATTTTCTCCTTCAATGCATGATCAAGCACGAATTTGGCAAGTATCTTGGGCTTTCTTGGACATTAAGGAACATATAAAATCAGCCCTTCTTAGAAAAATATGATTTTCATATTTTATATAATTTAATTTTGAATTAAATGTTCTAAAATTCAAAATAAAATCAATAAAATAGAAAATTGCCATGTTCAAGCATTTATGGGTCAAAAATATTGTCATGAACAAGTTTGGATCAAAAGATTATAGGCCCATTTGGAAAACTTTGCATTTTGACCAAAATGTCCTTTTGTGCAATTGTCCAAAATTGCCCAACTTCTGAATAGTGTATCTTGCTCATTTTTCCACATTTTTGAGAGTTTTTGGACTTTTTGGAAAGCTCTAAGAGTCCTCTAAACAATGTCTTTGGTCTCATCTCAATTGGAGTTACCATGCTCAAAATATCTTCAAAACAAAAAGTTGACTTTTGTTGACTTTGAAAATGACTGTAATGTTTTGAGCTATACCTCTCAAATGAAGCATTTTTGGACATTCTTGTGAGACATGAAGTTGTAGAGAATTGAATTTCCTTCAAAACAAGAGGTGGTGGAAAAATTTACGAGAAACGAGAAAGTTATGATCGGTCAAAGTTCGTTGACTTTTCATCTAGAAACCCTAATTTAGAAAGTTTGACTTTTGGGCAAATCTTGAGTTTTCTTGATGAATCATGATCAACCCTTGATCAAATGATGAATTTAACTTCAAAATGAGGATGTTGACCAAAATCGAAGTTTTGTGTATGTTGACCACAGATTGACTTTTGTCAATACACGATTTTCAACCATCGAGCAATTGCACGAGGAAACTTGACTTGTGAGGCTTGAAACTTGACATGGAGAATCTTTGAAGCATATGAGGAGGCATGAAGACCATTGGAGATGTTGGAAATCCATCTTGACTTGAGAGATACCAAACCCTAGTTTGTAGTTTGGGTTGATTGTCTAGGAGAGAGTTCTTGAGGAATCCTTGAGTATGGATGCATGAAATCTCTTGAGTGGATGGAGGGCAAATTTTGGGGTATGACACATACCCCAAAATTTTCCCTCTTACTTCTCAAGACAATTCACATCTCCATACTTAAAGATTTCCTGAGGTTGACCAAACAAACCTCTCTGCAATCAATCCAAATTAGGTTTTGCTCCTCTCAAGTCAAAATGGATTTCAATGCTTCAAGTGGTCATCATACCTAATCATATGCTCTAAGATCACCATGTCAAGTTTCAAGCCTTACAAATCAAGTTTGCTCATCATTGCTCGGATGGTTAATCGATTGAAGTCAGTGTAACCAACATATAGTCAAACTTCATAATTTTGGTCAACATCAATATTTTGAGTAACATTCATCATTTGATCGGGTTGATCATGATTCCTGAAAAGTCAGATTTGATCAAAAGTCAAAGTTCTAAATTAGGGTTTTAGACAAAAGTCAGCAGAACTTTGACCAGCATAACATTCACGGGCGTTATCGAAATTTTCCACCAATTTGAAGGAATTCAATTCTACAACTCATGTCTCTAATCTTAACGAAATGCTTCATTTGGAAGTTATGGATCAAAACATTACAGGTCCTTTTAAAAGTCAATAAAAAGTCATCTTTTTGCAAAGAAGTGTACATGAACATGGAAACCTTAATGAAGATTAAACCAAAAGGAGTGTTTATAGGACATCTTGAGCTTTCTAAAAAGTCCAAGAACACCCAAAAATGTTGAAAATTGAGCAAGATACAAATTGTGCAAGTTTGACATTTTTGAGGAGGTACATGAAGAGAAATACTTGAAAAAATCAATTTTTTTCTAAATGGCGCTAACTTTTCTTGGTTCAAACTTGTGTCTCGTCTGAATTAGAACCTCCAAGCCCAAGGCCATGCCTATTATCTTTTATTTTTATTTATTTTGAATTTTTTATTCATTTAAAACCAAATTAATTAAAATAAAAGATATAAAATCAAAACATTAAGTGCAAGGTTGATTTTTTTATCATTCTTGAGGTCCAAGCAAGCCATATAAGCTGATATTTTCGAAATTATTGAGATTGGCAAGAGAATTGATTGAAATTGATTCAAAAAAGGCAATATTTGGTTTCATTCCAAATCAAATATTTTCTCATTGATTGGCATATAATTTTGTCATGATTCTTGACCTAATGCCATCCATTATATATATGCACTGATCCTAGATGCCTAGAGGGCGAAAATTCATGCTCAAGGAACCCTAACCTATCTTCAAAAATCCGTGACCTTCAAGCAATTGGCAGCCAAAGTTTTGCTCCAATTCAAGCCATTTTAAGCCTTGCAACATATTCCTGGTGTTCCTCTGGTTAATTCCAGATACTCACAAACCATCAAAATGCTTAGAATCCAGAAATCACGTTCACGGTTTCCTCTTCAAAACTCAAAATCAATTTCAATGGTTCATGCATATTTAACTTAATTTGATTGCATATTCATGTTTGTATGACTATTTCGATGCTTTCTGGATAGTTTGATTGAAGTTTAGACGCAGGTACGAAGAGATGCCATTGTTAGGGTTTGAAACCTTGAATTGGGGTCTTCCAGAATAGGTAGAATTGGATGAAACCAATGGTACCATCGTGCTCAGAGGATCAAACCGAGTTGATCCATGTCCCCATAACAAATTTATATTGCATATTTCTTGATTTTGATTTCTTGTAGGAGTATAGTGACAGAAGAAACTGTGGGCACAGGTTTTAGCAACGAAACCTGTCCGTTGGTAAAAGTCTGAAAATTCAAACGGGGAAGACAACCCTTGCGCGCGCGATTTTCATTTAATTATTTTCAGAAAATTATTTCCCTTATAATATTATTGTTTCATATGCCTAACACAAAATTAGGTTGACTCAGTTGGTAAGGCAGCGCGCGTGTGACCTCAGGGGCAGGGGTTCGATCCCTGGCTACCCAAAATATTTTTTGGCATTTGTTTTACTAACCTATTTTTCTTATTTTCTTCATATTTTCTTTTCCAATTTAATTTCTTTTTCAAACATTTTTTTAAATACAATAAAAAATCACAAAAAATATTTCTTTTCATAATTTGGTTAGAAAAAATTTAATTTAATTTTTTTCATCAAAAAATATTATTTTTCACTCATATTTTATTTAATTGTTAATTAATCGAAAATTAACTTTTAATCACTTTTTCCATATCAAAATTAATCGAGAAAATCCCCAAAAATATTTTCCTCATTTAATTAGGTTCACTAACCCTAAAACCTTTTTCTAACACAAAAATCTTTTTTCACTAACATTATTTTATCTTATTCACAATTCGATCCTTCTTGCGATATTATTTCAATTCGTGTAACTGTTCACAAGTTGTAATAGTTAGGACTTTAATTTCTCGCATTTTTTTCCAATATTATGTAACTGCTCATGGGATGTAATAGCTTAATTAGGATTTACTTTCTACACTCCTATTATGAATTTGCCCCAAAGCCATGTAATAGTCTATGGTTTACTTTCTCGCGCTTTACTTTCCGCATTTTAATTTTTGTACATATATTAACTGCTAGTAACTAGGCGTGTATGGCAAGATTAAAAACAACATAGATCACTTCTAAATACAAGATAATATTCTGAATACAACACAGTCTTCACACATACACCCACCTTAGGGTATCCTCTCTTGTTGCCTTAAGAATACACGATCATGTCCGTCGAACGTAGGGATATCTTAGCACAGTTGCCTACGAATAACATCATCATAGTCCCTTAGAATCAAAGATCGTAGTCCCTCAATGACCCTCGATGTTGCCTACGAATATATGATCCCGTCCCTCGATTGTTGCCTACGAAAAGTGATGATCGTCCCTACGAATATGCTAAGGTATCCCTACATGTTTCCTTCTATGACCATACGATGACTCTTCGAATGTCCCTTTACATCCAATGGATAGAGTTACCTACCAACTAATGGTATGGATAGCGCTACCCTAAAGGAAAGCAAAATAACATGGAAATGACCATTCTGAGTAGGTAATAAGACTCTTTTGCTTGCTTCAATCAATTCAAAAATTCTTTTCACACCTCACATTATTTTCAAAAACTTTTCAAACACTTTGTATACATTCTAGCGTGAATCATTACAAAGTTAAACACTTTTCCAAAACAAAACATTTCCACACACTTCGTATACATTCCGGCGAGAATCATTATGAAGTCAAAGTGAAATGTCTTTTCCAAAACATATTTTCAAACACACACACAGAAAGCAATTTATAAAGTGAGCTAAGCAATTAAGAGCCCGTAGATAACTACGGATGGAAAGGGTGTTAATACCTTCCCTTTCATAACTGCCTCCCTTACTCAGAATCTAACGAAGGTCTTTTCCTGTTCTTTTCGCCTTCCCTTAATTGGATAAAAGAAAAGTCGGTGGAGACTCTTGCTATCCGTAACATTTGCGATAAAATGCAAAACAAACAAGTCAGTTCTCCCACCGTATCACAGAACTGACGAATCTAATGGGGAAATCCCAAAGAGAGGCTACCTTAGGGTTCTTAGATCACTTTACAGCTTTTTGTTTGACTTGTCTGCTTTATCTTAAGGGTTTCTTGGGTATTATACTTGTGGGGATCCTACACCAGGATCCAGGTTTCCTTAGGTAAGTAGCAATAAATCATCGCGACCATTAGGCGTATACCGAAACGGTCAAAATGATGGCTACATTAGTGCGACACTTTGGATGTCCCGATGCTCCTCATGTTCAGTTGAGGAAAGTTGAAACTTGAAGAGATTATTTCCACATAGCTTTTTACTATTCTGACAATTTCCTCTTACTAGGATATTTGTCTCTTATACACAAACTGGATGACTATAGGCCACTTTTCAAATTCAATACGAATTACTCTTTTCCAGTTCCAAATTTTATTGTTTTGTTTGCATAAAGTCCAATGATTGCTTTAAATGATTATATGCATCTGACAATAAACATCTGTTCACTAACATATGAAAAGCGAACGGAAACAGTAGTTACTACAAGCTCCAGGAATTGAGATGACGACTAAAGTCACAATGCATCCTCACAGAGTCACTTTGACAAGAAATATATCCACAGGATCATCAATCCCCACAGAGCCCTCGCTCTCCCTACAAAGACATATCTTCTTCAATGAAGTACTACAATCTTCTCCCAACAGTATTCCAATACTTTAAACCTCATCACGTTAGTCCCCGAGCAGTGATCTTATCAGCTTCATCAGCTTTAATGATCCTATCAGCTTCATCAACTTCGACGATCCTATCAACCTCATCATGTTGGGTGATCCTATCAGCTTCATCATCTTCGACGATCCTATCAACCTCATAACGTTAGTCTCCGAGCAGTGATCTTATCAGCTTCATAAACTTCAATGATCCTATCAGCTTTAATGATCCTATCAGCTTCATCAGCTTCGACGATCCTATCAACCTCATCATGTTAGTCCCCGAGCAGTAATCCTATCAAACTTCATCACATCAGTCCCCGAGCAGTGATCCTATCAAACTTCATCACGTCAGTCCCCGAGCAGTGATCCTATCAAACTTCATCACATTAGTCCCCGAGTAGTGATCCTATCAAACTTCATCACGTTAGTCCCCGAGTAGTGATCCTATCAGTTTCACCATATTACGCCAGTATCCAAGCAGTAACAGGTTATGCCATATCACGTTGTCCCCCAACAGGGTCTATGGACAATGTAATCACCCACAACAAGGTTTATACACAAGATCCCCATTGGAGCATTCCCCCATTAGCAGTAATATCCAGACTCGAAACTTGGTCAGATAATGCATCGGAGGAAATCAGAATCATCCTTCTTGTTCCCCAGCCAGGGTTTTCAACAACCTCATCCCCAAGCAGACATCAAAAATCTCCAGTATAACGTCCCTATCTTCTTCAAGATGGATATGTTTTGAAATACCATAACATCTGTAACGCCCTGTTTTAATTAATATTATATTATATTAATGTTTTCGAATTACCAATCGATAATTATTTTGTGATGAGAATATTTATATTAATTAATATATCTATTAATTTATCTAGCGACGTTCCGTTCGGTCCGGTAAAAATATTATTCGGATCCGATATTTTAATTTCCCGAAATTATTTTAATTGATTGAATTAATTATATTAATGATATAATTAGAAAGGGGTGTGGGAAGCATTTTGTTATAATTGGGTTTTTCACCCTTGGTTTACTAGTAAGGAAAATACCATTATAAAACCTTTCTCCTCATTTTCCTTCCATTCTTGCTTATCAAAACCAAACATAGAAATTGTGATGGCTAGTAAGAAAACAACTTTATAAAACCCTTTTTCCTTTGTTTTCTTCCCATTTTTCCTACACTACCAAAAATAGAAATATAGAGGAAAGAAGAGGGTTTTGGCATGAGAAGAACAAGAGGAGAAGATGAGGATGATCATGAGCAAAAGCTTGAAGTTGAGTTGTAAGAATCATCTTGGATCATCCAATAACTAGAGGTAAGGGGTTTGATTCTCCATCTCATCTTGTTAGGTCTTGATAGAAATAGTTTGGATTTGGGGGTAAACTTGATAGTTGATTTTATAAGAGTTTGTTGATTGATTGTTAGAGTGGTTTAGAAATGTTGGATTTAGAGTATGGTTTGTGGGTATATTAGGTGCTAACTTGTAGAAATTAGAGTATTGAAATGGGAAGGAAAACCATGGTAGAAGAATGAGAAAAACCCAAAAAGATGGAGTTTTCACGCAGGCAAATCAACACGGGCCGTGTTGATTTAACACGGTCGTGTTTCCCTCTAGAATAGAAAATTTAGTTAGTGCAGAGCAATCAACACGGGAAGTGTTGATCCACACGGGTGCCCGTGTTGATGCACTGTCTTGGGCAATTTTGCGTGTTCTGAAAGCTTTTCAACACGGGCAGTGTTGATCCACACGGGTGCCCGTGTTGATGTGTCTGTAGCCTTAAAATTTCTGATTTTTCGCATTTCCTTTCGAACCCGATTGTGTTTCGATTATCCGATTTCGGTGTTGATGTTTATAACTTATACCGGTAATTAAGAATGGCTTTCGCGACGATTATTTATGTTTTTACTATCTTTCCGTTTTTGGAAATTGAAGGATTAATTGATAATGATATTTGCGATGGTGTATATAATTATGAATATTTGTTGTTTATGTGATGTGAATAAATATGGCGAAGTAGACTTTATGTCAATTGTGATGAGCGATGCGATGACATGTTTATGTGATGTGAATAAATATGGCGAAGTAGACTTTATGTCAATTGTGATGAGCGATGCGATGACATGTTTATGTGATGTGAATAAATATGGCGAAGTAGACTTTATGTCAATTGTGATGAGCGATGATGATATGTTGTTGTGTGGTCTTTATTTATTGAGTCACATACATTTCATAAGCGAAGAGGGCTTTTATGTCAAGCGATGATGGCTTTTATGCCGAGCGAAGTTGGGCTTTATGCCAAGTGTCCCTAATTACGGACAAAGCGATGGGTACCACATGCATAACATGGTCGTGTCTCATGGAGTCCATTATGTTTATTTGGAGTCGGTTATGTTTATGTTTAAGTTGTTTGGCGTTGAGTTTTAATTGATTGACGATGTTAAATTGCGATGATATATGATGTTTTGTTTGGCGAGGATCTTTATAATAAACATGAAATGAATATAACTTAGTAATTTCATGATAACTAAGCGATGAATATAAGTGATGAACTTTGTGATGATTTAACTTGATGAAATGCTTAATGCAAAATGCGATGCGATGATGTTTATGATGATGGGCTCTTATGCCAAAAGCGTCGTGTCTCAAGGAGTCCATTATGTTTATTTGGAGTCGGTTATGTTTATGTTCGAGTTGTTTATCATTGAGTCCTTATTTGACGAATGACAATTGAATTGCGACGGTAAATGATGTTTGGTGTTGATGCGAGTACAATGATTATGCGATGGAGTTAATGTGTTGATTTACACACTAAATGCTAATTTAAAGTATGTAAGTTTAAATACATGTTGACATACTTTATTTAACTTATATCATTTATAATTCCAACTATCTATATATTCCATCATTGCTTGAATTATATGTTTTGGAATTATCTCACCCCTTTACTTGTTTCGCCGTTACCTATATATTGGTAACGTGCAGGTGATCCCCGAGGATGAGGAGGATTAGCTCGAGTCACTTTATTTTGTGTCGTTCTGCTCTGGTCGTAGTAACACTCGGGATTTGGGCGACGTCATTATTTTGATACGATAGTTTGTATATACTATCTTATATTGTTATAACCTTATGTATTATTGACAACATGATGATATGTATATTTTGTAAACATATCCGTTGTGCTGTGAATATTCATATGTACGTATGATGAATTATGTATGATTCGGTATATCCGATTTTTGATGTGCATTATAATGCTAATTATTGGAAATGCGAAGATGTGATGCCTCAATTTTATTTAACGGAATTTGAAACTCTGATTTTATATTATAATTATGCGGGGTAGAATTGGGGTGTTACAACATCTACATTCATACATTACTCATAAAAGTCATAACATGTGCATGTATCATAACAACATTATTCATAACACTGTCATATACTCGCATGCATCATAATCTGCATAGGACTACCCATATCATGTCAAGATTTATGTCCCCAACAGGTAAAAGATATTTTCTAGACGGAAAGTAAAAGGTTAATACCCGAAACAAGACGGGAGAACTATCTGAACGACCATGCAAATTATTGCCAGGCGACAGATCATAGACTAACACCTGAAACAAGACGAGAAAACTATCTACATTCTGACAAATGTTCATCTGATAAATAGCCAAGACGAAGGTTTATTCTGACTCTCTCCTATTATCAACCGCCCCGGATGGTATCTTAAGCCCATCTCCGATTTCTCTTTCATCCAAAAGACGAATACAGAGTCTAGCGTACGACTTACTCTCCAGCATCAGCTTCTCCCAATGGCATCTATAAGCCCATTCCAGCGCATCGTCAACCGACGATCCCATTCCATACAACAGCGAGTGCAAATTTTCAGGTGTACTCGAGTGTTCAATCATCTTCTACCTTCAGGTCACGAAAGGCAAGCATACCAATCTAACCCTTCCGGTACAAGAAGATTGAACAGGGGCAACTGTTATACCCCAAAATTTGTCCTCCTACTTCTCAAGACAATCCACAACTCCATACTCAAGGATTCCACAAGGGTTGACCATACAAACCCTCTCCTAAGCAATCAATCCAAATTAGGGTTTTGCTCCTCTCAAGTCAAAGTGGATTTCCAATGATTCAAGTGGTTATAATATCTCACCATATGCTTCAAGGAATCATCATGTTAAGTTTCAAGTCTTACAAGGCAAAATTGCTCATCCAGTTGCTCAAATGGTTGAAAATCAACTGTATTGGACAAAAAGTCAATTGTGGTCAACATGCAGTCAAACTTCATAATTTTTGGTCAACATCAATATTTTGAAGTAATATTCATCATTTGATCAAGGTTTGATCATGATTCATCAAGAAAAATCAATATTTGATCAAAAGTCAAAGTTTCTAAATTAGGATTTTTGAACAAAATGTCAATAGAACTTTGACCAGGCATAACTTTCACATACTCTGTCAAAAAGTTTTCCACCAAAGCTCATTTTAAAGGGAATTCAATTCTCTACAACTTCATGTCTCAGAAGCTTGGGCTAGAAATGCTTCATTTGGAAGTTATGGATCAAAACATTATAGGTCCTTTTTAAAAGTCAACAAAAAGTCATCTTTTTGCAAAGAAGTGTTCATGAGCATGGAAACTTCAATGAATATGAAACCAAAAGTGTTGTTTATAAGATATCTTGAGATTTCTAAAAAGTCCAAGAACACCCAAAAATGTTAAAAATTGAGCAAGATACAAGTTGTGCAAGTTGAGCATTTTTTAGGAGGTGCATAAAGAGAAATAATTGAGAAAGTCAAAAAATTTCTAAATGGGCCTAACTTTTCTTGATTCAAACTTGTTCCTTATCTGAATTGGAACCTCCAAGCCCAAGGCCACGTTTTTTATCTTTTATTTTTATTTATTTTGTATTTTTATTCATTTAAAACCAATTTAATTAAAATAAAAGATAGAAAATCAAAATTTTAAATGCAAGATTGATTTTCTCTCATTCTTGAGGTCCAAGCAAGCCATACAAGCTGTCATTTTCGAAATTATTGAGATTGGCAAGAGAATTGATTGAAATTTGATCAAAAAAGGCAATATTTGGTTCCATTCCAAATCAAATATTTTCTCATTGATTGGCATATAATTTATTCATGATTCTTGACCTAATTCACTCTAGTATATATACACACTGATTCCAGATGCCAAAGGACGAAAAAAATTGATGCCTCAAGAACCCTAAAACACTTCAAAAAACCGTGCATTACAAGTCACTTGCAGCCAGGTTTTTGGATTGATTCAAGCCAAACAAAGTGTTCCAACACATTCCTTGATACTCTTTGAAGCTTTTCCAATCATTACCAGCCATCCAAGCGTCCAGAATCGTAAAATCACCATCACGATTTGCACTTACATATTTCAAATTTGATCTTGAGTATACATGCATATTTAACATGATTTGATTGCTTGTTTATGTTTAGAACAATGTTTCGAAGCTGCTGGGATAGTTTGATTTAAGTTTAGGTACCAGAATCAAGATCTGCCATTGCTAGGGTTTTGACCTTCAAATTGGGGTTCTCTGATTTAACCAAAATTAGACCAAACTAAGGGCATGGTCGTGTTCAGTGATTCGATTCCAATCGATCCATGGTCTCATATCTAATTTATCTTTGGTATTTGTCAAGTTTTAATTTGCAGGTGCTATAGCTACGAACAAAAATCCGTAGGAAAAGGATACAGCAAATCCGTTGGTATTGGTCTGGAAATTCAAACGAAGAAGATGATACCCTGACGCGTTTCTATTTCAGGATCTCGAGAACCTCCGGAAGCTCCAGCTTCTGGACGCCCCCAGAAAAGAACCTCCAGAAGCTCTAGATTCTAGACCCCTCGAGCGAAGCTCGAGCGAAGCTTGAAGCTCGGCTGGACCTCCTCGAGCGGAACCTCCAAAGCTCCAGCTTTGGGGCTCCTCAAGCGAAGCTTGAGCTCGACACGGACCTCCTCGAGCAGAACCTCCAAAAGCTCCAGCTTTTGGGGCTCCTCAAGAAGCTCCAAGCTCCAACGGCGCCTGAGCAGAACCTCCGAAGCTCCGACACGGGCGTGTGCCCACAGAAGGAACAACTTCCGTGCCAATTTCTGTCAGAAGCTCTGATGGAAACCTTCACCCCTTTTTTTCCTGCTAATTATTTTCTTTTTCTCTATTTTTCTTAATTATTTCAATTAATTAATTAGTTAGTAATTAGGTTAAACAATTAGCTTAACTAGGATTAATTTCACAAATAATTTTCTCTATATTTTTCTTAACTAATTAATTTAATTAGTTTAATTTAGGTTAATCATTTAATTTAAATTGAATTTATTTTATTAATTAAAATCAATTAGAATTAGGATTTTTACATTAAAAATCAATCATCAAAAACACCAGAAAAATATTTTTCCTTTTTGCAATTAGGATTTAGGTATTCACTTTAACCATTAGACATTTTTCTTCTATTTTATTTCTTTTTGCATTTAAATTCTAGAAAGGATGTATAGGTCGCAAACTTTTATTCTGTAATAGCGTAGATTTACATTTCTGCTTTTACTTTCCGCACCTCCTATTATGTATCTGCCCAAAGCCATGTAATAGCGTAGGACATTTATTTTTCCGCACTTTACATTTCCACAATTTATTTTTCGCACCTATTAACTGCTAGTAACTAGGCGTGTATGGCAAGATAAAAATCAATCTAGATCACTAACACAAGATAAAATATTTGAATACAGCACAATTTTCACACATGTACTCACCTTAGGGTATCCTCTCTGGTTGCCTTTCGAAACAATGGTCATGTCCCTCGAACGTAGGGATATCTTAGCTAAGACGCTTACAAACATATCATCATAGTCCATTCGATACAAAGATCATAGTCTCTCGATGACCCTTGATGTTGCCTACGGATACATGATCTAGTCCCTCGATTGTTGCCTACGAAAAGTGATGATCGTCCCTACAAATATGCTAAGATATCCTTACAAGTTGCCTTCTATGACCATCCGATGTCCCTTCAAATGTCTCTTTTATATCCAACGGATAGAGTTAACTATCAACTAATGGTATGGATAGCGCTATCCTAAAGGAAAGCAAAATAACACGGAAACAACCGTTCTGAGTAGGTAATAGACTCCTAATTGCTTGCTCTATCAAAATACTCTTCACACCTCACACTTTCAAAAACATTTTCAAACACTTTGTATACATTCCAGCGTGAATCATTACAAAGTCCTTTTCCAAAATAAAACATTTCCAAACACTCGTATACATTCCAGCGTGAATCATTACGAAGTCAAAGTGAAATGTCTTTTCAAAAATCTTTCAAAACACACACACAAAAAGCAATTAAAGTGAGCTAAGCAATTAAGAGCCCGTAGATAACTACGGATGGAAAGGGTGCTAATACCTTCCCTTTTCATAACCGCCTCCCTTACTCAGAATCTAACGAAGGTTTTTTCCTGTTCTTTTCGCCTTCCCTTAATTGGATAAAAGAAAAGTCGGTGACGACTCTTGCTATCCGTAACATTTGCGATAAAAGGCAAAACAAACAAGTCAGTTCTCCCACCGTATTACAGATGGTAACAGGGTGGATCAGGGACGGGTTTAAGCATACTCAGACCCGCACCCGTTACCCAGACTCAGACCTGCACCTACTTCCAAATTCGATCGGAGCTAATATTTGTTCACCCGCCCCGCCTCCAACAGAAAACGAGTTTCCCCGCACCCGCCCCGCCTGAATAAAATTTTAATGTTTTTAAATTTATATTTTTCAATAAGAATTAATTATTAAACTAAATAATTAATTGTTTTAAAAGTATTTTTATTTGATTTTTTTATTTAAATTTTATTTTTATTAAAAAAATAATTCTAATAAATTTGATATTATAACAGTAAAAAGATATAAATGAATAATAAAACTATTAAAAATAAATAAATTAAAGTAAATTTAGTTGTTGGGTACGGATGCAGGGTGGGTACTAGCATCACCTGCCTCCGCACCCACATCCATAAATAAAAATTGAATTTTTTCCGCACCTGCACCCGATTAAATCGAATTTTTTCCACAAATTTTATCGCGGAATGGCTGGGGTCCGATGAAAACGAGTTAAGTTGTCATGCCTCTCACTGACTGAAAGGTTTTCTACAAGTTGAAGTTACTTGATACAAGAAAGATATATCCATTATTCCACATTTCTCAGTTGAAGAACTTCTTCAAAAGGAAATGATAGTGAAACATACTTACCCTTATCATTGACCACTAATGAAATGGGACATGCTAAAACATGTGGCAACACTACAAAGAAGAGAGGTGAGGAGAGGAACACGTGTGAGTATTGCATTATGCAATATGAACCTACTTAATTGATGAATTGGGACACACTAAAACATGTAGCAATACTACACAGAAGAGAGGTGAGATATGGGGTGAATAATTTTGCCTAAACGGTGGTGCCGCTTTCCACTGGGACACTTTTGGTCACACAAATATTATACCAATAAACAAAACACTTTTTTGGTCGAGAAAACCTTATTCTTTACCTCCTTACTCTAGAGTTCTCTTCTAGAATCTTATATTTCATTCATCAACTATAATTTTCCAATTCACTTTTAAGCCATGTATTGAAAATGAATTGTGTAAGTCATAAATAAATCATTTTCTCGGTTGAAATTATTTCAAGGACCTAAGAATAGCTCAAATTATAGACTATCTTAATACATATCACATATATCTGAAAGCTTTACTAATATATATCATTTATATTAACTCATTTTTCATAAAAATAAAATTGATAATTTGACTTAACTTTTAGAAACAATTTTAAGAAAATTTGTCATTAATGAAAACTCCAAAATAAACTATTCTCTATTTGGAAATTTCCAATTTAATTATACCAGAAATTTTATTGTTACATCTAGAGTTTTGTTTATTTCAAAATTTTGAAAAGAAATTTTATTGTTGCATCTTATATCAAAAAATTTGAAATTTACAAATTTGTTGATGCAATTAAAACTCTTCAAAGATATATCGACAAAATTCTTATCGTTAAAAAAAAAACCTAAATTAATGCACTACCAGAAATTTCGTTTATACCAAAAATTTGGCAATCAGTACCGAAAAATTCATCATAAAAATTTCTTCGCATCTCACCATAAATAAAAAAAATGGAGGGTGTCAAGTCAAACTTGGTGTCTGAGTTAAATTCACAATATTTTGGGAATAGATTCTCGATGATTTAATCATTTGAAAGGCTAAATTGTATTTATTCAAAACAATTTAATCCAATTAAATAATGATATTGAGAACTTACAGTTTCTATGTAAACTCTTGCATGGTAATTGTAAACTCCAATAAAATAAATTCTCAGTCACAACTAACAATTTCATAAATAGACATAGTATTCGTTCTAGAGCAACTCATCAATTAATTCAAAATTCACATCAATATTTTTCAATCGCCCAATACGGGCTTCAAAGATTGTTTACATCTGGTCATAGTCTTCAAAGATTGTTTAAAAACATTTCAACTTTAATGAACAAAATTAATCATAGCATATGCTCAAACAAAAAACTAAGAAACTAAAGCCATAAAATATCATTAAATAAGCTACAGCGCGGAAAAACGAAATCTGAGGTCAAAAATACCACTGCCAATGCTGCTTAACGATTTGCCTTAGCTACTCTTTCAATTTCATCTTTTTTCTTGATTGCATAACTGAAACAAAGTATAGTATTACTCAGCAAGTCGCGTAATAAAATAAACAAAACAAAATATATAGATCGAGTTAATCAAAAAATGGCTTATCTGTGAATAGAATTTTAACAACACACCTATTAGAAGAACCTTTTGCTGCATTAATAAGTTCATCAGCCAAACACTCAGCAATTGTCTTAATATTTCTGAAAGCAGCTTCACGTGCTCCGGTAATTAGAAGATAGATGGCTTGATTAACACGGCGTAGGGGTGAGATATCCACAGCCTGTCTTCTCACAACTCCAGCAGAACCAATACGGGTCGCATCTTCACGGGGACCACTGAAGAAAAGCAGTACATACACAATGAATCAGATCAAAAAATTATATTTCATTCCTTAAAGTGATGCCAACAGGCCCAACACTACTACTAGAAACAACAAATAATAACCAAATACATAAAAATAACATAGCATACTGAATCAACAATGCAACAAGCACTTCCATGTTTATGAAAACAAATATTCTCACTACAACCTCCACGCCAAACCAAGACAACCAAATAAAATCATTCAAAAAATCAAAATGCTTCTTCGTTACAGTAACAGCTTAACTTTATTTACAATTCTTTCTTCTCAATCAAGTTATTAGAAAACAACAAACGCAAACCAAACTTGAGTTTGAAGAAAAGAAGAATGGCAATTGATTCTCTTGAAAACAAATCATAGCATGAATATGTATACATACATGGTGTTCATTGTTCAAGGATAACAACAAATGGCAATTATATGCACCATATGGAAGTTACTTGCAAGCCAAGCAATCAATCGTGTAACCAACTAAAACAGAATTTTAACTGACGTCGATAAGATGATCTTGTTAAAAAACGAGCATATCAACTTAGATATGTCTGGCATCCATATTTCACAATATCAAACAAAATCTAATAAACCATCAAAAACACAAACAAATCCTACCTGTTGATAACAGCATCAACAATAACCTGAACCGGGTTCTGATCGGTAAGCAAGTGAATAATCTCCATGGCGTGCTTAATAATTCCAACCGCCTTAAGCTTTTTTCCGTTGTTCCTCCCATGCATCATGAGAGTGTTTGTAAGCCTCTCAACAATGGGACACTGCGCTTTCCTAAACCTTTTCACAGAATATCTACCAGCAGTATGTGGAACATATGTCGCATGCTTTGATGCCGAAACTCCAATGTAATCACTCAGAGACACATCAGAAACCTAACACATCATAAATAACAAAATTACAACAAATTTGAACAACAATTCAAACAGAAAATTAATTCAATCAAATAGTTCGAATTATATAATCTAAATACGAATCTGAAAGTGAAAGGAAAAAAATTAAATAAAACCTGAATGTCATCGAAGCTCCAGTGGTTGAAGAGTTTGACTTCGATTTGGGAAGGATCTGAAACTACGACAGGTTCTTCAACAACTTCAGCCATGGCTGCAAAAAAAAACAAAATCAAAAAAAGTTAGTTACAAAAATCGAAAGAGGAATAGAGAAGAGTAATGAACAAACTTCAGCTATGGCTGCAAAAATAATCAAAGAAAGTTAGTTACAGAAATCGAAAGAGGAATGGATACAGATAAGGAACGAAGCGGGAAAACAAGAGATTGTTGTGTGAGAACGGAGAGCATATGCTACCTTTGAATTTCAATCTGCAGAAGAAGAGAGGTGTGTCAAAACCCTAACAATGGTGTTCATCGATCGGTTTCTCATAAAAAGATTCAAAACCTAACATGTAAATTTATGGGCCGGCCCATTAGTTTTTGTTCTACATTGGCTAAATTTAATTTAAATTATTTTCTTTAATTAAAAAATTTTATATTGAATCACAATCATCTATAAATATTATTTTATTAATAATTAAAATAAAAATTTAATTTAATTTAATTTAAAATTTAACTGTTATTTGGTGGTGTAAACTTTTACTCTATCAATACATTTCAATTAAATTTTAATATTATTTAGTTATTATATAATGCTAACCAAATTATATTATATTCTAATTAATAATAATATTTCATTAAAATTATTAATATTTTAATATTATTAGGGGTGTTCATGCATTGAACCAAATTATATTTATAATTCAATTCAATTTTTAATAATCACTTTAATAAAAATTTAATTAGCACATAAAATAATTCAATTTAATTTAAAACTAATTTAAAATTAGATGCAATTTAAAATCAATTTTATATTTTAAACCATTTTAAAATCAATTTTTTTTCATTAAAAAATTGTTAATATTAAAAAACTATATTTCAATTTTTTTTCATACAAATGTTTTATTTTTTGGAAAAATAATTAAAAAAATTTAGAATAACAAAGTATTGAGAAAAAATACCCAACTAACAACCTTTTAAAAAATATTACACAAAATAACCCTATTTTGGAATTGGTTTACATGGTTCACTCAAGTGGGATGACGCATCCACTCAAAAATGCATGTTGGTGCTGTCTAAGATGGCTTATGTAGTACCATCAAGCCACATGGGATGGCGAATACTATTTGATTGTAAGAGGAGGCGTCATCTCATATGGCTCCTATATGTATCTACATTTTCTCTAAATAAAACCCTCATGTCTCCACCATTCGTCACACTCTCTTCTTATTTTCTTCTCTACTTTCTCTCTAAGTTTTTCGTCATGACATCTCCCATGATTTTCACGAGAGATTGGTACGTTATTTTCTCGAAAACCAAATTTTCGGTGATAATGAAGTTTTGGCACATTCAATCCATATAGCGTTTGAAGAGAAAGTTGATGTGAAGGTTAGAATGGGACATCCAAGCTGGGGAATAAATTACAAGGATCTAGAGAAGAAGGACGGCCACCTCATTTGTAACTAGAAAATTTCAAAGTTGGTTGGAGGAAGTCAAAACAGACAAAGACGTAATGCCGATGATGCACAAATCCGATGAAATCGTTTTTATGGTTGTAATTTCTTAGATATTTTGTCGTGTTATTGATGTTATTTTTATATGGTGTATGTGTTGTTGTTTTATCTGGTGTATGTGTATGTTGTTTGCATTTGATATGTTGTAACAAATGCTCATAATGAAAAAATATTTCATTTAGATCTAAAAAAAGTGCAGATATGGTGAATATTGTTTTTATGTTGTCGAGCTAGTAGCACGAATGAGACATTTTTCGGTTGTGTCAGACGTGATAGCATAAACCATATTTCATTTCTAGCTTGTCAAGCGCGTCCATTTTAGTTGTGATACACTTGCTTTTGGGACGACCCTTTTTATTCTTTCGCATTTGTCGTTGTGCCAAACTATTTCCCCTTCATAAGCAGACCAATAATCCTTTTTTACTACCATTGTTGTATATGTTGAGCAATGTCTCAACCTTGAAAGCAGAAGATTGAAGTAGTAATGAATCTTGATGATCATACACAAATGTTGCAATGACATGGGAGCAAACCCTAAACCCTAAACACATTCTCTTATGCTTATATTTAGGAATTTCCGTGGTTTATTTTGTTTATTTTTCTATTATGATGTTTTTATAATTTAGTTGTTTTTTGCCTTTATTTGATTTTCGTATTTTATTTTTTAACATCTACAATTTTCAATGAAAAAATCATAACTGGAGTTACGGGAATCATATCGACGCGTTCTAATGTGTGTTGGAAAGCTAAGAGAAATATCTACAACTTTCATGTTGGAATCGGAAGTTGATTCCCAATGCATAATTCACAGTAATTCGTTGAAGTTTTTGACTTTAGGAAATAAGTTCTTTCGGGTCATATGTTGGGCCTGGGTTAAGTTTTCCCGACCCGGTTTGTTTTAGAATTGAAACCCTTATTCTGTTAAAAAGGATTTGACCGTTGTACTGTTAATCACATTATTCACGAGAAAAATACTTTTGCTTTGAACGATTGTAATGGAGAACTAATTCCTCTGAGTTGATCTATTGTATTCATGTTCTGATACTTGAGGTTAATATAATTTTACAATTCAATTATTATTTATATCAATCTTGTTTTATGTTATTCGTTTGCTTAATCTGGATCATCATAGAGTAGTTTTGTTGACTTGATTGATTTATGTTCCCTAAATTTGATCGCGTGTTATCGTTCGTTTAATTCGTTAATTCACTTATTTATTAATTATTTGCTTAATTAGGTGCAAAAGAAAACATAATTCTTATAATTTCATTCTCGCATGTTGATTTATTTTGTGATCGAATATGAATAGAATCCGCTTAAGACAATGAAGTTATAGTAATCGATGATAGATAGAAATCGAAATAGTAGATTAACTTATTTTCACAATCACTTATTTTAATCACTTTTTCCTTTGTTTTTCTAAATTGAAATTAAAACTAAACAGCCCCCAAAATTGATTTTAGTTAGTTAATTCATACAAGAATCCTTGTGATACGACTCGAGCCATTATCTCTATCTATAGTTTTTAAAAATACTCGTTTTTGATTCGTGCGCGACATCGAATCAAATTGGTGATGTTGTCGAGGATTCTTGTCAAATTAGCAAATAATTTAGTTTTAGGTATTGTGTGTTTTTTGTTTTGCATTTTTCTGTTGTTTCGCGCGTTTTCGCGTTCGGACATCCGACCTAGATCGAAAATCTAGTTTTCTGAAAATTGAGTCTGATTCAAGGTCTGTTTTTCCTACTGGAAGTATAAAAATCGTGCAACTTTTTTCTATTTTTAATTAATTTTTTACTAATTTATATTGTTGAAAAAATCCAAAAAAATTCTTAAAATTCTTATTTGATTCATTACAATAAATTTGGTGTTTTGTATTTTTGAATTTATTTTAATCATTTTCCTTCTTTCTATTTGTTTTTGCCTATTTGGGACATAGTTGGTATTTCTGTGTTTGTTGATAACATGGCTGAACAAAGAACTTTGAGGCAGTTGGCTGCCCCTGATGTGAACTATAATGGTTTATGTATTGACTATCCTACAGTTGATGCACCTTTTGAATTGAAATCTGGTTTAAACGGACAGACGAAGAGGACTATCCAATCTTTGGAAGATTTGCTGAGGGCTTATGTGTTGGAATAAAGAGGTGCTTAAGACAACTACTTGTCGTTGGTTGAGTTTACCAATGATAATAGTTTCCATTCTAGTATTGTGTTGGTGCCATACAAAGCCTTGTATGGTAGAAGGTGTAGGACTCTATTGTGTTGGTATGAGTTAGGTGAGAGTGCTACACTCAGACTTGAGGTTGTGTAAGAGACTACTAATAAGATAAAGATGATACAAGACAAGATGAAGGCTTCTCAAAATCGTCAGAAGAGTTACTATGATAAGAGGAGAAAGGACATCGAGTTCAAGAAAGATGATCTTGTGCTTTTGAGAGTTACTCTAGTAACTGATGTTGGCAGAGCTTTGAAATTAAGGAAGCTTTTGCCATGTTTTGTTGGACCGTATTAGATATCGGAAAAGGTAGGTGAGGTGGCTTACCGAGTTACTTTTCCACAGTCACTTGTGAATTTTCATGATGTGTTTCATGTGTCTCACTTGAGGAAGTATATCCCAGATCCTTCACACACGATTCAGATGGATAATGTATAGGTAAGAGATAACCTGACTATTGAGACGTTAGTAATGCAAATAGAAGGTCGAGAAGTGAAACAATTATGAGGCAAAGAGATTACCTTAGTGAAGGTGCTGTGGGGTGGACCAATTGGTGAGAGTTGGACTTGGGAACGCGGGGATCAGATGAAAGAGTCTTATCCCAGCTTGTTTTCGTCAGGTAATTTTTGGGGCGAAAATTATTTTTAAGTGGGGGAGAGTTGTAACACCCTGAATTCTAGATTAATTAATTAATTAATTAATTAATTAATTAATTAATTTAGCATAAATATATGAGTCTTTGTGAAGTATTTTATATATATATATATGATGTTTCGATGTTTTGAAGCTTATATATATATATATGATGTTTTGGTGCTTTGTGTGAGTCCTTGTGACATTATATGATGTGAATTTGTGATGCATCTATGATGCAATAGCGATGACTTGATGAATAAGATGTTTAAGATGATGAATTTTGTGGTGTAGAATAAAATAATGAGAAGGTTTAGAATTTAGATAATTATTAGAACTATTTAGATTTAATAGTGATCAATTATAATTATTTGGATTTAAATAAATAGAATAAGTTTTGGTTGGAAGGAGTAAGGTCAAGACGGTCAATTGGAAGGAATAAGTGAGGACAACATATGAAATTTGAATATTAGGGGTCCAAGGGTTAAACTAGGGAAAAGAGTTTTAGTTATTCCATTCTTACAATCATGAGGCTAGGGCACAGGAACACGTAGAGAATTTGGTAGAACGTGAAGAGAAGTTAAATTGCTTCAATAATCTTAAGGTAAGGGTGTTGATCATCTTTATTTGTATGATTTAAGGTCTGGATTTAGTAGAATAGCCTTAGGTTTTGGTGAATGATCAATTGGTGATTTTGGATGAGGATTTGATGACATAGAGATGAATAATGATGCCCATATGATGTATGCAATGGGTAGTAACATGATTGGTGTTGTTGATTTCAATTTCTAGATCTAGAATCTTACATGTTAGGTTTTGTGTAGAAATCTATGAAATTGTCAAAAATTGATATGTTGAATGGAATAGAATGAGTACTCTCATGTTAGAATGATAGGTTGTTGCTAAAATTGATAAGCATTGTTAATTCTATGATTTTATGATTGGAATTATGTTTGCTAAAACTAATATGGTTGGAACATGTTGAATAGGAAGTTTCATATGTTGTTTTATAATGATTGAAGAACATGTTGGACAACATGCCCTATGAAGAGCCATTCAATATCATGTTAGAACAAAGTTTGTTTCTAAATATATATTAAAGTTTTGATGACAACAAGCATAATAAATTTTGTTTGAATAAATATGATACTCTGACTTGTACATGTTTCTTTTAGAAGATGTTCTGACTCTAGCGCAAAATGGAGAATATATCATGCTGAGCAGAAGATGAAGTTAGAAGTTCTAATGAGAGTAGAACTTCTGGAAAAAGCACGCTCAAAGCAACTGCTGATAGAAACACGCCTTAGAAGTTCGAATGAGACATAACTTCTGATCAAGCGCGCTCAAAGCAATTGCTGATAGAAACGAGCTTTAGAAGTTCTAATGAGAGAAGAACTTCTGGAACACGCATGCTACCTATAAAGCTTCTGAAGTAAAGAATGAAATTTAACTTCTGAGAAAAGCAAGCAAGGCGCAACCTCTGATAAGAAGCAGCAAAAGTATGTTCTAAAAAGAAGATGTTAACAAGGCTTACAGAAGATCGTGAAGTATTAGAAGTTCTAATGAAGACAGAACTTCTGGTCACGCAAGCTAGGAAGCAACTTCTGATAGAAGCAAACTAAACGCAACTTCTGATAGAAGTAACTTCAGATAGAAGCAGATAAGCACAACTTCTGATAGAAGCACCAACAAAATGTTCTGATGAGAAGATATTCTAACAAGGCTTACAGAAGATCATTATCAATATGTACGTTATCTTCTAAAAGACAAAACCTGCCACTGTAACATAAGTGAAGAAGATAAAATACTTGAGTGGTTCAACTTCCAAGGATTATTTAGCAAGAAAATCACGTAAAGCTAAGCAAATCACGTGGAGCGAAGCAAAGTCATAATTACAATTTCCATTATCCAAGACACGCTACTAGCAACGGACAAATTCTAGAAGCACTATTTAAGGCATTCAAATTCAAAAGAGAAAAACAACAATACAGTAGAACAACAACAAGAACAAAACTTCAACGCATAACAAATATTCATTCATTTTCTCAAGTAAACTCACGCTGCAAGAACAAGAGTCATTTTTGTAAATTAGTTTACTATACATTTAAACTTCATTTTTGTGTAAACTTCACTTTGTGAAGAATAGCTTTTCTAGAAGCAATATTATACACAGTCAGTCAAAAATTATTTATATGATAGTTATTCCTTGAGAGACCAGTTGGGTCAGTATTCTCGAGAGGGCTAGGACTAGTTGAGTCTTAGAGGTGTTAGTCACAACAGTTAGTTGTGCAGATTGTTCCTTGAGAGACCAGTTTGGGTTAGGATTCTCGAGAGGGATATGACTAGTTAGTCATAGAGGAAGTTAGTCACACCAGTTGGGTAGTGCACTCTGTAATCGTTGATTATAGTGGATTAAGTCCTTATTGAGAGAGGCGAAATCACCTTGATAGGTGGACTGGAGTAGTTTGAGTTTCAAACGAACCAGGATAAAAATCCTCGAGTATTTAGTTTGTTGTTTGGGTAAAAGTATCTAAAAAGTAAGAAAAACTTATTCAACCCCCCCTTCTAAGTGTTTTTCCAAGCCTTCACATCATGCTATGCATAACATGAACTTTGGACTGGTTTATGATGTCAATTATGCATAATACTCTAGGAATATTATGCTATCACAGGTGGAGCTAATATTGTGAGACAATATTGTGAAAGAAGCCTTGATATGCTGCTGAGATAATGTTGTGCAAAATGTTACAATAATTAACTGGACATGACTGCTCTCATGCTGCTAATAAATGGATTTCCACCTAATGTCAAGGAAGACGTTATAACAACTTTCTGAACTGATGTTGAACAAGAAGTCACAACTATTGTCATGACAGATTTGCTGTCATGCTTCTGCATGACAGATTTGTTGTCATGCTTCTGCAGTGAAGATGTTGTAACATCCTGGTGTGTAAACTGCAGGTTATACATGTTATGTTGGAACATCTGAAACAGACATGTCGAAGCAAATGTCCTATGAAGGAGCATTCGACATCACGCCTGTTAAACTGAATAATGAGATTTGGTTCTGATTTAATTATGCAGAATATTTGGAGAATATTATGCATAATATATAAAGCATATTTACAGACATATTTAAAGGTATAAAATATTCAAGGAGACTCAATTTGAAATCAAGGAGAACATTTAGGAAACTAAATGTTGAAGACCTTAATTGTAGCAGAATTTTTTGCAGTTTTGTTACAGCTGATATGTTGTTGTTTGAAGGCCCAAATTCAGTTGGGAAGAGGTTATAAATAAGGATTTGTAACCTAGTTTAGGAAGCTAGCCGAATTTATTAAGGATGTAATCATTAGGGCTAGATGTAGTGAACCACCCGGTTTGTGGGATGGTCACCATGTTCCTCGAAACCCGTAGGTGAGAGGCAGCATATTTTGTTCTTGGAGAAAGTTGTGAAGCAACTCCAATTTATGTTCTAAGCTAGAAGTAAATTGCTTTAAGTCTTAGGTGGTTTGTGATAGAAGTGTGTCTTCTACTTTTCAGGTGTTGAGGAGTTGTTAGAAATCAAGCTGTTGATGCAGTGGCTGAGGTGTTGACTGCTACACATCATTGTGATGATTGGAAGTGGGATAGAGATATTCCTTATCTAGGGAGGACCTAGGTATAAGGGTCATTGGGTAGGGATTATGTGAGGGGTGTAATAGGGAGTTTAACTCTAAATTAATATTGTTGATAATGAACTTCATTTCTGGCATGGTATGCCCCAGATGTATGAGATTTGATCCGAACTGGGTGAACAATTATGATGTGTTATTTATGTTTCCTGCACTGTATATTTACATTGCCTGTTTGTTGATGCCAGATCAGATGTCTCGACATCTCTATGCGACATCTGAGTCTGATGTGCTAGAATTTTAATTGGTATTAGAGTAGGCATACTATTTGTTTCTAGATGAGATCCATGGGGGATACTTTCTGGTTTATGTGCAAGGTGGAAGGTCTTTAATGAAAATTTATTTGAACTTGAGAGTTCATGTTACTGTTTGAGTGGTCCCTAGAATTGGGGGATGAATTGATCATAACAGGATGTGTATTGGACCTGTCTGTGTTGGTTTTAGGCATGTAGCTTTGGAGGAGAACTAGTGTGTTAAGGGTTTGACTTAGGTTAACTTGTTGCAACATGAGTATGATATGTTTGAGCAAAGGGTTATATTTTTCTAATTGTTAGTAAGGAGTGTTCCGGTTTGTGTTTCACTGCTTATAAAACTAATGGAAGACTTTTGGTGGTTTGTGTGTTGAATATGCAACACTCGATTTCCCTCTGAAAGTGTATCTCGTGGTGTGGTGATACTTAAGGATAATTTCAACTTGCTTGTTAGAGTTGCCAAAGATACCTCATATTTTCTCAAGTTCTCTCATAAAGGTATATATATGTGTTATGGGAAAGAAGTGATAAAAAGGTATTGAAGACCAATTTGTCCAGAATATTTATATCTTCTTTCTCAATATTCTTAATGATGAAAGAAGAGGATGGAGCTAGAGCAAAAGAGTGTCAATATCAAAGCCTTCATGCTGGAGTGAAGACCTTGAATTGTTATAAAGATTATTGTTCTTCCTATTTTTAGAACGCAAAAGAATATCACTGTCAAAACTTTCATGCGGGAGTAAAGATCTTGATAAATCATCTCTTACGCTTATTTGTGGTGACCTAATTAGGAGAACATTCCTGATTATGGTGTCCAATGTGGTTCTGGTATATCTGAAGATAAATTCTCTTGTGAAGATACTTGTTTTTGATTTTCTAATCATGAACTATAGGAAGTCTCATCAAGAAAGAAGTTGAGTTTGCAATGTCAATCCTAATGTATCTATATCGCGTAACACATTAGTGTTTTATGGTAAATGCTCAATCAAAGACTTGTCAGATAATAGTTGTTTTGAAGGATCTCTGATAAGCTATTTGAACAAGGTCAATTCATATTATTGTGTACATGGTCCCTTGAAGTGGATGATGAACTATATGGTTGTGCCAAGCGTGTGGTTCTGTTTTGGTTTGATTTATTTTTAAACCTAGGATGTCTTGGGTTGCACATGTCTTGTGGTGGTTGTGTGCAATATGTTATGCCTGAAGACTGGTGAGGAGTTGTTGATTGTTATGTATTTCGCTATGTGTTATCTATAATCCTTGGTGTTCATTATATTGCAAGAAGGACATTGGGGTTTGGTCTCCTTAGCAGGTGTGATGTGTGATGATGTAGTATTTGCAAGATAATCTCAACTAACTCTGCAAAGTTGCCAACGATACTTGAGTTGTATTTCTCAAGTCCACTCAAAAAGGCATTTTTGATGAGTTCGTTGACGAACATTTAGAGCCATCTATTTTGGTCTCTAAGAGAATCTTTCTAATTCTTGACCTAATTAGGAAAGTGACTTTGAGTCTTGCTATTACTCAGAATTGCTGGAGCTTGGAATAATTTTTGAGGATCTTGAAAGTGATCAAGGGTTATTTAGTTTTTGGAAACAATATTAGGCTTCAGAACCAAACTTGTTTTGTGAGATCCAAAAGAAAGGAACTACTGTCCTACAAGATGTTGGGACATTATGATGTGCAAATGGTTGGTGCATAGCAGATGATCTGGTTGCTAAACAAATGTAATGTGAGTACATATGTTTGGATCCTTCTCCTAATTTGGAAGAGGAGGCATCTAGGGTGTGTATCTAAGATGTTTTATCCATAAAACATGTCTTAGATTGGTGGGTTGGTTGAATGTTGATCAACCAATTGGTTGCTTATTGGTTCAACTTATTTTTTATCCAAACGGGTAGAAGGTGTAGAAATATGGCACTTTATAAGAGGTCTGGATATTTTACTTATGAAGAAGCCTCCTGAGGTATGATGTCAGCTGCTATTTTTGTTTATATTCAGCTATTGAAGTGTGTGTGCTGCTTCAAAAGAAAGCGTGGTTTGAAGATCATGGTGTGAATATTATTGTTGGTGTGATGATCTAGCTATGTGAAGCTAGCAAGTGCTTACATGTTTCTTAGAAGGAGTCAAAAGGGTAGTCTTGATTATATCTGGGAGAATTTATTTTGGAAGGACTCTATGAGAGTTTCTAGCTGATGAGAGTTCTCACATGTGGTGATGTGGTATTTTGATTTGTGTTGGACATAAGTAGTATATGTAGAGCCCACTGTAAAGTTTTCTGTAAAACATCAAGTCTGAAGATGTGCTCTTAGTTTGAGGGAGAGTGTACACAAAGTGACTCTAGGACTTTCTCCTAATATCCCAATGTGTTGTTTTGTGTGTTGGTGTAAGCCCTAGAGGCCAATACCTTTTGGTACTTGTATCGAATTATTTATTAATAATAAAAGGCTTTTCTTTATTATGTTTGCTTTTTGAAAATAATAAAGTCCCTAGAATAGTTAGTATGTTTAATGCAATGTTAAGTATGACTTAATCATGGGATCCATTAAACACAAGGACACTATTCTTAAAGTATCAATAATCGAGCTTTATTGTGAAGTGGGATAACATTAAAGCATTAAGATTATTATGAAGATAGACTGATGATCACATCTCATGGATCATGGATAAGGAGTTATCAAGTCTTGACATAGGTATAAATATTAGGAGTAATATTTATACTGGATTGACCCTGTCACACCCCAAAATTTGCCTCGCTTTCTGCTTTATTTTTCATCTGGTCACACTGAGCACAATCGTTAGCCCTAATTCAATTGCATGCATACATGCATTATCTTTATGGTGGATCAAAACTGAGTGGTGAATTTGACGGTCAATTTGATGGTTTCTCGTTGTGGAAGTTTAGTTACCGGGCCATTAGTTTTGCGTGGGATGCAACGTTAGATGTTTGGTGATTGAAGATGAGAATTTTTTTAAAAAAGGGAGCAAGTAGATTCAAATGTTAAGTTTGATTTCTTAAAGTGGAAGAACATTCGTGTAGAAGCGGACGAAATCATAATCATTTTTCTCATTTTTGTACTTGTTTTACAACGTCATTATCCTTTGTAGTCATGTTTGGATTTTTGGACTCAATTTCTAGAAAGAAAAAGGAATCATTAAGTTTGAAATACACCTTTGAAGTAAACTTGGAGCCAATTTATATTTTGAACTTTAATTCATTATTTTTTTTAAAACTAGCATGATTCCATTAGAGGCATGTGTAAAGTAAACTCGATGTGATTAAGTTATATAGGAAGTGTTGTAATAATGCTACAAGCCCAATAATCTTGTTCGAGTCAAATTACATTTCAAGTTATGCATAACTTTTAAGAGAAAGAATGAATACAGTACCAAGTAATTTGAATATAGTTCTCAAGTTCCATTCGGATTTTGTTCTATTACAACAAGTCAGCTTATTTAAAAAAAAGAAGAAAGAAGCTTTTGAAATATTAAAGGAAGCCCATAGTCTAATACAAAGAACACAGATAATCAAAAAAATTCCTTCCATTTGCCAAGCTAAGGGTGCCACGGTTTTGCTTGCTGTTTGCGTGATTAATGTATCCGCTTCCTCACTCATCCCGGCTTCCTTTCCTCTTTCATCTGTCCACTGCAACTTCAAACAACCTCTCAACCTCACTGCCTTCTTCTACCCTCCGCCGTGTACCCTCATCGTGACCCTTCAACCTCACCGTGGCTGGACGCGTCAACCATTTAAATTTGTCTTAAGTTGCAGGCCAACATTGATGCCATACTAGGAACCTGCAATAAACCAATCTTCATTTAAATAACAAAACAGAGTTTACACCATGGTTTGCATCGGCAAATGACATCATTTTGGTGATATATTGATAAGAGATTAATGTGCATTCGGCGTTAGGCATGAAAAAATCTGTTGAGACATAATGCAGGAATTCACCATTTACCTTTACATTTTAAGGAGTGATAACAAGCAGCCCCACGTTGCAAGCCCATGACGCGACATAACACTCTCCAGCCGGCATACACAGTTCAGTGGCAAGATAGAAAAAGAAGAAGAAGATGGCAACAGTTCTAGGACCTTTTGTTTGGGAGATCATGAAGAGGAACAACTCTTCTTGGTTAAGGAGTTTGGTAACAACACTCAGAGTATTCAGTTTAGCAAAAAGCCTAACAATCTCTACAACCTCAACTCCTACAAGTATTCTAGTTTGGCCAATAAGAAAATTGTTACCATTCAGGCTGCTAGTAAAGATCAATCTATATTGTTAGCTACTACCAAGCCAAGGAAGCAGAACAAGCCTTCTGCTTTACTTCACAAATCTGTGATGAATGAAAGTTCAGGAGAATGGCAAGGACTGTCCAGAATCAGGTTGTAGAAACTCGATGATGAACCTACAAAGAGCCATAAATGCAGTGTGTATCAAATAGTCGAAAACTGTAGAAGCAACAAGAATATAAACCACAGGGGCAGCATTGAGGAAATGTGCTTTGATTTTGTTTTAAGAAAAGAAAAGAAAGCTTCAAGTGCAAGAAATGATATACACAATTTTGAATGAAACAGAATATTCTGTGTTATATTTCTACACATACATGTGCAAGCTAGAGGCCCACCTTATCGATTTTTACCACATAAAGAATTGATTTTCACATCTTTACTTTCATTTTATCCTATTGATGACTCACTTATACAGCTCACAAACCTATTCTAATCCTAACCATTCATGGTAACATCTAAGGCTGTTGTTTACTAGCATTTTACCCAACTCCTTTATTGTTACATCAGTAAAACTTCATGAAAAACAAAAGAATACCTTAAAAAGTCGGTTTTGAATTGTCATTGTAAAGGGAATGCTACCACTACCTGCTGCACCAAGCTATTGTCTCTCCACTCTAACTAACTCCAAGCCTAGTCATCTATCCTAACCTAAATCCAGGCCACCTTTCTAACCTCACTACAACCCTCTCTCACCCAAACCTGCACTCTATATAAATCACCCTGTTTTCTCTCATTGGGCAGCTACTCTCAGCCTAGGAAAACTCTGCAGAAATTCCTCTAAACACTTTATACACAAAGAGATTCAACCCTAATTTTCTTCTTGATTCAGTTCAGAAAGAAGGAGAAGCTTACCATACTTGCCACTGCAGCTCCACTCAGGTAATATATCTCTTTGCATTCTGGCTTTGAGATCTTAATCCATCCTTGTGCACGCATCAGTCTAAGACATTCTGCACTATTTTATGATTAAGTTTTAGTTTCTACCAACATACAAACCAAATACAAAACGAATATTTAAAGTTTCTTTATCATTACTGGTGCACTTCGCAGTTTAAGCGTTTTGTATCGAAATCATGCAATATCAATGATAATCCCAAGGAGAAACTACCTTTCGGTTAGTACTCCATGAGGCTGAGATATTCTGCCATCTCATAAATCTTGCATCATCGCCATGAATAGCTAACTTACATTAGATACAAGCTAACATGAGAAGTGAATGCTTGAGGTTTTCTTTGTGGTTACACGATACATGTAGCTTCCAGTTTGAGCGTTACGTGTTCAAAATTTGTGGTGATGCCGATGAGAAACTCAAGGAGAGGCTGATGTTGAATCGGTACTCACGAGTCGAGGTATTCGCCAATCTTATACATCCTGCACCATTGTTTCATAAAATGAATGTAAATCCTATGAGAATAAGAACAAAGTGTAAAATGGACATTTGAAGTTTCTTTTACCTGCTATGTCTTGGCGGTTCAATGGTTGCTCACTAAACTTCTGCTTATACCAATGAGAAGCTCAAGGAGAAACTAATATCAAATTAGTACTCCATAGAGCTGAGGTATCACGGCGACCTCATGTCCCACCTTTGCCCGTTTCGATTTCCTTGCACAGAGATAAAACGCTCACGCTCAAAAAGAACTAAGTTATCAAAAAACTAGTAAGTTATAAGAGTGTACTCGAATCTTACCGACTGAACACTCGGAGATGATCCAAAAACGATTACGAATCCTTGATTTCGTTGAAGTCGTGAGGAGATCCGAGTTCGAATGGAATCACTTTTATCAGTAATCTTTGAAACCAGGGTTTTCGTTTTGGGGAAAATCCTCATGCGGTTCGATTGAGGAGTTCTTAAAACAAAGATGGTTGGAAGTTCAGAACTGAAGGAAAGTTTCTGGAGATCGGTGTTAGGACATCGGAATCGATGAAGGTTGGGTGTGGTTCACGATTATCCTTTCGAATCGGCCTTTTCTTTTCTTTTCTCGTTTGCTCTATTCGCGTAAGGAAGGAGATGAGTTGATTCGGGAATTAGGGTTCCAAACCCAATTACCCGGTTCGTTCCACCTTTTGGTGAGGGCCTGGATCCGGGTTGAACCGGTCCGGCCCAATGATCCAACCGGTTCTCTCTTGAACCCATATATTTTCATTTTCTTTTTTTTCTTTTTTCTTGGTAATTTTGTCTATTTATATTCATTTCATGTCTTTTTCTTTCTTTAAAAAAAAAAAATTCTAATTAATCTTAATTGTTTTTTTTGTTTAAATGCATCATTATATTATATTTAAATCATTTTTCTTCACATATTGGTTTAATCTTATTATTTAAATTACCAAATTTTACATTGATTTTCATGTGTTCAAATTATCCGTTATAAATTCCTTTTTCCTCGCTTGCTCATTCACAATTGTATACTTATCCCAACCCAACAAACTTTGCATCATGGTCCATATACTTAATTAACCATAACCCGATTCCTTTCCCACGCGTCGAGTTCTAAAACGCTTTCATAATTAAATTACAAACCTCGATCCAACATTGAGTGCATTTTCAAATTTCCTTTTCATAATAAAAACTCAAGTGCTTAAATCGTTGGATGCTAGTCTAATTGTTTAAACACTTGTTGAAAAAATGTTGAACTTCGAATCTTTAAATCGTTGGATGCTAGTCTAATTGTTTAAAGATTCTTAATAATGTGAACTTCGTTTCACTTCACTCTTTCATAAGAAAAACTTTTGGTTGATAGACGACTCGTTGGGCATTGAGGTCATCTTGTTTCTAGTATTTGAATCGTAGGATGCTAGTCCTATTGTTCGGTACTTTTTCACCCACCTAAAATCAATTCAACCCATTCAAATCCTTTTTCGCTCGCATGCGATTATCAAAACATTTCAATTAAAATCAATACAATCAATTCAAACATTTTCAACAAGAACTACGGAGTTTTGACTTTCCCATTGCACAAGGGAATACGTAGGCACACGGTTTTAAAACCATGCTAAACTCAAAATAATAATAAATAAATCCCGTTTCCTTTATTTCTCGATCATAACTTAGAAATTAGCAATTTAACAAACACACACAAACACTTAGAACTAAATGGGTCCCATCGAGTACGATGGATGTAAGGGGTGCTAATACCTTCCCCTTACATAACCGACTCCCGAATTCCATCTCTTTGGTCACGTAGACCGCCTTATCCATTTCTGTGGGTTTTATCTATATTTTCCCGTTCTTTTTAGAACAAATAAAATTAGGTGGCGATTTCACTTAATTTTCGAGATTTAAATGATTTTTGAAAATCGAGTTGCTACAGACCCGCTATGAGAATACTACATAGAATGTTATGCAAAGTGTCATAAGTTATTCTCATGGTGATAAGTGGTGCATACCACCCTTCGACCTGAAACCACTATGGACCCTAGATGTAGAGTCAAGTGCTTTATTGTTGATCAAACGTTATCCGTAACTGGATAATCATAAAGACAGTTGATGGGTACTTCACAAAGCATGTTGAGGGACATGAGTGACCTAGATGGAATTTGCCCATCCCGCATAACGGGATAAATGTCTGAGGGCCCAATATTGAACTGGACAAGGATGACACGGTCTATGCCTTGTGTTCAATATAGACATAAGGGCAAAAGGGTAATTATACACACAAGTATTATCACAGAAAGGTTTTGTCAGATCACATGACATTTTCGTGACTTGGGTAGCAGTGATGTGTTGCTAGATACTGCTCACTGTTTATTATGTTAAATGTGATTTAGTATAATTGCCAATGTCGCGGAAACCTACAGGGTCACACACATAAGGACAAATTAATGAGAGATAGTGTAAATAAGGAACATCGTAGGGTACGGTGTACTTAAGTGGAATACGGAATGTGGTAAGGTACCACATGCTTAAGTGATACGCGATACATCATAATGTATGATTTTCGTGTGCTTTATTGGGCTTTTAGTTTACAGCCTTTATTGGCCTTTTAGCTTGTAGCCCACATTTGTGGTCTTATAAATAGAACCCTTGTGATGAAGCTTTTCACTTGATGCAAATTCGGTCCTGAATCCATGCCGAGATTCTGTTCACTCTCTCACTCAAAGCTTCCGTTCGTGAGCAGCTAGCACTGTGATCGGAAGCAAACTGTTCGTGTAGACTGAGTAGAGACGTTGTTCTTCATCAACGTTCGTGATCACAACGTCAGAAATCCAAATCGCCACAAGAGGTAAAAATACTCTATCACTGACCATGAACATTCGTAAGGATCACAAAGGAAAATCGTTTTCTGCTGCAATTTTTAAGTCGCGATTTTCCTTCATTGTGGTGGTAAGTTGTTAGGGATGTTATGAACAGATGTTGGATATAATGTCCCAACATCAATTAGATTATGGTTATTACCTCTTGTTAAAAGCCTTTGTCATATTCTACCTAAAAAGGGGGAGTATATCTGTATATGGACACTGAACACTGACTGTTGGCTGCTATTGAGGGGGAGAAGTTTACAATTCTCTATAGCAGGTTTTAAGGGAGAGATTGGTACACCTGTGATATGTAAAATAGTTTTAGCCAAAATTAGCGAAAGGAGGAGATTGTTAATTCTATGATTTTATGATTGGCATATGTTTGGTAAAACTAATATGGCAGGAACATGTTGAATAGGAAGTTCCAAATGTTGTTTTATAATGATTGAAGAACATGTCGGACAACATGTCTTATGAAGAGTCATTCAACATCATGCTCTGCACAACATGAACTTTGGACTGGTTTATGATGTTAATTATGCATAATACTCTAGGAATATTATGCTATCATAGGTAGAGCTAATGTTGTGAGACAATATTGTGAAAGAAGCCTTGATATGCTGCTGAGATAATGTTGTGCAAAATGTCACAACAATTGACAGGACATGATTGTTGTCATGCTTCTAAGAAATGGATTGCAGCTAATGTCAAGGAAGACGTTCTAACATCCTTCTGAAATGATGTTGAACAAGATGTCACAACTACTGTCATGACAGATTTGCTGTCATGCTTCTGCAGTGAAGATGCCGTGACATCCTGGTGTGTGAACTGCAGGTTATACATGTTGTGTTGGAACATCTGGAATAGACATATCGAAGTAGATATCCTATGAAGGACCATTCAACATCACGCATGCTGAACTAAATAATGAGATTTGGTTCTGATTTAATTATGCAGAATATTTGGAGAATATTGTGCATAATATATAGAGCGTATTTACAGGCATATTTAAAGGTCTAAAATATTCAAGGAGACTCAATCTGAAATCAAGGAGAACATTTAGGAAATTAATGTTGAAGACCTTAATTGTAGCAGAATTTTTCTGCAGTTTTGTTACAATTGATACGTTGTTGTTTGAAGGCCCAAATCTAGTTGGGAAGAGGTTATAAATAAGGATTTGTAACCTAGTTTAGGAAGCTAGCCGAATTTATTAAGAATGTGATCATTAGGGCTAGATGTAGTGAACCACCCGGTTTGTGGGATGGTCACCATATTCCTCGAAACCCGTAGGTGAGAGGCAGGATGTTTTGTTCTTGGAGGAAGGTGTGAAGCAACTCTAAGGTGTGTTCTAAGATAGAAGCAAATTGCTTTAAGTCTTAGGTAGTTTGTGATAGAAGTGTGTCTTCTACTTTTTAGGTGTGGAAGAGTTGTTGGAAATCAAGTTGTTGATACAGTGGCTGAGGTGTTGACTGCTAGACATCATTGCGATGATTGGAAGTGGGATGGGGATATTCCATATCTAGGGAGGACCTAGGTAGAAGGGTAATTGGGTAGGGATTAAGTGAGGGGTGTAAACAGGGAGTTTAACTCTAAATTAATATTGCTGATAGTGAACTTCATTCTTGGCTTAGTATGCCCCCAGATGTAGGAGAGTTGCTCCAAACTGGGTGAACAATTCTGATGTGTTATTTATGTTTCCTGCACTGTATTTCTACCTTGCATGTTTGTTGATGTCAGATCAGATGTCTCGACATCTCTATGCGATATCTGAGTATGCTGTACCAGAATTTCAAGCATGATGATTTATGGTTCTTTTAAGAAGGAAATTTGTGTGGGTTTTGAGTTATAAAATTCAGAAAAATCATGTTTACGTAGTATGTGTCGACTCACGCAGAGGGGAGGATCGACCTGAGCATACCCGCGAGGCAGAGTCTCTTTGAAAAAAAAGCAATGTGTTGATGCATAGAGGTTATGAGTAGAATCATAGGTGATCAAAAGACTCAGTATGAGTCGACTCATTGGTCGACCAGAGCATTCCCAAGTGACATCCAATTTTTGACATATTTTCTAAAGGCCATGACTTAAGTTTATGGATTCCGTTTGATGTGTTGTTCGAAGCGTTGGATAACTAACGCGATGAACTATATTTATGTGTAGTAAAATGAAGAATAAGAAAGATAAATCAAGTTCCTAAGTTATGATAGAATTAGTTTCCCCGTGTCGAATCCCTATGATGTTTAGTGATAATGAAGTATAATGATGATATGACGGTCTTATGATAATGCTTGGTTCATAATGATGATTATGTGATGTGTTGATTTATATGATGATGTTATGATGTTGTTTTGATTCCTTTGATGATATGATGATGCTTCTGATGATTCATGAATGATGATACTTGTTGACTAGCCGTGGTCGTATTATTTATGTTATTATGTATCATTGCATTCATGGCATAATAGGACTTCGGTCCAGTGATGGTAAATAGGACATTGGTCTAATGATGATGGTAGGACAATTTTCCATTGAAGGCAACAATCCCATAGTGTGGATTTGGTGCAATAGCGAAGTGCTCTGGTTCCAAGTGGGAATCAATCTTATTGGTGGGGATCTTAGAGATTGAAGATGACTAAGTCATCAGTGAAGTTTCGGTATCACATGCATAAGTCCATAATAAGCATTAATTTCTATGTGACATTGCATTTGATGTGTTTTATTGATGAGTGATTGTACTTTGTATATGAGGATATATGTGTTCATATCTTGATGAATTGGTGTAGGTGTGAGTGTAACACGAAGAAGTGACGAAGCAGGATACCTTACTTATGTGTATAGTTTGCTATATTTATTCCTTATGTCTTATATAAAAATTATGATTTACTCACCCTTTATGTTTCAATGTTGCCTCCATGTGGGTAACGCTCATGTGATCAAGAGTAGTCAATAGAAGCTTAGAGGATACCTTCAGGATGCGTTTAATTTGCTTTCAGTAGAATAAGGGAGTTTTGCTTTGATATGTAACATCGGGATTGAGAATGTTTGTTAAGAATTATATGTCTCTGTTAATTTGATGTTTTCTAAATTGCCTTGTAATGGTATTGATATCTGAATTAGATCATGATGTTTTTTGACGAATTATATGAAGTATCCGAATTAAGGATGTTTTAAGATTTATGATTTCCACTGCAATAATTTGGAGATGCTAAATGCATATTATCTAATGTATAGTTATTGCAACCTGTGTTACGGAGCATGATATATTATTATGATGTCTTTTATGAAGATATGACATCCTTGTTGGTGATTTACTCTGATATATATGTTTAAAAAATTCACGAAAATTCCTTGGGTTTAGAAGAGTGTTACAGGTAGCCCCTCATTATGGTCGATTGTCTCTTTGAAAATGAACTTGTGGTTATGTCGGTCAAATATTATAACATGATGAGTGTTGACTTTGGAACTTTCTGCTTTAATAAATTTCATGCAGATTTCACTACATTGCTGACCTGATCGTAACATTGCGTTCCACTTTTCACCTCTTCTTGCAAACAACAAAGCTATCCTAAATTATGTTGATTTCACCAAAGCGGTTACAAGGAGGTTTTGTATGTCTTTGAAGACATCAATCATTGATTCAACATGATTTGTTGTCATGTGGCCACATCATTATCCATTATTATATGACCTCGTCCATTTCTCCACTAGAAAATTATTGACCCATCTACCTGCATCCAGATTTGACAATATGTTCTTGTTGCGATAGTGTTTGAACGATGGTTGTGTTAATGCATACGTGTTCATAATTTTTTTCCAAAGAGCCTTGTCTTTAATCTCCTGCATAAAATTAAGTGCGATATGTTTAACGCAATAGACATTTTGTTATAACCCAAAATTTCCCCTCCTATTTCCCAAGACAATCCACATCTCCATACTCAAGAATTTCACAAGGGTTGGCCAGAGGAACCCTCTCCTAAGCAATCAACCCAAACTAGGGTTTTGATTCTCTCAAGTCAAAAAATATTTATAACACCTAAAGTGGTCATCATACCTCCTCATATGTCTCAAGGTATCACTATGTCAAGTTTCAAGCCTTACAGCTCAAGTTTGCTCAGTCAATTGCTCAAATGGTTGAAAATCAATTGTATTGGACAAAAAGTCAATTATGGTCAACATACAGTCAAACTTCATCATTTTTGGTCAACATCAATATATTGAAGTCACATTCATCATATGATCAAGGGTTGATCATGATTCATCAAGAAAAGTCAAGATTTGATCAAAAGTCAAAGTTTCCAAATTAGGGTTTTTGGACAAAAAGTCAACAAAACTTTGACCAGGCATAACTTTCACATACTTTATTAGGAACTTTTCTACAAAATCTCATTTTGAAGAGAATTCAATTCTTTACAACTTCATGTCTCACAAGCTTTGGCCAAAAATGCATCATTTGAGAGTTATGGATCAAAACATTATAGGTCCTTCTAAAGGTCAACAAAAAGTCATCTTTTTGAAAAGAAGTGTACATTAACATGAAAACTTCAATGAAGATGAAACAAAAAGGAGTGTTTAAAGGACATCTTGAGATTTCTAAAAAGTGCAAGAACTCTTAAAAATGTTGAAAATTGAGCAAGATACAAGTTGTACAAGTTTGACATTTTTGAAGAGGTGAATGAAGAAAAATACTTAGCAAATTCAAGTTTTTCCAAATGGGCTTAAGATTTTATGATCCAAACTTGATATTGACATTATACATGACCTACAAACTCAAGGACACGCCCTTTTATCATTTATTTAATTTATTTTTGAATTATTTCATTAATATTCAAAATTAATTAAAATAAAAGGCAAAAGGTACAAGGCAAGGCGTGTGGGCTTGATTTGTGCATGTCTTGAGGACCAAGGAAGCCCTTGGAAGTTGCCAAATTCGTGCAAGAAGGTTTAATACAAGATTGAGCCAAGTTTGGAAATATTTCATGCAAATTTCAAATCAAATATTCTCCCAATGAATGCAATATCTTTTCTCAATTATTTCTGACATAATCTCATGTTCTATATATACTCTACACACTCACAAGCAAAAGAGACGAATTGGAGACGACCAGGAGACTAGGGTTTTTATCCAAAAATTCTATACAAAGTTGCACCATCGTCTCAAAGTTCTAGCCATTTTCTAGAAGTTTCAAACACTCATTCTTCCTCCTGAGGTATCTTAGAGTAAGTCCAGGCCAAGAACCATGGCCAAGCATGTATAAATCGTGCATACCATGAACTTTGTTTGCATTATACTTTTCATATTCGTATTTTGATTTCTATCATGTTTTTGCTTGAACTAACATCACTAATGTGTTCATGAGATGTCATAGAGCATATCCGGTCCATCGTTACAAGCTTTTCATGGCTTAATCATAATCTGCCATTGTTAGGGCATAAACCTTCTATAGCTTCGAACCTCAATTTACAGGCAGTTTCAAGACAAAAGAACACCACCATCGTGTTCGCACGGTCCCAATTAGTGGATCTGGACTATTTGTTTTTGTGTTTTGATGAATTTTCGTAGGTTTTAGAAGAAACCTCCCATCGGAGAAGGTGACCAGAGTATGGTTCCAGCGCCTCTGACTTTCCTTGACCGGTGAGGACTAAGGCAAGGCAGGTGTGGCGTTCTCCTATTCGTCCATTCAGAAACTAGGGGTCTGACGCGTGTGTTTGTTTATTTTAATCTGATTTTCTGATCTTTATTCCAAATATATATTTATGATTGGATCCAAATGAATGGATGTATCACCGCCCCAACGGTTCACCATGCGCGCGCTATGTCACTTTCCTCCCTAAGGTCGCGGGTTTGAACCCCACCTTTTGCTATTGTTTACAAATTCTCATTTTCATGCAGGTTACACATACATATATTTGGAGGTGTGCATATGGTATCATTTTGAACCTGTGACCCTCAGGTCACGAGTTCAACACCTACCAGGGCCACTCTATTTTTTAACCACCAATTTTCTTGGCTTTTTTCTATTTCTTTTCGATTTTCTAACTAATTTTATTTTATTTCAAAATTAATTTTAACTATTTTTTAAAATCCTAAAAAACGTTTTAATTTTAGATTTAGGTTTCTAAAACCTTTATTTAATTTTTGACACAAAAACATTTATTTTTTATTCACATTTTCAATTATTTTTCTAATTTAATACTAATTAACATAGAATTAGGTTTTATTCATTAAAATCAATCGCAAAAACTCCAAAAAAATCATTTCTTTTCTAGTCATTAGGGTTACTAACCTAAAAAACATTTTACTAATTTTCCAAAATATTTTCACTAACATTTTCTTATTATTCTGATTATTTATCTGCTAATTTGCATTTACAATTCTAGAAAAGATGTATAGGTCGCAAATTTTTATTCTGTAATAGCGTAGATTTACATTTTTGCTTTTACTTTCCGCACCTCCTACTATGTATCTTCCCAAAGCCATGTAATAGCGTAGGATTTACATTTTTGCACTTTTACTTTCCGCACTTTTTTTTATTGTATATATATTTAACTGTTAGCTAACTAGGGTTTGTATGGCAAGACAAAATCAACCCTAGATCACTTCTAATCTCAAGATAAAGTATTTGAATCAAACACACTCTTTCACACATGAAACCCCCTTAGGATATCCTCTCTTGTTGCCTTTCGGAATACAATGGTCATGTCCCTCGAACGTAGGGATACCATTAGCAAAGACGCTTACGAATAACATCATCATAGTCCCTTCGATACAAAGTTCATAGTCCCTCGATGACCCTCGATGTTGCCTACGAATATATGATCTCGTCCCTCGATTGTTGCCTACGAAAAAGTGATGATCGTCCCTACGAATTGCTAAGGTATCCTTACATGTTGCCTTCTATGACCAAACGATGACCCATCGATTGTCCCTTTACATCCAAACGAATAAAGTTACCTACCAACTAATGGTATGGATAGCCTTATTCTAAAGGAGAAGGAAAATAACATGGAAATGACCATTTTGAGTAGGTAACAGACTCCTAGTTGCTTGATCAATCAAAATACTTTCACACCTCACACTTTTCAAAAAATTTCAAACACTTTGTATACATTCCAGCGAGAATCATTACAAAGTCAAACATTTTTCCAAACAAACATTTTTGAACACTTTGTATACATTCCAACGAGAATCATTACGAAGTCAATGAAAAATGTCTTTTCAAAATACTTTTAAAACTACACAAACACTAAAAGCAATTTTTCAAAAGTGAGCTAAGCAACTAAGAGCCCGTAGATAACTACGGATGTAAAGGGTGCTAATACCTTCCCTTTTCATAACCACCTCCCGTACTTAGAATCTAACGAAGGTCTTTTCCTGTTCTTTTCACCTTCCCTTTATTGGATAAAAGAAAAGTCGGTGACGACTCTTGCTATCTGCAACATTTGCGATAAAATGCAAAACAATCAAGTCAGTTCTCCCACCGTGTTACAGATCCGTAAAAGAGGGAGTTATGTCAACCATTAGTAGGATTATTATATGCAGTCTCGATAGAAGCATGTCTATTGGAGATCAAACATAGACCATGTTATGGAGTGACATGTGTTCGAAGGTTCTTGAGAAAGAAACTTCAACCACCACCGATTTTTCCTCCACTAGGCGAATGCAATTGGGAAAATGTTATTGTTGCCATCTTGTGCAACTTCCATCATTAGCGTGCCTTTGTATTTCCCATACAACCATGTTCCATCTATTTGAATAATAGGTTTGAAGGACGAAACCAGGTGATGCAAGGTTGGAAATTTCGGAACGATCGATAAAATATTCCATTTTCGTTGACACAAATAATTTTTGGGGCATATGTCGGTGTTGTACCCCAATTTCCCCCCCTAAGATTCTCTATCATTTCATACCATTGCATTGCACAAAGATCACAAATTAGGTCTCTCTCTCTCTCTCTCTCTCTCTCTCTCTCCTATCTTTGAGTTTGCCCTTGAGGAGATCACCAAGCACTTTGTTTGTGTATATTTGCATATGATGATTTATACTTGGCTAACCAGAAGACATTTATATCATTTGATCTTTAGATGTTGTGTTGTAGGTGGATGATGCAAAGGTTTCTTCTTCAAGAAGTCTATAGGTTCATGTGTTTATTTCCATGTCTTCTCTCCCTAATTCTCAATGTCTTGAAGTGTTTGTTCTCATTATGGTCTCCTCCTATCATTTACTATAGCTCTCATCTTGAGTGTGTGCTCCATATGTAAGGAAGATCATCAAAATTGAAGAATTCTCCATGCCACGGCCATTTATCTTGGAATTAGGGTTTTGGGCTTCTGAGGGCCATATCTTGGTGGTTGTGTGAACTTTGTGGATGATTATAAAACCATTGGACTCTTAAAAGGATCTATAGCATGTATATTCCTTGGTTCAAGGATATTATTTTATGAAAAGGTGTTTTGAGGATCCATGATTGCAAACTCTCTAAATTGATACTCCATCTCTCTTGTATGACTTCAAAGGATCATAACTTGGTCATTACTTGTCTCCTTGAGCTCATTATTTCTCCAAAAGGAACCTAAGTATGTATAACACAACTTAGTTTAATTGGAAAGAATATAAAATGCTTGGAAAGTTGCTTGAGAGGCCAAAAGACTACAAGTCCTTGAAGAATTTCTCAATTTTTGATCAATAAACTTCAAGAGATCATAACTTTATCATCATTTATCATCTTGAGGCCATTCTTTTTTCACAATAATCTTGAATATGTGAACTTTATCTCCATTTGTGTTTCAAAGATTGAATATGTTTGGAAACTTCTTAAAGAGATCAAGATATTATAGGTCTTTTCATGATTTTTTATCAACTTCACAAGACCATAAATTTCTCAATTTTTGGAGTTTTTGGTTGGTTATTTTTTCAAAATTCCATTAAAGAGGTCTATTTCATATCATCTTTGTTGGTCAAGAGCAAATTTTGAATGGAAAAACATTTTTGGAAGCAAAACATTACAAGTCATTTTTTGTGCCAAACTTAGAAAATTTTCTAAGTGTGAAAAATCATAAAGTTTTTGATGATTTCAAGTGAACATATCTTTTGATCCAAAGTTTGTAATCTCATATTTCCAAAGAGTCCAAGATTGTATCATAAAGGATTCTGAGTAATGAGAACCATGGTTGCAAACAGAGCATCAGGAAACTGAAATTTTCCTCGAAGTCAGATTTTGTTTTCACAATGTCACTTCTCTATAAATGAGGACCATCCTCACTCATTTCCTCAAGCTTTGAGATCCAAAAACCTTTCAAACTTCCTCTTCACCTTACATTTTGCAACTTTGACTTCTCTCTTAAAGCACTCCCATTTCGAAATTGATCATTCATTTTTCTTTCTTGAACTTCACTAAAGCTAATAGAATAAGAATCGTGCCTTGAGGTGCCCTGAATCGTGCTATCCAAGTCCAATTTCAGAGCTCTGAAAATGTGCTTTGTTCAGGTAGAATTCTCAATCATTTCGCTCCAAATAAATTGCTAGGGTGAAGCCTTTTCTTCTCTGAAGCTCATGCTTCTTCTAGTTTGCATTTCCATTGAGACTTGAACTTGAATTTCTGAAAATAAGTGCTTGTTATTTCTCTGTTTTTTCTCAAATTACTCTTTGTACAGGTGAAATAAATTTTTCGCGAGGGTACCATTATAATCGTCTTGAAGAGACAAATCTAATGGTATCGGTCTGAGGAATTTATTTTATAGTTTGTGAAACTCCAATTTCTGAGAGGCTGGAGGTGGAAGACGATGACATGTCCGTCTTCAACCAATGACATGAAGCCATGTAATTTTTTTGAATTTAGTTCGGTGTGCTTGCCTTACCATACACGCGTTTTCTGAGCCCTTGGATCTGATTACTTAAGTGAGTTAACATCGATCCAACGTGCCATATATTTTCTCATTATATTTTTTTAAAATCTTAATCCGGTGTGAAACCGAGGAGGTCCATATCAAGCACAACGCTTCTGGTCCTTTGGATCAGCTTACTAACGCGTTTTGAATGTGATCTAATGGTCCAAATTTTTTTGGCTTTTATTTTATTTTCTGATTTTTGTATTTTAATTGTTTTAAACTTCAAAAAATCATAGAAAATTCATTTCTAACTCAAAAATTATGAAAACAATTATTAAAATATTTTAAAATATTCTCTTTCTGATTTTTATTTTTTCATAATTTTATTTTCGGCTTTGATATTTTTTATGATTTTTCTCATTTATTTGAGTTATTTAAATATTTTAAAATACTTTTTGACATTTAAAAATTCTGAAAAATTTATGGAAGGGTCCAATAGTCATTTGACAAATATTGGTGACCTCATTTTATTTTTTACTTCTGACTTTACTATTTTTTTACCAAATTTTGGTTCATTTACCATTTTTTTTTGTATATTTAAAGTAGTTTATGACTTTTAAAAATTCTAAAATTTTTTGTCAACCTTTGTTGACCTTTGTTTGACCTTGGACAATTTTCTTGGAATTTTATTTTGATGCATGGATACCATTATGTATTTCATCAATAAAATCTAATTAAATAATCCATTTTCAAACAATTTTTAATTATTATTTTATTATTAAATTTTTTGTTTCTGATTTTGGATTTATTTGGAGTCATAAATTTCCTCAATATCAATGAAACTTGGGTGTTGATAGGCCTCAAAACCAAATCCACCAAGATGGTTGATTGATTTTGACGAAGTTAGAACGAATGAATTCATCTGACGCATTGTTGATTTTGGAACTTTATTCCCCCTCCCTTTTCATGTTATCCCATTCTTTTATTTTACATGTGTTGACAAAAATTAGAGAATGATCTACATATCACTCCTATTGTTTGATTTTTCAACACATAAATCATGCTTGACCGACCTCGTTGTAGGGTGATCTCTATATAGGTTACTTGGTGATTGCTTAACATAGTGCTACATTTCTCTTCTTCTTCATCTTATTTTCTCTTTGTCCCGAATCAAAGATGATCTATTGGTTGCATAAACTTTATATTTTGCAAAAGCCCCAGAAGATGTTTTGAGTCTTAATTTTGGTTCAACACTTGTACTCGTATACAAGTGGATTTCCTCTAAATACAGTTGTTATGCTGCCCATTTTTTTAAGACCTAAATTTCATCTCAGGCATTGGTTTATCTGAGGCTTGGTATTTTTGTTCGATTAATTTCTTGGTTGGTAATCCAAAGGAAGGAATATGGTATTGGCTTCTTGATTTCAAGTACTAAAGTTTCCTACCCGGTTAGTTTGTTTCTTTACCCTTACCTTTTACTTTTTGTGCATAGGTTAGCCTTTTCATCTCTTCCCATATTCTTTAATTTTCAAAATCTTCCATCTTTTTCAATGGATTCTTGTTTTCTAAACTCGAACCACTTTCATAAAAAACTTGGACTTAGGTCCATGCATTTTCAAATTTCTTTTTCTTAATAAACCCTTAATCCATTTAATAATACTTTGACCATTTTTCATAAGACAAAAAATAAATGACCTCACTCAATATTTTTGAGTCCTTTGTGACTTTCCTTCAAAAACCATTTTCTTGAAAGATAATGAAATTATGGTACAGCAATCCCATATGTCTTATAAAGATGTCAAGACATCTGGTTTGACATTAACACACAGGCAAGGTAAAAATAACAGTACATGAAAACATAAAGAACACAGAGAATTGTTCACCTAATTCAGTGCTACACACCTACATATGGAGGCTTCTAAGCTAGGGATGAAATCCACTATCAGCAGTATTAATTCAGAGCTAAACTACCCCATTTACAACTTCTTACATAATCACTACCCAATGCAATTTCTACCTAAGAACCTCTTATATATTAGAAACCGCTATCACTCCCCCTGAATCACACACGATGACAATAACACAAGACTTGAAGACACACTTCAAAGACATATGATGAGACGACACATTTCTATCACAAACTATCTAAGACTTAAAGCAAATTGATTCTAACTTATAACACACCTTGAAGTTGCTTCCTCTAAGAACAAAACATGTTGCCTTTCACCTACGGGTTTCGAGGAGCATGGTAACCATCCCACAAACCGGGTGGTTCACTACATCTAGCCCTAATGCTTACATCCTTACTAAATTTGGCTAGCTACCTAAACCAGGTTACAAACTCCTTATTTATAACCTATACCCAAACTGAACTTGGGCCTTTGAACAACAACATATTAGCTATAACAAACTGCAGAAAACTTCTACTACAAACAAGGTCTTTAATCCTTAGTTTCCTGATTTTTCTCCTTATCTTCTGATTGAATCTTTTGTACCTTCACATATGCCTTCAAGTATATGCCACATAAGTTGCATAATATTCCCTGAATATTCTGCATCCTTCACAACAGAACTGGACATCATTTATCAGTTCAGTAAGCGTGATGTTAAATGTCTGATGTCACGACATCTTCTTTGACATGTTGTTCCAGATGTAGAATTAGTTCAACATAACATGTTTAGGCATTCCAATAGGACTTCTTGTTGTACATGTTCTTCTTATTCAAGTTATACATCCTATTGTACATTACATTATTGTTGTTATTATTTGTTTTACTAAAATTAATGCCAATCCTTAAAAACAAGGAACTTACAGTTAAGACTCTTGTCAATTCCTTGTAGTGATGTGGACCGCTATACTTCTACAGTATGTAGTGAAAAGAGACATTTTCACTTGGTGTTGAGGATGTCTGTTGATGAAAATCCAAGCTAATATTCTCCGCTTTGAGTTAACAAAATGCTTCTTTCTCATAATTGTGGATAATAGTCATGTTTGCCACTCAGATATGACGATGATGTCTATTCTTTTTAAAATTAACCAACACACAAAATTTTAATCTTTTTTACCGAACTATATGGGTTTTGATTTCAAAATTGTACATTATTGGTATCTAGGCCTGAAACTCATTGGAAATTCTATCAAATCAAAAATTATAAAACATACTTCTCTTATCACCTCCACCATCCATTTTGTACATATATTGTTTTAACACATATAAATTTTTTTCAAAGAGGTTCATGCGGAGTACCGTAGATGCTTTGGGTCCATAACACCTTCCCTTTGCATAACCAACTCCTGTACCTAGATCTCAGTTTCTTTTAGGATTTTATTTGCTCTTTTTCCTAGTCCTTTGGATAAAATAAAAGCGTGGTGGTGACTTTCATACCCCAAATTTTGACCTAAGATACCATCTCATATCATTCACATATGCATCATTGCATCACTGACAAATTTCAGAACAAGTTAGCTTGTGTATGCTCCTTGAGCCAAATTAGGGTTTTGAATCAAATCTTTCATCTGTTAAAGATGTGATCAATTAGGGTTTGAGTCTCCACTCACCACTAATGATCTATCTTCATCAATCATCAACATTTGATCTTCAAATTCCAATCATTTCCTCAAGATCTATCTTGAATTGACCAAATTAGGGTTTTGATCGAGGATGGTGTATCATTGACTTTTTGCTCAACAAATGACCTAATTGCTTGGAGAATGATCTCAAAATCACCAATGAAATATCTTGACCTAATTTCTTGATTCAAAACATTTCCAAAGCCATGGTTGATCATCAGAGAAATTCTGAATCATCTGACAAAAAGTCAACTGTCCAAATCAATCAAACTTTGACTTTTGGTCAACTTTTGAAATTCAAATTTTTTCAATCATCAAGGTATTTCAAATTATCCATCATGATCATCAAAAATAAAAAATGTGGAAAAAAGTCAACAAAAAGTCAAAACTTGATTTTTCTAAACACTTAGAAAAACTTCCAAGTGTTTTTTTATCACCTTTTTTTATCATTTTCATGACTATTTTTCACCTAGATCCATTTTGATTCAAGAAAAACTTTCAACGTGAAAGTTGTAGATCTTGTTCTAATCTTTCCAAAATGTCCAAGAACATGAAAAATATTTTGTGGATCTATGGTTTTGAAATTAGAACTTATAGGTCCATAAGCTTGAATTATAGGTCATTTTTCCAAGTTTTCAAGTCATTTTTTGCCAAAATCCTCTTCTAGAAGCCTTGTCATTACCAAGGGATAAATTTTCACTCAAAAATATCTTGTGATCATGATTGAATAAGTGATAAGATGACTTGAGTTTTTTAACCTTGGTTTAAAATTTAACCATGTGCATTTATGGCAAGGATTCCATTCTTACCTAATAAGCCAACTTGCAAAAATCCTTCAATCCTATCTTGCCTTGCTTGCCAAACATCTTGGCCTATAAATAGAGGTCTTTCCTCATTTGGAAATCACACTAAAACAACCATAAGCTTGTTTTCTCTTTATTTTCTTAAGTTGCAAGTTTCAAAATTCCAAAATGTGAGAATTGCAAATCTCTAAACCTTGCAAGTTCTGATTAATCTCAAGCTTCAAACACTCTCCAAATACCAGTAGGAAGTTGTTAGAATCATCAATCCATCACCAAAATAAGCCAAACTCAGAATTTCTTTTCAAACTCCATAAACTTGAAAATTGCACCCTAAACCTCCATCTCTCAATCCACTTGTGCATATTCCAATTTTTCACTTCAAACATCATCCACACACTCCATAGAATTGATCCAAACTCTTGAATCACTTCTGAAACTCTAGAATCATCATCATCATCTTCAGCTTGCTTGAACTGCAGTTGGACTTGGTCAGAACATTCAAGGTGCTTTCAATCCAGTCTAAGCATTCAAACACCTTTCATAAGGATCAGTGAAGCTATACAAATCATCAAAACGCATCTGAAACACCTCCTTCAAGGAATTCGATTTCTGTTCATAGAGGTAAGTTGTCCAACTTCGAATTCTTCATTTTTTGCATTCCAGTTTAAAACTTGCTATGGTATTGTGTTTCTGCATGTGTGAGGATCATAAACCCTCAATCATTTGCTTGATTTGATGCACCTACACGATTTCACAATCATTTTCAAAATAGGGTTCTTCATGTTCATGCAAAAATAAATCACCTTACACTTATAATAAATGAAATTAATTGTCATCATCGTGTTCCTGGTAAAATTTTGATCAAGTTTGATGTTTGAATCGTTCAATTTCATTGAGAAATGAGGAAGTTAGGAATCAAAGGTTTGACGAAGAAGATGATGCGCTTGGCACGTTTTTTCTAACTTCCAAAATTCAATTTTTTTAGTTTAATATATACTTATTCGTTGTTGATAAATAAACGGATGAAACAGCCACCCTAGTGGTAGCACGCACGCTCTTAAGTCTATGTCATGCCATAGGTCAAGGGTTCGAATCCCCCTGAGACCTTTTATTTTTCAAAATTTTCACTTTTCAACATTTTTCAACTATTTTCAAATCCATTTTTCCAAACTTATATATATATATATATATATATATATATATATATATTTAGAGGCGTGTAAATGACAAGCCACGCATGTGACACAGTGGTAATTCTTTTTAGCTTTGAGTTTCAGGTCTTGAGTTCAAACCTCTTTAGGACCAAAACATTCTTTTTATCACTTGTTTTCTTCATTTTTTTTTATCAAACTTCAACATTTTCAAAAACCAATCAAAACTTCTCATTTTGAGATGATGTTTTGTATACTTGTCATTTAATATACCTATTTTATGATTATGTCAAAAAATTCCAAAAAATATTTTCTTTTGATATATTTTTATTAGGTTAAAAATAGACGTTTTTAAGTGTTTTTAAATACTTTCAAAAAATGTTTTCTTCTTGATGTTCAAACATAATCTTTTTCAAAAACTCTTGTGAATACTATTCTCTTTTCAAAACCTTTTCAAAACTTTCAAAAATGTTTTAATTAACTTACACACCTCTTTTCCATGATCGATTCGATTAAATATTTGAAAATACAAACCAAAATAGGTTTTTTTCCTCGAAAATCTTTCAAATTCAAAATCAAATTGATCACGAGCCTCCCTTACGGTGTAATTCCCAACCCTCCTATGCACATACTTAGTTTCCTTGTACACATCCATCCTTTTGTGTACATATTCAATTCCTTGTACATATTCGACGTTTTTGCAAATATTCAAGTATAAAATAGTATCGTTCGCTAGTTTTATTCCACTTGTTTATACACCAATTCCACTAGTATTAAGAGGAGCATTATTCTCGGTGAAACTGCTCTTATTTCAGTGGCCTCCCTTAAGGTGTAAGTCCCACTCCTTTGTATATTTCCACGTATACTAGCTTATCCGCTTGTTTTAAACACTTGTTTATATATTGCTTTCACACTCCTTGTATATATCCAAGTTACACTAGCTTTAATTGCTTGTTTTATACACTTGTGTTGAAATTCCTGACAGCAACTACGTGATGTCACAGAGAATGTTATGACACCGTATCAGACAAACTGTTTAACAATTCACACAGTAATTTAAAACAGTAATGAACACAATCAATTATTTACCCAGTTCAGTGTGTAACTACACCTACATTTGGGGGCTACCAAGCCAGGGAGGAAATTCACTATAAGCAGTATTAATTCAGGAATAAACCAACCAGTTTATCTCCTTCACTTAAGACCTACCCAATGCAACTTCAATCTAAGTCCTACTTAGACCTGAGTTCCTACTCACTCCCCCTCAATCACAGCAGTGATATCAACCTATTGATTAATTGAATTGTGAAGACACTCTTCAATAAACATACTTGATTTTGCTTCAAAGCTTTAATCAAGAGACACAACACTCGTGCTTCAAAGCTTTGAGTGATAAACAACCCTTACAATCAAATCCTAGTCCAAGGCACTTATCAAAATGATAATTGCTTGGCTCACTAGAATAACTAGAATACACAAACTAACAGTCTGCTTAATCTTGTACACAGTAAAAGGCGCGACAGTAACATCAGGGTTTTCTCACTAATATAGAAGCAGTAAAAAGACTTCAATTTGGGCTTCCATAATTATAGCTAGGGTTAACTTAATTTAACCTAAAGACTTGGTCTTTTTAACAAACTAATTTAGGGTTAAACAAGGTTAACCTCAGAGCCACGTGAGCATGTGATCCAACAACATAATCTATAATAAAATAGCTCAGCAGAATTCTTGAAAACTCTCAGGAAAAGTAAATCTGCATAACAGCAAATGTTGCACAGAATGTCATAACATTGGTCATGACATCAGTCAATCTTCTTGTAGATTTCCAGCATAACAGTTCACAACCAGTCTGAGCTGTACCTGTATAATTCTTCTCCTGCAGAATTTATCTTCAACTCTGAATGTCATGACATCAGTCAAGACATTGACATAAACTAGTTTTACCAAAAATTAAATCCAACATAAAAACACTTACATATGTCATTACAACTAGTATAATAACTAGGTTCCCCATAGCCTCCTCTTGGGCTTCGTACAAAAGAATTCACTTGTTGAGTTAGCCTCCTCTTGGGCTTCGTACAAAAGAAGTCCCCTGTTGAGTTAGCCTCCTCTTGTGCTTCGTACAAAGAACTCCCTCGTTGAGTTTAGCCTTCTCTTGGGCCTCATATGTGGATATCTTTGCTTGGTCGTATCAAGATATGCTAGGGTTAGATACTGATATTGTGGAGCATCACTTGCCATTGAAACCCGAATGTCCGCCAATCAAGCAGAAGTTGAGAAGCCCGGTATGGCAATAAAAATTAAAGAGGAAGTTTTAAAGAGGATTGATGCAGGTTTCCTTGTGACGTCAATCTACCATCAACGGATTTCCAACATCGTGCCAGTGCCAAAGAAAGATAGAAAAGTTCGCATGTGTGTTAATTACCGGGATCTGAACAAGGCTAGTCCGAAAGATGATTTTCCACTTCCACACTGATATATTGGTGGACAGTCCTGCAAAATTCAAAGTGTTCTCGTTCATGGATGGATTTTCCAAATACAATAAAATTAAGATGGCTATTGAAGACATGAAAAAATAACGTTTATCACACCATGGGGAACATTTTATTATTGAATGATGCCTTTTGGGTTGAAGAATGCTGGTGCAACGTACCAGAGGGCCATGACATCCATATTCCATGATCTGATGCATAAGGAAATTTAAGTGTATGTTGATGACATGATTGCAAAGTCCCAAACTGAGGAAGATCATTTGGGAGACTTGTTAAAAAAATTTCAACGTTTGAGGAATTATCGTTTCCTCTTGAATCCTAATAAGTGTATATTTGGTGTCCAATCTAGGAAACTGTAGGGTTTCATTATCATCCAGAAAGGAATTGAAGTTGATCTTGATAAAGTTATGACAATTCAAGAGATACCTGCACCGAGAACTAAAAAGCAAGTCAGAGGCTTCCTCAAACGTTTGAATTACATCTCTAGGTTCATTTCCCATATGACTGCAACATGTGAACTAATCTTCAAGTTGAAGAAAGATCAAGTGTGTGTATGGACGAATGATTGCCAAAGGGCATTTGAAAGCATTAAAGAGAATTTACTCAAGCCTCCTATCATGCTCTCTCATGTTGAAGGAAGACCATTGGTTCTATATCAGATTGTGTTCCATGGGTTGTATTTTGGGACAACAATATGAAACTGAAAGAAAAGAATATGCCATTTATTACCTAAGCAAGAAGTTCATTGACTGTGAATCACGGTATTCTATGTTGGAAAAAACTTATTGTGCTTTAGCCTGGCTGCATAACGTCTGCAGAAATATATGTTGAACCAGACTACTTGGTTGATCTCTCGAATGGATTCAATCAAGTATATCTTTGAAAAGCCTGCTCTTATAGGAAGAATTTCCCGTTGGCAGTGTTGTACCCCAAAATTTACCCTCTTCATTTTGAAGTTTCTGGCTTATAATTGCATTATCATAATTATTCATGCATATACATGCATAGCATTTATCATGTGGTTACCAGGTTCAAGGTATCTCAAATTATGGAAGAAAATGTGCGTTTCAGCTTTCTCAGGTCATTTCGAGCCAAAAGTCGATACTTTTCGGTTCATATGCTTGATACAACATTTTCTGGTCAGAAAGCTATTTTGGTTTGGTTCCCTAAGCATTGGGATCATATCAATTTATTCTCCAGTTTATCTATTCAGATCGGAGGTAGTTTCGCCAAGAAAAAGACTTTATTTGCTTTTTTCTCAATAAAGTGAATTTTGGATTTTCGGTGCGTTTTGGGCGCTCTGGAAGGCATGTCTCTTAACTCGTCAGGTATTTTTTTTGATGATTTTCGACTGGAAAGTTCCTCTCATTATTATCTACAACTTTCGTTCACAAGCCGGAAGTAAATTATGTGAAGGAGGTTCCCAAAGAAAGTGATATTTCGAGTGGATTAAACTAAATTTTAGTGTTGTACCGTGCGCTCAGTGTACTAAAACCTTCATAATTATGAACTGGAAAATTGAAATTGAGCAGGGCCAGTGTTAAAAATCCCGTATTGAAATCCTCTCCGACTTTCATTTGCAACTCTAGGGAAAATTCCTTATCATTTAAGAGCAGTTTTTTATTCTTCAAAGTTGTTTAGAGTTGAACAGAGCATTTTTTATCTATATTGCGGTTCACAATCACTTCATTTGTCTATTTTATTCATTCAAAATCTCAAGCCTCCATTTCCTGTTCAGAAAGGTTCTTATATATTTCTTAATGATTTTTCTCAAATTTTATCTCAAATCATCACTCGATTCTCCTAATTCTCTCTCAAGCACAAGTGCAAAATTTAAAATAAAATTCCCTCCTCCACACTCAACCAACCGAGCCACCTTATCACCACCACAACAGCCCAGCTGGATAACCCCTTCCCCTACCGGATTGGCCAGTTTCCATTTAGCCTCACCTCCCGACCGGTTTCCTTCCTCGGTCCGATCTCTCACTCGCTCGAACTCCCCACCGGCCTCCGCGCCCTTGCATCTGACCGGATCGGCCTCCCGCCATGAGTCACCGGCCTACCACTTCCTTTTCCACTCTGATCAGCTCGGTATGGCCACCTCCAAGGCAGGCCTCCTCCTTCTCTCATTCTTCTTTGCTCAATCAAGCCTAGCAAGCCTTCATCCATCACTTTTTCTTGATTTTCCCCCTTTCTTCAAGAAATCAAGCTCCGATTTCGATTTCGAGTACAAGGAATTCCTCTTCAATTTGACTCAAACTTCAAGTAAAAAACACAAAATCCACCAAAACAAGTTAGCCGAACTACGTCGCTCTGACTTTTCTATTACACGAGGGAATATGTAGGCATCTTGTCACGGGGCTCGATCGAGCAAGTAAAAACTTCCTTCTTTTCCCCGTGGTTTCTTTACTTTCCTTTTCTTTCTCATGCATTGTAGCGATTAAGAAATAGATAGATATAACACACCTCTTAAGTGGATACCATAGAGTACTATGGGCGATTGGGGTGCTAATCTCTTCCCCTCGCGTAACAGACTCCCTTACCCAGATCTCTCGGTCGTAAGACTGTGATTTCTTCCCTTTCAGGTTTACTCGATGTTTTCCTATCTCCTTCACGAGATAAAAAACGTTCGATGGTGACTTTATTGATATAACCTATCAGTCGATGTTTAGCCGGGTGGTTTCAGGCAGATGTTGTTATTTGAATATGATATTGAATATCGCTCCCAAAAAGCTATCAAAAGCAGTGTGCTAGCTGAATACCTAGCTCATTAGACAATTGAAGATGATCAATCTGTTGGATTTGATTTCCCTGATGAGGATGTGATGTATTTGAAAATGAAGGATTGTGATGAACCTTTGTGTTGCACCCCAAAATTCGCCCTCTTCATCTTTCGATAAAATAATTGGCTTACATATACTTGTGCGTTTCGGCCGATTCAGACTATTTCGAGCTAAAAATTGATATTTTTCAGTTCATATACTCGATGCATGATTTTCTGGTCAGAAGGCCATCTCGGGTTGAATCTACATGCGTGGGATCATTTCAATATATTCTCAAATTCATCTGTTCATATTGAGAGCCATTTCGTCAAGAAAGGACTTCGACAGTTAATTTTCTTAATAAAGTGAATTTTGGGTTTTTAGTGTGTTTCGGACACTCCGAAAGTCATAACTCTCAGCTCGTTGGGTATTTTCTGATGATTTTTGACTGGAAAGTCCCTCTAAATATTATCTCCAACTTTCATTCACAGGTTGGAGGCTAATTACGTGAAGAAAGTCTCCAAATAAATCAATCTTTCAAGTGGGATAAACTGAGTTTTATGGTTGAACCGTGTTCACAATGCACTAAAAAATTCATAACTCCTGGCTGGAATATCGAAATTGAGCGAGACTAGTGTATAAAATTCCATCTCGAAGTCCTCTTCAACTTCCATGGTCAAGCCGAGAGATGAGTCCTTACCAATCAATACCAGAATTTTATTCTTTGGAGTTGATTTTGAGACGAACCGAACATTTTTCATCTGATGTGCAACGTTCAACAAATCATATCTCGTCTGATTTTTATCGAAACAAAGTGGGACTTGTGCCAAAAGTTCACAATTCTCTTGGCTTTGATTGTTATGAACATCCCGAGTTCGTATGTTAATCAGAAGACCCTCGTTCAAAGTGATTTCCCCGAGTGGCATAATAAAAATTCTGCATGTGTCAGATGCTTGAAAAGGGTGCTGAAACTTCAAAAATTCATATCTTCTGGATCGTTCTTCCGATTCAGTTGAAATTTTGACTACTAAAAGCAATTTTTTGTTCCAAACATTTTTTGTGAAGAGTCTGATGTCATATTTCGCACGGTTCTTGATGTTTCAGGCCGTTGACAAAAATTATATGGATAATCGCGATTTGGACCTAATTGTGGATCCAAGGCACTCTAAAGCCCAAAATTAGTACCTATAAACAAAATTTGCCTCTCACAAATCAAAGGAGGAGAATCATTTGTTAAATTTCACCTAAAAAAACTCACCTTTTCTCTCTCAATTCTCTCTCAATTCTCTCTCAAATCAAAGTCAAAAAAGTCAAAGACAAAATTGAATTTCTTTCCCTCCAAGCAACCTCTCTTCCTCCTCCCTTCGTCATGCTCCTCCCTGCCAGCTCCGGTCATCCACCGCTATACTGCCCTTCCTCACCGAAAATTGACCTTGCTCCGGACCAAACTGGTCCGTCCTCTGCTTCGTCGCTGATCTCTCTTTCCCTCGCCAAGCGCTCTCTTCTCCTTGTTTGGACGGATCTTCCTCCAACCTTCTCTGGTCTTCTCACTCTTCTCCACTGGTCGACCTCCTCACTGGTGAAATCTACTCCCATGATCTGCCAAACCTCCGACCGGTTTGCTCGCCTCTTCTCCTAATTCCTCGCCTTGCACGATCAAAGCATCTCCTACCTTTCTCTTGCAAGGCCGATCCGGTCTCCTTCCTTGCTCAATCAAGCTCTGTCAGGATCAATCAAGGCTCTCCTCTCCAATTTTTCATCAATTCTCTGTCGATTCTCTGATTTTAATTAAGTACTTATTCAAATTAGCACTTATTTTAAGTGATTTTTTCGATTGCTTTTTCTTGATTTTGATTTGATGAATAGCTTGCATATACTTTGATTTATTCAAATCTTGATTAATTGATGTGAATTTTCTTGCTTAAGGTTTGATTTGTGAACGTTATTGTGTCGAGATGTAGACTTTTGTACATTAAACTTGATTGAAGCATTTTCTTTGTACATAGTGCATTTTTGTTTGTATTTGGCTTATGATTTGCATGTTCATGCATTAATCTACATTTGCATTGAATAATGGAATCGAATTCATGTGTTTAAGCTTGATTTTATGAACTCGAAAGTGTGTCGAGGCCTAGTTTTTATGCACATTTTATGTGTTGATTGATGCATTCTTGAGCAATTAAATTGATGCATTATAACATGTTGAATTATTGATTCAAATTGACTTTAACCCATACATTTCTCTATGTTTAGATGTGGAATAGGTTGAGCATTTATTTGTTTGCCTTTGTATGTCATTCATTTGCATATCATTCCATGAAAACACCATTAATTCATGAACAAAAATGCATTTTCATGCATAGTTTTGCATTCATTTCAATTCTAACTTTTCCGATTTTTGCATATCCTTTGCAAATTCATTTACTTATAATTGTTTGAATCATGTATGGATTTAATATCCAATTCTTTCTCGTTTCAAAACAACAAAACAAATGAGAATTATAAATTAAATCGACACATGAATTTGGTTTCCATAAGCATTTTATGTGATTTTGTGATCCGAATCGATTTTTCCGTAAAGGTTCAAGGTAGCGATACTTGTCCCCAATGTTATGGCATGTTTTAAAACTATTTTTGATGGTTTCAGATCCAAATTTCAAGTGCAACATGCCCAAACAGAGGTGCTTCCGAGTCACCTAAAACCTCCAAAAAGTGTCACTTCCACTTGAAATTAATTAAAATCGATCATATTTTTGAATTCGTTGGCACATTTACAAGCGACCATTCAATTTCTAATTAATTCTGACAAGTTGACTTTTTTGCTCGGATTTTGAATAAGCACTTTCCCAAGCTGATTTTTGAGTTTTTATTTCACTTCTCGTGTGCTTATACTAGCTTATCAACTTGTGAATAATTGCTTTTGAGTTTTGTGATTTCGTTAAAGCACTTGCCTTGTTATTTCTGACACTTTGTTACATGTGTGAGGTACTTTGAGCATTATTCTTGAGATTTAGGCGTACGAACGCACATCTCAATCTTGCACACATGTGTGTGCATTCTATTGCTTGTATTGCTTGGTTTTCACCTTCTTGCAGGTTATCTGATTTGATTTGGATATGTACGAACGCACATATCGATCTTTACACATGTGTGTGTAATCTTTGTCTGCAATGGTCTGGATTGTAATCTCTTACAGGTTTATTGGGTTGTCTCAGATGTGTTCGAACGCACATCCTGATATCGCATACAATATGCACACCTATTATCTGTATTGCTTTGTTTTCACCATCTTGCAGGTTTATCGGTTTATCTCAGATGTGCACGAAGGCACATCCTGATTGTGCATGTGATATGTACATCCTTTGTCTATATTGTCTGGATTTGAAATATCTTGCAGGTTTACATTGAGTATTCGGATGTGCACGACACACATATTCCGATGTTTCTTTCTATGCTTCTACGCATTGCTCACTGGATTTCTTTTATTGAGTGTCAGCAGTACTCGAAGTTTTCCAGAGTATTTCTTGCTTTCTTTTGCTTATCTATTCCTTTTGGTATTTTCTATTCCTTTTTATCGTATTCTTTTACCGCTTTTCTAGAGAGCATGAGAAATAGGGTTTTACTGCTTTATTTTGCCATGAGAAGCACGAATACAGATGCATGACGGGGCTTCCGTAGTTGGAGCATGTTCAGGAACCCCTCTGGTTTATTTAAAGACCCGTTTAGGGCTATTATGCATTCTGTATGCTAACTGTGTGTGGTTTGTTTAAAATCTCTCTGTGCAAGGAGGTACATTTCAGTAAGCGTTTATCATTTGTGCTCGCATAGGTCATGAGTGGTTAGGCAACCTGATATGGAACCACCAAGCAATGTACTGCTGATGCGAATGATGACATTGATATATGATGATATGAAAGGCACGCAGAAAGGGTTTGCAATCAACACGCGCATAGTTCAGTCCGTATTAGCTCAGCTCACGCGAATCGTGATGCTTCCTTTATCGAGTCAATAAAAAAGTGGCAAGAGTTCCTTATTCCGACTCTCCACACTTTTTCATGGTGTTCGCATTCACATGCTCTGATACTCGCACTCATATACTCCTCACACTTGGTAATTCGTATCAAGTTGTGATACCTTTCTCCCATAAGAAATTCCTACTTGACACGTTTATTTCCATTTGTGGCTATGGTTTTCCTCCAAAAGAAGGCTCCCGATTGACTTGGGTGATTCACACCTATGAGGCTATGGGACTTCTTTCTTCTTTCCCGCGCATGTGTGTATCATTTGTTTGTGCATTGTATTGTTTGTGTGCTTCTGCCAAACCACTTGCTTGTTTTCCCCCCTTGCATCCCTTCGGTTTTTCAACCGAAGCGGACATTAGGATAGCTTCCCTTAGGACCGCTCGTTTAGGATAGATCTCGAGCCTAGATATTAGGATTTTCATCATTTTCAAGTTAACATAGGTAGAGATTCCCTTTATCCTCAACCTTAGGGCCAACTTTTCATGATAACATTAGGATAGATCTAGTTAGTTTCCCTTATCGTTTTCTTTTTTCTTTTGCATCCTTGCATGTAATAAAACTAAAACTTGTTTTCTTTTCTTTTGAAAATCAAAACACTTAATAATGGTTCAAACTCCTTTTTCAAGGTAAAAGCAACCAACCAATGCAAATCTTTTTCGCATACGGGCCCTTTTTGTGTTTAAAACGTTTTCAATAAGGGTTTCCTTTTCAAATCCAAGTGAATTTCTAAGTGTGCGAGCGGCCGAGCATAAGACTTACGATAAGCTGCAATGCCAAGCATGAGTTGCAATTGTGAGGACGCGAAATGGAATTTCCCATAAAAAACATTGCAACCAACCAAAACATGTGAGCCGAACTACGACGCTCTGACTTTCCCATTGCACGAGGGAATACGTAGGCATCTTGTCATGGGGCTCGATCGAGCAAACTTTGTAAATAGTTCCTTCTTTTCCCCATGTTCGTTTATTTTCTTTCTTTCACATGCATTTCCTTAGCATAGATTAGAAACATTTGTATTGATTAAGCAATGGATATAACACACCCATTAGATAGAAAATAGAAGTGGATACCGTAGAGTACTACAGGCGTGTGGGGTGCTAATACCTTCCTCTCGCGTAACTGACTCCCTTACCCGATCTCTCAGTTTCAAGACCGTGATTTCTCCCTTTCAGGTTTACTCAATGTTTACCTTTCTCCTTAGGCGAGATAAAAAACATTCGATGGTGACTTCACAGATATTCTATCAGATGCGTTTGTCTAGTTCCTTCACTTTTCCCGAAGAAGGCCCAGACCCAGAATCCCGATGAGAAATATTGGTTGATGGAGCTGTTAATGGTTATGGAAAAGGAATTGGTGTTGTGATCATTACTCCTCAAGGATCTCACATTCCTTTCACAACAAGGTTGATGTTCAATTGTACGAATAACATGGCAGAATATGAATCTTGTATCATGGGTCTTGAAGAAGCCATGGATCTCAAAATCAAAATTCATGATGTGTATGGCGATTCAGCTTTGGTAATAAATCAGATTAAAGGAGATTGGGAGACTCGTCACCCTAGCTTATTCCTTTACAAAGATTATGTAAGGAGATTGTTGACTTTATTCAATAAGGTAGAGCTTCAACATATTCCTCGAGATAAGAATCAGATGTAAGATGCTTTAGCTACTTTGGCTTCCATGTACAAAGTAAACCATTGGAATGATGTACATCAAGATCACCATTGAGCGCCTTGAGAGGCCAACTTATATTTTTTCCATGGAGAATGACCGCCTTGTGTCATGGTCAGTTGTATCATAAAAGAATGAAGAAAGCTTTTGATAAGAAGGTTAAACCTCGAGTATTCAGAGAAGGGGACCTCGTGCTCAGAAAGATCATGTCTTTAAGCTTTGATTCAAGGGGCAGGTGGACTCCCAATTATGAAGGCTCGTATTTTATCAAGAAATACTTCTTTGGCGGTGCATTAATTCTTGAAACTATGGATGGCGAAGAGTTCCCACGTCCTTTGAATGCTGATGTAGTCAAGAAATAATTCTCCTAAATAAATAAAAAGAATAGCTCGCTAAGTTAAAAACCCGAAAGGGAGGCTTAGGCAAAAAAGAGCGTCTCGGTAGGATAAAAACCTGAAAGGGAGGTTTAGAAAAAAGTTAGAGACATAAACATAATAAATTTTTTGGTAGTCTGAAAACCTGCTAGGGCAGTCTAGGAAAAAGTTATGGACTTTATGGCAAGTAACTGCATCAGACAACACTTGATCGTAGAAGCAACAATCTGCATGGATCATCTTCACAGCTCAATTGAAGCCTATACTACAGGAGTTCAAAGTTGTTAGAGAGGATAACTGTCATTTTTTTTTCCATATAACGTTTCCATGTATTTACCATTTTTCAAAACTTTGTAATCATCCATGGAGTCATGCTATTGGAAGGCTACCATCCTATCAATAAATTCTGTGCCTTTGTCCAATTTTTTGCAATCTTACATTGTTCAGCTTATAAAGATATTCTTTTATTATTGAAAATATATTTCAAAACAAACAGATTTGATAGAACATACTTGTGAAAAATTTACAGTTTAAGTGTATTTACTTTGAATGTGAATCAAAGGGATCAAATGGCACGGTCCTAATTCCAAACAATATTGATAATGTTTGAAGATGGTCCCGACAGGACCCCTATGGAAATTTTCATTCGAGCACGAGATATAAGTTCAAAGTAGGATGTTCCCATGGAGTATCTTGATTTCTCCCAAGAAAAGCGTGTATGACTACTGTAACACCCCAATTCTACCCCAGTAATTATTATGAAAATCAGAGTTATAATATTCTTTTCAACAAATAATTGGAGTATTACAATTCAACTAAAACAACAACAACAACAACTCAGATACATAACACCTAAACTCGGATGAAACGAAACAACATGAATCAACTTTATTAATATTAAGCAGCGGAACTACATTAATCAACTTGGATGTCATAGCATATTTTCAACTTAAAACAATTCAAAGTCAACAATCACTTTTCATATATCAACATAGTTATTCAACAACAAAATCAAAATAGCAAAACAACTAGCGTTCATCCCCCCGAGTGTTACGTATCAGAGCGACAACCCGACTCGAACTAGCAACTAAACCTTTGTTCTTCATTACCGCACGTTACCCACGTAGAGCAACATCACAATGAAGGGTGAGATATCTAACAATCTAATAAATCGTATGATAAATAATATATTAGAATTCGATAAGGTAAATCAATGCTTGATAATTATTCATACAACCAACAAACAACTAAATAATAACAAGAAGACATTTTATTTAATCAACGTAACAACTTAAATCAACACAACCTAATTAAAACATCAACTTATAACAACATCAACTTATAACCACAACAACTTATAACAACGGAAACTTATAGCAACAAACGACATAACAACAACAACTCACAACAATAACAACTTATAGCAACAACAACTTATAACAACATCACAATGACAATCAACAAATAACGAATAATACCAACAACTTTAACACGCGACTCAATATGTGACTCAACTATGCAAATGCATGTGGTACCATTTGGAGCAGAACTCCCAACTTAAAATCATGCCAGGTTATCGAGGCATTCAACAAGGCATAAGCCTTCAACGTGGTGCCATTAAGGCCAAGGCATAAGCCTTCAACTTTCAACGTGGTGCCAATCCAGGCCAACTTAATCATGCAATGTATGCCATGCAACCTCAACTTCAACAACAAATACACAACGATGCAACAACAACAACAACATACAACAACAACAACTAGATCAACACTGGTCATTCGACCTACAACTCAAGCATGTCCATAAATTAGAACAATTCAACTTATTCAACATTGACCATAGGCCTACATCTTCATCAACTACAAAACAACTTATCAACATTGGTCATACGACCTACAACTTCATCAACGCATCAACAACAATAATAGTTTATCAATAGAATTAATACGAGCAAACAACAACCAATTTCTTCACAATCTACAACTTCGCAATTTATTAACAACATCAATACTAACAAACAATAACAATTACTACACCATTTACAACTTCATAATTTGTTAACAACATCAATACCACCAAACAACAACAACAATTCAACGGAAACAACACGACACAATTTATCACCTGCAATTATATAACTTATTCTATACTCTTAACTCATAAAAATGTCATAATAATATATATTTATAACTTGACATAATTCTCAATAAATTATAAATCACTCTACCACGATCCCTACAATTCTAAAATAACTCTAAGGTGCTCAAAATTTCTCTACCGACAACTCTTGTATGTAAAATAATATTTATGAAAATAATTGGTTACTGGTCTGACTCAAGTAATAGTAAAACAACTCTAAAGGGTCAAATACCTTTACCTTTAATTCTACGACTTATTAGGTTTAATTTTAAACAACTCGAAAACAATGCTGACAACTCTAGACATGTCAGAATCACCCAAAACCATTAAAGTATGACTCTTAATAACTCAAAACAACTCTGATAATTTTATTGATAATTCTAACAACTCTATTGACAACTTTAATAACTCTAATAGAATCGAAATAATTTAAATTAATCAATTAACCAAATAATCGTCTCTTACTCAAAACTCTTAATTTATCATATTAATAATACAAAAACTATTATAATTATAAAAGCTAATAGTTAAATAGCTAATATTATTCTCATAAACAAAACTTTATGTTATCAATATATTAAAATTGCAAATTAACAATTCTAAGGTTAGACTTTATCAAACATTAATCAATCAAATAAACTAATGCTACAATGTATGAAACATTAACTTAGATTTTCGGCTTACTCTAATATACTGGTACTGTAACGTGATACTCTCAATTATCTACCCAATTGTGATTTCTACCAAAACAATTAAATTAATGAAAAGTTACGATACCGTGTATATAAATATATTTGATAAAGTTTCGGTACATATGTGGATAAACATGGTTATACACTACACATATATAAATATTATAACGAAATAATATATACATATTCAACCTACAAAATCAATTTAGCAACTTAAAACTCAAGACAAATTTCATCATATTCAAGAATAATTTCAACACACTGACATCAAATAATTTCTCACCAAATAGAACAATCATAAATACCTAGCAAAATTCTCCATTATCCTAATTTCTATATACTACTCATCATACAACTCATTAGAAAGTCAGAACCCCACCATTACCTTGGATTAACGGTCTCTCTAATTTCCGGTCGAATTTCTACTTTCGGTTCGATTGTGCATTTCCGGTATCCTCTCCTAACCTTTGTGCCTCCTCCTTCTTCAATTTGGTTTCTTTTCTCGTACAAACCCTATTCCTATTATTTTCTTCCTTTAAATACTCCTTTATATTCTACTCTATTATTAATTAAATTAATTATTCTACTCCTTTAATAATTCAAGTATTATTCTATCATATATTTTATTGGCCAATTAAATAATACTTCTCATTTTATTTCTCACATTATAATAAAACTCACTAAATATTTTAGTCAATTAATTTCTACTCATAATATTAATTCTCGGACTAAACTGGTTATTAACTTAATCCTATTTTCTTTCTCCCACATACAACCTTTTCCCAAAAATCTTCACTAAACCCTTATAATTCTCCTTTTATATCTCTTATAATTAAATCCAACTTAATAATAATAATAATAATAATAATAATAATAATAATAATAATAATAATAATAATTTCTATTATTTCTATTTGGCTTAATTTTCACACCTCATTTCTACTACTTCTAACACCAATTAAATAACTCTATTAATCCACACTTATTTCTAATATTATTTCTAATAATATTCTATAATAAAATTAATTCATCATTAATTAATCTCAACTTCCGATAATTCACTTAATCATCTTAAATCAACTTATAAATTAATTAGTGCTCCTTATAATTCTACTGATAAATCCAACTTCGACTAAATTCCAATAAATAATTTCTTATATAATTTAATTAAATAATTTCCGGGTGTTACAACTCTCCCCCACTTAGGATATTTTCGTCCTCGAAAATCCATCCGACACAACTATCCTTAACATCACACTCGCACATAATCCTCGATTCAACAACTCAATCACAGTTTAAATCCAATACTTATACTTCAATCTTTCAATTACCCTTGCAACATAATCGTTACTATTTTGCAACCATTTTAGCAATACCTTGAAACAACATCTTAGAAAATAGTAACAACTACAACTCGCTTACTTTCTTGTACACCATGGTATCCTCACCTTAACGACATTCTCGTCGTAGCATCCACTTCTTACTTACCATTAAGATAGCAAAACAATTTTATATCATCCAATATGATCCCGTCTACTATCAACAAGAGATTAAGGGTGATCAGTTCCTCAATTTGTCAATAGATAGCCGACAACCATAATAGAGATTAAACCGTCATTACTAACATTAATAGTATTCTTTTCCAACTTGCATCCATGATTCAAGGATCCCAACAACTCAACAACTTCTACAACTTTTAAATCAATCCCAATAATTCCACGCATGGCCTACTTAAACAATCAACTTACTAAATTCTATCTCATAACAACTATTCTTTTCCAATACATCCCAACTTGTCAAACAACCAAATCTTAAATTCTTACCACCTTGAATTCGAGAAGCGGCAAGGCTCCTACAGCGTTTGCACCGTATCCGTTAGTAACATACTAATCTGCTATTTCTCAACTAAACACATCCGAGAAGAAAAGCTTCTCCCCCACTTAGCTTCAACTTAATTCCTGCAAACAGTCAATCAAAAAGCAACAAGTACCAACAGTGTTCCATACACATGTCGCGTACGAAGGAAGTAAACAACGTTAGACAACAACGGCGGACGGACCACTTTCGATACCACTTTGTAACACCCCAATTCTACCCCAGTAATTATTATGAAAATCAGAGTTATAATATTCTTTTCAACAAATAATTGGAGTATTACAATTCAACTAAAACAACAACAACAACAACTCAGATACATAACACCTAAACTCGGATGAAACGAAACAACATGAATCAACTTTATTAATATTAAGCAGCGGAACTACATTAATCAACTTGGATGTCATAGCATATTTTCAACTTAAAACAATTCAAAGTCAACAATCACTTTTCATATATCAACATAGTTATTCAACAACAAAATCAAAATAGCAAAACAACTAGCGTTCATCCCCCCGAGTGTTACGTATCAGAGCGACAACCCGACTCGAACTAACAGCAACTAAACCTTTGTTCTTCATTACCTGCACGTTACCCCGTAGAACATCTGAAGGGGTGAGATATCTAACAATCTAATAAATCGTATGATAAATAATATATTAGAATTCAGATAAGGTAAATCAATGCTTCAGTAATTATTCATACAACCAACAAACAACTAAATAATAACAAGAAGACATTTTATTTAATCAACGTAACAACTTAAATCAACACAACCTAATTAAAACATCAACTTATAACAACATCAACTTATAACCACAACAACTTATAACAACGGAAACTTATAGCAACGACATAACAACAACAACTCACAACAATAACAACTTATAGCAACAACAACTTATAACAACATCACAATGACAATCAACAAATAACGAATAATACCAACAACTTTAACACGCGACTCAATATGTGACTCAACTATGCAAATGCATGTGGTACCATTTGGAGCAGAACTCCCAACTTAAAATCATGCGAGGTTATCGAGGCATTCAACAAGGCATAAGCCTTCAACGTGGTGCCATTAAGGCCAAGGCATAAGCCTTCAACTTTCAACGTGGTGCCAATCCAGGCCAACTTAATCATGCAATGTATGCCATGCAACCTCAACTTCAACAACAAATACACAATGATGCAACAACAACAACAACATACAACAACAACAACTAGATCAACACTGGTCATTCGACCTACAACTCAAGCATGTCCATAAATTAGAACAATTCAACTTATTCAACATTGACCATAGGCCTACATCTTCATCAACTACAAAACAACTTATCAACATTGGTCATACGACCTACAACTTCATCAACGCATCAACAACAATAATAGTTTATCAATAGAATTAATACGAGCAAACAACAACCAATTTCTTCACAATCTACAACTTCGCAATTTATTAACAACATCAATACTAACAAACAATAACAATTACTACACCATTTACAACTTCGCAATTTGTTAACAACATCAATACCACCAAACAACAACAACAATTCAACGGAAACAACACGACACAATTTATCACCTGCAATTATATAACTTATTCTATACTCTTAACTCATAAAAATGTCATAATAATATATATTTATAACTTGACATAATTCTCAATAAATTATAAATCACTCTACCACGATCCCTACAATTCTAAAATAACTCTAAGGTGCTCAAAATTTCTCTACCGACAACTCTTGTATGTAAAATAATATTTATGAAAATAATTGGTTACTGGTCTGACTCAAGTAATAGTAAAACAACTCTAAAGGGTCAAATACCTTTACCTTTAATTCTACGACTTATTAGGTTTAATTTTAAACAACTCGAAAACAATGCTGACAACTCTAGACATGTCAGAATCACCCAAAACCATTAAAGTATGACTCTTAATAACTCAAAACAACTCTGATAATTTTATTGATAATTCTAACAACTCTATTGACAACTTTAATAACTCTAATAGAATCGAAATAATTTAAATTAATCAATTAACCAAATAATCGTCTCTTACTCAAAACTCTTAATTTATCATATTAATAATACAAAAACTATTATAATTATAAAAGCTAATAGTTAAATAGCTAATATTATTCTCATAAACAAAACTTTATGTTATCAATATATTAAAATTGCAAATTAACAATTCTAAGGTTAGACTTTATCAAACATTAATCAATCAAATAAACTAATGCTACAATGTATGAAACATTAACTTAGATTTTCACACTCTAATATCTGATGCTGTAACGTGATACTCTCAATTATCTACCCAATTGTGATTTCTACCAAAACAATTAAATTAATGAAAAGTTACGATACGTGTATATAAATATATTTGATAAAGTTTCGGTACATATGTGGATAAACATGGTTATACACTACACATATATAAATATTATAACGAAATAATATATACATATTCAACCTACAAAATCAATTTAGCAACTTAAAACTCAAGACAAATTTCATCATATTCAAGAATAATTTCAACACGACATCAAATAATTTCTCACCAAATAGAACAATCATAAATACCTAGCAAAATTCTCCATTATCCTAATTTCTATATACTACTCATCATACAACTCATTAGAAAGTCAGAACCCCACCCTTACCTTGGATTAACGGTCTCTCTAATTTCTGGTCGAATTTCTACTTTCCGGTTCCGATTGTGCATTTCCGGTATCCTCTCCTAACCTTTGTGCCTCCTCCTTCTTCAATTTGGTTTCTTTTCTCGTACAAACCCTATTCCTATTATTTTCTTCCTTTAAATACTCCTTTATATTCTACTCTATTATTAATTAAATTAATTATTCTACTCCTTTAATAATTCAAGTATTATTCTATCATATATTTTATTGGCCAATTAAATAATACTTCTCATTTTATTTCTCACATTATAATAAAACTCACTAAATATTTTAGTCAATTAATTTCTACTCATAATATTAATTCTCGGACTAAACTGGTTATTAACTTAATCCTATTTTCTTTCTCCCACATACAACCTTTTCCCAAAAATCTTCACTAAACCCTTATAATTCTCCTTTTATATCTCTTATAATTAAATCCAACTTATAATAATAATAATAATAATAATAATAATAATAATAATAATAATAATAATAATAATAATAATAATTTCTATTATTTCTATTTGGCTTAATTTTCACACCTCATTTCTACTACTTCTAACACCAATTAAATAACTCTATTAATCCACACTTATTTCTAATATTATTTCTAATAATATTCTATAATAAAATTAATTCATCATTAATTAATCTCAACTTCCGATAATTCACTTAATCATCTTAAATCAACTTATAAATTAATTAGTGCTCCTTATAATTCTACTGATAAATCCAACTTCGACTAAATTCCAATAAATAATTTCTTATATAATTTAATTAAATAATTTCCGGGTGTTACAACTACTGCTCTATTGAGGCATATTGGTATCACATGTGATATTTTCATCCCCAGGGGAGTCTGGAAAAATTTGCAGCACTCATCCCGTTCTTGGGATTCCACACCACGTGATTGAAGTTTGATTGAACCTTGAGGTATGACGCCATCCTTCAATTGATTGGTTTGCTATGTAGATTTTCATGTTGAGAGCGCTTTGGCAGAGAGTTGTCTTTGCCCAATCATATACTGGTTATCCTTAGTGTTTTTCACCTGTATGCATGCATGCACACACTCACACATACACTACATGCATCACGCACCACAAAAAAACAATGCTTTAATTATTTGCATTCATAGATGTTGTTGTGTGTCCTCTTTCCATCGGAACGCAAGTCTTAAGCAAAAAATGTTTACCTTTTCATCTGCCCCACTGAGTTATATTTCGCGGAAGAATAGAGTCTAGACACTCTTAGGTCTCTTTGATCATTCAAATATATCTTCCCCAGAGTTAGTTGTGGCTTCAATTCCTGTCTATATTCAGTGGTATCAATTTGTTCTCCTCAGAGCTATAAATTCTAGCTGAAGAATGCGTTTATTTTGCACGAAAAGACTTTATCTCTTTAGCAGGATTAAACTCGATTTTCCCCGGGAAGTCCGTTTTCATCCTTTAAGTAGTATTATCACGAGCATCAGGCGACAATTTCTTTATTTGAGCAACCAGTATTCCCCTATCAAGTCTGTTAACTCCTATGTGATTATTTTGGCGCTTAAACAGGGAATATCTCATTTTGACTGGCAGTATCTCTCTAGCAGATTGAAGATTTGTTGTCGTTTATTTCTGATGGGTGATTTACAAGCTCATTGATGAACGTCTCTTTGGCTGATTTACAAGCTCATTGATGAATGTTTCTTTGCGGTATTCCTATGAGTGATTTACAAGATCATTGCTGATTAGCCGTTTATCTCCGATGGGTGATTTACAAGTTCATTGATGAATGTCTCTTTGGGTGATTTACAACCTCATTTATGAACATTTCTTTGTGGTATTCCTATGAGTAATTTACAAGTACATTGCTGATTAGCCGTTTATTTCCGATGGGTTATTTACAAGCTCATTGATGAACGTATATTTGTGTGAGTTACAAGCTCATTGATCAACATTTATTTGCGGTAATCCTATGGGTGAATTACAAGCTCATTGCTGATTATCCGTTTATCTCTGATGGGTGATTTACAAGCTCATTGATGACCGTCTCTTTGGGTGATTTACAAGCTCATTGATGAATATTTCTTTGCGGTATTCCTATTAGTGATTTACAAGATCATTGCTGATTATCCGTTTATTTCCGATGGGTGATTTACAAGCTTATTTATGAATGTCTCTTTGGATGATTTACAAGCTCATTGATAAAATATTTCTGTTCGGTATTCTAATGGGTGAATTATAAGCTCATTGTTGAATGACTCCGATAGCTGTTTGTGGAAAGTTTTGCTTTACCGATGAATGGTAGCCTCGTCACGGAGGTAGTTTATCAAAGATTTGCTTTAGCGATGAATGGTAGCCTCGTCGTTATGGGAGGTAGTTTGTCGAAGATTTGCGTTACTGATGAACGGTAGCCTCGTCATTATGGGACGTAGTTTGTTGAAAGTTTGTTTGAATGCTACAATGGGCAAGATTTTAGCTCGTTGTTGAATGATCGTTTTGTTACCCTTTCTAGAGGAAATATCTTGGTTAAAGAAGAAGTTAAATCCCTTTATTGGTGAAACTCCAGAACTCTTGGGAAACTTAGTCCATTATCGATGTTGTTTTCTTACCGCTTGTTGGTCAAAAACATTTTTGGTGTTTGTTTGGGATTGATAGTTTACCGTCTCTAGAAAGTCGGCATAATTCTTTTTTTTGCCAACTCCTCTATGAGGAGGTAGTTTACCGTCAATCTATGGATCATTGCTATTATTTCCTCTTTTCTTCCGCCTCCTGTATTGAGTCGATGTTATTATGTCTCCTCTTTGGGCTTTACCCTAGCAAAGTTGAGTTCCCATTCCCCAGTGGAGTCTTGTTTTTTTCCTTCTCCCATGAGATCAAGCTTCTTTCCCTAGTAGTTTGTTCTCTTGGATGAGTTGTTGTTCTTAGCGTGACCTTACTATTTTCACTTCCTAAGAGTTGTCCTGTCTCCCCTGTGAAGTTCATTCTTTTTCATTGCATAACCATTAAGCATCACATGTCATCTTAGGGCCAAAAACAGGGCTTGTGTTATATTTAAGTATCTTTTATCCTGTTGAGGCGAAGGTTGCCTTCTTATCTCTGGATAGAAGACACTTAAATAAGGGAAACTGATGTACTCCAATTTCCCCCCTAAGATTCTCTAATATCCCATATTATTGTATTACATAGAGATCACAAAGTAGATCTCTCTCTCTCTCTCTCTCTCTCTCTGTCTCTGTCTCTGTCTCTGTCTCTGTCTCTCTCTCTCTCTCTCTCTCTCTCTCTCTCTCTCTCTCTCTTATATTTGAGTTTGACCTTGGGAGATCACCAAGAACCTTTGAATGTGTGTGATAAGTGATACTTGGTTAATCATGATGTGTATATCATTTGCTCTCTAGATGTTGTGATGTAGGTGGATGATGCAAAAATTTCTTATCCAAGAAGTTAATAGTTTCATGAGTTTATTTCCATGCCTTCTCTCCCCAATTATCAATGTTTTTAAAGTACTTGTTCTCATTGAAGACTTATTTTTCCTCCTATTATGGACTATCATCTTGAATATGTGCTTCATGTGGAAAGAAGATCATCAAATTTGAAGAATTCTCCATGCCATGGCCATCTATCTTTGAAATTAGGGTTTTGGGCTTATGAGGACTATATCATGGTGTTTGTGTGAAGTTTATGGATGAATTCAAAGCTATTTGACTCTTAAAAGGACTTATAATATGAATATTGTTTTATAAAAGGATTTTAACTGATGAGAAGATTGTTTTGGAGGTCTATGATTGCAAACTCTCTAGATTGATACTTCATTTATCTTGTATGACTTCAAAGGATCATAACTTGGTCATCCTTTGTCTCCTTGAGCTCATTCTTTTTTCACAATGAACCTAAGGATATCTAATACAACTTAGTTCAATCGGTACGAAGATAAAATGCTTGGAAATTTTCCTAAGAAGTCAAAAGAATACAAGTCATTGATGGATTTCTCAATTCTTGATCAATCAACTTCAAGAGATCATATCTTGATCATCACTTATCACCTTGAGGTCATTATTTTTGCATAAAAATCTTGAAGATGTGAAGTTTATCTCCATTTATGTTTTAAAGATTGAAAGTGTTTGGAAGTTTCATAAAGAAGTCAAAAGATTATAGGTCATTACATGATTTTTCATCAACTTCACAAGACCATAACTCTCTCAATTTTTGGAGTTTTTGGTTGGTTCTTTTTGAAAAATGTTCCTTGAAAGATTTACTTCATATCATCTCTGAAATCCAAAAGCAAATTTGAGTGGAAGGCCATGTTTAGATTGAAAATACTATACGTCATTTTTTGTGAAAGACATAGAGTTTTTTCTAAGTGTAGAAAATCAGATGATTTCTCACGATTTCAAAGGAGCACAACTTCTAACTCAAGATGTTAAATGATACCTTTCCAAGCATATTGAAAAGTATGCAACCTCAACTTTCCAAAGAGTCCAAGATGACATCATAAAGGTCCCCGAGTAATGAGAACCATGGCTGCAATAAAGGCATCATGAAACTAATGTTTTGCTCGGATTCAGATTTTGTTTTCCATAATGTGACTTCTAATGACAAAATTGATGCGCGTTTTTGACTTAAACATTATTAAAAAAGTTGCAAAGCTTGATTATAGGGTTGAAACACACGATTTGACTACGTTTTGATCATGTGCAAGTCACACATTTCACACTACACAGATTAACTTGGTTTGCACGATTTGATCACAATTTCTCCTCACTCTCCTCACCATTCACTTCCCTAAAAATAGAGGACCATTGCTCACTCATTTCCTCAAGATTTGAGAGCCAGAAAATATCTTCCAAACTCACTCCAAACCTCATATTTTTGCAAATTCATTTTCACTCTTAAAGCCCTTCCAGTTTAAAATTAACCGTTCATTCTTCTTCCTTGAACTTCACTGAAGCTAACAGAGCAAGAATCATCCCTTGAGTTTCCCTGAATCGTGCCATCCAAGTCAACTTTCAGAGATCTAAAAGTGAACTTAGTTCATGTAGGATTCGTGGCCAAATCGTTTCAAATCAAGCACTATTTTACTCTCCTCATCTCCCTGATCCTTGTGATCTTCACCAGTTGTATTTCATTGAGAATTGATTATGAATTTCTAGAAGCAAGTACTAATTACTTTTCTACATTTTATCAAACCATTCTTTGTACAAGTGAAATAACTTTTTCGCGAGGGTAACATTAGAATCGTCTTGAAGAGAAGAATCTAATGGTACCGGTCTGAAGAATTTATTTCACAGTTTGTGGAACGAGCCGTTGAGGACGGCTGGAGGTTGAAGATGACCTACGTGTCTGTCTTCAACCAATGATAGCGTGCCATGTAATTTTTTGAATTGGATCCAGTGATGATGCTTTACCGTGCACGCATTATAGGAGCCCTTGGATCTGATTACTTTAGTGAGTCAGACTCGATCCAACGCGTGATATCATTTCTTGTTTTGTTTTTTTAAATTTAATTTTACTTGTAATTTAGTGTGAAAACCAAGGAAGTCCATTGGATCTAATGCGATTTGACTGTGATCTAATGGTCCATATTTTTTTGGCTTTTACTTTATTTTCTGATTTTATAATTTTAATGTTTTAAACTTTGAAAAATCATGGAAAATTCATTTTTGACTCAAAATTTATGAAAAAATTCACAAAAATATTTTGAAATATTCTCTTTCAGATTTTTACTTTTTCATATTTTATTTTATGATCTGGTATTTTTTTAATGATTTTTCTCCTTTACTTGACATTTTTTATTATTTTAAAATACTTTTGTACATTAAAATTTTCTGAAAAAATCATGGAAGGATCCAATAGTCATTTGACAAATATTGGCGACCTCATTTTATTTTATTTTTTTTATTTTTTTGGAAATTTTTGGTTTGTTTCACAATTTATTTTATTTTAAAAAAATAGTTTATGACTTTTAAATTTTCAAGAAATTTTTGTTAACATTTGTTGACCTTTGTTTGACTTTTGATAATTTTCTTAGAATTTTATTTTGATGTATGAATACTATTTATATATTTCGTCAATAAATCCGATTAAATAGTCAAATTTCAAATTATATTTTATTTGTTATTTTAATTGCTTTACTTTTTTTTTTAAACTTTGCTGATTTTGGGCTTATATGGAGTCATAGACTTCCTCAACATCAACAGAACCTGAGTGTTGATAGGCCTCTTGGCCAAATCCACCAAGATAGTTGATTGATTTTAACGAAGTTAGACCGGATAAATTAATCTAATGCATCATTGACTTTAAAGCTTGTTTCCTCTTCTCCATCTTATTATTCTTTTTTTTGTCTCGAATCGAAAAAGTGATCAATTGGTGGCATGACATTTAATGTTCAAACAAAAGCCTCAAATGATGATTTGAGCTTTGATTTTGGTTCAACACTTGTGACGCTTGTCGTGTGGTCGTTATTATTTTTTAATCAAACTTTTGGCAAGTTTTCACTAACCTTGTCCAATTGAAGTTCTCAATCATCTTTGATCAAGTGATGATTATTCCAAAATCTATGATATACTTGACAAGTTTCAAGATGGTCATCTTGCTAACCCTACTAACAAATGACTTTTTGGTGATATACTTGACAAAAAGGAATTAAAACTTGTCGTGTGGTCGTGTTGATTCTATCAAGCTTCTGGAAAGTCTTCATACACAAGCTTCAAGATTATCACCTTGCTAACGACTAATTATTAACGATTGACTTTACTTTTTGCTTTTATCTTATGCCTTTATTTTCCGCTTTTGTTTTTCCGCTCTTTACTTTATGCACTTTAATTTTAGCAATTACATTTCATGTTATTTTTTTTCTCTTTGCTCACTTGAGCATTTTATTTTCTTATCATTTTGAATTTGCTCACTTGAGCTTTATTTTCCTTTTCCAAAATACTTAATAATTCAACTTAAACATAAAAAACTTTTGATTGGACTTGGTTACTATCTCTATGCACAGAGTTTGATCTTTGGACTTAGGATTAGGGCCTGATAAGTGGCAAAACTAAGTTATTTTGTATATATGTTTAGTGGCACTTATCGGTTCTTTTGTTGATATTCTTCGAATAAATCCCCCGTTTTTTGTATAAATGTGTACATAATAGAATAATTGATTTTTTGTGTAAATATTGTATCATTTGATAGTTTTTCATATCTTTTGTAGGTATTCATTCATAATTGGAGCATTGAGTAATAAAGTGTCGAAGACACGGCTTCAAACGCGCGATTTGAGCAACTCATCAATGAATAAGGCTCAAAATCAAAGAATAAAAATCATCAATTTGATTGATATTTTGTCATGGTTAGATAGGAAATTTAATAAGCTTTCCAATGCTTCAAACCGGGCGCAATTCCGAGTTACGGTTCTCAAGATATGGCAAAAACAAGATGCTGATTTTTTCCGGAACATCACAGACCACGCTTAGCGCGAAAATACCGGGCTTAGCGCGCCCTGCAATATCAGAATTCTTTAAAAGGGGCTAAAACACATTTTAGGTTATGGGTTGGGTATTTTGAGTCCCAACACCATCAACATCATTTTTGATAGATTTGCTTGGAAAACAACATTGGAGCTTGCATTTGGATGATCCGGAGTCGAATCCCTCGTCGATTGGTGTTGACAAACCAATAAATGTTTGGTTCCTCTTCTTCTCTTCTCTTTGTAATCTCTTTTGTTGGGTTTTTGTATGTATATCTACTCTAACTCATGTATATTTTTCGCCCTTGGCGTTGTATAAAGTTTCTTTACGAATCTGTGTTGGTGATTGTCTTGGGTTTTTACTCTATGTTAGGGATTTGAGCTTTACTAGAGGTAGATTGCTTAGATTCTTTCCTAGGATGATTATCTGTTAGTTTCTGAATTCTAGAAATGGGTTTGGAGTTGACATTCACTATAGAGTATCTAAACTTAATGCCTCTGCGTTGGTGAAGTATGCCAAAGATGGGTATGGAGGTGACGCAGTTGACTTCTGTGTTGTTGAGGTAGGTCAGACATGACTATTGAGATGATTCGGGAGGATTCTCAATTTGGGTTAGAAATAGCTTAGGTTGTGAGAGGTATGTGATGACACGGACGAGTATCGTAGGCCGAGTATAACATGGGTGGTAGATTTAAGTCTATGACGGGTAGTTTACATTCGTTCCGGACTAGCTGTCTATCCTTTATACTTTTTGTTCATTTACTTTCTGTCCTTTATTTTCAACTCATTTAATCTCAAACTCATTAACAGTAGAATTTTCGAACGACGAATCGATAACCAATCTCTGTGGACACGATACGATATAACCTAACCGGTATTATCACCCGGTAAAAATAATACCAACTCTTTGCTTGTCGCTTTACCGCAGCAACAAAATGGCGCCGTTGCCGGGGATTGGTTTTATTGTTTCTGTATTGCGATAATTCCGTTGTTTTTGAGTTTTGTAATTAATGTAAATGTTGTATAGGTTTTGTATATGAACTTGTATATGTTACATGTGCATGTTGTGTGTTTACTTTCCATACTTGTACATATTTGTGATTTTCTTAGCTTTCATGTGATGTTGTGAATTGTCTCGTACTCGTAACTTTTGTTGTGTGGTTCTTAGGATACTTTCTTTAGGTTTGTGCGGTGTGGCAATACTATGGCATGACGAGAGGAGGTTACTAGTGCTCGCACAATAAAGGCGTCGAGCTTACGATGTAAAACAAGCATGTTTTTGTTTATGTTGTTTGGTGGCTTGTGTTTTAACAAGTTGAAATAGGACTTGTTCTTAATTTTAAATCTTCAGTTTTCAACTTGTTAATTCATTGTCACCAAGTTTTCGTATCGTAATTTGCTTTTGTTTCGTACGTAAATTGTGTTTTTCTCGAGCTTGTCGTGTTTAGCTTGAGGAGTTTGGTTGGTTGTAAATATTATAAATTTTTTTTCCTAATTCTTTTGTTGTTGTTTGGACTCAAATTTTGGTCCGGTAACTTTTAGACTTTTGAGGTGATTTTCCGAGTTTGGTCGTTTCAACTCGCGGATGTATGGTAATGATAGTTTTCAAAGTTGGTACACGTCAGGTACTCGTTTATCGCTTTCTATAGCATAACATGTTTAGGAAATTTATCATTTGTATAATTACCATGCTATTCATTCTTTTTGCATTACTTGCTCATAAATTGAATCACTTTAGTCCCCTTTTTAACCATAAATGTGAGGAGGCTTTCCATTGTTTACATATTTTTGAGAGTCCACATTCTTGTTTTAACTGGATTTTATTATGCTTAATCTTTTATTTTGTGTTGATTGTATGATTGCAAGAAAATGATCAAGGCATTTTGTTTGATTTTGAGCATAACTACCTTGGCCAAATTTTCAATTCACCTTGTGAGTGTGTGAACCTTTGTTATCCCCTTTGAACTTTTATTAATATCCATGTTTATTTGAATTTGATGCTTGTCTATGAGTGTCAATTCACCTTTTTTGTATGGATGTTGATTTCTTTGTTTCTTGAACCCTCAACTATATGTTGTTGTATGGATTTTTACCTTGCTTTAGAAAGTAGGGAGTATTCACACATTAATGTTGGTTGAATTCAAGTTGGGGAGAGAAATGTTTATATACTTATATTGTGGTTGGTATGAGGTTAAGAGAAAAGAAAAAGAAAAGAAAAAAGAAAGTGAAAAAGAAAGATTAGAAAAAGAAATAAAAAAAGAGAAAAGCTTTGAAAAAGAAAAACAAAAAGAGTAGGAATAATGTTATGTTAATAAGTGAGGTGTGTTTGGTGTGAAATTTGTGATGAAGAATAAGTTTGATTGAAATTATATTGTTTGGAACTTTGTGAGTTGATCACTCCCTTAGGTTTAGGCAAGTTTTTGTTTCGATTAGATTTAGGACTTATCATTTTTTTGTTAACCAAGCCACATTACAACCTTGAAAAGCCCTTGTGATTCTTGCATTTGTATTTTCAATACGTTTTTGGATGAATGCATAATTTAGTCTATTGTTTGCAAGATTGTGGATGAGTGTTTTTTTATCCCTCACCTTTGTGTGTTCTTCATCTACCGATGAATTTTTGCAAGGTGTGATTCATGATTGAGCTTGTTTTGTTTTAGAATATTTTGCATGATTTTTGTACTTAGGATTTTTTTTGTTTATATGTTATTGTTGTAGTATAGTGGTAAGTTTGTATTTGTCGTGTACATTTTTCGTTTGAACCATACATTTGTTTTCCGTTTTCAAAAACTTGTTGATTTGTGATTCTTTGATTATCATCTTTTGTTTCTTTAGGTTTACTTGACTTTGTTTGAGGACAAACAATGTGTCAAGTTGGGGAGAGTTGATAAGTGCCAAAACTAAGTTATTTTGTATATATGTTTAGTGGCACTTATCGGTTCTTTTGTTGATATTCTTTGAATAAATCCCCCATTTTTTGTATAAATGTGTACATAATAGAATAATTGATTTTTTGTGTAAATATTGTATCATTTGATAGTTTTTCATATCTTTTGTAGGTATTCATTCATAATTGGAGCATTGAGTAATAAAGTGTCGAAGACACAGCTTCAAACGCGCGATTTGAGCAACTCATCAACGAATAAGGCTCAAAATCAAAAAATAAAAATCATTAATTTGATTGATATTTTGTCATGGTTAGATAGGAAATTTAATAAGCTTTCCAACGCTTCAAACCGGACGCAATTCCGAGTTACGGTTCTCAAGATATGGCAAAAACAAGATGCTGATTTTTTTTCGGAACATCACAGACCGCGCTTAGCGCGAAAATACCGGGCTTAGCGCGTCCTGCGATATCAGAATTCTTTAAAAGGGGCTAAAAACACATTTTTAGGTTATGGGTTGGGTATTTTTGAGTCCCAACACCATCAACATCATTTTTTTGATAGATTTTCTTGGAAAACAACATTGGAGCTTGCATTTGGATGATCCAGAGAGTCGAATCCCTCGTCGATTGGTGTTGACAAACCAAGAAATGTTTGGTTCCTCTTCTTCTCTTCTCTTTGTAATCTCTTTTTTTTTTGGGTTTTTTATGTATATCTACTCTAACTCATGTATATTTGTCGCCCTTGGCGTTGTATAAAGTTTCTTTACGAATCTGTGTTGGTGATTGTCTTGGGTTTTTACTCTATGTTAGGGATTTGAGCTTTACTAGAGATAGATTGCTAAGATTCTTTCCTAGAATGATTATCTGTTAGTTTCTGAATTCTAGAAATGGTTTTAGAGCTGACATTCACTATAGAGTATCTAAACTTAATGCCTCTGCGTTGGTGAAGTATGCCAAAGATGGGTATGGAGGTGACGCAGTTGACTTTTGTGTTTTTGAGATAGGCCAGAAATGAATATTGAGATGATTCGGGAGGAATCTCAATTTGGGTTAGAAATAACTTAGGTTGTGAGAGGTATGTGATGACACAGACGAGTATCGTAGGCCAAGTATGACATGGGTGGTAGATTTAAGTCTGTGACGGGTAGTTTACATTCGATCCGGACAAGCTGTCTATCCTTTATACTTTTTGTTCATTTACTTTCTGTCTTTTATTTTCAACTCATTTAATCTCAAACTCATTAACGGTAGAATTTTCGAACAATGAATCAATAACCAATCTCTGTGGACACGATACGATATAACCTAACCGGTATATATCACCCGGTAAAAATAATACCAACTCTTTGCTTGCTTGCTATATTGCAGCAACAGGGCCCCTACCCAAACTCGTAGATTTCTATGATCTTGGTGTTATTCTGTCCTGCTTGGTTATTATCTTTGTATGCAAGTTATTTCGTTTATACTCAATCATGAGTGGATTTCCTCAAAATACAGCCGTTACTCTGCCCATTTTTCTTGAAACATGAATCCATGCGAGGCATTGACTTATCTGAAGCTTGGTGTTTTTGTCTGGTTATTTGTTTCTTGTGTGGTAATCCAAAGGGTGGGATATGGTATTGGATTTTGATGTCAAATACTATATTTCTCACATGGTTAGATCTTTCTTTACCCTTACCTTTTAATTTATGCACATAGGTTAGCCTCTTCATCTCCTCCCATATTCTTTAATTTTCAAAATCTTCCCTCTTTTTCAAAGGATTCTTGTTTTCAAATTCGAACCGCTTTCATAAAAAACTTGGACTTAGGTCCACGTATTTTTCAAACTCCTTTTCTTAATAAACTTTCAATTCATTTAGTAAAACTTTGACCATTTTTCATAAGACTAAAAAACACATAACCACATCCAAACTTTTTTAGCCCTTTGTGGCTTTCTTCTTAAAAAACATTTTCTTAAAATCAACCAACACACACTTTTAGTCTTTTTTACCCGGACTACATTGAGTTTTGATTTCAATATTGCACATTGTTGGTATGTAGGCCTAGAACTCATTGGAAGATCCATCAAATAAAAAATTGTAAAACATACTTCTTTCCTCAGCCCCACCATCTATTTTGTACATGTCTTTTTTAGCACACATATACAAATTTTCAAAAAGGTTCATATGGATTACCGTAGATGCTTTGGGTGCCTAACACCTTCCCTTTTCATAACTAACCCCCAGTCCCAGATCTCTGGTCTTTTTTTTAGGATTTTATTCGCTCTTTTTCCCAGTCCTTTTGATAAAATAAAAGCGCGGCGGCGACTCTGTTATTATTTTTTCGAGATAAGTCAATCCAATGGCTTACACTTGTAGTTTTTGCCGTTACACATCTCATGCATAGTAAAATTTTGACTGAAGATCTTCTTAAGTTACGAGGTTGAACTTTGACTTCTATTTGCTATAACTGTATATCTGACTCAGAAATTGCTGAACATCTTTTTCTTTAGTTTCCCCTTTACGGTTAGAAATAAGAATTGACTTTGTAATCGTATAAACCACACTATTAACATCACCTCTAAAGATGATGTTTGGACTTTATGCAAGTTGACTTTTTCTTCCGAAGGACCTCTTATTATTAATGATGTTATTGTCAACTCCCTCTACTCTATTTAGAATTCACATAATTTGGCAAAGAATCACAACAAGATTTTGCCTTTTCATTCTTTCATCTCAGGCATTATTGCTCAAATTAGAATGTCCGGTAATAGCTCCATGCAACTCTTTTTTTTCTCTGTCAGATTTCAAACTTCTCAAAGCATTTAATGTGGATGGCTCAGATTGTATTAGATGACATGTAATTGTGATGGTCCTTTGGCTTTTTGGTTAGTGGATAAGATGGTATTTTTAGAGATTCGCAAGGTAACTTCATCTTAGGTTTGATAGAGCAAACTCAAAGTCCCAGCTTCTTACATGCATAATTCTCTACAATTTTTAGAGCCATAGAAAGAGAATGACTCAAGCTTTGGATTGAAAGTGGCGCTTTCACTGTTGTCAAAAGTTTTTCAAAGGATGCTTTGGTTCCTTCGATGCTCAAGAACATATGGAGACACGTAATTTCTAATATGTCTTTTGTCATTACTCATATTTACGGGAAGAAAATTCTTGTGCAGATTTTTTTTACTTCTTTACACCGCACTTCCCTTCATCTAATTATTTATTTTTCAATTCTCCTAGATATTAAAAATTATTTTGTAATGAATAAATTTGAATTGAGTTTCTTTGTGTTTGTCTCTTTTTTAGAGGATTTTGACCTGATTTCTTTTTTATGTGTGTCACATTTTCTTTTTTATATCATTTACCTTATTTAAAAAAATTATAAGTCAAGTCCATAAATGATACGGAGAAATTGGAGGAGAGCATACATCCAAAATTAAGAGAAAATGAAAAGAATTAAATTATAATAATTTTTCTAGCCGTTTTCATTTTTCTGCTGTCGATAATTTAGAGAACAAAGGGGTATATAAAATTACAAAACAAAAAAATATCTCTCTCTATATGTTATATATAAATTATTGATTAGAAGCATAAATCTTTATGAATACTCATGGGATATTCTAATCATAAGGTATATTATTTATATATTTACATCGATTACAAGCATAAATCTTAAATGATAACTCAACGAGTATTCCATCATGAGGTTATATTATTTATATATTTTTGATATTTTGAGAAATAATTATTCTTAACAACTATGGTGTTTGTGGCACATCTCTAAACATTGTACAGAGTTTGCTAATGCACTTATAAATGATTTGCAGTTTTAGGGATGGACAATCTTCATCAGTTTCACATGAACGAGTCGCTGTGATAAAAAATAGAATAAAAATATTATTAGAATATAATAAAAAATTGATTAAAATTACAAAATAAAAAACTAAGTAGTTAAATGGAGGAAATGATTTACTTCTAGCTTCCATTGAAACAAAGAATATGGAAAGAAATAAAATTATAGCATAAATAAGCTTGAGAATTTTGTTCATATTTTTTCTCTTTTTTCTTTAAAATTTATTTTACAAATAGAATGAGGTTTGATCATTTTATAATGAGTAAATATAATGCAATGTTTAAAATATTTAAATATTTATAACACTAAATTACATAATATATTTTAATTGTCCTTTCTACACACTAAATAAATGTCTCATAATCATATTATAATCATATTTAGTAAAGGGGTAACACACAAATACTTATAGATCTATATTTTTAAAATCTTTTTTATCCCTTGGTGATATCTAGTAAAGGAGTAACACACAAATACTTTATAATTTTTAGATCTATTTTGTAAATAACTTTTTATCCTTTGATGATAGGAGATGACATGTTTTTTAGAAAATTGTTCAAGTATATTCAAGTTATTCATATCAATAATGTAAGGTTGAGGAGACAATATTTTCATTTCTAAGTTTAAAATCATTTCTTTATATAAAATCATTTGATCATAAGGAATGGGAATCATGTTTTGTATTATAGTTTTATTTCTCCTAAATTATTTGATTTGCATAATAAGCTAGAATTTCTATAACTACTTACTATATAGAAAGTGTCTTCTCATTAAATCTTTTGCAGATTTTTATTTGTTTTTTTTTCCTAAACTAGGTATATTAATAAGAAAATAATGTAGTTTTGTTGGGAGGAAATCAAAAATACAATTTAATAAAGATAATTTCTCTCAGATATCAAATACAATTTAGAGACAATTGACGAAAAAAACACACCAGAAAAAACACTACAATTTTATCGTAGAAAAATTTCTATTAATTAAGAGTAAAAAATCACGAATTTGTAGACCACTTAAATCATCCACTATAATCAACAATGGATACAAGTAGGATTTTCTATAACACTAGTTAGAGATATACATAAACATCATCAAAATTTACAATTTATTTTGAAATACAACAATAATCATGAGAGATAAAACAACTCAAAAACATCAAGAAATTATGAGCTCAAAGATGGATTCGACAAACCGACTTAGAAAATTTTGAATCCAATGAAAATCGCTTAGAATGTGATCCTATGAGTCATGAACGTTGTGTAAAAATTTCAAGACGATCTGAATGGTTGATTTTGCATAAGTTCTGATTTAGTGCAATTACTCTGTGTTAAAATAGGACTGCGAGATTTCACTATTTTCTCTACTTTTCACTTGTTATTTTTCATACTAAAATCCTATTCCTCTTTATCGGATAATAACATAGAATTAAAGGCATCTGAGCCACTAACCTATATTATTTGAATCCATTCAAATAAGAAGGATTAGTTACTAATAAAATTATATTTTGGTATATTTTTATATAAAATTAAAATTTGTCAGTGAAAATGCATCTTTTAGTTATTGTTAACTAACTTTTATACATGTTAGCACCTAAACAAATAAAAAATTATTTGCAATACCTTTGTAAATATATTAATAATTAAAATCTAAAACCTAAGGGATAACATAGACAAAAACCCCTTAACGAAACTAGTGTAGAACCTGGCAAGTCAAACCTACTATGGAATAAATCATCATGGGTAAAGTCATATAAACAAATGTTGGATCTTGCCGAGCATTTCATCCAGGGTCATCCCAATATATTTGGAGGTCTCAAACAAAAATAAAATTGAGCTCTTTCATATCAAAAAAAGTATTATAAAATTTATGTTTTATAAAAACCAATTTATAAATATTATTTATATCGATAGATAAATTATATTCAACCTATTAAAATATGAAATGAAAAAAATGAAAGATGCAATGTCATTGTAAAAAATTCACAATCAACCATTGACGATCATGTATCCCGCTTCGTCAAACTAAAAATTTAAATTACTTATATGACATGACAAAATGATATATTTTTATTGGATGATGATCATGTCTCCCGCTTAGTCAAACTAAAAATTTAAATTACATATATGACATGAAAGAATGATATATTTTTATTGGATGACGATCATGAATTATGAAATCATGGTTGGATTGACCTTAATCTGTTAGTAGTGACTTTTCTAGAGCTATTCTTGGTTTCAATATAACCATATGGGAAATTTACGAAAAATGGGATGTTCGGTTGATCAATTGTGGACATGGAACTTAGCCATTGCAACATATTGGATAACTGATCTTGAGCAGAACCCGTTGCAGTAACTCTCAAATCCTTAGGAACATAATGCCTAATTATGACTTGGACGATAAATTTGTGAGGAAAAGTAACAATTGTGGGTTTTAGGTGGAAAACAAATATGATAGATTGATGAATGTAACTGAAGAGGATTCAAACTTGGATACTTCTACTTCCTTTAGATTAGCTTCTTTGTGGAAATCCAAAGTCTCGAGTAAGGTTCACTTGTTTGGTTGGAGGGTCATCTTAAACAAGCCGCCTACTAGAGATAACCTTGCTAGAAGTTGTATTATTAACGGAAACCATAATCAGGTGTACCCTATGTGTTTTTCCTTTGAATAAATGTATGTCATTTACTTACTTCATGTATAACACGAATATGATGATAACCGAACCTAAATCAATCTTACTAGATCTATAGGCGCATACCAATTGATTCATCGAATCATCAATCCTCAGAAGTGGATACTTATTCTTGATAGTCACTTTATTTAACTTTGTGTAGTCAACACATATTCCATCTTTCTTCTTAACCAATAATATGTGAGCATCCCACAGCGAAACACTCGGTCGAACATACTTCTTCTCAAGTAATTCTTCCAATTGTTTCTTTAATTCACTCAACTCTGAAGCTGATATCTTATAAGGACCCATTAACACCAGATTCGTGCCCAGTATCAATTTCACAAAAACTCTACTTCTTACTATAGAGGAAAATCACCGTTGTCATCTGGAAATACATTTGGGAATTCACAGACAACAGGTAACTAAACATTTCTAGCTCTGTGATCAACTTGTAATGATGCGAACATTGCAAACATCAAAGCATCATACTCTACAAGTTCTTCCACTTGTTTAGCAGAAAAAACATCATCTCTATTATCGCCAAACTTAGGGAACCTCACAATCTTACTAGAACAATGTATATAAACATATTTGAACTCCAACCAGTTCATTTCCAAGATAACATCTAGATCCCTCAAAATGACAAACAAAATAGATAAAAACTGAAATCTCTATCATAGATTGACATAGGATAATTCACTGATTCTTTAGCAGTAACATTGATAACTATCTACGCATTCTTTATCGACTCATATACTTGCTCAGCAGAAATAAACAGCTTTTACCCTATGTCAACCTTAGATTCACATTCTAGAGGTATGTCGCAAATATCTTCAGGAAAAAATCACGTAATTACACACCATTAGCATATCACTAGCCACCACAATGATCTTTACTCTGTGAGAAGCAAACATCAACAATACCTGATCGTCCTCCCTCAAAGACATCCCAACTTGACTGGAAAACAAGAATCACAAATCCATGCTTTCTTCGGGTTCGAGAAACAACATCGCCTCAATAACACCTAGACTATTGCAATCAGCAACACGCCAATCCAACACTTTACAACTTAAACATCTCTGTGAAGCAAAAGCTTTTCCCCACTTATTTTAAACTAACACCTCCGGATAAATGGTTAGAAAAATAAGCAAGCACCGATATTTTTCACACACATATTGTGTACTAAGGAACAAACAACATTAGATAACCTGGTCGGATGGACCGACCTGCTATGATACCACTAATGTAACACCTAAATAAACTCCACATACAAATTACAAATAATTTAATAATAATCCAACTAAGTTACAACACAAGGGTATCACATCGTCATAATTAAACATCATAACATATCATCTTACTCCGTAATATGGGTAACATCCATCTAAAACATACTTTTGGTTATAATTTAATACAAACATTTGAAAACATTGTAGCAAAATTTATCATCATAATAAATTAATTAACTCCTCAAAACTCATATTTTGGTCTTATCAATTATTAAGAATGAAATTAGAAATCAAAACCGTTATAAAGTGTGTCAACATCAAAATAAATATAACATTCACATATTTTAGCGTCCCAAACCGATGTTATATATCAGAGCAAGACACCATTAATGTAGCAAAATAAAATAAAATTATATGAAGCTATCTTCAACACTTCTACTAAACTATTCCTGGTTACCTGCACGTTACCCATGTGGAGGAAACGTTCAGACAAAAAGGGTGAATAATCGCAATTTATTATAAAATACACAAGGAAAAGATTGAGTAATCATAGAAACTTTATAACAACCCCATATTAAACTCTTAGCATCATCTGGTTCTTTCATTAAAAATAGAACAACTTAGCATATTACACTATAATAATCCACAATTCATAAGCACATGGGAAATAGAATAATTCATCAAATAACTCATATCATTTTGTCATAATATAATTCATCACGTTATCTTTCCAACTCTTCAAACGATGCATCAAACAGAGTCCTAGAACTTAAGTTATGGCCTCTGAGAGTTGGTACTAGGGTTTCTCGCCCGATTATGCTAGAGGTGCTCAGCTCTCTTGGTGCTCACACGACAATGCTGGGGAAACATACCATCCCCCATATATTTTCAAAGAGTACCTTTTTTCCACTATCCCCCTCGCCACCTGTCTCGCCTAGCGATGCTGGGGTGCAATCTCACCCCATGATTTCCACATGCTCGCTCGATAATGATTGGGATTATGTACTTGGTTTATGATCTTGACTTTGTCCAGGTTCTCCAAACTCTTATTTTATTCACCATACTCATTCCAAATGCATCAAAAACATCATATAATTCATGTTAACGTCATATACACATTATAGGGTCAATTTATGGTATCTCTATTTCATCATCTCACAAATTTCATCATGCAATTCCCCATATTTTTCACAAAATCAACATACAACACAAAATCCTACCACTACCTTAACCCTCTATTAGTTATAATAAACTGATTTTAAACCCCTTACATCAATTCCTAGCAATATATTTCTTCCTTCGTGTTCTACATAATCCTCCTCTGAGCCGTAGCCTTTCCTTTGTGTTTTCTTCCAATTTCACGATCGTACAGACTGAGCTCTCTTCCTTATTCTCTCTTTTTTAACCATTTGACGCTTTATATATTATTCCTCTTATGCCCTCACTTAGAATCCTATATTACCACCATGCCCTGATTATCTCTACACACCTTTATTTTATTAGTAAACTAAATAGGGCTATTATTTAAACAATTCTGATTAATATAAAATAAATTATCTAAATCTTAATAATTCTAACTAGCATCTTAATCTATACTACCCCACGACATATCACATATGTCACACAAATAATCATCAATAATTCACAAATAAGTAATTAAATGATTAATTATATATCTGGGTTGTTACATATATAGTGAATGTGATGCTCTTTTAGGTAGTAGAAGATGATTATGCACTACTACAAATAATAAATTTTACGATATCTTTCACCTCACCTAACAAAAAACTGAGGTGTAAACCATAGATGCATTCCATTTTAATTTATTTTTTTAAACACCACGTATTCTCTCGGTTAAGTTGACAACCAGGGGGTAAAGTATTTAGAGGACACTCCTTCAAATCCCAACAACTATATTTTAACACTCAGTTTATACAGAAACTGAGGGGTAAAGTTGAAATTCTGGTATCAGATATGAGATGTCGAAGGTGATGTCACGACACTAATATATGTATGCTGAACAAAGAATAACAGAATATTAAATACAGTAAAATAAAATTGACACAAGCAAATTGTTCATCCAGTTCGGTGCAATCACATCGACGTTTATACGCTACCAAGCCAGTGATGAAGTCCACTATCATCATTATTAATTTAGATTTAAACTCCCCCGTTTACAACCCCTCACTTAATCACTACCCAATGACACATCTACCTAAGAACCTCTTAAATATGAGAAACCCATCCCACTCCCCCTCAATCACACACCATGATAAAAACAATAACAACGACTAGAAGACACACTTCAAAGACATATAACCATGATTGCTTCAAATCTTTTAGATGATTAACAAATTACAACTCAACTAACCGTCCAGCTCAAGTATTAAAGAATACAAGAGTGGCTCACAAGGAACAATTAACACAGACTAAAACTTAAACTCTAAACACAATACGTTCATCTTCCTTCAGTGTAACTAACTCTGCAAGTATGGTTAGTTGTTCTTTTATACAAACAGCAGCTAGGGCTTGGCCCAGAACTCGCTTCACATAAATATTCAATAACTTCCCACTACTTTCTCCATGAAAGTAGGATAAAATCTCTCCAAAAATATTGCAACACATTTTTACATAATCTTGCTAACTTCGAGCAAACAACTTAAACAAACTAATGCCTAGATTTTCTGAACAGAAAAAATAGTTCAGTTCTGTAACACATGTAAAGATATTTGCTTTGACATCTTCTTAAAAATTTTGATAAATTTTTCTTCACATGTTAAGGCATTCTTCATGACATTTTGTAAGCAGAATGTTTTACCAAAGTTGCTGCCAACACAAAACTAACAAACTCTCCCTTTGGAAAATTTTGGCTAAAACATTATTTGAGCATATAAGCCATACAACTAAAATCAACACCAAAACAAACATTCAAGCAGACTCAGCAAAATCAAAGGGCAACATCACAAACAAAGAGCAAGTGTTATCAGAGAAACATTAGCACATAAATATACTAGAGAAAGCAACATCACAAACAGTCTATCAGAGATATAGAGATATAGCAGCGAAAATACATAAATGTTTAAACATCAGTTAAAACATTACACATGCACTCAATCACAATCACACATACACTCGAAATCACAATAAGCTACTCCCTCTTAAATTTATTAGTTCATCAGTCTCTCAGTATCTTAGACTCCATTAAGAGTCCACCCCAATCATTAGGTGCATTAGGATAATTACTCCCCATTTTTAGCCACAATATGCCAAAGTCAGAAAACATTAGAGTAAACAGGTCATGTAATCTCATGAATAATAACAAAAGTGAAAAGGAAACATAGTTTTGAACAACTTCTTCAGAGACACAACATTTAAGTTTCTGCATAATTAGTTTAGTCACTAGTGTCAGCACCTCTTCCTTCACCACATGAATTCCCTTTATTAATTGCTGCAATCCTTAATGTATGCAAATCCCTAGTTTTCTTCTTAGTGTTCCAAATTTATTAGCATCCGAGGCCTTTGTAAAAATGTATGCCACCTGCCTTTCAGTAGTTACATGTTCTAATGCAACTATCTTATTTTCAACAAGTTCTCTTATAAAGTGATGACGAATATCGTTATGTTTGGTCCTACTGTGTTGGATAGGATTTTTGGATATATTGATAGCACTCAAGTTGTCACAATATAATGTCATGATATCTTGTTTGACATTGTATGTTGTCAACATTTTCTTCATCCAAACAAGTTGAGAACAACTGCTTCTGCAACTATCTATTCAACTTTAGCGGCAGCTAGAGAGACACAGTTTTGCTTCTTTCTAAACCAAGATATAAGGTTATTCCCAAAAAATAAGCATCCTCCTGATGTGCTTTTTCTATCATCAACACTTCCTTCCCAGTCAGCGTCACAATACCCACTCATAATGCAGTTAGATCCATGAGAGTACAACATTCCGTAGTCAGATGTTCCATTCACATACTTCAATATTCTCTTTACTTGTTTGATATGGATCATTTTGGGTTTTGCTTGATATCTAGCACAAACTCCAACAACAAAGGCAATGTCAGGTCGTTGTGAGGTATAGTAGGCTACCTATCATACTTTTATAGAGACTTTGATCCACACCTACACCATGTTCATCTTTAGATAACTTCAGATGTGTAGGAGAAGGTGTCCTTTTGTGACTTGCATTCCCGATTTTCTTGACATTATTCTTAGCATACTTACTCTGAGATAAAAGATGGAGTCTTCCATTTGTTTGACAAAATGTTGGACCATTTCATTAGACATTGCACCAAAGACAATATCATCAACATAAATCTAGGCAATCATGAGACTTCCTCCTTCGTCTTTTACAAATAGAGTTTTGTCTATGCCACCTTTCCTATATCCATTTTCAACAAGAAATTCTATCAGTCTCTCATACCAAGCTCTTGGATCTTGCTTCAATCCATATAGAGCTTTCCTCAACTTGTACACATGATTAAGAAATGTTGGATCAAAAAATCCCTTAGGTTGTTCTACATAGACTTCCTCATTTGAGTAACCATTTAGGAATGCACTTTTTAGATCCATCTGAAATAGCTTGAATCTCATAACATAAGCAACTCCTAATAGCAATCTGATTGATTCTAGACGGGCTACAGGAGAAAAAGTTTCATCAGAATCAACTCCTTTGATCTTAGTGTATCCTTGAGCAACTAGTCTTGCTTTATTTCTAGTGATCAAGCCTTCATCATCAGATTTTTTCTTGTACACCCATTTAGTTCTAATCACATTTGTTCCTTCAGGTCTTAGAACTAGATCCTAAACTTAATTTCTCTTAAATTGTTCTAGTTCTTCTTGCATAACATTAATCCAGAATTCATTATTTATGGATTCTACGACATGCTTAGGCTCAATCTTTGAGACAAAGCAGGAATTTGTTATGACTTCTCTTGATCTGGTGTTGACTCCTTTGTTTAGATCTCATATAATAAGTTCTTTAGGATGATCTTTATGAATTTTGATAAAGAGTCCTTTGTTTACTTGACCAATATCAGATTCTTCATTAGTGGGAGTAGGTCCCCGCTTTCATTTGTAGTATCTGTTGGGATATCATTCAGGAATGTTACACTTCCTCTAAGACATCAACCCGCTCATTCCATCCTTTATCACCAGCAACAACATTTATGGACTCCATCATTACTTTGGTTCTGGAGTTTAAGACTCCATAGGATTTGTTGTTTGTAGAGTATCCTAGAAATATTCCTTTGTCACACTTGAGATCCATCTTCCTCCTTTGTTCTCGATCACCTAAGATATAACACTTACTTCCAAGCACATAAAAGTATTTGATAGTAGGTTTTCTTCCCTTCCATATTTCATATATAGTGGCTAAGGTACGTTTTCTTAGACTTACTGTGTTATGGATATAGCATGCAGTATTCTTAGCTTTAGCCCAAAAGTGGTAGGGTAACTTCTTAGCATGAATCATTGCTCTTGCATATTCCTGGAGGGTTTTATTCTTCCATTCCATAATCCCATTATGTTGAGGCGTAATGGGAGAGGAGAATTCAGGACTAATCCCTTCAGAGGAGCAGAATTTAACAAATTTTCTATTCTAAAACTCCTTACAATGGTCACTTATGATTCTAATATCATAGTTGTCCTTTTTTGTTTTGAAGTCTTTGCAGAGGTCTTTGAAGACATCAAAAACTTCAGCTTTGTAACCTAGTTTTAGCAAGCTAGCCGGTTTTAGAAAGATGTAATCTTTAGGGTTAGTCATGTAAGTGAACCACCCGGATTATGGGATGGTCACTGATTTGCACCTCGAAGCCTATAGGCAAGAGGATTATTTTACTCACTCAAAAGTTGTGAAGCAATGAGTGTGGTTGTGTCCTTGGAAGAAGCTGTGAAGCAATTCCAAGTTTGGTTTGTGTCACTTGAGTGACTAGTTTATATTGTGTTTGAAGTGTGGTATCTTCAAATTGTTTTAGTTGTGTTTGGAGTGAGGTATATCCAAGCTCATTGTGTTAGGATCCAAGCAGTTGATGCAGTTGTTGGTGTGATAGTAGATGATAGACATCATTGAGGTGATTGGAAGTGAGCGGAGGTTCTCATATCTAAGTGTGGTATCTTAGGTAGAAGGGTCATTGGGTAGCCTGATTAAGTGCAGTGTAAACAGGTGGTTTCCCTCCAAATTAATACTGTTGATAGTGAACTTCATTCATGGCTTGGTATGCCCCCAGATGTAGGTTGGTTAAAACCAAACTGGGTTAACGATTCCTTGTGTTCTTTTGTTTCCTTCATTTTAATTGTAACTATACCTTGTCTATTTTATAATGTCGAATCATATGTCACGACATCCTGAGTATGTCAACACCAGAATTTCAATTAGTATCATAGCAGGCATTCTGTCTGTTTCTAGATGAGATCCATGGGGGATACTTTCTGGTTGTGCAGAAGGTAGAAGATTATTAGAACAAGGAGTGTTCGTATTTTATGGTCCCTAGAAGTGGATAATGGACCTATTTATGGATTATTTAAACAAGGAGTGTTCATACTTAATGGTCCCTAGAGGTGGAGGATGGACCTATTTATGAAAAACTAGACCAACCTGACCAGAACCCGTACCTTCTTGAAGAAAGAAGATAAATATGCTAGAACAAGAAAGTTAAATTCAAGACTTCATGCGGGATTGCGGATTTTGAATTGTATTATCAACCTATAATCAGCATAGAGAAAATATTGTCAAAACCTTTATGTGGGAGTGAAGCTATTTATAAGGTATTGAGAAGCTATTGGTCAGGATATTAGTTGGGTCTAGTTTGTTGCTTGGCGAAGAAGCAAGCGTTTTACAGGGTTGAATTATTCTCAATCCTTGGATTTCATGCTTACAAGTAAATTACAGAGTAAACATTATGTACATTCGATTGAGGTATGACGGTATTCTGCTGCATAGCCTCTGATGCAACCCCTATAGTGAGAGAAGGATCCTAGGGTTATTTTATCAACAAAATATTTGGCAGATTATTACAACTATATTAAAATTGTCAAAGATACTTGAGATATTCCTCAAGTCCACTCCTAAAGGCATATATTAATAGAGTTGATGCGTACCAATTGATCAATGATTCTCATATGCATCTGCAAGCTATTTGAAGACCTTGAAGAATATCAAGGATGAGGTGTTCCCAAGAGATGGGACAAATGTTCTATAGGATGTTAGAACATTATTACTGGTATGCAGCTACCAGTTGAAGAACAGATGTTTTGGGTGATAAATAAATGTAGTGTGAGTACATATATTTGGAACCTGGTCCTGATCTGGAAGAGGAGACATCTGCTTATTAGTTGATCATGACACGATTAACTAGCTCTTATACTCCAGATGTTAGTTTATTTCTGACCTAAGCTTATGGGGTATAAAAATCAAGCTTAGTGCAAGTAAGAGACCCATAAAGGTATACCACTCAATCCCTTTATGTGATATCAATATGAGCTCATATCTGGTACAACCTTCTGATCAAATGAACCATATATGTGGAGAGTTATTCATGACCATAGAACATATTTTGGATCTGAATAGTGTGTCTCAACCACAGTGAAATATGATCATAAATGTTAACTGTCCTAAATATTATCCTAGAAGGTATTGTCAATAAGAATCAAGGAAGTCAGATTGCAGTGAAGAATCTGAATATTTATGTATCATGCCATAACCAAGTCTGTTCCAGAAACTAATTGAGGAAATTTCCTCTATAGGTACAGACTATGGCATCCATCATCTCAAAATCAAAAGTGAAAGTATGAAGAAAAACTTATTGAGGTATGGATTATATTATTCCTTGATGTGTAAAATGTTTGGATTGATAGTGCAGTGCTTCTTGTGTTCCCCCCAAATGTTATGAATGAGAAAATATGGATGTTGTAACACCCCTCTAATTACCCGCGTTTTATAATATTAATCAGAGTTTTTAATCACAAATCAAGAGGCGTCACAATTTAAATAATTCAAATCAATCAACACAGTTGTCATGCTTTCACTGAAGAATAAATCATTAAATAAATCAGACTTAAAGTTATGTTTAACAGCGGAAATGAAACATAACAAATCCCGAATACATCATTCATAGTTATTCCAGGATAATAAATCAAAACATAATTCAAAAACCATTAAGGATATCCATTAAGGATTTCAAGACAAACGTTTCCCCAGTGTTACATCTACCAGAGCACGACACTGACACACGGATTAACTAACTGACACAACTCTAGAGCTATCCTCACCAATTCCCAGCAGCTAATCACTTCGGATCTGAAATCATTAAAGTAAGGGTGAGATCTCTATCCAATATAAAATGCATTATACGTTTTTAAATACAACAGAATAATTCGATGTGTTAGTCCATTATCAAAACACATTCATAGATCAATTCACAAAAGCATTGTACACAATTCATTATGCAATTAAACAATCAATGGAAATTGCAACACTGGAAACCATCCTAGCATGTTACAATCCCATATGCAATGCAGACTCTATGCATGTGGTACCAAACATGAACCGAGTTCACCCTCTGTTCCATCACACTTGGAACACAGCGGAAATCCATGATTCGCCCAGACCACTGAGTCAAGAATCTAATCCATGATTCGCCCAGAACACTGAGTCAAGAATCCAGCCTCACCACCTCAAATCCTGGTAAGTCTATTGGCTCTGCAAGTTCACTTCCGCACAATGGGAATGAACCAATTAACAATGCTTATGCATGCACCATAAAAGCATGCAACATCAATTCAACGACATATGACCACAACATAATTCCACATAATGCAAACATCAACGAGTATCACATGATAACAACATAATCATGAAATAAATTATCACAAAGCATAACTATGCCAAACGCTTACCCTTAAATTAGTAAGATTATCACCAATATGTACAACAATAACAACTGAGATCAACAATCATCATGAATATACAACATCGACAACAACACATGATATCAATACAATCATGAATAAACCACGAGGAAAACATCACATAAGCGTCAATCTTCATTCAACCTGTCACACAATCTAACCATTATATCACATGATCACATCTCAACCATAATGAATATCAAATACAACATTGTAAGCATTATTACTCATTCATCAAATCAGGCAATTCAACCCCATTTCCCATCGTCCTCAACTATTCACCTTTTTCAAAAATCGGAAGCTCGACTATTTTTAAAATAATTTTAGCAAAGTAATATTTTTCTCTTTTTAAAAGATAGTATTTTTAATTTAAGAAATAATGCCGAAAACGGCACTCAAATCGAAGTTACGGTTTAGAAAATATGAATTGAAGTTTTAAGTATTTTGAAAAATTACACATGGAACCCGGTTCCTACATATACAGGAACCGGTTCCTGCGAAGTCTGAAAAACACGCTTCCTGGAATTTGTATGGGAACCCGGTTCCTACCCTACTCGAACCGGTTCCTAGGTGCAAAAATGCCCAGTTTTGAAAAATTAACACTGGGAACCCGGTTCCTCCCCACAGGGAACCGGTTCCCACGACCTGCAGAGCCATTTTCTGCTATTTTGACAGCACTTATGCATTCCAATTCAATTCCAAACATTTCCATACGAGTTATGACATTAGAAACACTAAATTACAACCATTATACACCAGTATAACATCATACATCATTGTTTCTTCCTTCTTATTGATTGTTCGACACATTAACAGTCTTAAATTCTATATTCTGACACAAAATAGAGTTTAATCCTGTAAACCTATATTCACCTAAATCAAATTTCCTAACATACCCAATCACCCGATTGATTCCCAAAACCCATAAGGCATTAAAACCGAATGAAATCACCCCTTACCTCGCGATGATCTTTGATTTCTTCGGCGTTGGCTTTTTCCTCTCTTTCTCTTCTCTTCTCCAATTCTACGTGAAATAGCTTTTTCCCAAAAACCTTCTTTTTCCTTCTTTTCCTTTTTATAATCCTTTTAATACTCCTTTATTATTTATTCCAATAAAATAAATAATTAATAATTAGTAAAGTAGAGTACTTTACTCCTCACACCTCTACTTATTCCTCACACCACCAACCCTTCTTTTTAATTAAATAATCCAATTAAATCCAAAAATATAAATAATCAAGCCTTTAATTAATTAAATAATTAAATTCCTTATTATTTAATATTCAAATTAAATCGGGGTGTCACAACTCTCCCCCACTAAAAGAGTTTTCGTCCTCGAAAATATACCTTAGACGAAAAGTTCGGGATACGAGTCCTTCATCTGGCTCTCCAGTTCCCAAGTGACATTTCCTCCAGCTGGTCCTCCCCAAGCTACTCTCACCAGTGCTATCTCTTTACCCCGCAATTGCTTCACTTTGCGATCCTCAATCCTTGCAGGTACCGCTTCAACAGTCAAATTATCCCGTACCTGTACATCATCTACTTGAATCTCATGAGACGGATCCGCAATATACCTCCTCAGCTGAGATACATGGAAAACATCATGCAAATTCGCAAGTGACGGCGGTAAAGCAATCTGATAAGCAACCTTCCCAACTCTCTTGGTAATTTGAAACGGACCAATAAAGCGCGGAGTCAACTTCCTCGACTTCAAGGCTCGACCAATACCAGTCATCGATGTAACCCGCATGAACACATGATCTCCTTCACTAAACTCAAGATCTTTCCTCCTCTTATCATGATAACTTTTCTGACGACTCTGAGAAGCCTTTATCTTCTCCTGAATCATCTTGATCTTGTCTGAAGTTTGTTGAACAATCTCCGGTCCAATCACAGCACTTTCTCCAGATTCGTACCAACACAACGGCGTCCGACACCTTCTACCATACAATGCCTCAAACGGAGCCATACCGATGCTCGAATGAAAACTATTGTTGTAGGTAAACTCTATCAACAGTAAGTAGCTATCCCAAGCTCCACCTTTCTCTAACATACAAGCTCTCATCAAATCCTCTAACGACTGAATCGTTCTCTCTGTCTGACCATCTGTCTGTGGATGATAAGCAGAACTCAATCGTAATTTAGTACCCAAAGCTTCTTGCAATCCCGTCCAAAACTTAAAAGTAAACCTCAGATCTCGATCTGACACAATGCTAGACGGAATACCATGCAAACTTACAATCCTCTCAACATACAATTCTGCCAACCTCTCCATCGGATAATCCATTCTTATCGGAATGAAGTGAGCAGACTTTGTCACTAAGTCGACAATAACCCAAATAGAATCACAGTTCTTCGCTGTCCTCGGCAATCCAGACAAAAAATCCATAGAGATGCCATCCCACTTCCACTCTAGAACAAACAACGATTCCATCAATCCTGACGGTTTCTGATGTTCGATTTTTTATTTCTGACAAACCAAACACGCATACACAAACTCGGCAATTTCCCTTTTCATTCCAGGCCACCAAAATAACTTCTTCAGGTCATGGTACATCTTAGTAGCACCAGGATGAATACTCAACCCACTACGGTGTCCTTCTTCCAAAATACTCTTTCTAATCTCAGCGACATCCGGAACACACACTCTATCACCAAATCTCATAATGCCATTCTCATCAATTCGGAACTCACCTCCTTGACCTTGGTTAATCAATGTCAACTTGTCAACCAAGCCAACATCAGATTTTGTCCATTTCGAATCTCTTCCAAAATACCACTGGTCAGTTTCAACATACCCAAATTTACACTATTCGGAGTAGTTTCACATACCAAACTCAAATCTTTGAATTGTTCCACTAAATCCAATTCACGAACCATTAACGTCGACATATGCAAGGACTTCCTGCTTAACGCATCTGCCACAACGTTTGCCTTACCAGGATGGTAATTCAAACCGAAATCATAATCCTTGAGAAACTCTAACCACCTTCTCTGCCTCATATTCAACTCTTTCTGGTCAAAGAGATACTTCAGGCTCTTATGATCACTGAACACCTCCAATCGTGAACCATACAGATAATGCCTCCATAACTTCAAAACAAACACAACAGCCGCCAACTCCAAATCATGAGTCGGATAATTCCTTTCATGAATCTTAAACTGTCTAGAAGCATAAGCCACAACCTGCCTATCTTGCATCAAAACACCTCCTAAACCCATCAAGGACGCATCGCAATACACCACGAAAGATTCTTCCGGATTCGGCAAAATTAAAATTGGAGCACTAGTCAACCTCCTCTTCAACTCTTGGAATCCTTCCTCACAATCTGCATCCCAAACAAATGCTTGACCTTTTCTCGTCAACTTAGTCAACAATAAAGCTAACTTCGAAAACCCCTCAATGAATTTCCTGTAGTAACCTGCAAGACCAAGAAAACTACGAATCTCTGAAGCATTCTTCGGCGCTTCCCACTGAGATACAGCTTCTACTTTTGTAGGATCAACAACAATACCATTCTTGGAAATCACGTGACCAAGCAAACTCACTTCGCTTAACCAAAACTCGCATTTCGATAATTTCGCATAAAGTTTCTTCTCCTTCAATAATTCCAATACAATCCTAAGATGCTTTGCATGCTCTTCATCATTCTTTGAATAGATTAAAATGTCGTCAATAAATACCACCACAAATTGGTCAAGATACGGATGAAATATCCTGTTCATATACTCCATGAAAATACCAGGTGCATTAGTGACTCCAAACGGCATACAGAATACTGTAATGTCCATACCTCGTTCTAAATGTAGTTTTCTGAATATCCTCCGCCTTAACACGAATCTGATGATATCCAGACCTCAGATCAATCTTACTAAATACACAAGCTCCAACTAACTGATCCATCAAATCATCAATCCTCGGCAATGGATACCGATTCTTGATTGTCACTTTGTTCAACTGCCTACAATCAATACACAGTCTCACCGTACCTTCCTTCTTCTTAACCAACAACACAGGAGCACCCCACGGCGAAACACTAGGCCGAATAAACTTCTTCTAAAGTAACTCTTCCAACTGTTTCTTCAGCTCAGACAACTCAGATGCCGACATTCGATAAGGCGCCATCGACACCGGACTAGTTCCAAGAATCAAATTTATAGTAAACTCCACTTCTCTCTCAGGTGGTAGCTCACTAACATCTTCCGGAAACACTTCTGGAAATTCATTCACCACTAGCAATTCATTACTCTCAGCCTTTCCTTTCACTTCCATCGAAGAATATAACATAAACACCACGGCACCATCTCTAACAGCTGAATTCATCTGCTTAACTGACATAGTCACGTCATCAACTTTAACTTCTTCCGGGAATATGACCGTCTTCTCAAAACAATTGATATGAACCCGGTTGAAGACCAACCAGTTCATTCCAAGGATAATATCAAGTTGTTCTAAAGGTAGGCACACTAAATCCATACCGAAACCTCTATCAAAAATGACAATAGGACAATTCCTACAAACATCTGAAGTAGTCATCGAACCCGAGCAGAGTGTCAATAACCATACTTCCATCCAAATTAGAAATTTCCAGATTCAATCTTTTAGCACAATCCAAAGCAATAAAGGAATGTGTCGCTCCAGTATCAATAATCGCAATTAAAGGTATGCCATTAATAAAATATGTACCTTTAATCAACGATCATCCGGCAACCGATCCCGACAAAGCGAACACCCACCGCTTGTTCTTTCTTTGGCTTAGTACTGCGGACGAGTGTGTCCCTCTTCGCCACGCTTGTAACAAGTTATCCTTCTAAATCTGCACTGGCTACATGACCAATTCTCCCACGGTGGTTGCATTTCTTCGTATCATTCTTGCATTGCCTGTGTCCCATGTAGCACTTAGTTGAAGAACCGGAAGAACGAGTCTCCCCACTAGGCTTCTTCCAACCACCGTTTCGATTATTCTATCATATGGCTTACCACAATCCATCTCTCTTTCCCTACGATCAGATAACTCGAGCATTCGACTTAGTACTAGCAAGATCTTCTTCCGAATCCTACTACGATCAACTAAATCAGAAACCTTCTAATGCTACGATACGATACACTGCTTGATCTCATCACGCAGACCATTCTCAAACTTGATACATTTGGAAAATTCTCCATCTGCATCGTTAGTGTAGTGAGCATAATACTTTGCTAATTCAGTAAACTTCGTTGTATACTCACTCACAGTCTTGTTACCCTGCTTGAGCTCCAGAAACTCAATCTCCTTCTTACCCCGAATATCTTCAGGAAAGTACCTTCTCAAAAAAGCTCTTCTGAACATAGCCCAAGTCAATGCAATACCATCTTCTTCCATTTCAGTTCTGGTAGCAACCCACGAGTCATCGGCTTCCTCTACTAGCATGTGAGTACCATACCTCACCTTCAACTCCTCAGCACAATCAATCACTCTGAAGATCCTCTCGATCTCCTTCAACCACTCCTGAGCACCTTCGGGATCATGTGCACCCTTGAACAATGGAGGATTATTCCTCTGAAAATTCCCCAATTGTCTGTCAGCACCAATAACAGCCCCCTGCAGATTCCCTCCGAGCACTCCAGCTAACATTCCCAAAGCCTCAGCAATAGCATCGTCGTTCCTTCTGTTACCTCTTCCAGCCATTGTTTTGTAACATTACAAAACAATCCACATCAGCACACAAGTATCGACAGTGTTACTTTACACTAGTCGCATACTAAAGGGATAACGACACTAAGACAAGACCGACTATGCTCTGATACCACTATTGTAACACCCCTCTAATTACCCGCGTTTTATAATATTAATCAGAGTTTTTAATCACAAATCAAGAGGCGTCACAATTTAAATAATTCAAATAAATTAACACAGTTGTCATGCTTTCACTGAAGAATAAATCATTAAATAAATCAGACTTAAAGTTATGTTTAACAGCGGAAATGAAACATAACAAATCCCGAATACATCATTCATAGTTATTCTAGGATAATAAATCAAAACATAATTCAAAAACCATTAAGGATATCCATTAAGGATTTCAAGACAAACGTTTCCCCAGTGTTACATCTACCAGAGCACGACACTGACACGCGGATTAACTAACTGACACAACTCTAGAGCTATCCTCACCAATTCCAAGCAGCTAATCACTTCGGATCTGAAATCATTAAAGTAAGGGTGAGATCTCTATCCAATATAAAATGCATTATACGTTTTTAAATACAACAGAATAATTCGATGTGTTAGTCCATTATCAAAACACATTCATAGATCAATTCACAAAAGCATTGTACACAATTCATTATGCAATTAAACAATCAATGGAAATTGCAACACTGGAAACCATCCTAGCATGTTACAATCCCATATGCAATGCAGACTCTATGCATGTGGTACCAAACATGAACCGAGTTCACCCTCTGTTCCATCACACTTGGAACACAGCGGAAATCCATGATTCGCCCAGACCACTGAGTCAAGAATCTAATCCATGATTCGCCCAGAACACTGAGTCAAGAATCCAGCCTCACCACCTGAAATCCTGGTAAGTCTATTGGCTCTGCAAGTTCACTTCCGCACAATGGGAATGAACCAATTAATAATGCTTATGCATGCACCATAAAAGCATGCAACATCAATTCAACGACATATGACCACAACATAATTCCACATAATGCAAACATCAACGAGTATCACATGATAACAACATAATCATGAAATAAATTATCACAAAGCATAACTATGCCAAACGCTTACCCTTCAATTAGTAAGATTATCACCAATATGTACAAAAATAACAACTGAGATCAACAATCATCATGAATATACAACATCGACAACAACACATGATATCAATACAATCATGAATAAACCACGAGGAAAACATCACATAAGCGTCAATCTTCATTCAACTTGTCACACAATCTAACCATTATATCACATGATCACATCTCAACCATAATGAATATCAAATACAACATTGTAAGCATTATTACTCATTCATCAAATCAGGCAATTCAACCCCATTTCCCATCGTCCTCAACTATTCACCTTTTTCAAAAATCGGAAGCTCGACTATTTTTAAAATAATTTTAGCAAAATAATGTTTTTCTCTTTTTAAAAGATAGTATTTTTAATTTAAGAAATAATACCGAAAATGACACTCAAATCGGAGTTACGGTTTAGAAAATATGAATTTTTGAAGTTTTAAGTATTTTGAAATATTACACATGGAACCCGGTTCCTACATATACAGGAACCGGTTCCTGCGAAGTCTGAAAAACACGCTTCCTGGAATTTGTATGGGAACCCGGTTCCTACCCTACTCGAACCGGTTCCTAGGTGCAAAAATGCCCAGTTTTGAAAAATTAACACTGGGAACCCGGTTCCTCCCCACAGGGAACCGGTTCCCACGACCTGCAGAGCCATTTTCTGCTATTTTGACAGCACTTATGCATTCCAATTCAATTCCAAACATTTCCATACGAGTTATGACATTAGAAACACTAAATTACAACCATTATACACCAGTATAACATCATACATTATTGTTTCTTCCTTCTTATTGATTGTTCGACACATTAACAGTCTTAAATTCTATATTCTGACACAAAATAGGGTTTAATCCTGTAAACCTATATTCACCTAAATCAAATTTCCTAACATACCCAATCACCCGATTGATTCCCAAAACCCATAAGGCATTAAAACCGAATGAAATCACCCCTTACCTCGCGATGATCTTTGATTTCCTCGGCGTTGGCTTTTTCATCTCTTTCTCTTCTCTTCTCCAATTCTACGTGAAATAGCTTTTTCCCAAAAACCTTCTTTTTCCTTCTTTTCCTTTTTATAATCCTTTTAATACTCCTTTATTATTTATTCCAATAAAATAAATAATTAATAATTAGTAAAGTAGAGTACTTTACTCCTCACACCTCTACTTATTCCTCACACCACCAACCCTTCTTTTTAATTAAATAATCCAATTAAATCCAAAAATATAAATAATAAAGCCTTTAATTAATTAAATAATTAAATTCCTTATTATTTAATATTCGAATTAAATCGGGGTGTCACAGATGTTACCCCCAAAACCACTCTATGATAGATGATGTCGTATGAGATTTTGGAACATCATCTAAATGTCTTCAGTTTTGAATATATATGTTATTTCCTGGAAGTAAGTGAGTTTGAAGATGTAATCATTCAGAATAATATAGTGTGAGTAGTTAATTCTAACTGACTAAATAGTAGGTACTTTGACGAGAGACTAAGTACTTATTAGATGTGCATCCTGAAGGAAAATTGCAACAAAAATTTGCAGCGGAAAACAATTTTCCTTTGTGATCCTTACGAATGAACATGGTCAGTGATAGAGTATTTTTACCTCTTGTGATGATTTGGATTTCTTATGTTGCGATTACAAACGTGGATGAAGAACAATGTCTCTACTCAGTCCACACGAACAGGTTGCTTCCGATCAACAGTGTTAGCTGCTCACGAATGGAAGCTTTGATTGAGAGAGTGAGCGAAATCTCGGCAGGGATTCAGGACCGAATTTACATCAAGTGAAAAGCTTCATCACAAGGGTTCTATTTATAAGACCACAAGTGTGGGCTGCAAGCTAAAAGCCCAATAAAGGCTGTAAACTAAAAGCCCAATAAAGCACACGAAAATCATACATTATGATGTATCGTATATCACTTAAGCACACCGTACCCTACGATGTTCCTTATTTACACTATCTCTCATTAATCTGTCCTTATGTGTGTGACCCTTGTCATACCCCAAAAGTTTCTCTCCTATTCCTCAAGACATCCCATACATCCATACTCAAGGATTCCTCAAGGGTTGATCAGACAAACCCTCTCCTAGACAATCAACCCAAACTAGGGTTTGGCAATTTTCAGTTCCAGATGGACTTCCAACATCTCCATTGGTCATCATGCCTCCTCATATGCTTCAAAGATTCCCCATGTCAAGTTTCAAGCCTCACAAGTCAAGTTTCCTCAGACAATTGCTCAGATGGTTGAAAATCAATTGTATTGGACAAAAAGTCAACTGTGATCAACATACAGTCAAACTTCATGATTTTTGGTCAACATCCTCATTTTGAAGTCAAATTCATCATTTGATCAAGGGTTGATCATGATTCATCAAAAAACTCAGGATTTGCTCAAAAGTCAAACTTTCCAAATTAGGGTTTTCCAATGAAAAGTCAATTGAACTTTGACTGAGCATAACTTCTTCATACTTTCTCAGAAAGTTTTCCACCACCTCTCATTTTGAAGGAAATTCAATTTTCTACAACTTCATGTCTCACAAGCATGGTCAAAAAATGCTTCATTTTGAAGATATGGATCAAAATATTACAGGTCCTTTTCAAAGTCAACAAAAAGTCAACTTTTTGTAATGACGTTTTATTGAGCATGGAAAGTCCAATTGAGATGAAACCAAAGATGTTGTTTAGAGGACACCTAGAGCTTTCTAAAAAGTCAAAGAAAACTAAAAAATGTGGAAAATTGAGCAAAATACACCTTGTACAAGTTGGGCATTTTTGGACAATTGCACAAAGAGAGATACCTGTCAAAATCCAGTTTTTTCCAAATGGGGCTATAATTTTATGATCCAAACTCGATCATAATATTATTTGTGACCTATTGATGCTTTGCCACGACCACCTTTTATTTTTTTGATTTATTTTTGAATTTAAAAGCATTTAATTCAAATTTAAATTATATAAAATATGAAAACAAAGTATATTTTCAAATGGGTTGGTTTTTTATCAAACTTGAGGTCCAAGATAGCCCACACAACTTGCCGATTTCGTGCTAGCTCTCACATGGAAGGGAAAATCAAATTTTCAAAAGATTTGATTTGATTTGAAAGAGAAATTTTTTGCATTAAAGAGGAGATCTTTTTTCATTCCTTTTGCTTCCAATTCTTACTCTATAAATACTCAGCACATTGCACAAGACCAGGACGAAACCCTAGCCATACAAGCAACCCTTATTTTCAAAAAAATTGTTCAAAGTTGGCAATTTTGAATTCCAAATTCCAGCCAGTTTCAAGGAGTTTTGAGCATCCAAACGTGTTCCTGAGGTTCCCAGGGATCAATCCCAGCCTTTACTCGAAGCCCAAACTGCCCAGATCGTGCTCCATAGCTTGCTCCGATTTGGCATTTTCTTGAATTTCGATTTCATAAATCCATGCATTGCTAATTATTTTTGTGTGTTTATTTGAACTCAGGACATGTATCAGATCACATTTGAACCATTACATGCAAGCTTAGACGTAGAAAACTCGATTTGCCATTGTTAGGGCATTTGGAACTGTTTGATTCGAACTGATTGATACAGGCGTTTTCAATCAAAACGAACACCACCATCGTGTTCGCAGCCCTCGATTTAGGGGGGTAGGGTACTCTTTTCCTTTTTATTTCGCCTATTTTTGCAGGTTGGAATTTCTGTTCGCCGGAGAAGACGACCGGAGCTAGGGCTCCGGCGTCGTTGACGTGTGTTGATCGGCGAGAGCGTGCGTGGAAAAAGTGAGCGATCTGATTCGTCCATCCATTCAACTGGGGTCCACGCGTGTTGACTGTATTTGAAACATATCCAGGACATGTATACCCTTATAATGCATTCTTTCCAATTTCCAAACACCAAGGCAAGCTAGCTCAGATGGCAACGCGTGTGTGGATATCAGCAAAGGGCACCAGTTCGATCCCTGGCAAGACCATTCTTTTTACCCTTTTGAAAAACTAACATGTTTTGCTATTTTTTTATATTTATTTTCTTTAATATTTTCATACATTTTAATTTATTTTCAAATAATTTTATCATGCATTTTAAAAATCACAAAAATATTTTTCTTTTTTGCATTATTATCAGAAAATGTTTATTTAATTTTTAATATTAAAATTAATATTTTTGCATGCATATTTTATTTAATTACCAATTAATCATTAAAATGACTTTTAATTGCTTTTAAATTATCAAAACGCTCCAGAAAATTACCAAAAAAATATCTTATCATATCAATGTCATTACTAATCAAATATCTTTTTCCTCATCCAAAAATATTTTTTCTACTAACATTTTCTTCTTATGTAATTTCTCTCATTTTCCGATTATGTATCTGTTTACAGGTTGTAACGTTTTGGACGATTTTTCTCGCTTTTCTTTCTCAATTATGTAATTGCCTATGGGATGTAATAGTTTAATTAGGACTTTTATTTTCCGCACTCTTATTATGTAACTACCCCAAAGCCATGTAATAGCGTAGGACTTTATCTTTCCGCACTTTACATTTCCGCAATTTACTTTCCGCACCCTATAAACTGCTAGTAATTAGGCGTGTATGGCAAGATAAAATTGGACGTAGATCACTCATAATTTCAAGATAACATATATCTGAATTGACACACTCTTTTCACACATGCACCCCTTAGGGTAATTCTCTCTTGTTGCATTTACGAATACAAATGGTCAAGTCCCTCGAACGTTGATCATAGACCCACGATACAAAGATCATAGACCCACGATGTTGCCTACGAATACATGATCTTGACCCTCGATTGTCGCCTACGAAAAATGATGATAGTCCCTTCGAATGTGCTAGGATACTTCCTACAAGTTGCCTTCTATGACCATCCGATGTCCCTTCGAATGTCCCTCTTACATCCAACGAATAGGGTTACCTACCAACTAATGGTATGGATAGCACTATTCTAAAGGAACGTAAAACAACACGAAAATGACCATTCTGAGTAGGTAATAAGACTTTTAGTTGCTTGCTCTATCAAAATACTCTTCACACCACACACTTTTGTCAAAGTTTCAAACTCTTTTCAAAACGAAACATTTCCGAACACTTTGTATACATTCCTACACGAATCATTACAAAGTCAAAGAGAAATGCCTTTTCAAAACATATTTTTCAAACACACAGAAAGCACAATTTTAAAGTAATCTAAAAGCAACTAAGAGCCCGTAGATAACTACGGATGAAAAGGGGTGCTAATACCTTCCCTTTTCATAACCTTCTCCCTTACTCAGAATCTAACGAAGGTATTTTTCTGTACTTTTTACCTTCCCTTAATTGGATAAAAGAAAAGTCGGTGGTGACTCTTTCTATCCGCACATTTGCGATACAAAAATCTCAAAGTCAGTTCACCGTATTACAGAACTGGCGACTCTGCCGGGGAGACACCCTAAAGAGAGAATGCCTTATCATTAAGGGTTGCTTGGGTATTATATTTGTGGGGGATCCTACACCCGGATCCAGGTTTCCTTAGGTAAGTAGCAATAGATCGTCGCGACCGTTAGGCGTATACCGAAACGGTCAACATGATGGCTACGTTAGTGTGACGCTTTGGATGTCCTGATACTCTTCATTTACAAGTTGAGGATAGTATTTGGCTTCTGCGTGGTGTCATCAGCACTAACTCAACTTTTAGAACCTAAATTGACCCATCTTGGCCATTAGAAGGTAGTGAGATGGCCGACTTTGGTGTAGACCGAGGTTGGCAGATACTCGATGCTACGCTCATTAAGATCAGACTTTTGGGATATTTTCGGTCGACCACTTGGTAGTCGTATTGAAATAAACGCCTACGAGAAAGATCAATGATATGAGATTCCTAGAACCCGGTTACTATTATAGGACAAGATGAACCAACTCAAACTTTTGGTGGGGTAATCACCTATACCTCTTGCAAGCCTTAAACCTAGGCTCATTGTGTGATTTGTTTGTGTGTGCTAAACATGACATCATCGCATTGCATATCATTTCTAACTATTTCAAGGACCTAGGGATTTATCTTTGCTCTGTTTTGTAGGGATTATGGCTTCTAGAAAGACTATCCGAATCAACTTCATGGGTATACCTTCTTAGCTCAAAGAATTGGTTTCAGAGCTTCCCGATCACGCCCAGTTCATCAAAAGATATGGTTATCTACTTGACTTGGTTATCTCCGGTTTTGAAGAAGATATGATGCACGTCCTATTCCAGTTCTTTGATCTGAAACACCATTGCTTTACATTCCCAGATTATCAGTTGGTTCCTACCTTGGAAGAGTTCTCTAAGCTACTTGGGATACCTATTCTTGACCAAATGCCTTTCACCGGTTCAGAAAAGGCTCCTAAGTACGAAGACATCGCATCAGCGCTACATCTAAAGCGCTCAGACATTAAAGCCAATTGGGAAACAAGAAGTAGAGTTAAGGGTTTACTTGCTAAGTTCCTAATAAAGAAAGATCGAGAATTCCTCAAAGCTATGAGTTTTCAAGCATTCGAAGATATTTTGGCCTTACTAATCTATGGTTTGGTGCTATTTCCTAATCCAGATCAATTCATAGATGTCAACGCCATCAAGTTATTTCTTACTCGTAATCCTGTGCCTACTTTACTTGGAGATATTCTACATTCTCTCCACACCGTTACTTTCCAGGTGGTTTATTTCGCACCTTCCTCCATCAGTTTTGAAGAATGAGCAAAGGCTGAAGTGGTCTCAAAGACTAATGTCACTCTCTCACTCAGATATCCGTTGGTGTCTTTTCTCCCAAAAGGACTTCACATTCATTGAGTGTTGTGGAGAATTCCCTAATGTACCACTCCTTGGTATAAGGGGAGGTATTACTTACAACCCTTCTCTAGATCTACGTCAGTTTGGTTATGCTCGAAGAGATGGCCCGCATGATATGCTTCTCCAAGATATTGTGTTCGACTACAACCACGATCTCCAGAATTACCGACGAAGGTTCATACACGCTTGGGGCATGGTAAAGAAGACTGATACCAAGACTTTGGGGCACCAGAACTCCATTCATTGGGAACCTTACCTCAAATGGGTGCGAGCTCGAGCTCAAAACCTCATGATGCCATTCACGCCTATTTTACCAGTAATTATGGAACCTGTTGCTATAGGTGACGTACCCTATACCGTTCTCCATCCCGACATGCCTACTGATTTTGAAGACTTAAAGAGATCATGGATTCAACTAAAAGAAGAAAGGGATACATTCGAAGCTCAGTGCTATGCAAGCGAGAAGAAGGTACTAGAGTTGACAAAGCTACTTCACGAGGAGCGAAACATCAACGCCTACCTCGGCACCAAGAGGAAGCGCCCATGGGAGACTTAGAGCTTTAGAATTTTATGCTTTTCTTTTATTTTTCTGAACTATCTTTTGTACTTAAAAATAAAAAGAATAAAAAGAGAACTAATAAATGTTTGTTCGTGCTTGTTTAACAAATTTAAATTCTTAAGGTCCTTGAATACATTGCATTGCATTTGCATAAACATCGCATATCATAGCATAACATTTCATAACAGGTACATTGAAGATCGATTTTCTCATTTTCTCGCTATTTATTTTAGCAGAAATGGCTCTTGAACAGACAGTCAAAGATCTCGTGCTCGTAATGCTCAGTTCTAGGAAATGTTCACCAGCTTGGTCCAAGGCCAAGAAGATCTGAAGAAGCTCATCAACAGAAAGAAGAGGGTCGTTGGTGTTCTCAACATGGGCAGACGTTACAAGGGTGGTCCTAAAGTGGTCAGCCGGATAGAGCTCTCAGAAAGTGTCAAGACTGAGGGAAGTGTCAAGGGCAATGACAAAGATGATCAGCGTGAGCCTGAGAAGAAAGGAGAAGACTATGAGGATCGGTACTCTGATGAAGATGACAAGTACAAGCAACTTGAAGACCATCTGAATGCTGTGGAAAACCTGAAGATGTCAGGACTGAATTTTGATGATCTGAGTCTTGTCCCTGGTGTGGTGATTCCTCCCAAATTCAAAGTTCCAACTTGTGCCAAGTATGATGGCATTTCTTGTCCGAAGCTGCATTTGAAGTCCTATGTTCAGAAGATCAACCCCCACACTGATGACAAAAAGTTGTGGATGCATTATTTTCAAGAGAGTATGTCCGGAACTCAATTGGAGTGGTATTATCAGCTAGAAAATGACCGTATCCGTACTTGGAGTAATTTGGCAGATGCTTTCTACAGACAGTATGAGTACAATGCTGAATTGGCACCCACTCGCATGCAACTACAGAGCATGTCTATGGGTCGTGATGAGAAATTCAAAGAGTATGCTCAAAAATGGAGAGATTTAGCAGGCAGAGTTGAACCACCCTTGTCCCATAGGGAGTTGGTTGATATGTTTATGGGAACACTGACAGGTCCATTCTTCAATCATCTGATTGGAAACTCTTTAACCAGATTCACCGAGCTGATATTGACAGGAGAACGCATTGAAGCTGGTATCAAGAGCGGGAAGATTCATGTAGAGTCATCATTAAATGTTGCGAAGAGATCTTTTGGTGGTAAGAAAGAAGCCAATGCTGTGTACGGTCAGAAAAGCCGAGCCAAGACCGACCGTGCTCAATCTGTAGGGGCAGTTGTGATCTCCAATCCTACATCAGCACAACCTTAGCGAGACAACGCGCGTAACCAGAACGCGCCACGAACATAATTTACGAAGATCAACATGCCATTGTCGCAAGCCTTGCAACACATGTTGAAAGCAGAGCTGATCACCTTGAGGGATCCTCCTCAGAATATCAACACTTCTTCTCCGAGATACAATCCTAATGCTAAGTGTGCTTACCACTCCAACAGCCCAGGGCACGACACTGACAACTGTTGGGCTCTGAAGAACAAGATTCAAGATATGATTGAAGCTAAGCAGATTGAGTTTGACCCTCCTGTTGAGACTCCGAACGTGATCAACGCTCCTATGCCTAACCATGACAAAAGTTCCAATGTTGGTGGTGAGAACTCTTATATTTTCAACATAGATGACCTGACCATTCCTCTGATGACTGCTAAGAAGAATTTGCTGCAAGCCGGTGTCAACCCAGGATGCCCAGAGAATTGTCGTTGGTGCCCATCTGCACCTGATGGTTGTGCTTGGTTGAGCAGACGTGTTCAGTGTATGATGGATAACCGCGAAATACTATTCCTGAAACCACCTGTGGAGAATCTGTGTGAAGACATGTCTAAGAAACTGAAGATCAAAGATGTGAATGAAACTGTACCAAATGTGTGGGATACCTTGGGGCAGCCAAGTGGAAAGTTCGATTACATGGTAAAGTATACTGTTCCTGAGAGCTACAAGATTCCTATTGAAGACGTTAAGGCAACCGGATGGGGTGATGATTTCCCGGAAGGCTATGCTGATGTTAATACCATAAGAATTTCCTCTACTGATCCTGTGCCTAAGATGGCACCTCTCATCATTACTTATCCCAGGCCAGTTCCGTACTCTTCTGACAAAGCTATACCATGGAACTATGGAGCTGAAGTTTATTATCATGGCGTCAAGCAAGACCCTCTGACCATTGAGGACATTACAATTGAAGCTACCATTCTTGACATTGACAAGATCACCGGATCTAGTAAGGTGACTAGAACCGGAAGAGTGTTTTCTCCAGAAATCTCTCCTCCAAAAGACACCGCGACTCCAGCTCGCATTCCAGCTATTGAACTGGTTCCCGAAGCTAGAGGGAAAGAGCCAGTAACTCATCCTGCTCAGCCAGAAGTACCAAAGAAAGTTACTGAAGAACCTCCAAACGAGAAATGGAGGAAATTCTGAAGATTAGCAAGAAGAGTGACTACAATGTTGTGGGAATCGGGATGATCGTCCAAAATCTCCATGCTTGCTCGCTCTTGTGCTCGAGGCTCATGCTAAAGCCTTGGTTAAGTTTCGAAGAATGCTCATGTACCGCAAGACACTACATCGATCAATTTGAAGTTCAGACATAGCCGGCTGCCAACAACGGCCTAGGCTTCTCGATGTCGATCGACTCTGCGAAGGAAACACAACAAAGCCTTGCACATCTCTGTTGAATGCAAGGGCATTACATTGTCTCATGTTTTGGTGGATACCGGTTCTGCTTTGAATATCCTACCGAAGATTGCTTTCGATCGACTTGACGTTGAAGGATTGGTTCTGAAACCCAGTGACATTATTGTGAGAGCTTTTGATGGTTCTAAGCGAACAGTGCTTGGAGAGCTCATTCTACCTGTTAAAGTCGGTTCCCAATCTTTTGATTCCACTTTCTTTGTCATGGACATCCTTCCAGCTTACTCTTTCCTACTTGAACGCCGTTGGATACATGGGGCAGGCGCTGTTACCTCTACCTTGCATCAAAAGTTGAAATACCCGGTGAAAGGGAAGGTTGTTATAGTATGTGGTGAAGAGGAATATATGGTTAGTCATCTACAGTCATTCCGATATCTCAAGATGGAGGGTGAATTCTTCGAGACTCCCTGTCAAGCTTTTGAAACAATCCCCAGAGTCATGCCTATGGACTCTCCGTTACTTCTGGAGTTACACAGTTTCCGCCTAGGATGGTCTCGCTGAAGGATGCTCAAGCTGCAGTTGAAGAAGGAGGTAGTACTATTTGGGGACAAATCCCTGATCTTTCTTTCAAAACTGACAAGACTAGTTTAGGCTTCACCATCAAAGGTCAGAAGATGATACGCCGCGAATGCGCCTGCCAACTTCCTTTCCGCATCAGCCAGAGTGGAATCCATGCTATAGAAGACGACGACAACGACTTCGACATCAGCAAATGGATCTTCCCAACTCCCGACAACGGACTCAGCAATTGGAAGACTGAAGACGTCATACCAATCTCCTTTGGACAGGAGTAATTGCTCTTGTTTTTGTTTTTGCTTTTCGTTTTCTATGTTTTGAACAATAAACTCTAAAGCCTAGTGCCTTACCCGGGGCATCATGGCTCGTTTGTGAGGGTTATTATCTGTCATTTGCATATTTTCATTCAATAAAATCGTTGGAATTTTGCATTTATCTGTTTTTTTCTTTCTTTTACTTTATCACCCCTTCAAAAAGCTATGTGTTTCTTACACACACCCACGTGATACACTGCAGAATCCCTCCGAATCTCGTTGATAACAGCTATGCTATTGCTAAATATGACTTCGATAATCCGATCTACCAAGCCGAAGACGAAGGTGAGGAAGATTGTAAGTGCCAGGAGAACTTGTCAGATTGCTATAGCAAGAAGATCGAGTTATACAGCCACACGAAGAGCCAGTTGAGGTTGTGAATTTGGGTACTGATGAAGACAGAAAAGAGATCAAGATAGGAGCAGGTCTTGAGAACAGTGTTAAAGAAAGGTTGGTTTAGATGCTACGAGACTATATTGAGGTTTTTGCTTGGTAATACAAAGACATGCCCGGTTTAGACATTGATATCGTGGTACATCGGTTACCGACAAAAGAAGGTTTTCTCCCAGTGAAATAGAAGGTTCGTCGCATGCGCCCTGAGATGTCTGAGAAAATCAAAGCCGGAGTTATGAAGCGTTCAACGGTTTCTTAGTCATACTTCCTATCCACAGTGGGTGGCTAATGTGGTGCCTGTGCCCAAGAAGGATGGCAAGGTACAAATGTGTGTGGATTATAGAGATCTGAACAAAGCGAGTCCGAAAGACGATTTTCCACTTCCTCATATTGATGTTCTGGTTGACAACACCGCCCAGCATAAGGTTTTCCCTTCATGGATGGTTTCTCCGGTTACAATCAGATCAAAATGGCTCCTGAAGACATGGAGAAAACTACGTTTGTTACACAGTGGGGCACTTTTTGCTACAAGGTCATGCCGTTCGGACTGAAGAACGCTGGCGCCACTTATCAGCGTGCCATGGTGGCATTATTTCATGACATGATTCATCACGAGATAGAGGTCTACGTCGATGACATGATAGCTAGATCACAGACAGAAGAAGAACATCTTGACCATTTGCGGAAACTGTTTGATAGGTTGAAGAAGTACAGACTGAGGTTTAATCCCAACAAGTGCACCTTTGGAGTCAGATCCGGTAAACTCCTAGGGTTAAAGCTATTCAGGAAATGCCAGCTCCCCGCACCGAGAAGGAAGTCAGAGGTTTCTTGGGCCGATTGAACTACATTTCCAGATTCATTGCACATCTAACTGCCACTTGTGAGCCAATCTTCAAGTTACTAAAGAAAGATCAAGTGGTAGAAAGGAACAACGATTGCCAGATCGCTTTTGACAAAATCAAGGAGTACCTACAGAATCCTCCTATCCTGATGCCGCCTGCCGAAGGAAGACCTCTTATCATGTACTTTACGGTGTTAGAGAACTCAATGGGGTGCGTCTTGGGGCAACATGACGAGTCTGGTCGAAAAGAGTATGCAATATACTACCTTAGCAAAAAGTTTACCGACTGTGAAACAGGATACTCACAGCTCGAGAAAACTTGCAAGCTTTGGGCTGCTCGCCGACTAAGATAGTATATGTTGACTCACACTACCTTGTTGATTTCTAAGATGGATCCGATAAAATACATATTTGAGAAACCAGCTCTCTCCGGAAGAATAGCAAGATGACAAATGATCTTGACCGAATACGACATCCAATATACTTCTCAGAAAGCAATCAAAGGAAGTGTAGTAGCCGATCATTTGGCTCATCAAGCTATAGATGACTATCAGTCTATGCAGTTCGAATTCTCTGATGAAGATGTTTTACTAGTCACTGATTGTGAAGAACCAGGCCCAGACGAAGAACCTGAACAAGGATCCCGATGGACCATGGTCTTTGATGGAGCCTCAAACGCACTTGGCAATGGCATTGGCGCCATCATTACATCTCCTACAGGCGGACATACGCCTTTCACCGCCAGATTATGTTTCAGTTATACCAACAACATGGCCGAATACGAAGCGTGCATCATGGGTATTAAAGCTGCTATTGACTTAAGAATCAAGTTCTTACAAGTGTACGGAGACTCAGCTTTAGTGATCAGTCAGATTAAAGGCGAGTGGGATACGAAGCATACGAATCCCATTCCCTATCGAGAGCATGTTCTGAATTTGATCCCCTACTTCGAAGAGATTACTTTCAATCACATTCCACGTGAAGAGAATCAGTTGGCAGACGCGTTAGCTACTATGTCATCTATGTTCAAGGTCAGATGGGACAACGAGGCTCCCCAGATCATCATGGAAAAGATTGACGAACCGGCATACTATTGTGAGCTTGATACAGAAGAGAAACCTTGGTACTACGACGTGAAGAGGTATCTTGAGACTCAAGAATATCCCGCAGGGGCATCTGTCAACGATAAGAAGTTCTTGAGAATATTTGCATCCAATTTCTTCCTCAGCAACGACATCCTATACAAGCGCAATCACGACTTATGCTTACTCCGCTGTGTAGACCAAAAGACAGCAGCACATATCATGGAAGAGTTACACGAAGGCACATTTGATACTCACTCCAGTGGATATACCATGGCTAAGAAGATTCTGAGAACAGGTTACTATTGGTCCACCATGGAAGCTGATTGTCACCTCTATGCTCGATCTTGTCACAAGTGCAAGATATACGCAGACAAAGTGCATACACCTCCAGTACCGTTGAATATTCTGACCGCTCCTTGGCCTTTTTCAATGTGGGGCATTGACATGATCGGAGAAATCAAGCCCACCGATTCCAATGGACATCGTTTCATCCTTGTGGCAATTGACTATTTCACCAAGTGGGTAGAAGCAGCCTCGTTCACATCTGTTACCAGGAATGTTGTGGCTCGGTTCATCAAACATAATCTTATCTGTCGGTATGGCACTCCCGAAAGGATTATCACAGATAACGGCTCTAATCTCAACAACAAGATGATCACCGAACTCTGCACGTAGTTCAAGATCAAGCATCACAACTCTTCTCCTTATCGGCCTAAGATGAATGGCGCAGTGGAAGCCGCCAACAAGAACATTAAGAAGATCATACAGAAGATGATAGTGACTTACAAAGATTGGCATAAGATGTTACCATTTGCTCTTCATGGTTATCGCACTACAGTACGAACATCAATAGGGGCAACCCCCTTCTCTCTTGTATACGATGTGGAAGCAGTTCTACCTATCGAGGTTCAGATACCTTCCACCAGAGTCCTCCAGGACACAGAGTTAAGCGAAGACGATTGGATCCAAACTCGCCTTGACCAGATCAACTTGATCGATGAGAAGCGACTCGCGTCCATCTGCCATGGACAGATCTATCAGAAACGAATGATTAGAGCATTTAACAAGAAGGTCAAGCACCGAGTCTACCAAGTCGGTGATCTAGTGGTCAAGCGCATCATTCTTCCACAAGGTGATCCCATGGGAAAATGGAGTCCCACCTATGAGGGACCATTTATAGTCAAGACAGTATTTTCTGGCGGAGCTATGATACTTAGCACCATGGACGGTGAAGACTTCCCATACCCTGTGAACGCAGAAATAGTCAAAAAATACCATGCATAAATGAGACCCGCTAGGTCGACTGACCTAGGAAAAAATAAGGGCATCCTGGCGAACCAACAGGTTCGGGCAAAAGTTAAGGATATATACAAAACATGTACACCCGGCAAGTCGAAAACCTGCAAAGGCGGCTTGGGCAAAAAAGGGTATCCCGGTAGACTGAAAACCCGAAAGGGCAGTCTAGGCAAAAGTTAGGGATTTAAGCGTACGACTATGTCTCGTCCAGATCACTTATCTACAGACTAATATCAGAATTCAAGATTCAAATGGCGAAAATCAATTCACTCACTTTCTACTGACAGCAAGGAGATGAGATAGTTGAAATATATGAGTACTAGCATAGTTGGAACTTAACGAGATTGCTTCCGCATAGCTTTTTTACTTTTCTTGTGTACAAACTACTTGGCCATACGCCGCCTTTCAAATTAATACAAGTTTTTTCTCTTTATAATTCTCACTGTTATTGTTTGCATAAAGTCCAACGTTTTCTTTGAATAATTATATGCATCTGACAATAAATGTCTATTCACAAACATGCGAAAAGTAAACATACGAAAGTAATTACTACAGGCTCTAGGAATTGAGATGACGACGAAAGTCACCAATACGTTCCCCTGCAGAGTACAATCCCCACAGAGGTGCCGCTCACTACAAACCTTCCCCAATGGAGTACACATTTTCCTCCACTAGTCCAGACATTCCAAGCTCCATCACGTTAGCCCCCGAGCAGTGATCCCAATCAAACTGAACCACGTTACATCAGTCTCCGAGCAGTAACGATTGCTCAACAGCAGAGGCATTTGTCCCCAGCAGAATATCTCTCAACAATCATCATTCCCCTAGAAACAGCAATACCTAGACTCGAAACTTGGTCAGATAGTGCATCGGAGGAAACCTACAACTCTTACTCCCCAGCTAGAGGTCTCGACAGGCCCCAGCCCTGTCTCCCATCAACAATCACAAACTCTCCAGCAGGATCTACACACAAGATCCCCAGCAGAGCGCCTTCTAAAAATTTTCCCCAGCAGGGTCTACACACAAGATCCTCGGCAGCGTGCCTCTCGATCTATACCATCCTCAACAATATCTAGGCTCAAGACTTGGTCAGATAGTGCATCGGAGGAATCAAGGTTATCCTTCTTCTCGGGGTTTTCATCCATTTCATCCCCAAACAGAAGCCAAGAATCCTCAAGCAGAACATCCGCATCTTCCTCAAGATGGATATGTTTTGAAATACCACAACATCTATCATTCATACATTTTGCATAAAGACCATAATTTGCACATATGTCATTCATACACATTGTCATGCATCATAATCTGCATAAGATTAACGATACTCTACCAAGTTTCTTTTGCTTTTCCCAAACAGGTGAAAATCACTTCTAAAACAATAGGTCCATGATTAATACCCGAAGCCAGACGGGAGACCCTATCCGAACGACCTCCCTAGTTGTCCTCCGACAACAGATCCAGGATTAATACCCGAAGCCAGACGGGAAACCCTATCCGAACGATCACAAGTTATCCTCCGATAACAGGCTTTGGATCAATACCCGAAGCACAACAGGGAAGCTATCCGCATTTTTCCGACTATTATCCCCTCAGAGTAATCAAGAAGAAGGTTTATTCTGACACTCTTCTGTTATCAACAGCAACTACAAAGTCTAGCGTACGACTCAGTTGCCTCGATGGCATCTCCACCTTCGGAATGCTGCATATTTGGTTAAAAACTAATACAAATCAATAACTTCATTCAAAGACGAGTGCAAATTCTAACGTACGACTCAACATCGTTCCCTCCGGATGGCATCTTAAGCCCATCTCCGTACTCTCTTCTATCTTCAGGAACGTCTGCAGAGCCTAGCGTACGGCTCGTTCCCCAACATCAGTCTCTTCGGATGGCATCTTAAGCCCATCTCTGATGACTCTCCCACCCAGGCAATGTCTTGAGTCTAACGTACGACTCATTCCCCAGCAAAATCTTCAGCTCCTCCAAATGGCATCTATAAGCCCATTCCCGCATCATCAATCAACGACGAGTGCAAATTTTCAGGTGTACTCGAGTGTTCAATCATCTTCTACCTCCAGGTCACGAAAGGCAAGCATGCCAATCTAGCCCTTCCGGTACAAGAAGATTGAACAGGGGCAGCTGTCATACCCCAAAAGTTTCCCTCCTATTCCTAAAGACATCCCATACATCCATATTCAAGGATTCCTCAAGGGTTGATCAGACAAACCCTCTCCTAGACAATCAACCCAAACTAGGGTTTGGCAATTTTCAGTTCCAGATGGACTTCCAACATCTCCATTGGTCATCATGCCTCCTCATATGCTTCAAAGATTCCCCATGTCAAGTTTCAAGCCTCACAAGTCAAGTTTCCTCAGACAATTGCTTAGATGGTTGAAAATCAGTTGTATTGGACAAAATGGTCAACATACAGTCAAACTTCATGATTTTTGGTCAACATCCTCATTTTGAAGTCACATTCATCATTTGATCAAGGGTTGATCATGATTCATCAAGAAAACTCAGGATTTGCTCAAAAGTCAAACTTTCCAAATTAGGGTTTTCCATTGAAAAGTCAACTGAACTTTGACTGAGCATAACTTCTTCATACTTTCTTAGAAATTTTTCCACCACCTCTCATTTTGAAGGAAATTCAATTTTATACAACTTCATGTCTCCAAGCATGGTCAAAAAATGCTTCATTTTGAAGATATGGATCAAAACATTACAGGTCCTTTTCAAAGTCAACAAAAAGTCAACTTTTTGTAATGAAGTTTTATTGAGAATGGAAAGTCCAATTGAGATGAAACCAAAGAGGTTGTTTAGAGGACACCTAGAGATTTCTAAAAAGTCCAAGAACACTCAAAAATGTGGAAAATTGAGCAAAATACACGTTGTACAAGTTGGGCATTTTTGGACAATTGCACAAAGAGAGATACCTGTCAAAATCCAATTTTTTCCAAATGGGCCTATAGTTTTATGATCCAAACTCGATCATAATATTATTTGTGACCTATTGATGCTTTGCCACGACCACCTTTTATTTTTTTGATTTATTTTTGAATTTAAAAGCATTTAATTCAAATTTAAATTATATAAAATATGAAAACAAAGTATATTTTTAAATGGGTTGGATTTTTATCAAACTTGAGGTCCAAGATAGCCCACACAACTTGCCAATTTCGTGCTAGCTCTCACATGGAAGGGAAAATCAAATTTTCAGAAGATTTTATTTTATTTGAAAGAGAAAATTTTTTGCATTAAAGAGGAGATCTTTTTTCATTCCTTTTGCTTCCAATTCTTACTCTATAAATACTCAGCACATTGCATAAGACCGGGACGAATCCCTAGCCCATACAAGCAACCCTTATTTTCAAAAAAAAATTTCAAAGTTGGCAATTTCGAATTACAAATTCCAGCCAGTTTCAAGGAGTTTTGAGCATCCAAACGTGTTGCTGAGGTTCCCAGGGATCAATCCCAGCCTTTACTCGAAGCCCAGACTGCCCAGATCGTGCTCCCTATCTTGCTCCAATTTGGCATTTTCTTGAATTTCGATTTCATAAATCCATGCATTGCTAATTATTTTTGTGTGTTTCTTTGAACTCAGGACATGTATTACATCACATTTGAACCATTACATGCAAGCTTAGACGTAGAAAACTCGATTTGCCATTGTTAGGGCATTTGGAACTGTTTGATTCGAACTGATCGATACAAGAGTTTTCAATCAAAACGAACACCACCATCGTGTTCGCAGCCCTCGATTTAGAGGGGTAGGGTACTCTTTTCCTTTTTATTTCGCCTATTTTTGCAGGTTGGAATTTCTGTTCGCCGGAGAAGACGACCGGAGCTAGGGCTCCGGCGTCGTTGACGTGTGTTAACCGGCGAGAGCGTGCGTGGAAAAAGCGAGCGATCTGATTCGTCCATCCATTCAACTGGGGTCCACGCGTGTTGACTGTATTTGAAACATATCCAGGACACGTATACCCTTATAATGCATTCTTTCCAATTTCCAAACACCAAGGCAAGCTAGCTCAGATGGCAACGCGTGTGTGGATATCAGCAAAGGGCACCAGTTCGATCCCTGGCAAGACCATTCTTTTTACCCTTTTGAAAAACTAACATGTTTTGCTATTTTATTTATTTATTTTCTTTAATATTTTCATACATTTTAATTTATTTTCAAATAATTTTATCATGCATTTTAAAAATCACAAAAATATTTTTCTTTTTTGCATTATTATCAGAAAATGTTTATTTAATTTTTAATATTAAAATTAATATTTTTGCATGCATATTTTATTTAATTGCCAATTAATCATTAAAATGACTTTTAATTGCTTTTAAATTATCAAAACGATCCAGAAAATTACCAAAAAAATATCTTATCATATCAATGTCATTACTAATCAAATATCTTTTTCCTCATTCAAAAATATTTCTTTCTAATAACATTTTCTTCTTATGTAATTTCTCTCGTTTTCCGATTATGTATCTGTTCACAGGTTGTAACGTTTCGGACGATTTTTCTCGCTTTTCTTTCTCAATTATGTAACTGCCTATGGGATGTAATAGTTTAATTAGGACTTTTATTTTCCGCACTCTTATTATGTAACTGCCTCAAATCCATGTAATAGCGAGGACTTTATCTTTCCGACTTTACATTTCCGCATTTACTTTCCGCACCCTATAAACTGCTAGTAATTAGGCGTGTATGGCAAGATAAAATTGGACGTAGATCACTCATAATTTCAAGATAACATATATCTGAATTGACACACTCTTTTCACACATGCACCCCTTAGGGTAATTCTCTCTTGTTGCCTTTACGAATACAAATGGTCAAGTCCCTCGAACGTTGATCATAGACCCACGATACAAAGATCATAGATCCACGATGTTGCCTACGGATACATGATCTTGACCCTCGATTGTCGCCTACGAAAAATGATGATAGTCCCTTCGAATGTGCTAGGATACTTCCTACAAGTTGCCTTCTATGACCATCCGATGTCCCTTCGAATGTCCCTCTTACATCCAACGAATAGGGTTACCTACCAACTAATGGTATGGATAGCACTATTCTAAAGGAACGTAAAACAACATGAAAACGACCATTCTGAGTAGGTAATAAGACTTTTAGTTTCTTGCTCTATCAAAATACTCTTCACACCACACAGTTTTGTCAAAGTTTCAAACTCTTTTCAAAACGAAACATTTCCGAACACTTTGTATACATTCCTACACGAATCATTACAAAGTCAAAGCGAAATGCCTTTTCAAAACATATTTTTCAAACACACAGAAAGCACAATTTTAAAGTGATCTAAAAGCAACTAAGAGCCCGTAGATAACTACGGATGAAAAGAGGTGCTAATACCTTTCCTTTTCATAACCTTCTCCCTTACTCAGAATCTAACGAAGGTATTTTTCTGTACTTTTTACCTTCCCTTAATTGGATAAAAGAAAAGTCGGTGGTGACTCTTTCTATCCGCACATTTGCGATACAAAAATCTCAAAGTCAGTTCACCGTATTACAACCCTGTAGGTTTTTGCGACGTTGGCAATTATATTAAATCACATTTAACATAATAAACAGTGAGCGGTATCTAGCAACACATCATTGCTACCCAAGTCACGAAAATGTCATGTGATCTGACAAAACCTTTCCGTGATAATACTTGTCATACCCCAAAATTTGCCCTCCATCTACTCAAGAAATTTCATACATCTATACTCAAAGATCCCTCAAGAGTTGATCAGACAAACTCTCTCCTAGACAATCAACCCAAACTAGGGTTTGGTATCTCTCAGGTCAAGATGGGCTTCCAACATCTCCAATGGCCTTCATGCCTCCTCATATGCTTCAAAGATTCTCCATGTCAAGTCTCCAGCTTCACAGATCAAGTTTCCTCAGACAATTACTCAGATGGTTGAAAATCAGTTGTATTGGACAAAAAGTCAACTGTGGTCAACATACAATCAAACTTCATAATTTTTGGTCAACATCCTCATTTTGAAGTTACATTCATCATTTGATCAAGGGTTGATCATGATTCATCAAGAAAACTCAAGATTTGCTCAAAAGTCAAACTTTCCAAATTAGGGTTTCTAGGTGAATAGTCAACTGAACTTTGACTGATCATAACTTTCTCATACTTTCTCATACTTTCTCAGAAATTTTTCCACCACTTCTTGTTTTGAAGGAAATTCAATTCTCTACAACTTCATGTCTCACAAGAATGTCCAAAACATGCTTCATTTGAGAGGTATAGCTCAAAACATTACAGGTCATTTTCAAAGTCAACAAAAAGTCAACTTTTTGTTTTGAAGATATATTGAGCATGGTAACTCCAATTGAGATGAGACCAAAAAGGTTGGTTAGAGGACTCTTAGAGATTTCTAAAAAGTCCAAGAACACTAAAAAGTGTGGAAAATTGAGCAAGATACACTATTCAGAAGTTGGGCAATTTTGGACAATTGCACAAAAGGACATTTTGGTCAAAATGCAAAATTTTCCAAATGGGCCTAAAATCTTTTGATCCAAACTTGTTCATGACATGATTTTTGACCCATAAATGCTTGGCCATGGTAATTTTCTATTTTTATGATTTATCTTTGAATTTTAAAACATTTAATTCAAAATTAAATCATATAAAATATGAAAATAAGATTTTTTTTGAAAAGGATTGGATTTATATCTTCCTTGAAGTCCAAGATAGCCCATAATCCATACCAAATTCGTGCTAGCCTTCACATTGATGAGAAAATCATTTTTTTTCAAAGATTTGATTTGTTTTAAATGGAAAAATATTGCACATTGATTGATGAATCCTTTTTCACTCTTTTTTCTCTCCAAATGGTCTCTATAAATGCTCAGCAATATGCCAAGCCAAAGGAACGAAACCCTAGCTCAAGCCAAACCCTTATTCTTGCAAAAAATTTTCTCAAAACTTGAAAAATTCGAATTCCATATTGCAGCCTCTTCCAGCCTCTCTCAACCATTCAATCTTGCTCCTGAGGTGCCCAGCAATCGTTTTCAGTCCTTACTTGAAGCCAGGACATCCAAAATCGTGACCTACAGCCTGCTCCGATTTGGTATATTTGTGAAATTCGAATTTTATTCATCATGCATTATTAACTGTTTTCGTGTGTTTATTTGTGATCAGGAGGTTCATTAGAACGCATATGAACCATTACATGTGAGCTTGAACGTCTGGAAATTGTATTGCCATTGTTAGGGCATTTCAGGTTGTTTCGATCGAACCGGGTCATACAAGCGTTTTCAGAGGAAACCAATATCACCAATGGATTCGTAGGGTCCGATTTAGGGGGGTAGGGTACCTTAGAACTATTTATCTTGCGATTTTTCCAATTTCTGTGGTTGCTCATCGGAGAAGACCGAGCTAGGGCCCGCCGCTGACCACGGACTCGTGGAGGCTTGCGTGGCATGATGGCTTGCTTTGATTCATTCTCTCGCTCAACTGGACCCACACGCTGCTCGACTCGGTTTGACTTATAACCAGGGACGCGTCATCACTTATATTGATTGGTTTTCAGCTTTTCCAACACAAAAGCCACTTGTCCTAGTGGTTAAGACATTCACTGTTCCAAGATCCTCTCAACGGTCCCCTGTTCGATCCCCACTAGCACCGGTTTTGTTTTCTTTTTCACAAACTTCAAACTTTTCCTATTTTCCTATTTTTAATATTTTTTGCATTATTTTAATTAATTTCATGCTTTTATTTCTGCATTAAAAAAATCATCAAAAATTATTTTTCCTTTTACATTATTTTCAGAAAACCTTTATTTAATTTAATAAATTAAAAAATATAATTTTGCATGCATATTTATTTTTATTCATAATTTTGCATTTAAATCACTTTTAATTCATTTTTAATTATTAAAATACATCCAAAAAATCCCAAAAATTTATTTTAGCATATTTATATTATTGCCAGCATGGCATATTTTTCTTATTTTAAAATTTGCATTTTTCTAACATTTTTTTCTCTTGTTCGATTCATCTTGTATTTTCCGATTTCTCATTCTCTTGCAGGTTGATCCGATTCAGACGATTTTTTCTTTATCATTTTATTTTTTCTAATAATGTAACTGTCTATGGGATGTAATAGTTTAAATTAGGACTTTATTTTCCGCATTTTAAATTATGTATCTGCCCCAAAGCCATGTAATAGCGTAGGATTTACCTTTCCGCATCTTTACATTCCGCATTTTAATTTCCGCACCCTATAAATTGCTAGTAACTAGGCGTGTATGGCAAGATAATAACGAACATAGCCCACTAATTTTCAAGATAAATATCTGAAATCAACACACTTCTTCACACATGCACCCCTTAGGGTAATTCTCTCTCGTTGCCTTACGAATTCAAAAATGGTCATGTCCCTCGAACGTAGAGGTATTCTAGCACCGTTGCCTTCCAAACAAATCATCATAGTCCCTTCGATACAAAGATCATAAGACCCACGATGTCGCCTCCGAATACATGATCTTGACCCTCGATTGTCGCCTACGAAAAATGATGATAGTCCATTCGAATGTGCTAGGATACTTCCTACAAGTTGCCTTCTATGACCATCCGATGTCCCTTCGAATGTCCCGCTTACCTCCAACGAATAGGGTTACCTACCAACTAATGGTATGGATAGCTCTATTCTAAAGGAACGTAGAAGCACGAAAACGACCAATTCTGAGTAAGTAATAAGACTTTTAGTTGCTTGCTCTATCAAAACACTTTTCACACCTCACACTTTTATCAAAATTCAAACTCTTTTCAAAACGAAACATTTCCAAACACTTTGTATACATTCCTACATGAATCATTACAAAGTCAAAGCGAAATGCCTTTTTCAAAACATTTTGTCAAACACACGTAAAGCAATTTTAAAGTGATCTAGAGCAACTAAGAGCCCGTGAGATAACTACGGATGAAAGGGGTGCTAATACCTTCCCTTTTCATAACCATTCTCCTTACTCGTAATCTAACGAAGGTCTTTTTCTGTACTTTTACCTTCCTTAATTGATAAAATAAAAGTCGGTGGCGACTTGCTATCCGCACATTTGCGATACAAAATCCTACAAAGTCAGTTCACCGTGTTACGTAATCGGGCGACTACTGGGAACACCCTAAAAGAGAGAATTGCCTTAGGGATTTCTAGATAACTTTTATCGCTTCGTTTGACTTGTATGCTTTATCTTAAAGGGTTGCTTGGGTATTATATTTGTGGGGATCCTACACCGGATCCTTTTTTAGGTAAGTAGCAATAAATCATCGCGACCGCTAGACGATAACTAAACGGTCAACATGATGGCTACGTTAGCGTGACACTTTGGTTGTCCCGATACTCTTCATTCCCAAGTTGAAGATAGTATTTGGCTTCCGTGGTGTCATCAAGCGCTAACTAAACTTTTAGAACCTTAATTGACCCATCTTGGCCATTAGAAGGTAGTGAGATGGCGGCTTTGGTGCTAAGGTTGGTTGATACCGATGCTACGCCATTGAGATCGACTTTGGGATATTTTCGGTCGACCACTTGGTAGTCGATTGAAATAAACGCCACGAGAAAGATCAATGATATGAGATTCCTAGAACCGTTACTATTATAGGACAGATGAACCAACTCAAACTTTGGTGGGTAATCACCTATACCTCATGCAAGCCTTAAACCTAGGCTCATTGTGTGAATTGTTTGTGTGTGCTAAACATGACATCATGACATCATTCGCATTGCATATCATTTCTAACTATTTCAAGGACCTAGGATTTATCTTTGCTCTGCTTTGTAGGGATTATGGCTTCTAGAAAGACTATCCGAATCAACTTCATGGGTATACCTTCTAAGCTCAAAGAATTGGTTTCAAAATTCCGACCATGCTCGGCTCATCAAAAGACATGGTTATCTGCTTGATTTGGTTATCTCCTTTTGAAGAAGATATGATGCATGTCCTATTCAGCTTCTTTGATCCGAAACACCATTGCTTTACATTCCATTATCGCTAGTTCCTACCTTGGAAGAGTTCTCTGTTACTTGGGATACCTATTCTTGACCAAATGCCATTCACCGGTTTAGAAAAGGTTCCTAGGTACGAAGACATCGCATCGCCTTACATCTTAAGCGCCGACATTGAAGCCAATTGGGAAACAAGAAGGAGTTAAGGGTTTACTTTCCAAGTTCTTAATTAAGAAAGCCCGAGAATTCCTCAAAGTTATGAGTTTCCATGCATTCAAGACATTGTGGCCTTGCTAATTTATGGTTTGGTTCTATTTCCTAACTCGGATCAATTCATAGATATCAATGCCATCAATTGTTTCACCCGCAATCCAAGGCCTACTTTACTCGAGACATCCTACATTCTCTCCACACTGTACTAAGAGACAAGGAACTCTCATGTGTTGTATACCGTTACTTTCAAGGTGGTTTATTTCACACCTTCCTCCATCAGTTTGAAGAACGAACAAAGGTTGAGATGGTCTCAAAGATTGATGTCACTCTCTCATTCGATATCCGTTGGAGTCTTTTCTCTCAAAAGGACTTCACTTTCATTGAGCCAGGAGAATTCCTAATGTACCACCCTTGGTATAAGGGAGGTATTACTTACAACCCTTCTCTAGCTCACGGTTTGGTTTTGCTCAAGAGATGGTCCACATGATATGCTTCTCCAAGACATTGTGTTCGACTACAACCACGATCTCTAGAATTACCGACGAAGGTTCATACACGCTTGGGGCATGGTAAAGAAGACTGATACCAAGACTTTGGGGCACCAAAATCCCATTCCTTGGGAACCTTACCTCAAATGGGTGCGAGCTCGAGCTCAAACCTCATGATGCCATTCACTGCTCTACCAAGAATTATGGAACCTGTTGCTATAGGTGACATACCCTATACTGTTCTCCATCCTGACATGCCTACTGATTTTGAAGACTTGAAGAGATCCTGGGTTCAACTTAAAGAAGAAAGGGATACCTTTGAAGCTTAGTGCTATGCAAGTGAGAAGAAAGTGCTAGAGTTGACCAAGCTACTTCGCGAGGAGCGAAGCATCAACACCTACCTCGGCACCAAGAGGAAGCGCCCATGGGAGACTTAGAGCTTTAGGATTTTTATGTTTTTCTTTTATTGTTTTGAACTATCTCTTGTACTTAAAAAGAAAAAGAATAATAAAAAGAGTACTAATAAATGTTTGTTCTTGCTTGTTTAACAAATTTAAATCTCTAAGGTCCTTGAAAACATTGCATTGCATTCACATAAACATCGCATAGCATAGAATAGCATAACATTGCATCACAGGTACATTGGAGATTGGTTTTCTCATTTGCTTGCTATTTATTTTAGCAGAAATGGCTCTTGAACAGACTGTCAAAGATCTCCAAGCTCGAATGCTGGCTTAGCAGATGTTCACCAGCTTGGTCCAAGGCCAAGAGGATCTGAAGAAGCTCATCAACAGAAAGAAGAAGGTTGTTGGTCTCCTCAACATGGGCAGACGCTACAAAGGTGGTCCTAAGAGGGTCAGTCGGATAGAGCTCTCTGAAGGAAGTGTCAAGACTGAGGGGAGTGTCAAGGGTGATGACGAAGGCAGCCAAGATGAGCCCCGAAAAGACTATGATGATGGTCAATACTCTGATGAAGATGACAAGTACAAGCAACTTGAAGACCGTTGAATGTGTGGAAAACCTCAAGATGTCCGGCTGAATTTTGATGATCCGAGTCTTGTCCCTGTGTTGTGATTCCTCCCAAGTTCAAAGTTCCTACTTTTGCCAAGTATGATGGCATGTCTTGCCCAAGTGCATTTGAAGTCCTATGTTCGTAAGATCAATCCTCACAATGATGATGTAAAGTGGATGCACTATTTTCAAGAGAGTTTGTCCGAACTCGCTAGAGTGGTACTATCACCAGAATGACCGTATCCGTACTTGGAGTGACTTTGATGCTTTAAAGATGAGTACAATGTCAATTGACACCTACTCGCATGCAACTACAAAGCATGTCTATGGGTCGTGATGAGAAGTTCAAAGAGTATGCTCAATGGAGAGATCTAGCAGCAGAGTTCAACCACCCTTGTCCAATAGGAGTTGGTTGATATGTTCATGGAACACCGACAGCCCATTCTTCAATCATCCGATTGAAACTCTTTACCGGATTCACCGAATGATATTGACAAAGAGCGTATTGAAGCCGGTATCAAGAGGGAAGATTCGTAGAGACATCTTCAAATGTCGCTAAGAGATCTTTTGGTAAGAAAGAAGCTAATGTCAGTATGGTCGAAAAGCCGAGCCAAGACCGACCGTGCTCAATCTGTGGGGCAGTTGTGATCTCCAATCCTACATCAAGACAACCTCAACGAGACAACGCTGAACCGTAACGCGCCACTAAGACATTACGAAGATCAACATGCCATTGTCGCAAGCCTTGCAACACATGTTGAAAGCAGCGATAACTTTGAGGGATCCTCCTCGAATGTCAATACCTCCTCTCCGAGGTACAATCCTAATGCTAAGTGCTTACCATTCCAATACCGACATAACACTGATGATTGTTGGCTCAAGAACAAGATTCAAGATATGATTGAAGCTAAGCAGATTGAGTTTGATCCTCCGCTGAGACCAATGTGATCAACGCTCCTATGACTAACCATGACAAGAGTTCCAATGCTATTGGTGACGATACTTATGTTTTCAACATAGATGACTTGACCATTCCTCTGACGACTGTTAAGAAGAATTTGCTACAGGCCGGTATCAATCCAAGATGCCCAGAGAATTGTCGTTGGTGCCCGTCTGCACCTGATGGTTGTGCTTGGTTGAGAAGACGTGTTCAATGCATGATGAATAACCGTGAGATACTATTCCTGAAACCACCTGTGCAGAAGCTGTGTGAAGAAATGTCTAAATTGAAGATCGAAGATGTGAATGAAACAAGCACCACCTGTGGGATACCTGGGGCAGCCAAGTGGAAAGTATGATTACATGGTGAAGTATACCGCTCCTCGAAGCTACAAGATTCCTATTGAAAATGTTAAGGCAACCGGATGGGGTGACGATTTCCCGTAAGACTATGCCGATGTTAACACTATAAGGATTTCCTCTCACGATCCCTGCCTAGAGTGGCACCTCTCATCATCACTTCTCCAAGACCAGCCCATATTCCTCCGACAAGGCTATCCCTTGGAATTATGGAGTCGATGTTTACTATCATGGCGCCAAGCCCTCCGACCATTGAAGATATTACATTGAAGCTACCATTCCCGACATTGACAACATCACCGGATCCGTAAGGTGACCGTAACCGAAGGGTTTTCTCCAGAATCTCTCCTCCAAAAGACATCATGACCACCAGATTCCAACTATTCAACCCATTCCCCAAGCTAGAGGAAAGAACCAAGAACTCATCCCGCTCAAATGTATACCAAAGGAAGTTATCAAGACACCTCCAAACAAGAAATGGAGGAAATTTTCAAGATTATCAAGAAGAGTGACTACAATGTTGTGGAATGGGCTGGGATGACTCTGCCCAAGATCTCCATGCTTGCTCGCTTCAGTGTTCGAGGCTCATGCTAACGCCTTGGTGAAGTTTCTGAAGAATGTTCACGTGCCGCAAGACACTACTATTGATCAATTTGAAGTTTGCATTGCTAGCCTGGCTGCCAACAACGACCTAGGCTTCTCTGATGTTGATTTGACTCCTGCCAGAAAGAAACACAACAAAGCCTTGCACATCTCTATTGAATGCAAGGGCACTACATTGTCTCATGTCTTGGTGGATACCGGTTCGCCTCAATATCCTTCCAAGATCGCTTTTGATCGACTTGATGTCGAAGGGTTGGTTTCGAGACCCAAGGACATTATTGTGAGAGCTTTTGATGGTTCTAAGCGAACAGCATTGAGAGCTCACTCACTAAAGTCGGTTCCCGACTTTTGACTCTACTTTGTCATGGACATCCGTCCGCTTATTCTTGCCTACTTGACGCCTTGGATACATGGGGCAAGGTTACTTCTACCTTGCATCGAACTCAAGTACCCGTGAAAGGGAAGGTTGTCACGATGTGGTGAAGAGGAGTATATGGTCACCATCTACTCATTCCGATACCTAGAGATGGAAGGTGAAATCTTGAGACTCCTCGCAAGCTTTTGAAGCAACCCCCGAGTCATGCCTGCTGACTCTCCCTCACACTCCCGGGTTACACAAGTCTGCCTAGGATGGCCTCGCTGAAAGATGCTCAAGCCGCAGCTGAAGAAGGAGGTAGGGGTCAGTCTTCCCGATCTTCCTTTCAAATTTGACAAGACGGTTTAGGCTTCACCATCAAGGGTCAAGATGATACGCCGCGAACGTGCCGCCAACTTCCTTTCCGTCGACGTAGTGGAATCCATGCTATAGAAGACGACGACAACGACTTCGACATCGAAGTGGATCTTCCCAACCTGCACAATGGCTCAGAATTGGAAGATCAAGACGCTATACCAATCTCCTTTAGTCGAGTAATTGTTTTGTTTTGCTTTTCGATTTTTTATGTTTTGAACAATAAACATTGAAAGCCTAGTGCCTTGCCCGGGCATCATGGCTCGTTTAGGGTTATTATTTGTTGTTTCATGTTTTCATTCAATAAATTCGCTGCACTTTTGCATTCATTTGTTGTTTTCTTTCTTTACTTTATCACCCCTTCAAAAAGCTATGTGTTTTTACACACACCCACGTGATACACCGCAGAATCACTCCGAATCTCAATAATAAAACTATGCTATTGCTAAATATGACTTCGATAATCCGATCTACCGCCAAGACTAAAGTGAGGAAGATTGTGAAGTGCCAGGAGAACTTGCCAGATGCTACAAAGAAGAAGAGCGAGTTATACAACCACAAGAGCAAGTTAAGGTTGTGAATTTGGGTACCGATGAAGACAGAAAGAGATCAAGATAGGGGCGGTCTTTGAACAAAGTGTCAAAGAAAGGTTGGTTCAGATGTACGAGACTATATTGAGGTTTTTGCTTGGTCATACGAAGACATGCCGGTTTGACATTGATATTGTGGTACATCGATTGCCGACAAAAGAAGGTTTTCTCCAAAGGAAATGTAGGTCTGCCGTGATGCGTCCCGAGATGTCGAGAAAATCAAAGCCGGGTTATGAAACAGCTCAAACGGTTCTTAGCTGTCACTCTTATCCTGGTTGCAAATGTGGTTGCACTCAAGAAGGATGGCAAAGTACGAATGTGTGGATTACGAGATCCGAACAAAGCAAGTCCGACGATTTCCACTTCCTCATATTGATGTTCTAGTTGACAACACCGCCAACATAAGGTTTTCCTTCATGGATGGTTTCTCCGTTACAATCGATCAAAATGGCCTCAAGACATGGAGAAGACTACTTTTGTTACACAGTGGGGCACTTTCTGCCATAAGGTTGCTGCTCGGACCAAGAACGCGGGCGCCACTTATCGCAGTTATGGTAACATTATTTCATGACATGATTCATCACGAGATAGAGGTCTACATCGACGACATGATAGCTCGATCACAGACTGAAGAAGAACATCTTGGTCATCTGCAGAAACTATTTGACAGGTTGAAGAAGTACAGACTGAGACTGAATCCTAACAAGTGCACCTTTGGAGTCAGATCCGAAAACTCCTAGGGTTTGTTGTCAAGGGTAAAGGTATTGAAGTTGACCCAGCCAAGGTTAAAGCTATTCAAGAGATGCCAGCTCCCCGCACCGAGAAGGAAGTCAGAGGTTTCTTAGGCCGATTGAACTACATTGCTAGATTCATTGCACATTTAACTACTACTTGTGAGCCAATCTTCAAGTTACTTAAGAAAGATCAAGTAGTAGAATGGAATGACGATTGCAGATCGCTTTGACAAAATCAAGGAGTACCTACAATCCTCCTATCCCGACACCGCCAAGGAAGACCTCTTATCATGTACTTGACAAAGATTAGAGAACTCAATGGGTGTGTGTTGGGGCAACATGACTAGTCTCGTCAAAAGAGCATGCAATATACTACCTTAGCAAAAGTTTACCGATCGTGAAACAAGATACTCACAGCTTGAGAAAACTTGCAACGCTGGCTTGGGCTGCTCACGACTAAGACAAGATATGTTGACCATACTACCTTGTTGATTTCCAAGATGGATCCGATAAAATACATCTTTGAGAAACCAGCTCTCTCCGGAAGAATAGCAAGATGGCAAATGATCTTGACCGAATACGACATCCAGTACACTTCTCAAAAAGCGATCAAAGGAAGTGTAGTAGCCGATCATTTGGCTCATCGTCGAGATGACTATCGCCTATGCAGTCAATTTCCAGATGAAGATGTTTTACTAGTCACTGATTGTAAAGAACCAGGCCCGGACGAATGACCTGAGCAAGGATCCCGATGGACCATGGTCTTTGATGGAGCCTCAAACGCACTTGGCAATGGCATTGGCGCCATCATTACATCCCCCACTGGCGGACACACTCCTTTCACCGCCAGATTATGTTTCAGTTGCACTAACAACATGGCCAAGTACAAAGCGTGCATCATGGGTCTTAAAGCTGCTATTGACTTAAGAATCAAGTTCCTACAAGTGTATGGAGACTCAGCTTTAGTGATCAGTCAGATTAAAGGCGAGTGGGATACGAAACATCCAAATCTCATCCCGTATCGAGAGCATGTTCTGAGTTTGATCCCTTACTTCGGAGAGATTACTTTCAATTATATTCCACGAGAAGAGAATCAGTTGGCAGACGCATTGGCTACTATGTCGTCTATGTTCAAGGTTAGATGGGACAACGAGGCTCCCAGATCATCATTGAGAAGTTCGACGAACCAACAGATTGTTATGAGCTTGACGCAGAAGAGAAACCTTGGTACTATGACGAAGAGGTATCTTGAGACTCGTGAATATTCTCGCAGGGCATCTCGTTAATGATAAGAAGTTCATGAGAAGGTTTGCATCCAAATTCTTCCTCAAGAACGACATCTTATACAAACGCAACCACGACTTGTGCTTACTCCTACTGTAGACCGTAAAACAAAGAATGCGTATCATGGAAGAGTTACACGGCGCATTTGGTACCCACTCCAAAGGGACACACCATGGCTAAGAAGATTTTGAGAAAAAGTTACTATTGGTCCACCATGGAAGTCGATTGTCACCGCTATGCTCGATCTTGTCACAAGTGCCGATTTATGCCGACAAAGTACACGCACCTCCAAGACTCAATGTTTTAACTTCTCCTTGGCCTTTGCAATGTGGGCATTGACATGATTGGGGAAATCAAGCCCACCGCTCCAACGGACATCGTTTCATCCTTATGGCAATCGATTACTTTACCAAATGGGTAGTAAGTACCTGCTCGCGATCTGCTTCCAAGAATGTTGTGTCTCGATTCATCAACATAATCTTATCGTCGGTATGGCACTCCGAAAGGATTATCACAGATAATGGCTCTAATCTCAACAATAAGATGATCACCGAACTCTGCACGCAGTTCAAGATCAAACATCACAACTCTTCTCCTTATCGGCCTAAGATGAATGGCGCAGTGGAAGCCGCCAACAAGAACATTAAGAAGATTATACAGAAGATGACAATGACTTATAAAGATTGGCATGAGATGTTACCGTTTGATCTTCATGGTTATCGCACTACAGTACGAACCTCAACAGGGGCAACCCCCTTCTCTCTTGTGTATGGTATGGAAGCAGTCCTGCCAATTGAGGTTCAGATACCCTCAACCAGAGTCCTCCAGACGCAGAGTTAGGCGAAGACGATTGGGTCCAGACTCGCCTTGACCAGATTAATTTGATTGATGAGAAACGACTCGCGTCCATCTGCCATGGACAGATCTATCAGAAGCGAATGATCAGAGCATTCAACAAGAAGGTCAAGCACCGAGTCTACCAAGTCGGTGATCTAGTAGTCAAGCGCATCATTCTTCCACAAGGTGATCCTAGGGGCAAATAGACTCCCACTTATGAGGGACCGTTTGTAGTCAAGACAGATTTTCCTGGAGCTATGATACTTAGCACCATGGATGGTGAAGACTTCCACACCCCGTGAACGCAAACATAGTCAAAAATACTACGATAAATGAGACCCGCTAGGTCGATCGGCCTAGGCAAAACAGGGCATCCTCGAACCAAAAGGGTTCGGGCAAAAGTTAAGGATATATACAAAACATGTACACCCGGCAAGTCGAAACCCGAAAAGGCGGCTTGGGTAAAAAGGTATCCCAGACTGAAACCCGAAAGGGCGGTCTAGGCAAAAGTTAGATTCAAGCGCATTTAACTATGTCTCTTCCAGATCACCTACTTCTAGACTACTATCAGCATTCAAGATTCAAATGGCAGAGATCAATTCACTCACTTTCTACTGACAGCAAGGAGATGAGATAGTTGAAATATATGAGTACTAGCATAGTTGGAACTTAACGAGATTGTTTCCGCATGGCTTTTTACCTTTCTTGTGTACAAACTACTTGGCCATACGCCACATTTCAAATGAATACAAATTCTTTCTCTTTACAATTCTTGTTGTTGTCGTTTGCAATAAGTCCAACGTTTGCTTTGAATGATTATACGCATTCGACAATAAGAATCTAATCACAAACATACGAAAAGTAAACATACAAAAGTGCTTACTACAGGCTCCAGGAATTGGGACGACGACGAAAGCCACCAAAAGCATTCCCCCGCAGAGCATGATCCCCGCAGAGGTGTCACCCACTACAAACCTCCCTCCAGCAGAGTATGCGTTAATCCAAGCAGTGATTCCCCTCAACCGAGCAGTGTTACATCAGTCTCCAAGCAGTAACACTTCACCACCAGTCAAAGTGTTTATCCCCAGCGGATATCTCTCAGTCCTTTCCCTTTTCCCCACGATGATCAGACAAACTTGGTCAGATAGTGCATCGGAGGAAACTACATCTTTATCCCCCAGCCAGAGATTACAACGGGTTCCTGACTCTTCCAACCCGGTCTCCCTGCAACTATCAAATGCTCTCCAACGAGATCTACACTCAGAATCCCCAGTAGAGCGCCTCCTCAGCAGGATCTACATACAAGGTCCCCAACAGATCGCCTCCCAGATTCTCCTCAGCAGGGTCTATGAGATCTTCAACAAACGTGATTTTCGATCTCTACCTTCTTCAACAATATCTAGGCCCAAGACTTGGTCGGATAGTGCACCGGAGGAATCAAAGTTTCCTCTCTTCTCAGGGTTTCCGTCCCCAAATAGAAGTCAGAAATCTCTAAGCAGAACATCCGCATCTTCTTCAAGATGGATATGTTTTGAAATATCACAACATTTATCATTCATACATTACTCATAAAGCCATAATTCATGCATATTTCATTCATATACACTGTCATGCATCATAAAACTAACAAATATTCTATCAAAGTTTCTCTTGTTTTCTCCAAAACAGGTAACAGTCACTTCTAACGCAAACAGGTCCAGGATTAAGCCCCGAATCGACGGGAAAACTATCTGAAAGACCGCTCTTGGTTGTCCTCCGACGACTGGTCCAGGATTAAGCCCCGAACCGACGGGAAAACTATCCGAAAGACTGCCTCTGGTTATCCTCCGATAACAGGCAATAGATCAACACCCGATGCACAACAGGGAAGATATCCCCATTTTTCCAACTACAACCTCCCTCAGAGTAATCAGCACGAAGATTTATTCTGATTCCTTATTATCAACAGCGACTACAGAGTCTAGCATACGACTCAGTTGCCTTGGATGGCATCTTAAGCCCATCTCCGACTATTTGTCAATAGTGCTTCACTTCGTAACGCCGCATATATGGTTAAAATCAATGCAAACCAATAACTTCATTCAAAATGAACACGAGTCTAACGATTTACTCCTTCCGATGGCATCTTAAGCCCATCTCCATGCTCCTCTTTTCCGTAAACGCTCAGAGCCCAGCGATTTACTCACTTTCCAAAGAATCCTCCTATCAATAATCTCGAGTCTAACGTACGACTCATGCCCCGCCTTCTCCAAATGGCATCCGAAGCCCATTCCCGCATCATCACCAAATCATGAGTGCAAATTTTCAGTAGAGCTGAGTGTTCAATCATCTTCACCTCGTGTCACGAAGACAAGCGTGTCAATCTAACCTCCAAAGACAAGAAGATTGAACAGGCAGTGTCATACCCCAAAATTTGCCTCCATCTACTCAAGAAATTCCATACATCTATACTCAAAGATCCTCAAGAGTCGATCGACAAACTCTCCTAGACAATCAACCCAAACTAGGTTTGGTATCTCTCAGTCAAGATGGCTTCCAACATCTCCAATGGCCTTCATGCCTCCTCATGCTTCAAAGATTCTCCATGTCAAGTCTCAACTTCATGCATCAAGTTTCCATAATTGCTCGATGGTTGAAAATCTTGTATTGACAAAAAGTCAATCTGGTCAACATACACCAAACTTCATAATTTTTGGTCAACATCCTCATTTTGAAGTTACATTCATCATTTGATCAAGGGTTGATCATGATTCATCAAGAAAACTCAAGATTTGCTCAAAAGTCAAACTTTCCAAATTAGGGTTTCTAGGTGAAAAGTCAACTGAACTTTGACTGATCATAACTTTCATACTTTCTCGTAAATTTTCCACCACTTCTTGTTTTGAAGGAAATTCAATTCTCTACAACTTCATGTCTCACAAGAATGTCCAAAAAATGCTTCATTTGAGAGGTATAGCTCAAAACATTACAGGTCATTTTCAAAGTCAACAAAAAGTCAACTTTTTGTTTTGAAGATATATTGAGCATGGTAACTCCAATTGAGATGAGACCAAAAAGGTTGGTTAGAGGACTCTTAGAGCTTTCTAAAAATTCCAAGAACACTCAAAAATGTGGAAACTTGAGCAAGATACACTATTCAGAAGTTGGGCAATTTTGGACAATTGCACAAAAGGACATTTTGGTCAAAATGCAAATTTTCCAAATGGCCTAAAATCTTTGATCCAAACTTGTTCATGACATGATTTTTGACCCATAAATGTTAATATGGTAATTTTCTATTTTATGATTTATCTTTGAATTTTGAAACATTTAATTCAAAATTAAATCATATAAAATATGAAAATAAGATTTTTTTTGAAAAGGATTGGATTTATATCTTCATTGAAGTCCAAGATAGCCCATAATCCATAACAAATTCGTTCTAGCCTTCACATTGATGAGAAAATCATTTTTTTCAAAGATTTGATTTGTTTTAAATGGAAAAATATTGCACATTGATTGATGAATCCTTTTTCACTCTTTTTTCTCTCCAAATGGTCTCTATAAATGCTCAGCAATATGCCAAGCCAAAGGAACGAAACCCTAGCTCAAGCCAAACCCTTATTCTTGCAAATTTTTTCTCAAAACTTGAAAATTCAATTCCATATTAAGCTCTTCCAGCCTCTCTCAACCATTCAATCTTGCTCCTGAGGTGCCCAGCAATCGTTTTCAGTCCTTACTTGAAGCCAGGACATCCAAAATCGTGACCTACAGCCTGCTTCGATTTGGTACATTTGTGAAATTCGAATTTTATTCATCATGCATTATTAACTGTTTTCGTGTGTTTATTTGTGATCAGGAGGTTCATTAGAACGCATATGAACCATTACATGTGAGCTTGAACGTCTGGAAATCGTATTGCCATTGTTAGGGCATTTCAGTCGTTTGACCGAACCTGGTCATACAAGCGCCGTGAGGAAACCAATATCACCAATGGATTCGTAGGGTCCGATTTAGGAGGGTAGGTACCTAGAACTATTTATCTTGCGTATTTTTCCGCCTTGTGGTTGCTCATCGGAGAAGACGACCGAGCTAGGGTCTCGCTGACCACAGACCGGCGGGAGGCTTCATGGCATGATGGCTTGCTTTGATCTGCTCTCTGCTCAACCGGGACCCCACGCGTCGACTCGGTTTGACTTATAACCTGTGATCGCCATCACTTATATTGATTGGTTTTCACTTTTCCCACAAAGAGCCACTTGTCCTAGTGGTTAAGACATTCACCGCTCCAAGATCCTCTCAACGGTCCCTGCTCGATCCCCACTAGCAGCACCTGCTTTTGTTTTCTTTTTCACAAACTTCAAACTTTTCCTATTTTCATATTTTAATATTTTTGCATTATTTTAATTAATTTCATGCTTTTATTTCGCATTAAAAATCATCAAAATTATTTTTCCTTTTACATTATTTTCGTAAACCTTTATTTAATTTAATAAATTAAAAATATAATTTTGCATGCATATTTATTTTTATTCATAATTTTGCATTTAAATCACTTTTTAATTCATTTTTAATTATTAAAATACATCCAAAAATCCCAAAATTTATTTTAGCATATTATATTATTTCCAGCATGGCATATTTTTTATTTTAAAATTTGCATTTTTCTAACATTTTTCTCTTATTCGATTCATCTTGTATTTTCCGATTCTCATTCTCTGCAGTTGATCCGATTCTGACGATTTTTCTTTATCATTTTATTTTTCTAATAATGTAACTGCTATGGGATGTAATAGTTTAAATTAGGACTTTATTTTCCGTGATTTTAAATTATGTATCTCGCCTAAAGCCATGTAATAGCGTAGATTTACCTTTCCGATCTTTACATTCCGCATTTTAATTTCCGCACCCTATAAATTGCTAGTAACTAGGCGTATGGCAAGATAATAACGAACATAGCCCACTAATTTTCAAGATAAATATCTCAAATCAACACACTTCTTCACACATGCACCCCTTAGGTAATTCTCTCGTTGCCTTACGAATTCAAAATGGTCATGTCCTCGAACGAGAGGTATTCTAGCACCGTTGCCTTCCAAACAAATCATCATAGTCCCTTCGATACAAAGATCATAAGACCCACGATGTCGCCTCCGAATACATGATCTTGACCCCGATTGTCGCCTACTTAAAATGATGATAGTCCCTTCGAATGTGCTAGGATACTTCCCAAGTTGCCTTCTATGACCATCCGATGTCCCTTCTCAGAATAATCCCAACTAGATACCTTCAATATATTAATTAAATTAATACTAAATCATCTTTAATCGAGTTAACACGGTATAATAAGGGATGTCACAATTAATAATTAAAATAAACTTCATTCAAGCAAGAGCTATGCTAATCGAGGATCATCATCCAACAATTCAAATCATCATAAGACCATGTCTTACACAAATGGAAATACCAAAATCAATCAATTTAAATAAACATCATAGTTCTCAAGGAATTCAAATCCAAACTATTAAACAATACCGATTCTTAACTGCTCCCAGTGTTACAATCTAATCGTGAGCATGACCATTACACACCGGACTAAAAGATAAGCTCTAGAGCCATCCTCACCGACTCCTCAATTTAACTCAATCAAAATGGTAAAGTAAGGGTGAGACTTCTCATAATTAAAGCACATTATAAGTCTTTCAATCAATAATATAAACAAGCATATTATTCCACCACTTAACACCATTCGTAATCCAACGCAACCATAATCATACAATTCATCATGCATAATCAATAAACAATAAAAGAATTGCAACACCGAAAACATCCTAACATGTTACAATTCCATACAACACAAATGCACTCAATGCATGCGGTACCGACTTCGTGACCAAGTCACCCAACACCGATCCATTATCAACCGGACATGACCATCGATTCGTCCATAACCACGGACACTAATCCAATTTAACCACCCATCCTCACTCTGTATCGGTTATTGGCAATCCAAGTCAAATTCCGCACAATGGGAATTAACTTCACCAAACAATGCATATGCACGCACATCAATAGCATGCAACATTAATCACCTATGTAATACATCAATTCCACATAATCGAACAACCATCCAACATGATATCTCAAACAATCATGCATACAATCAACATCAAGATAAACATGCAACCAATCAACATGATACATCAACCAATCATGCATACATCTAACCTTGCATAAACATGCTATTACACCTACACATTACTAGTGTCCTCATCACCAGGTTCCTCTACTACACATACATCCTTATGTGTGTCTTAAAAATCATTTATTTCAAATCCAACCCTTTCCAAAATAATTTCAAGTTTTCTAAAATATTTTCATTTCATAAGGTAGAGCATAAAATTTAGGAAATAACGTCCAAAACGGCGCTAAAAAAGGACTTACGGTTTGAAAGTTATGAGTTTTTGAAGTTTTAAAAATTTTCCAAAATGAACAGTGGAACCCGGTTCCTCCTCGAGTAACCGGTTCCTGTGGTTTCAAAAATCGGCCCTCGAAAATGTAGGGGAACCGGTTCCTCCGTAGGGAACCGTTCCTAAAATATTTTCGCTTTTTCCGCAAGTAACGTGGAACCCGGTTCCTCCCACACAGGAACCGGTTCCTGGGTTCAAAAATACCATTTTTATCAGTTTGAAAAGCTGGAACCCGGGTTCTCCCACTGGGGAACCGGTTCCCACGACCATCAGACCCAAAAATCTAGTTTTTGACAGCTTATTTTCCCAAAGTCATTTCTCATTCATTCCAAAACGTACCCATGTATTCCAACACCATAAAATCACTCATTCATCATCAATAACACACAATATAACATGTTTTACTCGTCAGTAATGATCCTACATCATGCAGATCCATTAATCTATACATTCTGACACAATCTGACACCTATAGGGACACATTCATGGAACCCTAATTCACAAACACAATTTCTAACATGCTACACCCTATATATCAACATCAAAACCTATAATAAGTAATAATCAATCGAAATCACCCTCACCTTGTGGGTTCTTCGAGATTCGACACTTCTAGGTTTTCTTCTTCTTTCTCCTCTTCTCACTTCTACGTATTCTTGTTTTCTCCAAAATGAATCTATTTTTCCTCTTTTCCTTATTTTATTCCTCTTTATTCCTTTTAATCATAAATAAAATAAATATTATTTATTTCCCATTCTCCAATTAATTCCATAATTAATCTCAATAATTCAATATATTAAATAAACTATGCTCTCAATTAATTTAATAATTAAAATCATAATTATTTAATTACCGAATTATTTTCGGGGTGTCACAACTCTCCCCAACTTAAAAGAGTTTTCGTCCTCGAAAACATACCTCAGACGAATAGTTCGGGATACGAGTCCTTCATTTGACTCTCCAGCTCCCAAGTAACATTTCCATCAGCTGGTCCTCCCCAAGCTACTCTTACCAATGCAATCTCTTTGCCTCAAGAATCTGCTTTCAACTCCGATCCTCAACCGCAGTACCGCCCACATCAAATTCTCCCGCACTGTGATGTCATCTACCCGAATCTCATGAGACGGATCAGCAATGTACTTCCTCAGCTGAGACACATGAAAAACATCATGCAGATTCGCAAGTGACGGCAGCAACTGATATGCAACCTCCCAACTCTCTGGTAATCCGAAGGACCAATAAATCGGAGTCAACTTTCTTGACTTCAAAGCTCGACCAATTCCTCATCTCGAGTAACCCGCATAAACACATGCTCTCCTTCACCGAACTCAAGGTCTTTCCTCCTCTTATCATGATAACTCTTCGACGACTCGGAAGTCCTCATCTTCTCCTGAATCATCTTAATCTTTTCCGAAGTTTGCTGAACAATTTCCGTCCAATCACAAAGATTCTCTCCTGCTTCATACCAACACAATGGTGTCCGACACCTCCTACCATACAATGCCTCAAACGGAGCCATACCAATACTCGAGTGAAAGCTATTGTTGTAGGTAAACTCAATCAATGGCGTATATCCCAAGCTCCACCCTTCTAACACACAAGCTCTCAAAGAAATCTTCCAACGACTAAATCGTTTCTTTCCGTCTCGACCATCCGTCATGGATGATAAGCGGAACTCAACCGCAACTTGGTACCCAAAGCTTCTTGCAATCCTGTCCGTAACTTAGATGTAAAACTCGGATCTCGATCCGACACAATACTAGAAGGAATACCATGCAAACTCACAACCTTTTCGACATACAACTCTGCTAATCTCTCCATCGGATAATCCATTCTTATCGGAATAAAATGAGCAGATTTTGTCAACCTATCCACAATCACCCAGATAGAATCACAATTCTTAGCTGTCCTCGGCAACCCAGACACAAAATCCATTGAGATTCCATCCCACTTCCATTCTGGAACAAACAACGGTTCCATCAATCCTGATGGTTTCTGATGCTCTATTTTTGACTTCTGACAAATCAAACAGGCATACACAAACTCAGCGATTTCCTTCTTCATTCCAGGCCACCAAAACAACTTTTTCAAATCATGATACATCTTAGTAGCACCAGGATGAATACTCAACCCGCTACGATGTCCTTCTTCCAAAATGCTCTTCCTAATCTCGGCAACATCCCGAACACACACCCGATCACCAAATCTCATAACACCATTCTCGTCAATTTGGAACTCGCCTCCTTGACCTTGGTTGATCAATGTCAACTTATCAACTAAACCAACATTATATTTTTGCCCATTTCTAATCTCTTCCAGAATACCACTAGTCAGCTTCAACATACCCAATTTCACACTATTCGGAGTAGTTTCACAAACCAAACTTAGATCTCGAACCGTCAACCAAATCTAACTCACGAACCATCAACATCGATATGTGCAAAGACTTCCTACTCAAAGCATCTCAACCACGCTTGCTTTACCGTGATGGTAATTCAAACCGAAATCATAATCCTTTAAGAATTCCAACCATCTTCTCTCGCCTCATGTTCAACTCTTTTCTCGATCAAAGAGATACCTCGACTTTATGATCATCGAATACCTCAAACCGAGAACCATATAAATAATGTCTCCACAACTTCAAAACAAACGCACAATGCTAACTCTAAATCATGAGTCGGATAATTCCTTTCATGCACTTTCAACTGTCGCGAAGCATAAGCCACAACCTGCTTATCTTGCATCAACACACCACCTAATCCCATTAATGATGCGTCACAATATACCACAAAAGACTTAGTCGGATCTGGCAAAATCAAGATCGGAGCACTTGTCAACCTCCTCTTCAGCTCTTGAAATCCTTTCTCACATTCAACATCCCAAACAAATATCTGACCCTTCCTGGTCAACTTAGTCAATGGTAACGCCAGTTTGGAAAACCCCTCAATAAACTTCCGATAATAACCTGCAGACCCAAAACTACGGATCTCCAAGCATTCTTCGCGCTCCCATTGAGACACCGCTCTACTTTCGTGGATCCACAGAATTCCATTCTTGGAAATTACATGACCAAGAAAACTCACCTCCTCTAACCATAATTCACACTTGGACAACTTCTCGATAAAGTTTCTTTTCCTTCAAGAATTCCAACACAACTCGAGATGTTCGCATGCTCCTCATCGTCAATAAATCGAATATCATCAATGAACACTACTACAAACTTGTCAAGATATGGGTGAAATATCCTGTTCATATACTCCATGAAAACACCGTGTGCATTAGTAACCCCAAACGCATAATGTAATATTCATAATGTCCATACCTCGCTCTAAATGCAGTCAATATCCTCCGACTTCACGCTGAACTGATGATATCCGCACCTGCATCAATCTTACTAAACACACATGCTCCAATGAGTTGATCCATCAAATCATCAATCTCGGCGATACCGATTCTTGATTGTAACTTTATTCAACCGTCGGTAGTCAACACATAACCTCATTGAACCTTCCTTCTTCTTAACCAATAACACCGAGCACCCCACTCGTACACCCGGACTAATAAACTTCTTCTCAAGCAATTCCTCTAACTCGCTTCTTCGCTCAGCTAATTCAGATGCCGACATGCAATAAGGCGCCATCGACACCTGACTAGTTCCGTGAATCGATCTATAGTAACCTCTCTCTCGTGTGGCATTCACTAACGCTTCGAAACACCTCCGAAATTCATTCACCACCGGCAATCCATCACTCTTTGCCTTCCCTTCGCTTCAATCGCGAATACAACATAAACACCACGCACCATCTTTCATGCCTAGATTCATCCGCTTTATCGACATAATCTCACTTTCGATCTTAACCTCTTCTGTGGAAAATGACCGCCTTCAAAATAGCTGATATGAACCCGTTGAATTCCAACCGCTCATTCCAAGGATGATATCAAGTTGTTCTAGCGTAGGCACACTAAATCCATACCAAACCCCTATCAAAATCACAACAGACAATTCCTACAAACATACGTAAGTAGTCAATCGAACCCGACGCAGGAGTATCAATAACCATACTTCCATCCATATTAGAAATTTCCAAATTCAATCTCTTAGCACAATCTAACTCAATAAAAGAATGCGTAGCTCCAGATCAATAATCGCAATCAAAGGTATGCCATTAATAAACATGTACCTTTAATCACCGATCATCCGTTTAGTTTCGATCCGCACAATGCAAACACTTTACCACCAGCTTTTTCGGTTTTATGCACCGAGGACTAGTATGACCCTCCTCACCAGCCAGTAGCAAGTCACCCTTTCACTCTAAGTCATTGGCCACATGGCCGAACTTTCCACACTTGAAACACTTATCATTGCTCTTACATCCACCATACGATGTCCCGTCTCACCACACTTATAGCACCTAGAAGAACTAGAATCTCCTCCACTGCACTTCTTCCAACCTCCGATCTCCGATTACTCCTATCATAAGGCTTACCACAATCCATCCGTTGCTTACCTTTCCTATCAACATGCCCTCGAGCATTCGACTTAGTGTTAGCAAGATCCTCCTCAAGAATCCTACTACAATCAACCAGATTTAAAACCTTCTGATACCGATACCAATACCCCGCTTAATCTCGCCACGAAGACCATTCTCAAACTTGATACATTTGGAAAACTCCATCCGCATCGTTAGGGTAATGAGCATAATACTTTGCTAGCTCAAAACTTTGAAGCATACTCACCGACACTCATACTCGCTGAGTTCCAAAACTCAATCTCCTTCTTACCGACATCCTCGTGAAAGTACCTCGTAAAAGCTCTCCCGAACACCCCAATTCAATGCAACACCATCTTCTTCTCAGCTCGGGTAGCAACCCACCACCATCGCCTTCCTCACCAACATGTGAGTTCCATATCTCACCTTCCTCGCACAGACAAATAATCACCAAGATCCTCTCGATCTCCTTCAACCACTTCGAGCACCTTCGGGATCATGCGTTCCTTGAACAATGGAGGATTATTCCTCCGAAAATTCCAATTGTCCGTCAACACCAATCACAGCTCCTCGCCGATTCCCTCCGAGCACTCAAACCAACATTCCCAAAGCCTCAAGAATGGCATCATCATTCCTTCCGTTTCTTCCTACCATTGTTCAGAACATAACAAAACAATTCACATCAAGACACAAGTATCGAGGTCACTTCACACTAGTCGCATACTAAAGGGATAACTACACAGACAAGACCGACTATGCTCGATACCACTATTGTAACACCCCAACTAGATACCCGAATATATTAATTAAATTAATACTAAATCATCTTTAATCGAGTTAACACGTATAATATGGATGTCACAATTAATAATTAAAATAAACTTCATTCAAAGAGCTATGCTACAACCGAGGATCATCATCCAACAATTCAAATCATCATAAGACCATGTCTTACACAAATGAAATACCAAAATCAATCAATTTAAATAAACATCATAGTTCTCAAGGAATTCAAATACAAACTATTAAACAATATCGATTCTCTTAACTAAGCTCCCAGTTGTTACAATCTAATCGAGCATGACACCGACACATGACTAAAAGATAAGCTCTAGAGCCATCCTCACCGACTCCTCACCGCTAACTCAATCAAATGGTAAAGTAAGGGTGAGACTTCTCATAATTAAAGCACATTATAAGTCTTTCAATCAATAATATAATACAAGCATATTATTCCACCACTTAACACCATTCAAAATCCAACGCACAACCATAATCATACAATTCATCATGCATAATCAATAACAATAAAAGAATTGCAACACCGAAAACATCCTAACATGTTACAATTCCATACAACACAAATGCGCACTCAATGCATGCGGTATCGACTTCGTGACCAAGTCACCCAACACCGATCCATTATCAACCTACACAGACCATCGATTCGTCCATAACCACTCTGGACACTAATCCACCTAACCACCCATCCTCACTGGCATCGGTTATTGGCAATCCAAGTCAAATTCCACACAAAGGGAATTAACTTCACCAAAACAATGCATATGCACGCACATCAATAGCATGCAACATTGATCAGTCTATGTAATACATCAATTCCACATAACTGAACAACCATCCAACATGATATCTGAAACAATCATGCATACAATCAACATCAACATAAACATGCAACCAATCAACATGATACATCAACCAATCATGCATACATCTAACCCTTGCACAAACATGCTATTACACCTACACATTACTAGTGTCCTCATCACCAAGGTTCCTCTACTACACATACATCCTTATGTGTTTGTTAAAAAAAAAATCATTTATTTCGAAATCCAACCCCTTTCCAAAATAATTTCAAGTTTTCCAAAATATTTTCATTTCATAAGGTAGAGCATAAAATTTAGGAAATAACGTCCAAAACGGCGCTCAAAAAGGACTTACGGTTTGAAAGTTATGAGTTTTTGAAGTTTTAAAATTTTCCAATGAATAAGTGAACCCTTCCTCCTCGGAGTAACCGTTCCTGTGATTTCAAAAATCACCGAAAATGGGGAACCCGGTTCCTCCAGGGAACCTTCCTAAAATATTTTCGCTTTTTCCGGCAAGTAACGTGGAACCCGTTCCTCCCACACAGAACCGGCCTCGGTTCAAAAATACCATTTTATCGGTTTGAAAATGGAACCCGGTTCTCCTAATCGGGAACCGGTTCCCACGACTATCGCACCTAAAAATCTAGTTTTTGATGTACTTTTATTTTCCCAAAGTCATTTCTCATTCATTCCAAAACGTACCCATGTATTCCAACACCATAAAATCACTCATTCATCATCAATAACACACAATATAACATGTTTTACTCACAAGAATGATCCTACATCATGCAGATCCATTAATCTATACATTCTGACACAATCTGACACCTATAGGGACACATTCATGGAACCCTATAAATTCACAAACACAATTCTCTAACATGCTACACCCTATATCATCAACATCAAAACCTATAATAAGCAATAATCAATCGAAATCACCCCTTACCTTGTGGGTTCTTCGAGATTCTGACACTTCTAGGTTTTCCTTCTTCTTTCTCCTCTTCTCACTTCTACGTAGTCTTGTTTTCTCCAAATGAATCTATTTTTCCTCTTTTCCCTTATTTTATTCCTCTTTATTCCTTTTAATCATAAATAAAATAAATATTATTTATTTCCCATTCTCCAATTAATTCCATAATTAATCTCAATAATTCAATATATTAAATAAACTATGCTCTCAATTAATTTAATAATTAAAATCATAATTATTTAATTACCGAATTATTTTCGGGGTGTCACACCTTCGAATGTCCCGCTTACCTCCAACGAATAGGGTTACCTACCAACTAATGGTATGGATAGCGCTATTCTAAAGGAACGTAGAAGCAGGAAAACGACCAATTCTGAGTAAGTAATAAGACTTTTAGTTGCTTGCTCTATCAAAACACTTTTCACACCTCACACTTTTATCAAAATTCAAACTCTTTTCAAAACGAAACATTTCCAAACACTTTGTATACATTCCTACATGAATCATTACAAAGTCAAAGCGAAATGCCTTTTTTCAAAACATTTTTGTCAAACACACAGAAAGCAATTTTAAAGTGATCTAGAGCAACTAAGAGCCCGTAGATAACTACGGATGAAAAGGGGTGCTAATACCTTCCCTTTTCATAACCATTCTCCCTTACTCAGAATCTAACGAAGGTCTTTTTCTGTACTTTTACCTTCCCTTAATTGGATAAAAATAAAAGTCGGTGGCGACTCTTGCTATCCGCACATTTGCGATACAAAAATCCTACAAAGTCAGTTCACCGTGTTACAATACTTGTGTGTATAATTACCCTTTTCCCTTATGTCTATATTGAACACAAGGCATAGACCGTGTCATCCTTGTCCAGTTCAATATTGGGCCCTCAGACATTTATCCTGCTACGCGGATGGGAAAATTCCATCTAGGTAACTCATGTCCTCAACATGCTTTGTGAAGTACGCATCAATCTGCCTTTATGATCATCCAACACGGATAACTTTTGATCGCAATAAAGCACTGCCTCTACATCTAGGTCCATAGTGGTTTCAGTCAAGGGTGGTATGCACCACTTATCACCATGAGAATAACTTATGACACTTTGCATAACATTCTATGTAGTATCTCATAACGGAAGTCAATCCAAAGATAAATATTATTCCTAATATTTATACCTATGTCAAGACTTGATAACTCCTTATCCATGATCCATGAGATGTGATCATCAGTCTATCTTCATAATAATCTCAATGCTTTAATGTTATCCCACTTCACAATAAAGCTCGATTATGGATACTTTAAGAATAGTGTCCTTGTGTTTAATGGATCTCATGATTAAGTCACACTTAACATTGCATTAAATAGACTAACTATTCTAGGACTTTATTATTTTCAAAAAGCAAACATAATAAAGAAAAGCCTTTTATTATTAATAAATAATTCGATACAAGTACCAAAAGGTATTGGCCTCTAGGGCTTACACCAACAATCCTGAATTCAAAATTTATATACTCTGTCTGGAGCTGAGTGTGTGTATGATAGATTCATGGCATAGTGTGAACTGATCGTCAATATCAAAGTTCATTGTTATCTTCACAAGTCTTGGATGTGTGGCAATGTTATCTGGTGATTATTTAAAGAGTTGATTCAACTAAGGAAATACATACAGATGCTGTCAAATGTCTTGATGGGAAATGGATATTTATGATAAATGTATGGTAATCTGAATCAAGAAAGAAGAAGTATATGATGTATAAAAGATAATGTTCTACATGAAGATGTAACATCACAACTATTGAAGACACCAGAGATTGAAGAAAAAGATAATGTTCAGACTTATATTTTGAAGACATATAATTAGTTATACATGATTAACTATGAAGTTACTTCTATTACAAGGTACAGAGTGTGGAAATCTGAAACTTGTATAGCAAGCAAACTAAGGATTCCTAATTTGGAAACTGTGGCAAGTCCAAATAAATAATGCTTCTAGAATTATAAGGACTATCTTCAATAGTGTCCTTAATTTGTATAAATCAAGGGGAGTAAGTGTAACAACATCCTAATTAGCTCTATCTTGGAAGCTAAAAGGAAGAAGTATAATATTAAGGGGGAATAACTATCCACTAGGGAAACAACTGTCTATTTGAAAAAGCAACTGTCCATATTAAGAGGAACTGGATATTTAAGGAGATATTGTTGATAGTTAATTGTCAATTGTGAAAGTTGCCTTATCTAGTGCAATTGGATATACTTATTAAAGAAGGTGTAGCTGATATTTATGACCAGCTAATGTCAAGGTGGAGATTTTTCATTAGTTGATGTAAAAGGGGAGTTTATAATGCTATGTGCTGAAAGTCCTGAAGAAGTAGTGTTATTATCTCAGAGCCAAGACAGATGGACTTTGTGTGAATGTGACATATGATGTTGAAACATCAATATCATTGAGAATCTGAAGTAAGTTTAAAGCATGTTGATGGATTCAGATTCTTTTTCATGACCACCTAGACATAAGTTAAGGCACTATCTAGATAAAAGTGAAGAGTGCCTCACAATTGAGAATCCATTGCTCTGAAAAAGTAAGTCACATGAAGAAAGTGGACAATGTCTGACAAAATGTTAGGACATTATTTAGAACATGTTTATGCGTGGACATGTTAAATGATGTGAATTATGCATGCATTTGGACTTTTTATCTCAAAAAAAAAAACAATCAAGGGCTATTAAAGGCATTAAATAATAGCCTGGACGGTGGTCATCTAGTCATGTAATAGATTTTAGGCCTAAATAAACGCACCATTGACTGGAAATTAATTTGTCGTTAATTCCTAAGGAACTACTAGCCTATTTAAAGGATTTTTCAGCCATCCTCAAACAACAAGTGAGCTTTTATCTCATTTTATCAAAGCTTGGGAAAACTGTGCTTGGATCTGGTTTGGTGAGGGGTCAAATTATCAAATTTTATCTAAAAAGGGGGAGAGAAATTATCTCTCTCAGAAAGATCAACATAAGAATACGATACAGGAGAGAGCAAAACAATGTCTGAGTCACAAGCTATGTCACACAACCTTTTGTGACAAGATCTGTCACTTGCCCTAAGGGGGAATGAGAGTTATATTCTTCCTCGTGTACAAATTGGACAGTCTTTCCCTTTAACTTGTTGGTTTAATGGAGAAAATAAAAAACACGAGAAGATGTCGAACTGGATGTTGAGACATGGTCTCCAACTGACAGACCAACAATACAATTGAAGTCTGCTCTTCAATTGATGTTTGCTCCAACTGATAGACCAACAATACTACTGAAGATTGCTAAAGAATTTTTTAAATTATAAATAGTTAATTGTAAATTGTTGATGCTACTTAGTGCTTGTCATTATATTTATATATTTATGCTTGACATCATAAAGGTCCCCGAGTAATGAGAATCATTGCTGCAAAGTAGGCATCATGAAACTAAAGTTTTACTCGAAGTCAGATTTTGTTTTCATAATGTGACTTCTAATGACCAAATTGATGCGCGTTTTTGACTTAAACATGATTAAAAAACTCGCAAAGCTTGATTAGAGGGTTGAAACACACGATTTGGCTGAGTTTTGATCATGTGCAAGTCACACATTTCACAGTACATGTATTAACTTGGTTTGCACAGTTTGATCACAATTTCTCTTCACTTTCATCACCATTCACTTCCTTATAAGTAGAGGACCATTCCTCACTTATTTTCTCAAGCTTTGAAAGCCAGATAATTGCTGCCAAACTCACTCCAAACTTCACATTTCTGCAAATTCGTTTTCACTCTTAAAGCCCTTCCAGTTTAAAATTAACCATTCATTCTTCTTCCTTGAACTTCACTGAAGCTAACAGAGCAAGAATCGTGCCTTGAGGTTCCCAAAATCGTGCCATCCAAGTCATGTTTCAGATCTCTAAAAGTGAACTTAATCAGGTAGGATTCGTGGCTAAATCGTTTCAAATCAAGCACTATTTTACTCTCCTCATCTCACTGGTCCTTGTGATCTTCACCATTTGTATATTTATTGAGAATTGACTTGAATTTCTGGAAATAAGTACTCGTTATTTTTCTGCATTTTCTCAAACCATTCTTTGTACAAGTGAAATAAATTTTTTATGAGGGTACCATTAGAATCGTCTTGAAGAGACGAATCCAATGATACTGGTCTGATGAATTTATTTCGCAGTTTGTGGAACAAGCATTTGAGGATTGTTGGAGGTTGAAGACGAACTACGTATTTGTCTTCAACCAATGATAGCGTGCCATGTAGGTTTTTTGAATTGGATCCAGTGATTATGCTTTACCGTGCACGCGTTATAGGAGCCCTTGGATCTGATTACTTTAGTAAGTCAGACTCGATCCAACGCGTGATATCATTTCTTATTTTATTTTTTTAATTTAATTTAACTTGTAATCTGGTGTGAAAACCAAGGAGGTCCATATCAAGCACAACGCGTATGGTCCAATGGATTAGCTTACTAACGCGTTTTGGCTGTCATCTAATGGTCCATATTTTTTTGGCTTTTATTTTATTTTCTGATTTTATATTTTTAATGTTTTAAACTTCATAAAATCATAGAAAATTCATTTTTGACTCAAAAATTATGAAAAAATTCACAAAATATTTGACTTTAGATAATTTTCTTAGAATTTTCTTTTGATGTATGAATACTATTTATGTATTTCGTCAATAAAATCCAATTAAACAATCTAGTTTCAAAATATATTTTATTTGTTATTTTAATTGCTAACCTTCTTTTTTTTACTTTGCTGATCTTGGGCTTATTTGGATGGATAGACTTCGTCAACATCAACGGAACTTGGGTGTTGATAGGCCTCTTGGCCAAATCCACCAAGATAGTTTGTTGATTTTGATGAAGTTAGGCGTAGATAAATTCAACTGATGCATTATTCACTTTGAAGCTTGTTCCATCTACTCCATCTTATTCTTTTTTTTGTCCTGAATCGGAAAAGTGATAAGTTGGTGGGTTTCCCCAAAGGTTGACTTGAGCTTTGATTTTGGTTCAACACATGTGACGCTTGTCATGTGACCGTTATGATTTTTTAATCAAACTTCTGGCATGTTTTCACTAACCTTGTCCAATTGAAATTCTCAATCATCTTTGATCAAGTGACGATTATTCCAAAACTGATGATATACTTGACAAGTTTCAAGATGGTCATCTTGCTAACCCTAATAACAACTGACTTTTTGTTGATATACTTGACAAAAAGCAATTGAAACTTGTCGTGTGGTTGTGTTGATTCTATCAAGCTTCTGGCAAGTCTTCAAGCGCAAGCTTCAAGATGATCACCTTGCTAATGACTTATTATTAACGATTGACTTTACTTTATGCTTTTATCTTATTCCTTTATTTTCCGCTTTTGTTTTTACGCTCTTTATGACTTTATTATCCCTATGCTCGGAGTTTGACCTTTGGAGTTAGGATTAGGGCCCCTACTTCAGCTCAGAGATGTATGTGATCTTGGTGTTATTCTATCTTGGTTGGTTATTATCTTTGTATGCAGGTTATTATGTTTATACTCAATCCTGAGTGGATTTCCTCAAAATACAACCGTTATTCTGCCTGTTTTTCTTGAGACATGAATCCATCAGAAGCATTGACTTATCTGGAGGTTGGTTTTTTGTCTAGTTATTTGTTGCTTGTATGGTAATCCAAAGGATGGGATATGATATTGGATTTTAATGTCAGGTACTAGCTTTCTCACCCGGTTAGATCTTTCTTTACCCTTACCTTTTACTATATGCACATATGTTAGCTTCTTCATCTCCTCCCATATTCTTTAATTTTCAAAATCTTCCCTCTTTTTCAAAGGATTATTTTTTCAAACTCGAACCGCTTTCATAAAAAATATGGACTTAGGTCCATGTATTTTTCAAACTCCTTTTCTTAATAAACTTTCAATTCATTTAATAAAACTTTGACCACTTTTTATAAGACTATAAAATACATAACCACATCCAAACTTTTTGATCCCTTTGTGGCTTAATTCTTAAAAAACATTTTCTTAAAATCAACCAACACACAATTTTAGTCTTTTTACCCGAACTACATTGGTTTTTGATTTCAATATTGCACATTGTTGGTATGTAGGCCTATAACTCATCGAAAGATCCATCGAATAAAAAATTGTAAAAAACACTTCTTTCCTCACCCCACCATCCATTTTGTACATATACCTTTTTTAGCACACATATACTAATTTTCAAAAAGTTTCCTACGAATTACCGAAGATGCTTTGGGTGCCTAACACCTTCCCTTTGCATAACTAACCCCCGGTCCCAGATCTCTGATATTTTTTTAGGATTTTATTCGCTCTTTTTCCTAGTCCTTTGGATAAAATAAAAGCGCGATGGCGACACTTTTATTATTTTTCGAGATAATTCAATTCAATGGCTTACACTCGTAGTTTTTGCCCTATAAGAAAATGGCGACTCTATCAAGAATGTTTGACCTATTGCTGGAGAATCTCTAACTGGATTGACCCTATTTTTGTTTATTTGTATATATAAGCTATATTTTTGTATATATTGTGTACTTGTTTGTTTGGATTTTTCTGGTTTTCAGAGGTGCTTGGCTGTTGTACCCAAAAATCTCTTCATTTTACAATAAAATAATTAGCTTAAATTTAATCTATAGGTGCATTACATGCATATCATTCATTGATCATACGGTGAAGAGATTCAGAGCATCTCAATTTAAGAAATTGTGCGCCATTCAGACTATTTTCGAGCTAGAGATTGGTATTTTTTGGTTCATATGCTTGACACATGATTTTCTTGTCAGAAGGTCATCTCGGGTTGGTTCTATAAGCTTCGAGATCCATTTCTTCAAAGAAGAGCTTTGACGGTTAATTCTTAATAAAGTGAATTATGGTTTATTGTGCATTTCGGGCGCTCCAGGATCCATATCTCTCAAATCGTTGGGTATTTTCTGATAATTTTCGACTGAAAAGTCCTTCACCATATTATATACAACTTTCATTCACAGGTCAAAGGCCAATTGTATGAAGAAAGTCTCCAAAGCATTCAATCTTTCAAGTGGGATAAACTAAATTTTATGACTGAAACGTGTTCTCAGTACACAAAAATTCATAACTCCTGACCAGAAAATCGAAACTGAGCGGAGCTGGCATCTAAACTTTTGTATCGAAGCCCTCTACGACTTTCATGAACAAGCCAAAAGTTGATTCCCCACCAACAATACCAGAATTTTATTCTTTGGAGTTGATTTTGAGACGAACCAAGCATTTTTCATTTGATGTGCAATGTTCAAAAAAATCATATCTCGCTCGATTTTTATCGAAACAAGGTAGGACTGGTGTCAAAAGTTCACAAGTTCCTTTGGCCTCGATTATTAGGAACATCCCGAGTTCGAATTTTGATTATAAGATCCTCGTTCGAGGCAATTTCCCTGACTGACGCAATAAAAATACTGCATGTGTCAGATGCCTGAAACGTGTGTTGAAACTTCAAAAATTCATATCTCATCAACCGTCTATCCGATTTTTCTGCATCCGATTTTTCGTGAAGAGTACAAGTTCAAATTCCGCACGGATTTTGACATTTTGGGTTGTTGACGAAAATTATTTGAGTAACTTCGATTTGGGCCTAATATTGGATCCAAGGCACTCCAAAGCCCAAAATTAGCACCTATAAATAATACTTGCCTCTGACAAATTGGAGGAGGAGATTCACTTGTCAAATTTTTACCAAAAACTCTCACTTTTCTCTCTCAAAAACCAAGAACAAAAACAAAGGGAATAAAACTTATTCTCCAAGCTTCCAAGCCAAGCTCCTTCGGCCTGCCACCGTCAAAACCACCCTTCCTCCGGCAACTTTTTCGAAGGTCTCTCTTTCGCCACTCTCCCGGTCTGGTATCCCTTGTGCAAGGCTGATTGGTTGTTCCTGTCCTTCTTTTCGCCTCCGTCTGACTCGGTTCCGATTGGAATCTCTTCTCCCTTCTGAGCGCTCGACCTTCTTCTCCTCCTTTCCAAACCGGTAGTCCGCCCTTGTAGGTGACAAGAACTCCCTTGTTCTACTCTCCACCGCTCGGATACCTCTCATCCTTTATCTCAAGAGCTTGGTCCTCCTCTTATTTTCATCAATCAAGATTAATCAAGGCTTATTCCTCCGATTATTCTCTAATTCTCATTAATTCAAGCTTCAATTTCTTGATTATACTTCAATTCTCTAATTTTAAGCTTCAACATGTAAGTGATTCTTCATATAATCACTTATTTTAAGTGATTTTTGAAAAGTGATTATTTTTGAATTTGATTTTAGGAATTAATTGCAATTGTTTTTGTGGAATCTGATTCTTGAATAATTGTGTGAAAATTGATTGATTAAGGCCTTAATATGTGAATTTTATTGTTTCAAGGTGAAGAAATTTTTTACATAGAGCATACATGCACTTGCATGAAGCATTTCCGTTGAATTTTGTGCACTTGTATTGATTGTTTGGTTTGTAATTTGCATGTTCATGCATTAGATTACATTTTTTTTGAATAATTGGATCGAATTCATGTGTTTAGGCTTGTTTTTTTGAACTCGAAATGTGTCGAAGTCTAACTTTTATGCACAATTTCATGTCTTGATTGATTCATCCTTGATTGTTTTAATTGATGCATTATAAGATGTCTAATCTTTGATTATTGATTGCTTAATTCACATTTTGTATCATGTTTAGGTGTGGCATAGGTTGATTACCTCATTGCATTTGCATTGTGAATTGTTTGTTCATGCATCTCATTCATAAGAACACCATAATTCATGAATAAAATGTGCATTAATATGTATAATCATACATTATTTTTAATTTGAACTTGTGATTTGCATATACATTCGTTTTGAATTGATTACCTCGTGTATCGATTTAATATCCAATTCTTTCTCATTTCAAAACCAAAAAGAATGAGAATTGGAAATTAAATCAACACATGAGATTTAACTTTCCATAAGCATTTTTATGCATTTTTTATGGTTTCGAAAGCGAATTTCAAGTGCAACATGCCTAAAACGCTCTTGCTGCCCCGTTCCTTTAAGGTTCGGAAAACGTCACTTTCACTCGAAATTAATTAAAACCGATCATATTTTTGAATCCATTGACGTATTTTCAAGCAACCATGCGATCTTTAATCGATTCTGAGAAGTTGACTTTTTCGCTTCGATTTCGAATAAGTGCTTTCCCAAGTCAGTTTCTAAGTTTTTATTTCACTTCTTATATGCTTATACTAGTGTATTATCATGTGAATAATCATCTTTCCGTTTGGTGCTTTCTTTAAAGCACTTTCTTTGTTATTTCTGACACTTTATTTCATGTGCAAGGTAAACTGAGAATTATTCTTGAGATTTGGATGTATAGGATCCATATCTCATTCTTGCACATGTGTGTGCATTATTTTGTCTGCTTGTTTGGTTTTCACCTTTCTTGAAGGTTATCGGATCGATGTGGATGTGTAGGATCCATATCTCGTTCTTGCGCACACGTGTGTGCATTATTTTGTCTGCTTATTTAGTTTACAACTTTCTTGTAGGTTTATTGGATTGATTTGTATGTGTAGGATCCATATCTCGTTCGTGCATACGTGTGTGTGCACTCTTTGTTTGATTTGTTTAGATTGTGATCTCTTGCAGGCTCATTGGATCTACGTCGAATGTGTATTAACACACATTCTTGACCGTGCATATTGATGCACGTCCTTTGTCTGTATTGTCTATATTGCAATCTATTATAGGTTTATTTGCTTCGTATGTGTATTGACACACATTGAGATTATGTTTTTGGTGCCTCCACGCATTGCTCACCGAATTTCTTTATTGCTTGTCAGCAGTACTCGAAGTTTTCCAGAGTATTTTTTAGCTTGCTTTGGCTTATACGAATTGTAATCCGTTTGGTATTTTCTATACCTTTTTATTGCATTCATTTACCGCTTTTCTAGAGAGCATGAGAAGTAGGTCTTTACCGCTTTCTTTTGCCATAAGGAGTAGGAATAGAGATGCATGATGAGGCTTCCGTAGTTGGAGCATGTTCAGGAACCCCTCTGGTTTATTTAAAGAGCCGTTTAGGGAAATTTTGTGTGCTAATTGTGTGTGGTTTGTTTAAAATCCTCTTCCGTGCAAAGGGAGGTAACTTTCAATAAGTGTTAATCATTTGTCCTTGCATAGGTCATGAATGGTTAGGCTACCTAATATGGCACCACCAAGAAAAGTCCCGCTTTGATACTGATGATATTGATATATGATGATATGATGGGCACATAGAAAGGGTTCACAATCAACCCCCGAACAGTTCTAGTCTGTGTTAGCTCAGGTCACGCGAATCATGATGCTTCTTTCATCGAGTCAAATAAAAAGTGGCAAGAGTCCCCTATTCTGACTCTCCATGCTTTGTCATGGGGTTCACACTCACATGCTTTGACACCAGCACTCATATGCTCCTCACACTTGGTAATTCATATCATGTTGTGATACCTTTCTCCCATAGGAAACTCCTTGTTGACATGTTTATTTCTATTCGTGACTATGGTTTTCCTCTAAAAGTCGGCTCCTGGTTGACTCAGGTATGCTCGTTACCGTTGAGGATGTGGGACTTCTTTCATTTTCCCTGTGCATGTGTGTATCATTTTCTTTTGCATTGCATTATTTGTATGCTTCTGCCAAAGCACTTGCTTTCCTAATCCCTTTGTATCCCTTAGTTCTTCAACCAAGGTGGATATTCGGATAGCTTCCCTTAGGACCGCTTGGTTAGGACAGTTTTTGAGCCTATACATTAGTATTTTCATCCTTTGCATGTCAACATAGGTAGAGGTTCCCTTCATCCTTAACCTTGGCGTCAATCCATGCATGACAAAATTAGGGTATAACCAGTTAGTTTCCCTTCTTGTTTTCTTATTCCTTTTGCATCTTTGCATGTAATAAAACTATAAATTGTTTTCTTTTCTTTTGAAAATCAAAACACTTAATAATGTTTCAAAACTCCTTTTTCAAGGTAAAAGCAACCAACCTCACTTCAAACCTTTTTGTCTTCGAACTTCTTTTTCTTTTAAAACTTTTTCAAAAAGGGTGTTCCCTTTCAAGTCCAAACAAGTTGCTTAGTGTGCGAGTGGCTGAGCGTAAGACTTCTTATAGCTGCAACACCAAGCACGAGTTGCAATTAAGAGGACACGGAATCAAACTTTCCATAAAAACATTGCAACCCACCAAAACATGTGAGCCGAACTACGACTTCAGACTTTCCCATTGCACAAGGGAATATGTATGCATCTTGTCACGGGGCTCGATCGAGCAAACTTTGTAAATACTTTCTTATTTTCCCCGTGTTTTCTTTATTTCTTTCACATGTATTTCCTTTTATCATATAATACAGATGTAGCAATTAAGAGATAGATTAACACACCCATTAGATAGAAAATAAAAGTGGATACTTTAGAGTACTACAGACGTATAGGGTGCTAATACCTTCTCCTCGCGTAACCGACTCCCTTACTCGATCTCTCAGTCGTAAGACCGTGATTTCTCCCTTTCAAGTTTTATCGATGTTACCTTTATCCTTAGTTGAGATAAAAAACGTTCGATAGCGACTTCATTGATATTTTTTATCAAATGAGTTTGTCCAGTTCCTTCAGCTGACGACTTCATTGGGGACGTGGCAGACCTCTTGATGGTCCATCCAGGAGTTGATTATAGCTTTTATTTTCCTTTCTATTGGGTGTTTATTTACTTACTGGCTCTATCGCATCATTCTTTGTATGCTATGTATTGCATTCTATATGGCATTTTACCGCTTTCATATATCATGTATATTGCCTGCTACTGTACTGGTTGTTCTCTTGATTGGGTGGGAGTTCCATGAGGTAAAAGGCCCCCTACCCTGGCCATAGACATATAGGATAGATGGATGTTCATATCGAATCCCTCATACCATGGTGTGTGTGAGGAGTCATGAAGTACTGAACTCAGACGAGATTCGATTGACAGTGCTTTTGCCCTACTCCTTGTTTTGTAGATAGCAGAGTGTTTGATAAAGGATCGTCGACTCTGTTTATCGTTAGGGACCCCCATTCTATTTAGAATTACCCGTGAGGCTGGGTGGGATATCATTACTATAAGTATTGATGTTGGTTCCATGATACGTGGTTCTGAGTTCCGTAATCCTGATATTTTCTAGTTTTCTGGTATTTTCTGTGGAGTTCCAATTTGACGCTGGACCTTTGATCCTGTTACACTTGACCGAGAATTCTATTATCAATACAATAGTGGTTTAATATACAAGAGATGTGACCTTAATGCATTGCATTCATGAAATTTTTTATTTTTGCATACTTTAACATACATATTTGTTTATTTTCAGGATTTTCTAGCCTTTGAGTCTAGTTGTCGGGCCATTTTGGAAGATGTATACTGAAAAGAATGACAATCATAGACATCATCCTGTGTACCAATTTCTAACGCCTGTTATTGAGAATCTTGTTCTGTTGGCTAATAAGTCTCCGCTTGAGAATGTTAGCGTCTTCACCAAAGATTACAGAAGAATTATGACATGGTTGAAGTCTCCTCTCACCGACTATCAGAAGGATGGCCTCCAGGCTTTATTCCAGTTCTACGACTGTTAATTGAGGTGTTTTGTGTTCCCTGATTACTTGCTGAGGCCAACTTTGGAAGAGTATTCAAACATCTTGGACATTTTTGTGTTACATCAAGTTCCTTTCCATGTTTCTATGAAGAAACCGACTGATGATAAAATCACCAACGCTCCCTGTATAGAGAAATATATGGTGTCAGCAAATGTTGCAAGCAAGGGAGCCGTAAGAGGTTTTCATTTGGGTTTCCTGTTGAGAGAAGCCAATGCCAAAGCTGCCAAGAATAATTGGAAAAGTTTCAATGCCATTTTAGCATGTTGCATTTATGGGATGGTTTTATTCCTAAATGAGCCCAAGTTTGTTGATATGAATGTCATAGCCATATTTGTTCAGAAGAATCCTATTCCAACTCTTTTGGGGGATGTCTATCATTCCATACAGTCAAGGAGTTTTACAGGGAAAGGTGGAGTTGTTCGCTATTGTGTGCCACTATTATACCATTAGTTCTAGGGTTTTCTTCCCTATAATAGTGTTTTTATTGATAATCAGCATACTATGAGGTGGGTCCCAAGGTTGATGGGTCTTACATCCCAAGATATTGGGTGGTATCGGCGTGACATATCCAAGACTGAAAGTGAGAAAATTGCCATCCGTTGTGGGGATTTCTCCAATGTACCTCTCATGGGCATAAATGGTGGTTTCAATTATAATCCAACTCTTGCTTTAAGGAAGTTAGGATATGCTTTTATGGGGCCTCCAAATGAAGAGTTTGTGCATAAAACTGTATACTATGATGTTCCTGATGTTACTGGGTCGATGATTAGGGTTGTTCAAGCATGGAATATTGTTCATCTTGAAGGAGGGAAGTATTTTGGCAAGAAAGATCCTACAGCTTATGCTTCCAACGTTCATTGGATTAAAGAGAGAAATAACGATCGTCAGCTTATGTACCGGATGTTGTCTCGAAAGGGGATTATGAGTTGGTACATGGTCGAAATCTTCTTCAATTCAAGGAGTAAGAAGCATTAGTAGTGAAATGTCTCGTTAATACTCAAGAAAAGAACCAATTGGCTCATGAGCTCAAGTATTTCAAAGGTGAAGTGTCTGACAGAACGAGGAAGAGGTCCAGAGTTGAAGATCCTCCTATCCATGCGGAAGAATACCAGAAATTTGTTGCTAGCTGGGAAAGGAAGTATAAACAGAAAAGTCGAGATTGTGAGATCCTTAAAACTTCCAAAGTTGTTATGGAGAAAAAGCACAAGGCTCAAGTTGAAGGGTTAGAGAATCAAGTGCGCAGCCATAAATTGGCGCAAGAAGCCCAGCTCAAAGAGAAAGATTTTCAATTATCTCTTGCTATGGAGGAGATCAATCGACTCAAGATTCAGATTGGAATACATGATTCTACAGGGTACCTGATGTCATACATTTAGATGTACACTATGATGACTTATTTTTTCATTGGTTAATTTAAAACGATGAAGTCGCCACCTAATTTTATTTGTTCCAAAAGAATATTAAAATATAGAGAAAACCCACAAATGATGGATAAGGCGATCTACTAGACCAAAATACATGAATTGGGCAGTCGGTTATGCAAGGGGAAGGTATTAGCACCCCTCACATCCATCCTACTCGATGGGACCCGTTTAGTTCGTGCATGTTGTAATACGGTGGGAGAAATAACTTGTTTGTTTCGCTTTTTATCGCAAATGTTGCGAATAGCAAGAGTCGCCACCGACTTTTATTTTATCCAATTAAGGGAAGACAAAAAGAACAGGAAAAGACCTTCGTTAGATTCAGAGTACGGGAGGCAGTTGTGAAAAGGTAAGGTATTAGCACCCTTTCCATCCGTAGTTATCTATGAGCTCTTAATTTCTTAGCTCACTTTATAAATTGCTTTTTGTGTGTTTGAAAATACTTTGTAATGATTCACGCTGGAATGTATACAAAGTGTTTTGAAAAGATTTTGAAAATAGTGTAAGGTGTAAAAAGTATTTTGATAGATTTGAGCAAGCAAAACAGTCTTATTACCTACTCAGAATGGTCGTTTCCATGTTATTTTGCTTTCCTTTAGGGTAGCGCTATCCATACCATTAGTTGGTAGATAACTCTATTTGTTGGATGTAAAGGGACATTCTAAGGGTCATCGTATGGTCATAGAAGGCAACATGTAAGGATATCTTAGCATATTCGTAGGGACGATCATCACTTTTCGTAGGCAACAATCGAGGGACGAGATCATGTATTCATAGGCAACAATCGAGGGTTATCGAGGGACTATGATCTTTGATTCAAAGGGACTGTGATGATATTGTTTGTAGGCAACTGTGTTAAGATATCCCCACGTTCGAGGGACATGACCATTGTTTCGAAAGGCAACAAGAGAGGATACCCTAAGGTGGGTGCATGTGTGAAAGGTGTGTTGTATTCAGATATTTATCTTGTATTAGAAGTGATCTAGGGTTGATTTTAGTCTTAGCATACACGCCTAATTACTAGCAGTTAAATATGTACAGAAAATAAATTGTGGAAATGTAAAGTGCGGAAAGTAAACCCTAGACTATTACATGACTTTGGGGAGGATACATAATATAGGAGTGCAGAAAGTAAATCCTAATTAAGCTATTATATCCCATGAGCAGATACATAATATTGGAAAAAATGCGAGAAATTAAAGTCCTAACTATTTAAACTTGTGAACAGTTACAATATTAAAAATAATTTCGCGAGAAGGATCGAATTGTAAATAATAGAAAATAATGTTAGTAAAAAGAAAGTTTTCGAGTTAGGAAAAAGTTTTAGAGTTAGTAAACCTAATTAAATGAGAAAAAAAATTTGGGAAATTTCTGGATTAATTTGATATGGAAAAAGTGATTTAAAAGTTAATTTTCGACTAATTAACAATTAAAATAAAAACACGGGTGAACAATAATTTTTTTTGATGAAAAAATTAAATTAGAGTTTTTCTAACCTAATTACGAAAATAGATATTTTTTGTGATTTTTTATTGTGTTAATAAAATTTTTGAAAATAAATTAAATAAAATAAGAAAATATGGTGAAAATAGAAAAATGGGTTAGTTGGCAATATGCAAAAAAAAAATAGAATGAGGCTGCCAGGGTTCGAACCCAGGCCCTCATGGATACACGCGTGTTGCCTTTGCCATCTGAACCAAGTGTAAAAGTTGTCATTGGAATGAAAAAATAGCAATATAGGGGAAAATAATTTTGAAAAATTAATCCAAAATGGAAAACACGCGCAGGGTCTTCGTCTTCCTCGTTAGAACACATGCCTATACCCACAGTTGGATTTTGTCACTAAAACCTATAGTGACGGTTTTGCCCGTCACTAGAAGACCTGCAAGTTTCAAAAATTCACAATACACAATATAAATTTATATGGAAGACATGGTTCGATTGCAAATTGTCCCCTGAGTTCACTGGTACCACTCGTATGGTCCAATTTTGGCTAAATTAAAGGATCCCAAATTAGAGCTTTGAAACCCTAACAATGGCATCACGATATTCCTGCATCTAAACTTCAATTAAACAACCCAGATAGCTTCGAAATACTCAGGCAAACACAAATATATGATCAAATCTTATTGAAAATGCATGAATAAACAAAATCGATTTTGAGTTTTGAAGAGCAAACCGTGATACTGGATTTTGGGATTCTAGACGTGTTGATGGCTTATGAGTATCTGGAACGGTTCATAGGATCACCAGGAAGTTGTTTGAATGCTTGGAATGCCCTGAATTGATCGAAAACTATGGTTGTTAGTTGCTTGCAAGTCACGGTTTTTTTAAGCTTTTCTAGGGTTCTTGAGGCATGAATTTTCTGTCCTTGTGCATCTCGGATCAATGCATATATATAATGGATGGCATTAGGTCAAGAATTGATGAGAAAATATATCCTCATCAATGTGAAAATATTTGATTGGAATCAATCTTTATTTTGCCTTTTTTGAGATAATTTCAATCAAATCTCTTGCCAATATCAATAATTTTGAAATTGACAGCTTGTATGGTTTGCTTGGACCTCAAGAATGAGAGAAAATCAATCTTGCACTTAATGTTTTGATTTTATATCTTTTATTTTAATTAAATTGGTTTTAAATGAATAAAAATCCAAAATAAATAAAAATAAAAGATAAAAGACGTGGCCTTGGGCTTGGAGGTTCTAATTCAGATAAGAAACAAGTTTGTACCAAGAAAAGTTAGGCCCATTTAGAAAAAAATTGATTTTCTCAAGTACTTCTCTTCATGCACCTCCTCAAAAATGCTCAACTTGTACAATTTGTATCTTGCTCAATTTTCAACATTTTTGGGTGTTCTTGGACTTTTTAGAAATGTCAAGATTTACTCTAAACAATCCTTTTGGTTTCATCTTCATTGAAGTTTCCATGTTCATGAACACTTCTTTGCAAAAGGATGACTTTTTGTTGACTTTTAAAAGGACATGTAATGTTTTGATCCATAACTTCCAAATGAAGCATTTTTGGCAAAAGCTTGTGAGAAGTGAAGTTATAGAGAATTGAAGTATGCGAAAGTTATGCCTGGTCAAAGTTATGTTGACTTTTGTTTGAAAAACCCTAATTTAGAAACTTTGACTTTTGATCAAATCTTGACTTTCTTTGAGGAATCATGATCAACCATTGATCAAATGATGAATATTACTTCAAAATATTGACGTTGACCAAAAATTATGAAGTTAGACTGTATGTTGACCATATTTTACTTTTTGTCCAATACAGTTGACTTTCAACCATCTGAGCAATTGGATGAGAAAATTTGACTTGTAAGGCTTGAAACTTGATATGGGGATCCCTTGAAGCATATGATGAGGTATGATGACCACTTGCAACATTGGAAATCCATTTTGACTTGAGAGGAGCAGAACCCTAGTTTGGATTGATTGCTTAGGAGAGGGTTTGTCTGGTCAACCCTTGTGAAATCTTTGAGTATGGAGTTGTGAATTGTCTTAAGAAGTAGGAGGGAAAATTTTAGTGTATGACAGTTGCCCCTGTTCAATCTTCTTGTACCAGAAGGGTTATATTTGTATGCTTGCCTTTCATGACCTGAAGGTAGAAGATGATTGAACACTCGAGTACACCTGAAAATTTGCACTTGCTATTGTATGGAATAGGATCGTCATTTGACAATATGCTAGAATGGGCTTATAGATAACATTTGGAGAAGCTGATGCTGGAGAGTGTGTCGTACTCTAGACTCTGTATTTGTCTTTTGCATGAAAGAAAAATCGGAAATGGGCTTAAAGATGCCATCCGGAGAGAGGAAGATTTGTAGTCGGAGATGGGCTTAAGGATGCCATCCGGGACGATTGATAATAAGAGAGAGTCAGAATAAACCTTTGTATTGGCTATTTATGAGATGAATAGTTGTCAGCATGTTGATAGTTTTCCCGTCTTGTTTCGGGTGTTAATCCATGATTTGTTGCTTGAAAATAATTCGTATGGTCGTTCAGATAGTTCTCCCGTCTTGCTTTGGGTATTAATCTTTGACCTTCCGTTTGGACGATAGCTTTTACCTGCTGGGGAAATAAAATCTTGACAGGATATGGTTAGTCCTATGAAGATTATGATGCATGCGAGTGTATGACAATGTTATGAATGATATATGCACACATTATGATTTTTATGAATAATGTATGAATGTAGATGTTGTGGTATTTCAAAACATATCCATCTTGAAGAAGATAGGAACGTTCTGCTGGAGATCTTTGATCTCTGCTTGGTGTAATACAGTGAACTGACTTTTAGTGATTTTTGTATCGCAAATGTGCGGATAGCAAGAGTCGCCACCGACTTTTATTTTTATCCAATTAAGGGAACGTAAAAGTACAGAAAAAGACCTTCGTTTAGATTCTGAGTTCGGGAGAATGGTTATGAAAAGGGAAGGTATTAGCACCCCTTTCCATCCGTAGTTATCTACGGGCTCTTAGTTGCTCTAGATCACCTTTTAAAATTGCTTTATGTGTGTTTGACAAAAAATGTTTTGAAAAAGGCATTTCGCTTTGACTTTGTAATGACTCATGTAGGAGTGTATACAAAGTGTTCTGAAATGTTTCGTTTTGAAAAGAGTTTGAACTTTGAAAAGAGTGTGTGTGAAAAGCATTTGGTTTAGAGCAAGCAACTAAAAGACTTATTTACCCACTCGTAATTGGTCGTTGTATTTCTACGCTCCTTTAGAATAGCGCTAGCCATACCATTAGTTAGTAGGTATCTCCATTCTGGATGTAAGCGGACATTCTGGGACATCGGATGGTCATAGAAGGCAACTTGTAGGAAGTATCCTAGCACATTCAAGGACTATCATCATTTTCGTAGGCGACAATCGAGGGTCAAGATCCCGTATTCGGAGGCGACATCGTGGGTCTTATGATCTTTGTATCAAGGGACTATGATGATTTGTTTGGAAGGCAACGGTGCTAGGATACCTCTACGCTCGAGGGACATGACCATTTTGAATTCGCAAAGGCAACGAGAGAATTACCCTAAGGGTGCGTGTGAAGGAAGTGTGTTGATTTCAAGTATTTTATCTTGCAAATTAGTGGGCTATGTTCGTTATTATCTTGCCATACACGCCTAGTTACTAGCAATTTATAGGGTGCGGAAATTAAAATGCGAATGTAAAGTACGGAAAGGTAAATGTCCCACGCTATTACATGGCTTGGGGCGTATACATAATTTAAACTTATGGAAAATAAAACCTAATTTAAACTATTACATCCCATAAATGCTACATTATTGAAAAATAAAATGATAAAGAAAGAATCTCAATCGGATCAACTCAGAAGGAATGAGAATCGAAATACGATATGAATCGAACAAGAGAAAAAATGTTAGTAAAAATGCAAATTTTTATATGAGAAAATTATTACATGCTGGAAATAATATAAATATGCTAAAATAAATTTTTGGGATTTTTTGGATGCAATTTAATAATTTAAAATGAATTAAAAGTGATCAAAATGCAAAAATATGAATAAAAATAAATATGCATGCAAAATTGTATTTTTTAATTTTATAAATTAAATAAAGGTTTTCTGAAAATAAATGGAAAAGGAAAAAATATTTTGATAATTTTTTAATGCGTAAATAAAAATATGAAAAGAAATTAAAATGATGCAAAATATTTAAATAAAAGAAAATATGAAAATAATATGAAAAGTTGAAGTTTGGAAAAAGAAAACAAAACCGTCCCGAGGGATTCGAATCAGTCCTTGAGAGCATCTATGACCCATGCCTTAACCAACCGAGCCACTTGACTGCTTGAAAATTGGAACGAGTGGATTACAACACGCGCCTCCTAATCGATCGCCTTCGCCACCATCGCCTTCTTCATTTCAAATATTTGAAAATCCGGCCATTGCTCGACGCTAAGTCCTCGCAAACATAAAAATCCAAGATACATAATATAAATGAATTCTAAAGGCATGGTTCGATTCTCGGATCATTCCAATGCATTGGTATAGGTCTCATGGTCCAATTTTTCCTATTTGGTGAAACCCTAAATCGACCTCGTAAACCCTAGTAATGGCATAACTCGATCCACTCAAAACGCAATTAAACCGTCTAGATAGCTTGCATACTTGATTCTAAACATGAACAAACAATCAAAACAAGTTAATAATGCATGAATGATGAAAATTGATTTTGAAAAAAACTTGACAAACCAAAATCGTGTTTGATGGATTCTTGATAGTTTTGAATGATGTAAGGGTCTGGATCGATTCTGGAGATGTCAAGGAATGTATTGGACACCTCAAAATCAATTGAAAACGGCTGGAAGTATGATTTCCAATAGCTTGAAGGTCACGGATTTTTGAGTTCTAGGTTAGGGTTCTTGAGCCAATTTTTCTATCCTCTCTTGATAGGTATGCATCATATATTTATACTGGATGGATTTGGAATGGTTTTGGGAAAGAATCAATCAACATTCAAAGCAAATCAAATTTGATTTTTGTACAAAATCAAATTTTCAAAATTTGATTAATTTCCAATCCAATCTTGCCATATTGATCAAATTTCGAAATTTGCTGGCCTTTGTGAGTTGCTTGGGTCTCAAGGAAAGAATAAAAATCAACTTTGTAATTAATTTTGATTTTATACTTTATTTTTAAATTTAATTTGTATTTAAATGAATAAATTCCAAATTAAATAGAAAAATAAAATAAAAATTCGTGGCATTGGGCTTGGATATTCCTAATTGTATGAGGAATAAGTTTGGATGAAGAAAAAACAAGCCCATTTGCAAAAAATTTGATTTTTAGAAGTATCTCTCTTTGTGCATTCCTTCAAAATTGCCCAACTTGTGAATGGTATATCTTGCTCAATTTTTCACATTTTTGAGTGTTCTTGGACTTTTTGGAAAGCTCTAAGAGTCCTCTAACCAACCTTTTTGGTCTCATCTCAATTGGAGTTTCCATGCTCAATATATCTTCAAAACAAAAAGTTGACTTTTTGTTGACTTTGAAAATGACCTGTAATGTTTTGAGCTATACCTCTCAAATGAAGCATTTTTTGGACATTCTTGTGAGACATGAAGTTGTAGAGAATTGAATTTCCTTCAAAACAAGAGGTGGTGGAAAAATTTATGAGAAAGTTATGATCAGTCAAATTTTAGTTGACTTTTCATCTAGAAACCCTAATTTAGAAAGTTTGACTATTGAGCAAATCTTGAGTTTTCTTGATGAATCATGATCAATCCTTGATCAAATGATGAATGTAACTTCAAAATGAGGATGTTGACCAAAAATTATGAAGTTTGACTGTATGTTGACCATAGTTGACTTTTTGTCCAATACAGCTGATTTTCAACCATCTAAGTAATTGTCTGAGGAAACTTGATCTGTGAAGCTTGAAACTTGACATGGAGAATCTTTGAAGCATATGAGGAGGCATGAAGACCATTGGGGATGTTGGAAGCCCATCTTGACCTGAGAGATACCAAACCCTAGTTTGGGTTGATTGCCTAGGAGAGAGTTTGTCTGATCAACTCTCGAGGAACTCGAGTATGGATGTATGAAATATCTTGAGAAGATGGAGGGCAAATTTTGGGTATGACATGCCCCTGCTCAATCTTCTTGTACCGAGGGTTAGATTGACACGCTTGTCTTTCGTGACTGGAGGTAGAAGATGATGAACACCGAGTACACCGAAAATTTGCACTCGCGCTGGTCGATGATGCGGGAATGGGCTTACGATGCCATTTGGAGAAGTCAGCATGAGTCGACGCTAGACTAGATTATTGATAGGAGTATTGCTGGAAAGTGAGTCGCACACTAGGCTCAGAGGTTTCGAAAGAGAGGAGCATGGAGATGGGCTTAAGATGCCATCCGGAGGAGTCGACGTTAGACTCGTGTTCATTTTTTGAATGAAGTTATTGGTTTGCATTGATTTTTAACCATATATGCAGATTCTCGAAAGTGAAGCAATCGTTGAAAAATAGTCGGAGATGGGCTTAAGATGCCATCCAAGGCAATCGAGTCGCACGCTAGACTCGAGTCGCCGTTGATAATAAGGATCGTAATAAATCTTCGTGTTGATTACTCCGAGGGAGGTTGAGTTGGCAAATGGGGATATTTTCCTCAGCATCGGTGTTGATCCATTGCCTATTATCGGAGGATAACCGAGGCGGTCTTTGATAGTTTTCCGCCGATTCGGCTTAATCCGGACTAGTCGGAGGACAACCAGGGCGGCTTTCGATAGTTTTCCACGATTCGGGCTTAATCTCGACCTGCTTATGTCAGAGGATCACACTGCTTTGGAGAAAACAAGAGGAACTTTGATAGAATATTGGTTAGTTTTATGCAAAGTATGATGCATGATGAGGTATATGAATGACATATGCATGAATTATGACTTTATGAGTAATGTATGAATGATAGATGTTGTGGTATTTCAAAACATATCCATCTTGAAGAAGATGCGATATTCGCTTGAGGATTTCGACCGCTTGGGAATCGAGTAGGTGAGAACCCCGATTTGAAAGAGAAGAAAGATATCCTGATTCCTCCGATGCACTATCCGACCAAGTCTTGGGCCTAGATATTGTTGAGGAAGGTAGAGATTTGAGAGGCTCGTTATTGGAGATCTCATATAGACCCCGCCGAGGAGAATCGGGAGGCGATCCGTTGGGGACCTTGTATGTAGATCCCGCCGAGGAAATTTAGGAGGCGCCATGGGATTCGGTGTAGATCTCACGGAGAGCATTTGATAGTTGCCGGAGACCGGTTGAAGAGTCGAGCCCGTTGTAATCTCTGGGATGAAGATGTAGTTTCTCCGATGCACTATCTCGACCAAGTTTCGGTCCGGATATCGCTGGGGAGAAAGGGAAAGGATCGAGAGATATCCGCCGGGATAAATACCTTGATCGGGGTGAAGTGTTACCGCTGAGACCGATGTAACACCGCTTGGTTGAGTGGAATCACCGCTGATTAGTACATACTCACTGAGGGAGATTTGTAGGTAACACCTTTGTGGGATCATGCTCTGGGGGAATGTTTTTGGTGACTTTCGTCGCCCCAACCCCGAGCTCGTAGTAAGCACTTTTGTATGTTCACTTTTCGTATGTTCATGATTAGATTTTTATTGTCAAATGCATATAATCATTCAAAGCAAACGTTGGACTTTATGCAAACAACAATATTGTAAAGAGAAAGAACTTGCATTTATTTGAAATGTGGCGATGGCCAAGTAGTTTGTACACAAGAAAGGTAAAAGCTATGGGAACAATCTCGTTAAGTTCCAACTATGCTAGTACTCATATATTTCAACTATCTCATCTCCTCACAAGAGAAAGTGAGTGAATTGATCGCCATTTGAATCTTGAATGTCGATAGTAGTCGAAGTGTGATCCGAAGAGACATAGTCGACGCTTAAATCCCTAACTTTTGCCTAGACCGCCTTTCGGTTTTCTACCGGATACTTTTTGCCCAAGCCGCCTTTCGTGTTTTCGACTACGTGTACATGTTTTGTATATATCCTTAACTTTGCCCAACCTTTGGTTCGCCAGATGCCCTTATTTTTTCCTAGGCCACCGACCTAGCGGGTCTCTTTATGCGTAGTATTTTTGACTATGTCCGCTCACTGTGGTGTGGGAAGTCTTCACCATCCATGGTGCTAAGTATCATAGTCACGGAAAATACCGCCTTGACTACAAATGGTCCCTCATAGGTGGGAGTCCATTTTCCTCGGGATCACCTTGTGGAAGAATGATGCGCTGACTACTAGATCACCGACTTGGTAGACTGCTTGACCTTCTTGTTAAATGCTCGATCATTCGCTCGATAAATCCGCCCATGGCGTATGGATGCGAGTCGCTTCTCATCAATCAAGTTAATCCGTCAAGGCGAGTCTGACCCAATCGCCTCGCCTAACTCGCCTCCGGAGGACTCGTCGAGGGTATCCGAACCTCGATGGGTAAGACGGCCCATACCGTGATACGAGAGAAGGAGTTGCCTCGGATGTCCGTGTCAGAAAAGCGATAACCATGAAGAGCAAATGGTAACATCTCATGCCAATCCTTGTAAGTCAATCTTCAGATAATCTTCTTAATGTTTTTGTTGGCGGCTTCCATCGCGCCATTCATTTTAGGCCGATATGGAGAAGAATTGTGATGCTTGATCTTGAATCTGCGGCGAGTTCGGTGATCATCTTGTTGTTGAGATTTGAACCGTTATCTCGTGATAATCCTTTCGGGTGCCATACCGATGATAAGATTATGCTTGATGAATCGAGCCACAACGTCTTGGTAAATGATGCGAACGAGGTCGCTTCTACCCATTTGGTAAAGTAATCAATTGCCACAAGGATGAAACGATGTCCATTGGAAGTTGAGGTTTAATCTCTCCAATCATGTCAATGCCCCACATTGCAAAAGGCCAAGGAGAAGTTAAACATTCGTAGGTATGGAGGTACGGTACTTTGTCGGCATAACCGCACTTGTGACAAGATCGAGCATAGCGGTGACAATCGCTCCATGGTGGACCAATAGTAACCTGCTCTCAAAACCTTCTTAGACATGGTGTGTCCACCGGAGTGGGTACCAAATGCGCTTCTGTAACTCTTCCATGATACGCATTGTGTTTTCTCGTCTACACAATGAGTAAACACAAGTCATGGTTGGCTTGTATAAGATGTCGCTAAGGAAGAATTTGATGAGAATCTTCTCATGAACTTTATCATTAATGATGCCCCCGCAGGATATTCCCGAGTCTCAAGATACTTCTTCACGCCATAATACCAAGGTTTCTCTTCGCCAAGCTCATAACAATAAGTCGGTTCGTCGAACTTCTCGATGATGATCCGGGAGCCTCGTTGTCCCATCCGACCTTGAACATAGACGACATAGTAGCTAATGCTCCGCCACCGATTCTCTTCTCGTGGAATATGATTGAAAGTAATCTCTTCAAAGTAGGGATCAAACTCGTAACATGCTCGATACGGATGAGATTGGATGTTTCGATCCCACTCGCCTTTAACTGACCGATCACTAAAGTCGAGTCTCCATACACTTGTAAGAACTTGATTCTTAAGTCAATAGCCTTTTAAACCCATGATGCACGCTCAGACTCGGCCATGTTGTTAGTGCAATCGAAACATAATCGCGGTGAAAGGAGTATGTCCGCCTGTGGAGATGTAATGATGGCGCCAATGCCATTGCCAAGTGAGTTTGAGGCTCCATCAAAGACCATGGTCCATCGATCCTTGTTCGTGTCCTTCGTCCGGCCTCGGTTCTTCACAATCAGAATTAGTAAACGCCTTCGTCTGAAATTAAACCGCATAGATCGATAGTCATCTACGGCTTGATGAGCCAAATGATCGGCTACTACACTTCCTTTGATCGCTTTCTAAGAAGTGTACCGATGTCATATTCGGTCAAGATCATTTGCCATCTTGCTATTCTTCCGAGAGAGTGGGTTTTCAAATATGTATTTTATCGAATCCATCTTGGAAATCAACAAGGTAGTGTGAGTCAACATATACTGCCTTAGTCGGCGAGCAATTAAGCCAAAGCGCAAGTTTTCTGCCGTGAGTATCTTGTTTCACAATGGTAAACTTTTGCTAAGGTAGTATATTGCATTCTCTTTCGACTGCACTGCCATGTTGCCCCAACACACACCCCATTGAATTTCTAACACCGTTAAATACATGATAAGAGGTCTTCTTCTGTGGCATCAAGATAGAGGATTTTGTAGGTACTCCTTGATCTTATCAAAAGCGATCCGAAATCGCTGCTCCATTCCACTACTTGATCTTTCTTTAGTAACTTGAAGATTGGCTCAAGTAGCGTGTGCAATGAACCCGCAATGTAGTTTAGTCGGCCCAAGAAACCTCGAGTTCCTTCTAAGGGAGCGGCATCTCTTGAATAGCTTTGACCTTGGCGGGTCAACCTCAATACCTTTATTATCGACAACAAACCCTAAGAGTTTTCCTGATCCGACTCCAAAGGTGCACTTGTTGGGATTCGCCTCAATCAGACTTCTTCAACCCGTCGAATAGCCGCAAATGATCTAGATGTTCTTCTTCGTGAGCGAGCTATCATGTCGCCGACGAGACCTCTATCTCGTGATGAATCATGTCATGAAACAATGTCACCATAGCACCGATAGGTGGCGATGTTCCAAACGGCATAACCTTGTAGCAGTACCCCACCGTAACAAAAGTAGTCTTCCATGTCTTTGGAGCCATTTTGATCCGATTGTAACCGGAGAAACCATCCATGAAGGAGAAAACCTTGTGCCGAGCGGTGTTGTCAACCATAACATCGATATGAGGGAGTGGAAAATCGCCTTCGGACTTGCTTTGTTCGATCCGTAATCCACACACATTCGTATTTTGCCATCCTTCTTAGGTACGGTACCACATTTGCAACCCATCGGGATAAGAGGTGACACTAAGAAACCGCGTTGAACTATTTCATAACTTCGGCTTTGATTTTCCGACATTTCAGACGATGCGATTTAACCTTCTGTTTCACTAGGAGAAAACCTTCTTTTTTAATGTACCACAATATCAATGTCCAAACTCGCATGTCCTCGTATGACCAAGCAAAACCTCAATATAGTCCCGTAGCATCCGAATCAACCTTTCTTTGACACTGCTCTCAAGACCCGCCTCCTATCTTGATCTTTTCGCCTTCGGACCCAAATTCACAACCTCAACTTGCTCTTCGTGGTGTATAACTCGCCTTCCTTGTAGCTCGAAAGTTCTCCGCACTTCACAATCTTCCTCACCTTCGCCTTCGCTTGGTAGATCGGATTATCAAGTCATATTTAGCAATAGCATAGTCATATTAACTAGATTCGGAGTGATTCGCAGTTGTATCACGGGGTGTGTAAGAAACACATAGCTTTTGAAGGTGATAAAGTAAAAGAAAGAAAACAAACAATTGAATGCAAAAGTCCAACGAATTATTGAATGAAAATACGCAAACGATGATAATAACCCTCAAAGAGCCATGATGCCCCGCAAGGCACTAGGCTTTCAAAGTTTATTGTTCAAACATAAAGAAATACGAAAAGCAAAACAAAACAAGAGCAATTACTCGACTAAAGGAGATTGGTATGACGCCTTCGCCTTCCAATTGCCGAGCCCATGATCCGAGTTGGAAGATCCACTTGCCGATGTCAAGTCGTTGTCGCTGCCTTCTATAACATGGATTCCACTGGCCGATGCGGAAAGAAAGTTGGCCAAGACGCTGCGATCATCTTCTCGACCTTGATGGTGAAGCCTAAACCATTCTTGTCAAATTTGAAAGGAAGATCGTGGAGCTGACCCCAAATAGTACTACCTTCTTCAACAAAGAGCTTGAGCATCTTTCGTTGAGGCCATCCTAGGTGGAGCTTGTGTAACTTCAGAGGACAGAGAGTCAACAGCATGACTGGGTATTGTTTCAAAAGCTTGACAGGAGTCTCAAGAATTCTCCTTCCATCTCAAGGTAACGGAATGATCAGATGATCGACCATATATTCTCTTCACCATATATCAGAACAACCTTCCCTTCACCGGTACTTCAGCTGGCGTGTGGTGGAAGTAATACCGCCCATGTATCCAAGGGCCCAAGTAGGCAAGAGTAGGTGGACGGATGTCCATGACAAAGAAAGTAGAGTCAAAAGTCCGGGAACCGACTTTAACAGCAGAGTAAGCTCTCCAAGTACTGCTCGCTTAGAACCATCAAAAGCTCTCACAATAATGTCACCGGTCTCGTAACCAACCCTTCGACATCAAGTCGATCAAAAGCGCCTTCTAAGGATATTCGTAGCGTAACCGATCCACTAAAACATGAGACAATGTAGTGCTCTTGCATTCAATGTAGATTTGCAAGGCTTTGTTGTGTTTCTTTTCGCAGAGTCAAATCAAGATCGAGAAGCCTAGGCCGTTATTGGCAGCCGTGCTAGCAATACAAAATTCAAACCGTCGCTGGTAGTTCTGCAGACATGAGCATTCTTCTAAACTTCACCAAGGCTAGTATGAGCCTCGAGCACAAGAGCAGAGCAAGCATGGAGATCTTGGACGAGTCTCGTCCCAACTGCTCCACAACATTGTAGTCACTCTTCTTGATAATCTTCGTAATTTCCTCCATTTCTCGCTTGAGGTGTCTTCAAGAACTTCCTTTGGAACTCTCGTCGAAAGGTGATGAGTCACCGGTTCTTTCCTCTAGCTTGGGAATGGGTTGAATAGCTGGAATGCGAGCTGGAGTCGCAGTGTCCTTTGGAGGAGAGATATCTGGAGATAACACTCTTCCGGTTCGAGTCACCTTCCTGGATCCGGTGATGTTGTCGATGTCAGGAATGGTAGTTTCAACTGTAAGATCTTCAATGGTCAGAGGGTCTTGCTTGACACCATGATAGTAAACCTCACCCATAATTCCAAGGGATAGCTTTGTCGAGGAATAGGAACCGGTCTCGGGAAGTGATAATGAGAGGTGCCACTTTAGGCAGATCGAGAGGAAATCCTTATTGTGTTAACATCAAGATAAAATCACACCCCATCCAAATACTTTAACATCTTCAATAGGAATCTTGTAACTATCGTGATGTGTACTTCACCATGTAATCATATTTTCCACTGGCTGCCCTAAGGTGTCCCACATGTGGTAATGCTTCATTCACATCTTCGATCTTCACTTAGACATATCTTCACACTTCCGCATGTGGTTTCGTAAATAGTATCTCACGGTTATCCATCATGCATCGAACACGCCTTCTCAACCAAGCACAACCATCAGCGGATGGGCACCAACGACAGCTCGGGCATCCCGGTTGACACCGCTTGCAACAAATTCTTCTTAATACCATCGAGGAATGGTCAAGTCATCTATGTTGAAAACATAAGTATCGCCACCAACAAAGATTGGAACCCTTGTCATGGTTAGGGATAGCGCGCTGATCACATCTCGAGTCTCAACAGAGGATCAAATTCAACTGCTTAGCTTCAATCATATCTTGAATCTTGTTCTTCGAGCCCAACAATCATCAAGATTATGTCCTGGCTATTGGAATGGTAAGCACACTTAGCATTAGGATTGTACTGGAGAGGAGGTGTTGACATTCGAGGAGGATCCTCAAAGCAATCACCGCTTTCAACATGTGTTGCAAGGTCATGCATAAAGGCATGTTGATCTTCAGAATCGCTTCGTGGCGCTGCTCGTTACGCGTTGTCTCACCGAGGTTGTGCCGATGTAGGATCGAGATCACAACCGCCCCCACGCATTGAGCGCGGTCGGCCTTGGCTCGGCTTTTCCGACCATACACAAGATTAGTTTCTTTCTTAGCACCAAAAGATCTCTTCGCAGATTTGAAGATGTCTCTATCCAATCTTCCCACTCTTGATACCGCCTTCAATACGCCGTCTGTCAATATCAACTCGTGAATCCTATCAAGAATTTCCAATCGATGATTGAAGAATGGGCCCGTTAGTGTCCCCATGAACATATCAACCAACTCCCTATTGGACAAGGGTGGTGAACTCACCGCTAGATCTCTCCATTTCGAGCATACTCTTTGAACTTCTCATCACGACCCATAGACATGCTCAGTAGTTGCATGCGAGTGGGTGTCAATTCAGATTGTACTCATATTGTCTCAGAAAGCATCCGCTAAGTCACTCCAAGTACGGATACGGTCATTCTCTAGCTGATAATACCACTCCAACCGAGTTCCGACAAACTTTCTTGAAAATAGTGCATCCACAACTTTCATCAAGTGGGTATTAATCTTCCGAACATAAGACTTCAAATGCTTTAGGCAAGACATGCCATCATACTTAGCAAAAGTAGGAACTTTGAACTGGGAGGAATCACAACACTGGACAAGACTCGATCATCAAAATTCAGCCCGACATTTTCGATTTTCCACAAGATTCGACGGTCTTCAAGTTGCTTGTACTTGTCATCTTCATCAGATTATTGGCCATCATCATAGTTTTTTTCAGGCTCATGCTGGCTGCCTTCGTCATCACCCTTGACACTCCCCTCATTCTTGACACTTCCTTCAGAAAGCTCTATCCGACTGACCCTCTTAGGACCACCTTTGTAGCGCCTGCCCATGTTGAGGAGACCAATAACCTTCTTCTTTCTCGTTGATGAGCTTCTTCGCATCCTCTTGGCCTTGGACCAAGCCGGTGAACATCAAACCGAGCATTCGAGCTTGAGATCTTTGACATTGCTCGAGAGCCATTTCGCTAAAATAAATAGCGAGCAAATGAGAAAACCAATCTCCAATGTACCTGTGATGCAATGTTATGCTATGCTATGCGATGTTTATGCGAATGCAATGCAATGTTTTCAAGGACCTTAGAGATTTAAATTTGTTAAACAAGCAAGAACAAACATTTATTAGTACTCTTTTATTATTCTTTTCTTTTTAAGTACAAAAGATAGTTCAAAATAATAACAAAAGAAAAGCATAAAATCCTAAAGCTCTAAGTCTCCCATGGGCTTCCTCTTGGTGCCGAGGTAGGCGTGATGCTTCGCCTCGTGAAGTAGATTGGTCAACTCTAGCACTTTCTTCTCACTTGCATAGCACCGAGCTTCAAAGGTATCCCTTTCTTCCTTGAGTGAATCCGTGATCTCTTCAAGTCTTCAAAATCGTGAGGCATGTCGGGATGGAGAACGTATAGGTACGCCAACTATAGCAACAGTTCCATAATTACGGTAGAACAGCGTGAATGGCATCATGAGGTTTTGAGCTCGAGCTCACCCATTTGAGGTAAGGTTCTCAAGGAATGGAGTTCGTGCCCCAAAGTCTTGGTATCGCCTTCTTTACCATGCCCCAAGCGTATGAACCTTCACCTAATTCGAGATCGTGATTATAGTCGAACACAACATCTTGGAGAAGCATATCATGTGGACCATCTTTTCGAGCAAAACCAAACTGACGTAGAGCTAGAGAAGGGTTGTAAGTAATACCTCCCCTTATACCAAGTAGTGGTACATTAGGGAATTCTCCACAACGCTCGATGAATGTGAAGTCCTTTTGAGAGAAAAGACTCCAACGGATATCTGAATGAGAGAGTGACATCAATCTTTGAGATCATCTCAACCTTTGTTCATTCCTCAAAACTGATGGAGGAAGGTGCGAAATAAACCACCTTGAAAGTAACGGTATACAACTCATGAGAATTCCTTGTCTCTTAGTAGTACGAGTGTGGAGAGAATGTAGAATGTCTCCAAGTAAAGTAGGCACAGGATTACGTGTAAGAAACAACTTGATGGCGTTGATATCTATGAATTGATCCGAGTTAGGGAATAGAACCAAACCATAGATTAACAAGGCCATAATGTCTTCGAATGCAGGGAAACTCATAACTTTGAGGAATTCTCGGCTTTAATTAAGAACTTGGAAAGTAAACCCTAACTCCGCTTCTAGTTTCCCAATTGGCTTCAATGTCCGAGAGTTTAAGATGTAAGGGATGCAATGTCTTCGCACTTAGGAACCTTCTCTAGACCGTGAATGGCATTTGGTCAAGAATAGGTATCCCAAGTAGCTTAGAGAACTCTTCCAAGGTAGGAACCAATCGATAATGGGAATGTAAAGCAATGGTGCTTTGGATCAAAGAATCGAATAGACATGCATCATATCTTCTTCAAAACCGAGATAACCAAATCAAGTAGATAACCATGTCTTTTGATGAACCGAGCATGATCGGAATTTCAAACCAATTTTGAGTCGAGAAGGTATACCCATGAAGTTGATTCGATAGTCTTTCTAGAAGCCATAATTCCCTACAAAACAAAGCAAAGATAAACCCTAGGTCCTTGAAATAGTTAGAAATGATATGCAATGCGAATGATGTCATGATGTCATGTTTAGCACACACAAACAATTCACACAATGAGCCTAGGTTTAAGGCTTGCATGAGGTATAGGTGATTACCTACCAAAAGTTTGAGTTGGTTCATCCCGCCCTATAATAGTAACCGGTTCTAGGAATCTCACATCATCGATCTTTCTCAGAGGCGCTTATTTCAATACGATCGCCAAGTGGTCGATCGAAAATATCCCAAAAGTCTGATCTCAATGAGCGTAGCATCGAGTATCAACCAACCTTAGTCTGCACCAAAGCCGGCCATCTCACTACCTTCTAATGGCCAAGATGGGTCAATTAAGGTTCTAAAAGTTTAGTTAGTGCTTGATGACACCACGCAGAAGCCAAATACTATCTTCAACTTGGGAATGAAGAGTATCGGACAACCAAAGTGTCACGCTAACGTAGCCATCATGTTGACCGCTTAGTTATACGCCTAGCGGTCGCGATGATTTATTGCTACTTACTTAAAAGGAAACCCGGATCCGGGTGTAGGATCCCCCACAAATATAATACCCAAGCAACCCTTAAAGATAAAGCATACAAGTCAAACAAAAAGCAATAAAAGTTATCTAGAAATCCCTAAGGCAATTCTCTTTAGGTAGGTCCGCCAGCCAGAATACGTGAACTCGACTTTTAGTGATTTTTGTATCGCAAATGTGCGGATAGCAAGAGTCGCCACCGACTTTTATTTTTATCCAGTTAAGGGAAGGTAAAAGTACAAAAAAAGACCTTCGTTTAGATTCTGAGTTCGGAGAATGGTTATGAAAAGGAAGGTATTAGCACCCTTTCCATCCGTAGTTATCTACGGGCTCTTAGTTGCTCTAGATCACCTTTAAAATTGTTTTCTCGTGTGTTTGACAAAAATGTTTTGAAAAAGGTATTTCGCTTTGACTTTGTAATGACTCATGTAGGAGTGTATACAAAGTGTTCGGAAATGTTTGCTTTGAAAATAGTTTGAACTTTGAAAAGAGTGTGGTGTGAAAAGCATTTGGTTTAGAGCAAGCAACTAAAAGACTTATTTACCCACCTTAATTGGTCGTTGCATTTTATCGCTCCTTTAGAATAGCGCTAGCCATACCATTAGTTAGTAGGTAGCTCCATTCGCTGGATGTAAGCGGACATTCGGGACATCGGATGGTCATAGAAGGCAACTTGTAGGAAGTATCCTAGCACATTCAAGGACTATCATCATTTTCGAGGCGACAATCGAGGGTCAAGATCATGTATTCGGAGGCTACATCGTGGGTCTTATGATCTTTGTATCAAGGGACTATGATGATTTGTTTGAAGGCAACGGTGCTAGGATACCTCACGCTCGAGGGACATGACCATTTTGAATTCAAAGGTAACGAGAGAATTACCCTAAGGGTGTGTGTGAAGGAACTGTGTTGATTTCAAGTATTTTATCTTGCAAATTAGTGGGCTATGTTCGTTATTATCTTGCCATACACGCCTAGTTACTAGCAATTTATAGGGTGCGAAATTAAAATGCGGAATGTAAAGCATGTAAAGGTAAATGTCCTACGCTATTACATGGCTTTGGGGGTATACATAATTTAAACTTATGGAAAATAAAACCTAATTTAAACTATTACATCCCATAAACAGCTACATTATTGAAAAATAAAATGATAAAGAAAGAATCGTCTCGAATCGGATCAACTCAGAAAGGAATGAGAACGGAAATACGATATGAATCGAACAAGAGAAAAAATGTTAGTAAAAATGCAAATTTTTATATGAGAAAATTATTACATGTTGGAAATAATATAAATATGCTAAAATAAATTTTTGGGATTTTTTGGATGCAATTTAATAATTTAAAATGAATTAAAAGTGATCAAAATGCAAAAAATATGAATAAAAATAAATATGCATGCAAAATTGTATTTTTTAATTTTATAAATTAAATAAAGGTTTTCTGAAAATAAATGCAAAAGGAAAAAATATTTTGATAATTTTTTAATGCGTAAATAAAAATATGAAAAGAAATTAAAATGATGCAAAATATTTAAATAAAAGAAAATATGAAAATAATATGAAAAGTTGAAGTTTGGAAAAAGAAAACAAAAACCGGTCCTGGAGGGATTCGAACTGGGGTCCCTTGAGAGCATCTATGCACAGTCCATGCCTTAACCAACCGAGCCAGCTTGCTTGACTGTTTGAAAATTGGAACGAGTGGATTACAACATGCGTTGCCTCCTGACTGCATCGTCTTCGCGCCAGCCATCGTCTTCTTCATTTCAAATATTTGAAAATCCAGCGTCGGCCATTGCTCGACGCTAAGTCCCTGGCAAACATCAAAAATCCAGCATACATAATATAAATGAATTCTAAAGGCATGGTTCGATTCCTGGGATCATTCCGAATGCATTGGTATAGGTCTCATGGTCCAATTTTTCCTATTTGGTGAAACCCTAAATCGACCTCAGAAACCCTAGTAATGGCATAACTCGATCCAGGCACTCAAAACACAATTAAACCGTCTAGATAGCTTGCATACTTGATTCTAAACATGAACAAACAATCAAAACAAGTTAATAATGCATGAATGATGAAAATTGATTTTGAAAAAAACTTGACAAACCAAAATCGTGTTTGATGGATTCTTGATAGTTTTGAATGATGTAAGGGTCTGGATCGATTCTAGAGATGTCAAGGAATGTATTGGACACCTCAAAATCAATTGAAAACGGCTGGAAGTATGATTTCCAATAGCTTGAAGGTCACGGATTTTTGAGTTCTAGGTTAGGGTTCTTGAGCCAATTTTTCTATCCTCTCTTGATAGGTATGCATCATATATTTATACTGGATGGATTTGGAATGGTTTTGGGAAAGAATCAATCAACATTCAAAGCAAATCAAATTTGATTTTTGTACAAAATCAAATTTTCAAAATTTGATTAATTTCCAATCCAATCTTGCCATATTGATCAAATTTCGAAATTTGCTGGCCTTTGTGAGTTGCTTGGGTCTCAAGGAAAGAATAAAAATCAACTTTGTAATTAATTTTGATTTTATACTTTATTTTTAAATTTAATTTGTATTTAAATGAATAAATTCCAAATTAAATAGAAAAATAAAATAAAAATTCGTGGCATTGGGCTTGGATATTCCTAATTGTATGAGGAATAAGTTTGGATGAAGAAAAAACAAGCCCATTTGCAAAAAATTTGATTTTTAGAAGTATCTCTCTTTGTGCATTCCTTCAAAATTGCCCAACTTGTGAATGGTATATCTTGCTCAATTTTTCACATTTTTGAGTGTTCTTGGACTTTTTGGAAAGCTCTAAGAGTCCTCTAACCAACCTTTTTGGTCTCATCTCAATTGGAGTTTCCATGCTCAATATATCTTCAAAACAAAAAGTTGACTTTTTGTTGACTTTGAAAATGACCTGTAATGTTTTGAGCTATACCTCTCAAATGAAGCATTTTTTGGACATTCTTGTGAGACATGAAGTTGTAGAGAATTGAATTTCCTTCAAAACAAGAGGTGGTGGAAAAATTTATGAGAAAGTTATGATCAGTCAAATTTTAGTTGACTTTTCATCTAGAAACCCTAATTTAGAAAGTTTGACTATTGAGCAAATCTTGAGTTTTCTTGATGAATCATGATCAATCCTTGATCAAATGATGAATGTAACTTCAAAATGAGGATGTTGACCAAAAATTATGAAGTTTGACTGTATGTTGACCATAGTTGACTTTTTGTCCAATACAACTGATTTTCAACCATCTGAGCAATTGTCTGAGGAAACTTGATCTGTGAAGCTTGAAACTTGACATGGAGAATATTTGAAGCATATGAGGAGGCATGAAGACCATTGGGGATGTTGGAAGCCCATCTTGACCTGAGAGATACCAAACCCTAGTTTGGGTTGATTGCCTAGGAGAGAGTTTGTCTGATCAACTCTTGAGGAATCCTTGAGCATGGATGTATGAAATATCTTGAGAAGATGGAGGGCAAATTTTGGGGTATGACACTTGGGGATGAATTTGTTGAAACACCTGACTCGGGAATGAGAGAGATGTGAATTTCTCCGATTCACTATCTGACCAAGTTTCGAGTCGATATCATTGGGGAATCATAATCACTGAGAGATACTCAGCTGAGGATGAATATCTTGTGTATAGGCCTTTTGGGGAGATGTGATATGGAATAACCACATCGCTGAGACCATGTAATTGGTTGACGTGGATATTGTCATTGGGGAATCATAATCATGAGAGATACTCACCGAGGATGAATATCTTGTATAGGCCTTACGGGGAGATGTGATATGGAATAACTCACATCGCTGAGACTGATGTAATTGGTTGACGTGTTACTACTTGTCATACCCCAAATTTTGACCTAATATACCACCATACATTTGCATCATTGCATAACTAACAGTTCAGATAGCATTGATC